>OZ022258.1:29471081-30071081 GCA_963978905.1 Trichostrongylus colubriformis
GAAGCATTTTTTACGGAGATTGTGGGGGTAGCCTAGAACAGAAGGAAGAAGCTTTTTTTGACGAACCACTACGCCACATAAACGCACAGGAGCGCGCTGCCCAGGTGTAATACATAATCCAATTTCGCACAGGTATACCTGTGCATCATTGGTTCATTTACCCAAGTTTGAGGTCCGTTTCATATCCGACCCAATTCATGTTGTGGTCAACAAAATTTTGAAAACCTCTCAGGAAAGGAGAGAATACGTATGCCTACAGAATTTAGAAAACTGTTGCAACAACTCAGCCAGTATCCTCTAAATGCACCACGAAGAAGCTGGCGTGTTTACACGTACAACTCTGAACAATATGTAGGAGTCCGTTCAATTCCACAACATCCCTGATGATTCCAAATTTTTTAAAATCGTTTTCATGCGAACTTCGAGGTTCGAAAGGTATTCTTCGAATAGACAGAAGAAGCATTTTTACGGAGTCTGTGGGAGTAGCCTAAAATAGATGGAAGAAGCATTTTTTGACGATCTACTGCGCCACATAACTGCACAGGAGCGCGCTGCCCAGGTGTAATTCATATTCCAATTTCGCACAGGTATACCTGTGCATCATTGGTTCAATTACCCAAGTTTGAGGTCCGTTTAATATCCGAAACAATCCATGTTGTGGTCAACAAAAAATTGAAAACATCTCCGGAAAGGAGGGAACAAGTATGCTAACGGAGTCGCAACAACTCAGTCAGTATCCTCGAAATGCCCTGTGAAGAAGGTGACTGTCTTCATACGTATTACTCTGAATAATGTGTAGGAGTCCGTTAAGTTCCACAACATTTTCGATGACTTCAAAATTTTCATGCGAATTTCGAGTGGTAGCCGTAAACAGACAAATGACCTTTTTTTGACGATCCACTGCGCCACATAACTGCACAGGAGCGCGCTGCCCAGGTGTAATTCATAATCCAATTTCACACAGATACACCTGTGCATCATTGGTTCAATTACCCATGTTTGAGGTCCGTTTAATATCCGACGCAATTCATGTTGTGGTCAACAAAGTTTTGAAAACCTCTCAGGAAAGGAGAGAATACGTATGCCTACAGAATTTAGAAAACTGTTGCAACAACTCAGTCAGTATCCTCGAAATGCACCACGAAGAAGCTGGCGTGTTTACACGTACAACTCTGAACAATATGTAGGAGTCCGTTCAATTCCACAACATCTCTGATGATTCCAAATTTTTTAAAATCGTTTTCATGCGAACTTCGAGGTTCGAGAGGTATTCTTCGAATAGACAGAAGAAGCATTTTTACGGAGTCTGTGGGAGTAGCCTAAAATAGATGGAAGAAGCATTTTTTGACGATCCACTGCGCCACATAACCGCACAGGAGCGCGCTGCCCAGGTGTAATTCATAATCCAATTTCGCACAGATACACCTGTGCATCATTGGTTCAGTTACCCATGTTTGAGGTCCGTTTAATATCCGACCCAATTCATGTTGTGGTCAACAAAATTTTGAAAACCTCTCAGGAAAGGACAGAATACGTATGCCTACAGAATTTAGACAACTGTTGCAACAAAATGAATTTGTTGCAACAACTCAGTCAGCAACCTCGAAGGGCTCTATAAAAAAGCTGACTGTGTTTATAAGTAAAATTCTGAAAAATATGAAGAGTCCGTTCAATTCCACAACATTTTCGATGATTTCAAAATTTTCATGCGAATTTCGAGTGGTAGTCGTAAACAGACAGATGAGCTTCTTCTTGACGAACCATTACGCCACATAAACGCACAGGAGCGCGCTGCCCAGGTGTAATTCATAATCCAATTTCGCACAGGTGTACCTGTGCATCACTGGTTTAATTACCCAAGTCTGAGGTCCCTTTCATATCCGATCCATTACATGTTGTGGTCAACAAAATTTCGAAAACCTCTCAGGAAAGGACAGAATACGTATGCCTACAGAATTTAGAAAACTGTTGCAACAAAATGAATTTGTTGCAACATTTCAGTCAGCAACCTCGAAGGGCTCTATAAAAAAGCTGACTGTGTTTACAAGTAAAATTCTGAACAATATGTAGGAGTCCGATCAATTCCACAGCATTTATGATAATTTCAAAATTTTTGAAAACGTTTTCATGCCTATTTCGAGGGTAGTCCTCGAATAAACAGAATAAGCATTCTTTCACGGAGTTTGTGGGGATAGCCTTAGATAGACGAAAGAGGCATTTTTTTACGATACACTGCGCCACATAAACGCTCAGGAACGAGCTGCCCAGGTGTAATTCCTAATCCAATTTCGCACTGGTAAACAATTGCATCTTTGGTTTAATTACCCAAGTTTGGCTTCCGTTTGATATCCGACTTAATTAATGTTGTGGTCAACAAAATTTTGAAAACCTCTTCGGAAAGGAGAGAACAAGCACGCCTACGGAATTTCGAAAACTGTCGCAACATACTGAATCTGTTGCAACATCTCAGTCAGTATCCTCGAAATGCACTATGAAGAAGCTGACTGTGTGTATACGTACAACAGTGGTGCATCTTCAGAAGAGTGATCAGTACCCAATCAAAAATGATAATGGTATAATGGATCCACTAACATTAATACAAATTGAATGCCCACTGTATGGACGAATTGCTCCCAATCGAATACCAAACTGTCAGACGTGTACTGTCCAAGCTCCCAAATAGTGACCACTACACCCCATTTGAGGGGGTGTATACATTGGTACGAATGACCTCCTTCGCACCCCATGTGCGAATGCTTAATTACTTCCTCATGTGCGAAAAAGTAATTAACCAGCAGAGGCTATGGACCGCTCAACTTCATTATTCACTTCAACTTCAATAGGCTTATATGATCTATTAGCGAGCATGATATGACTTCATTATTCACTTCACTTCAATAAGCTTATATGATCTATTAGCGAGTATGAAATCCGTTTCGTTTTCTGCAATCTATTGTACATTACATAAACGTAATAAGTGCTTTAGTTCGTACTACAGTAAAACTGCCTTAATTTTTCCCCTTTATGGATATTACACTCAGTTAATGAAGTTGAGCGGTCCATAGCTGACCTCTGCTGGTTAATTACTTTTTCGCACATGAGGTGCGAGGAAGTAATTAAGCATTCGCACATGGGGTGCGAAGGAGGTCATTTGTACCAATGTATACACACCCCATGTTGAGTGATTTGGGTTACCAAGTTTCCTTTCTGATTCGATATCAGACGTAGTGAAGGGATTCGACCGCTAAGTTGTCTAAACTTCCGAAAAGTGGAAGACGTGATGTGCAGTGGTAAACAGCTGAGTTATCAACCAAAAAAAGGCTCTAGATTATAAATGCTCAGCAAGTGAACATGGTTATTACTCCCATATCAGGGAGTAGTGTTTCGACCGCGAAAATGCGTAAATTTTTGGATAGTGATAGATGTTTGTGGAGATACCAGTTGAGCTATCGCTCAGTATTGCGCTTACCAAATTGTGAAATTAGGAGACATGGACTTCTTCAAAACTACAGAACCCACGATGTCGACAATCGTCGACCAAAAGTGATGTCAAAGTTTATTCTTATTGTTTGGTTACGGTAGTACTTAGACGGAGATAGATATTACAGATAGTGAAGCAGGGGCGGAAAGGCAGCAGATTCCTGATCGGAGGATTTAAGGCGGGAACGAAAGGAAACAAGGCTTCTTGCACTCGACTCTGCCTGCGGAGCTCCCCCCTAACCGTCGGAAGATTTCGCCAGTATTTAATTCATTTATTCTAAATAAAGATTGCGGCTATTCGTTGGTTATTCAAGAAGAAACTTTCGAGCACTGAAGAAGAAGCATTGCGAGTAGTGTACTGCTGGCTGCCGTTATGGTGCATCGGCCGGGAATCGAACCCGGGCCGCCCGCGTGGCAGGCGAGCATTCTACCACTGAACCACACTATAGCCCTTATCAGACAACATTACTGGGTTCCTAAACTACGAGCCCAAGTCCTAAGGGCTATTCGTCGTTGTATTTACTGTCAGCGATTCAACAATCTCCCCTTTGAATACCCCGAGAAAGGGGACTTGCCCTCCCGACGAGTAGTGCGAGCATGACCATTTGAATATGTCGGATTAGACTATTTCGGGCCCCTTAACACCAAAGGAGAAGATGGTTCGGTGAAAAAATGTTACGGCTGCATCATCACCTGCTTAACAACGCGTCTTATTTATCTAGATATTGCTTCCGATTTCTCCACCTACACCTTCATCCAGATGCTGCGCAGATTCTTTGCCAGAAGGGGGGTACCGTCATCTATAACGAGTGATAACGCCCCGACCTTTACACTAGGAGATGAAGTTTTGCAAGAGTACCAACAGAACGCGCAAAACGATCGCGCAGTGGTCAAACTAGTAAGCGACAAAGAGATCCAGTGGAACTGTATCACGCCCTTTGCTCCATGGCAAGGGGGAGTCTACCAGCGTCTGATAAGATCAGTGAAATTGGCTTTATATAAGTCTCAAGGAAGAGCTATTCTCTCAGCAGAGGAAATATCAACGGTTCTCATCGAGATAGAAGCAATGTTAAACGCTAGGCCGCTAGTCTACGTCGAGTCAGGACCGCGGGAGAATAGTCCCTTAAGACCTATAGATTTCTTACAGAACGACTTTGAAGTCCCGTTAACTCTGAATTCGAGTACAGAAACCAACGAGGACCCAACTTATGTTCTATCGGAAGAACGCGTGACGCTGCAATCGAAAATGCAGGTGATCGAAGCATTAAAAAGCTCATGCGAAATGCCAGAGAGATTCTGGCATAGATGGCAGATCGAGTATCTCACATCCCTACGGGAGCGCCATCAACGCGAAATTGGCAAACAACGAGGTAGTAGCTACATGCCCAAGGTAGGAAAGGTTGTTTTGATCTGTGATGCGCTTCAACCGCGACACTTCTGGAAAATGGGGCGCACTGAGAGTTTAGTTCCCAACCCGGAAGGAATCGTGAGAGAAGCAGTCGTACTCCTACCATCTCAGTGTAAAATCCGGAGACCTTTAAATTTATTAGTGCCCCTAGAAATTAATGACGAGGTACAACAAGATTGTGAGAAGGTGAACAACGAAGGAAATGAAAATAACGACTTGGAGGGGACGCCACAGCGGTACAGCCTCCGCCCTAGGCAACGCGTAGACTATTCCGAACATTTTGTGGGCACAATACAAGCCATCCGGACACCCATCAAATTAAAGACACCAGGAGGGGGTAATTTTGGCTTACGGTAGAACAGACGTAGTGTGGACGAGCTTGAATGGCCGCCATTGCACAAACTCGCCAATTTGACGCCTTGGCATGGTGCCAAAAGAAGATGTTTCTAATATAGATTTGTTTTTTCCTTTTAGTTTTCACTTTGTTCTTTCTCATATTGTTTCTAGATGTACTTACGGGTCAAATAAAGTCGGGAGGGGGGGGGGAGGGGGAGAGGCAAAATTTTCACCCACGTCAAAGCTTCTTTCCCTTCCTAGGGTTAGGCTAAACAAATGAGACCTATGCTTTGACAGATGCTTTTTAATGTGGGAGGAGGGGATATCAATTTTAGCCTAAGCCTAGTAAGGGAAAGGAGCTTCGACGTCGACGCAAAGTTGCGTCTCCCCCGACTTTCTTTGACCCTTCTGAAATTTCAGGTATAGGAATGCACAATTAAGAAGATCTATAAGTAAACAAGTAAAATATGTCACTAGAAAACAGTAAAGAGGAAGTAATTCAAAAATAAGGTTACATCAGGCCGAAGACAAGCTTCAAAATGAACGAAGCGTGACTCAGCCACGGAAGCTTGCAGTTCGGATGGAAGCGCGCCCTGGGGGCAAATAGCGCCCTGTGGCGCGTTTTTCAACGCCGGTTTCGTTACACATTGTATCTACCGAACCCATATGTTTGTTTTCAGACGCCATTGTTTTCGTAAACGTTATTCCGCCCTTGCCCCCCTCCCGGTGCCTTTAAGCACAATTCTGAGTATGTTGATGATCGTGTGCCTGTCATCGGGGCTCATGGCGCACTCAACGGAGAACACCTCCAAAGGGAGAGAACGGCTTCGGTGTGTTGCAGGGGGAGTACAAATATTTTCAACCGTCCACAAAGGTCAAGAACTATGCGCTGAAGACTTTTGCTTGACGTACAACAGCTTACGAGTAAATGAGACAATCCGCTTTCCCCCGCAAGTAATTCTTCATGAATATACTGTTCAATGGAAATTCGAAGAAAATGGGAGAATTCGTACGATAGAGATAACCTGCCCGGCGTCACCCTTTTGCGAAAACATAGATTGCACCCTGTGCACGGCAGTATTATTCAATCCGGAGTGCTGGCCTATAGGAACAATACTAGTCAGTGCTATTTTCCTCTATTTAGCAATTATTGGATGCTATGTCTTCCTATATTTACCGGTTGTTATGGGCAGACCTGTACGAGTTTTAATGAGTCTAATGTGGAAGGGAATACGCGCGATTTTCCGCGCCGCTTTCACGAGGAATGTAGGGGTCAGAAGAGAAAGAATGGATCTGGCCCAATTACTGGCGATTTTCGCGTTCTTGGCTCTGCTTGTCGACGTCCATGGCTGCCAAGAAGTGAACGTATTTTCGCATCATATGACAGAATGTTCAAAAGAAAAAAGTCTGCAGAGTGCGCATGTCAGAAGTCCTAAAAATAAATCCCTTTAAGAGGGAAGCGTGTCTAAGGCTACGAAGTAATTCCACAATTATACGAGAAGTTCGAGTTACATGGGACTCCGTCTCTCATGCGAACCGCAGACCACTCTTTTCACACGCGATACAAGCTATCACGTGATCGATAGCAAGCCCTGCTCGCGCTTAGGCTCCTGTATCAACGAGAAATGTGCAGCGATCAATAGGTCGTCCTTGGTCCCCGAGTTAGGCAGCGTTCAGACTTTGCGATTTTGCGTTTTTGCGATTTTGCGATTTTGCGATTCTGAGTTTTTGCGATTTTGCGATTCTGCGATTTTGCGATTTTGCGATTCTTGCAAGTCTTCGGTAGTGTTTATTCATTATTATTGTTTTGATCGTTATTTGTCATAATTGTGCTTGCTTTACATCGTACTTAATTTGTAGTCTTTGTGTGGCTTTTAATATTTCAGTGCCGTTTAAGTATCCCTTCTGTAATCCATATTTTTTCACTTTCAGATTTGGTGCTCCTTTTAGGATGTGATTTGGTTTCATGGATCTCACACTTGTTGTAGTTCATCGCTATCCATGGCATCAGTGCATTTTCTTCGTCTTCATAACCAGGTTTGTTTCAGTTGTTTGTTTTATTTTGTCTGTTTCTTCATAACATGCATGTTTCGTTTGAACAGTTTGTTTGTTATTGTTTCTCTTCGTAAGAGGTTTGTTCTATTAGTTCTTTTGTTCGTTACACAATAAGTTTGTTCCATTTGTTGTTTTGCTTGTTACAGTTTGTTAATGTGACGTGTGCGCTGGGATAGATTCCTTCCTAAATAACCTATCAGATGTATCGTGGTCTGGAATGCTTTTCGAGCATTTCGCAAACAGGAACAGGGACAGCGGACACGATGACCACACATAGGACACGATGATGAAATCATGAGATTGTTTGCTGTAGCACTCTTCTGGTAAGCTCCTAGTCCTCTTTGTGAACTGATAAAATTTACTTGTCACTTTGCTCTATTTCAGTGACGATTCTGTAACAATGTCGCAATTGCAATGAGATGCTATTCCCACATTTCACTCTTGGTAGTTTTAAATTCTATGTAGCCGACATCGAAAACTCACAAAAGGTCAACTTAATGACTTTGTTACTTTATAGTAATGGAATGTGAATTCAATTGTTTTCTTCCTCTTGAGCACAGTTGTTTTTCGTTATATCACATTTTTAAGTGTACTTCGTGAATTCATGTACTTGTTTGTCATGCTTCAAGCAAGTTTTCATTGTGTGTTGAAAAATGAGTCTAATAAATGGTTCTTCTATCGCTCTGCTACTGTTACTCAAATAGTACTAAACATATATTTTCTTCAACCAGTGCTTCCCCTTACACTACCGAGATATTCTTGGTTCCGATGCGTCACTTCTGTAGCGAATTAAAGATCTTAGAAGGAGAGTGGAGGAATGCCCAAATAAGCTGTAATACCCAAGCCTTGTGAATAATACACTATAGATGGTGTCAAGGTGAAAAGTTAGTTGAACTTCTCTAACATCTTTTGGTTGTGTGCAATCAGCGCATGGAGCGGATTCGCGCTTGAGCTGAGGCAGCTATTACAGAAATGGCAGACACTCCTTTAGGATCGAGAAAGAAGCCAAAAGCAAAAACGCCGTCTCAGTGCGGAAGCAGTGCGGAGGTGCATTACAACTATCTAGATACAGATGTCATTGTTATGTTATAGCACAACGCCCAAATCATCGCTACGATGCAATATCTCGTCCAAATCTGGCTAAAACGTGGTTCGATCGGGCAAAAATCTTGGAGAAGTCCGGAGTTTGAGAAATTTTGGACAACTCTCCAATATAGGGCGAATTAGAAGCGGCGTAATGCGTCCAAACAGCAGGGCAAGATGACGAAGGACACCATATTCATTTCAAACGTGACGTAAGCGGTTAATAAAGCAGACGGCAGAGGCTTAATCAGAAAGTGAAACCTGGCGCCAATAAGGTTCACTTTTATGATGTATGTGGACTGCTTTGCTAGAAGATCTCGGCAAAGTTGAGAAGAAGCACTGGTTGAAGAAAACATATGTTAAGTGTTATTGTTATTAGTAACTTAATTTAGTAGAAGAGTGTTATTTGAGTAACAGTAGCAGAGCGATAGAAGAACAATTTATTGGACTCAATTTTTCAGCACACCATGAAAACTTGCTTGAAGCATGACAAACAAGTACATGAATTCACGAAGTACACTTAAAAATGTGATATGACGAAAAACAACTGTGCTTAAGAGGAAGAAAACAATTGAATTCACATTCCATTACTATAAAGTATCAAAGTCATTAAGTTGACCTTTTGTGAGTTTTCGATGTCGGCCACATAGAATTTGAAACTACCAAGAGGGAAATGTGGGAATAGCATTTCATTGCAATTGCGACATTGTTACGGAATCGTCACTGAAATAGAGCAAAGTGACAAGTAAATTTTATCAGTTCACAAAGAGGACTAGGAGCTTACCAGAAGAGTGCTACAGCAAAACAATCTCATGATTTCATCATCGTGTCCTATGTGTGGATCATCGTGTCCGCTGTCCCTGTTCCTGTTTACGAAATGCTCGAAAAGCATTCCAGACCACGATACCATCTGATAGGTTGTTTTTGGAAGGAATCCATCCCAGCGCACACGTCACATTAACAAACTGTAACAAGCAAAACAACAAATGGAACAAATTATTGTGTAACAAACAAAAGAACTAATAGAACAAACCTCTTACGAAAAGAAACAATAACAAACAAACTGTTCAAACGAAACATGCATGTTATGAAGAAACAGACAAAGTAAAACAAACAACTGAAACAAACCTGGTTATGAAGATGAAGAAAATGCACTGATGCCATGGATAGCGATGAACTATAACAAGTGTGAGATCCATGAAACCAAATCACATCCTAAAAGGAGCACCAAATCTGAAAGTGAAAAAATATGGATTACAGAAGGGATACTTACAACCGCACTGAAATTTTAAAAGTCACACAAAGACTACAAATTAAGTACGATGTACAGCAAGCACAATTATGACAAATTTAACGATCAAAACAATAATAATGAATAAACACTACCGAAGACTTGCAAGAATCGCAAAATCGCAAAATCGCAGAATCGCAAAATCGCAAAATCGCAGAATCGCAAAATCGCAAAATCGCAAAGTCTGAACGCTGCCTTAAGCAAAGGAAATCAATACCCAGGAGTGACGTCGTGTGTTGAGTCATGCGGCTGGTGGGGTTGCGATTGCTGGGGGTGGGGTTCAGGATGTTTATTCTATCGCGTTTACCGCAAACCGAACACCCCGCAGATATTTGAAATTTTCAAATGATCGAGATGAACAGAAGGAGCCAAAGTCAAAGTGACACATTTCGACATTTCAAACAAAAACACCAAATCCTACATGGCCTGGTTACGCCCCAATACTCCCCAAAAGTGGCTGTCCTACTCAATCACGCTGAGTTCGATAACAGTGCCACCGTTACCATCCTTAAATGCCCCCTTCATTACGGATGGCGAAAATACCGCTAGATGGGATGCTGGGCTTGTCCCTCCACTTCAGTGTCCCACTGCAAAAGCAGCAGAAACTCTTATGTGCGAGATAGTAGACAACTGTGCGTCCCATCTAGCGGAAACAAAAGTGAATTGTCAATGCAAAAGTATCAACATTTCAGACTGGTTTCGGAATGTGCAAAATAGACCACCCGTGAAAACACCTTCCTTGACGTTTTTTAGAAACCCGAACGGAGAAATAGAGGCCCGCGTACCAACCATGACTACATCAGAAATCATATTAACAATAGACGACCACCTCGAAACAGAACTGATAGTAGAGGACGCCATTTGTCGAGTTGATAACGCGTTACTAGTAGGATGCTATAAATGCTCAAAGGGAGCGATAGCGGAAGTAACATGTACATCATCAAAACCTACTCATGCAGAGATTATTTACGATCATACGAGTTTCACCGTAAAATGCACTGAAGAGGGATACCAATGGTCTCTACTATTCAGTCTCGCTCAAGCGAGGGTACAGAGAACATGTTCAGTGTCGTGTAGCATTCAAACAACACAATTCGAGCTCATCGGCACGCTAAAATTCACTCAAACGGTACAGGCGATGGCAAATTACTGGGTCCAAGGCACCAGCGACACTGTAGCTGAATGGTATTGGCCGGATTTCGGTCACATAGGGGATGTCCTTCTACAATGGCACAAATCCGTGGTTCTGGCGGTGACTGCGGTCATAGCTTCCGTGGGCCTCACTTATCTTTTCGTTTGCACATGCGGAGCACGCTGCGTGCTGTTCATCATACGCCAAATTTTTCGCCTCGGCTGGCAGTTTTTTCGAGTGTTTTTTCGGACGCTTTTCAGTATCGCAAGAACACTGGGGAATTGTTGGCATAACGATCAGTATTGACCCCGATAGGTACATAGGGGAAAAAGTTAGGAGATTTTACGCGAAACACATAACGAGTTCTTTGATTCTGAAATCATATTTTAGTAAGAATTGTATACTTGGTGAAATCCTCAATTTCAGGATGGTGAGTAGAGAAGAGGATGGTGATATCGAGCTCTTCACCGCTATGACGACAACTGAGCCGTTTGATTGCCAGCAAGTACAAATGGAACTTGAAATGGCAGCGATATCACTACAACGGCGAAAGAAGATTGCGAGTGTTTTAGTAAACCAGTGGAACCATCACAAAAATGAAGATGCCTTCATCTTGGCATCCGTGGGAGAGCGGATGTGGCTGACTACTCATTGTTTGCGGGAGGCGGAGGTGACGAAGGAAAGAATCCTTCACATGGGAACACGGTATCTGCTAATGGACCGCCTTTACCAGCATATGGAGAAATGGGGTGAGGCTTCGAGTTTTGAAAAACAAGATTTCTTCGAGTGTGCACGCGAGTATGCCTTTGGAACTGAAGCTATTCGGGATTTGATTATTACCCAGCGAGACGTCCTGGACATCGAGATAAAGGACATGAAAACAGTGCTGGCACACCAGGAACGAGAACCGAAGGAAGGGGAGTCCATCACGAGTACGCAAGTGCAAAGAATTGTTAGGAAAGAGATAGAGTCGTTACGCCCGTCAGAAGTGGACGCTTTGAAAAGGAATGTGGAGGAACATGAAGCAGAAATAATCCTACGAAGAAGAGAATCGGATGCAAAATCGACCGGAGAGGCCACAGAAGAACAGTATAGTAGTGAGATGGACTCCGAGAGCAAGGAAGACTGTGAAACTGCAGATGAAAACAGGCAAACCGACGACCCAGACGATGACGAGGGTTACTGGAGAAGAATGGTCAGGGAAGTGGCGGAGGGAACGAGCGATGAGGAAATCCCATCAAGAGCTGAGGAACCGACCTTAAAGAGTCGGAAAATCGAGTCATCGCCCCGACCAACTTCATTCAGATGGAGGAAGTACGGGAAAGATTGGCCCGAATGCGGTTTGATTTGAGCCGCTTCCCATTTCGAGATCCCCGGGACCCGTCCTTCGGAATTTCTCCGAGCCGAGCATGCGCGTTCTGTATGGCGGAGGGAGTCCATTTCTCGGACGCCTGTCCCTTTTTCCGGGATGGGAATGCGCGTCGCCGACTCATAAATAAAAGAGGAGTGTGCGTTCACTGTATGGAGAATCGACAAGGTCACCAGTGTCGATATCGCTCGAGGGAGTGTTTTTATTGCTTTAGATTGAGCGATACAGTCTTTGCAGATTTACGCGAGGAAGACGGAGGCTTTCATCATAAAGCCATATGTCGAGTTCCCGATGAAAAGGAGATGGCTATCGCACGCGTAGAGGATGCAGAACGAGAACTATGGCGTTTGAAGACAATGACGTCATCGAAATAGTGCGCGGCCGGAGTGTCGACAATCGTCGACCAAAAGTGATGTCAAAGTTCATTCTTATTGTTTGGTTACGCTAGTACTTAGACGGAGATAGATATTACAGATAGTGAAGCAGGGGCGGAAAGGCAGCAGATTCCAGATCGGAGGATTTAAAGCGGGAACGAAAGGAAACAAGGCTTCTTGCTCTCGACTCTGCCTGTGGAGCTCCCCCCCTAACCGTCGGAAGATTTCGCCAGTATTTAATCCATTTTAATCCATTTATTCTAAATAAAGATTGCGGCTATTCGTTGGTTATTCAAGAAGAAACTTTCGAGCACTGAAGAAGTAGCATTGCAAGTAGTGTACTGCTGGCTGCCGTTACACGATATCAACTGATCAGGTCGGCTCTTTCAAGCTACGGGATACACCGTGTGATTTACGCAGTACTAGGCGATTGCTCAACTGGTTTCTGTTAGGCCGCGGTCATTAGATTGTAAGGGAAGTTTTGGCCGGTCGCAATTTCAACTTCGGGAGATCATGACTCTGCCCAGACTGCATCTTTTCTCACGGAATAAGCGCCATTTGATTCGCCACACTTTCTGCAGTATCTAATTGCACATCTCATTTTGATGAAGGGCTGATGATTTATTTAGCGAGAAATCAAAGAAAGGCGACTTCAAATCACCATGCTTTCTGAACACACTACTACTGAAGAAGCAGTCCAGACTTTTAGAAAGGTGGGGCTAGTTAGCGCTAGATTTGGTGAATATGATGGGGGAGTAAGGGCTTCAGCCTGCAACTGCTTCAGTTAGTGGAAGAGGATTTCTGGAAAATGCGCTTGCGCATAGCTGCTCTGAGATGTCCCGGTGCACCAATTTTTTGGGCTTTTCTAGATCAAGACTACTTGAGATGGTTAACCAAATTTGTTTGTTGAAGGCCAATATTTTAGGACATCCCCTGCAAGTATGGGCGCTCATCGCTTTTTGCCGCTTTGTTTTGATGATCAATTTCAAATTCGGGCAACTCGCTCTCATTTCGGCACTTCTGGAACCAAGGACAAGGTGTTCATTCCAGTGCTTCACCCCCTTCAGTGGCAGCACTCCCATTTGTGGTCACCTTGGCTGGGACTCGACTAAACAAGAGTTCGTGAAGTGAAGTCATCTTAACAGTACCATTTTCGCAGTACTTCTAAACAATAATTCGAAAATCTGGTGGCATTCCAAATAAGGCATATATTCAGAAAGGGCAACTTTTTGTCTATTCATGGAGCACAATATGTAAGTTGACTCATGTTGACGCGCTCTGAGATTTCAACTTATCTTGTGAACGCGAACAACCTGCCAGAACTTTCCTTACAACCTTGTACCTTGCGCATTGACGCCGGCAGAGCCAGCACCGCCGTTACTGCGCAAAGCATGGCAGAGGCCTCATGAAGGAAAGCTGAGGATTGCTGGCACTATCAACCCAAAGCAATCCCATCACCTCTTCAACATGCGGCCTAGGAGGTGATTTTTGGAGAACCTCTCGATTTGACAATTTGTACCCAAGGGCAATTCGACCAGTGGAACACGACAAGACATACGTTTGGCGCGAAACCGCCCGGCGTTCGCGCCATAGGCGCCGGTGCCAAGACGGAATGGTTTCGCGCTCCCAGTTACTTCACGTGAAAACGCTAGTAAAACGCGGAACATCTATAGAAGGATGGATCAAGCCGCCACGAAGGATCTTGATTATGTTCTTCATGCGAAGTTGGTGTGATATTCCCAACCAGGAGATCAGACTACCTCTAGGGACAAGTTTTAATCGAGTTTGGTGAACCACCCCATTTTGGCGCCGGCGCGGCCGCCAAGCGGTTTCGCGCCAACAATTCTCATATTCGTAATCCCTTAGTGGTCGAATGTTAGTGGTCGATTCATCCCTTAGGATTAGTCTTCAGCGAGTTTGATGATCCACTCCATTTTGACGCAGGCGTCAAGCGGTTTCGCGCCAAACTGGTGCAATACTTATGTTCTACGGGTCGAATTACCTCGCAAGTTTTGGGCGGGTTTGGTGATTCCCGATTTTGGCGCCGGCGCCTATGGCACGCACGCCAGGCGGTTTCGCGCTGAACGCGTTGCAACGGAAGGGGTTGAAGCACTGGAATGAACACCTTGTCCTTGGTTCCAGAAGTGCCGAAATGTCTTGTCGCGTTCTACGTATCTTATTCCTAGGTAGATGTTTGCAGACAAAATGGAAGTTTCTCTGAAAATCACCACCTCGGCCGCATCGGTTGAAGAGAGTCGGAGGGGTTGCTTTGGGTGAATAGTGCCGGGTGTTATCCCGTCCACTATGAAGGGAAATTAGGGCCCCAAGCAGTGGGTGCATTACATGCTCCGTGGTAAAAAAAAACACGATGGGACTTGGCGCGCATACTGCTTCTTGGCAAGGTCCCGCACATGCAGCCTATGGCCTATGGTAGTGCTCCGCTCCGCGAGAGCTGGCGTGTACTGTGCTTGGCCGCCACGTACTACAGATCAGCGCGACCTCAATCAATAGTGTTAGCGGGCGCCGATATACGCGTCTACTGCAAAAAGCAAAATAGCATACTCTTTCCAAATAGTATGCTCTTTTGTACAACTCCGATACTCTTGGCATCTCAACATTGTATTTCGTTTTTTCTCCACTGCTGCCCTACTTTCTTATTTCTGCATCTTTTCAGTGGTCGACTTACCATGTGCGTGACTGCCGGAACCATGGGGTATCAACAGCCGACACGTCTGCTGTAGATATTGTGAGCTCAGGAACGTGCGGGTGAGTGAACTGTGGCCATGCAAGCGCACCCACATGAATTTGACTCTGCATAGAACGTGAAAACTTCACAAAAATTTACTGTAGTTAGCTTACCGTGGCGAACAATCGAGTTTCTGAAGGTCACGAAGGAACCCTGGGCACAGCGAGCCGAGCATTTGTGGTGGTGGGCGGAGCTTGTACATAACACGAAAGACAACCTATGGAGATGGGAACAAGTGTGGGATGGGTATGGCATGGGACAAGAAGTGAAGACCACACATGGACCTGGTTCAGCTCCGTACACGGCGGGCGGGGTGTGCATTGGAATGTTCCGTTTTCAGAGCTAACTGGGTTCCAATATGACCCAAACGTGAGGAAAAGTTGGATTAAAGTCTGCGATGAGTTTTTGAAAGTCATGGAAGACCTGGGCACAGTGCTGCATGTACGGACCACCCCGAATGTGCGGTCCGTGCAACAAAAATTCATAACTCGGTTCGAACGCGGCATGGAGTCCAGGTAAAAAATCGGTGGAAATTACCAATGTTCATGTTATCTTGAACACGCTTCAAGTCGGCAAAAACACGCTCGCAGTGGGCGCTCGCAGCGTTATTAGTCGGATAACAGCCACTGCAGAAAATGTAACTTACCTCTAAGATGATGTGGAGACCAGGAGAAAAGGGAAGGTGGTCAGTGGTAGCTGGAGCTATAAAAGGACGAGACATCGAACGGTGGGCTGAGCTCTTACAGTGGTGTGAAGAGCTCGAGCATTACACTAGAAACAACCTGTGGAGATGGAATAAATTTCGGGAAGGGTGGGGCATGAAAGAGGAAGTACTTTACCCACATGAACCGCGCTCAGCCTCACCCATGGTGGGCGGAGTGTGCACTGAAGTATTCTATCCAAGAAAAATGCATTTTCGATCGACCTCTGGCGCCCATGGTGTTTTGCGCAAGGTAGTGTACGCCAGCCAACTACTTGATCATATAGGACACTACGACTTCTCTAATTGCGTGTATCCAGGACACATCAAGGCCAAGGATTATCGAGTGGGTTAGAGTGCTAAGGCAAGGGAGATCGATGATGGTGTTCAACTCTCCTGCAAATGGGACCCAAACGAATAGGCGTAGCCGCAGCAGAGTCATCCAAGGACTGTTTCTGCTGCGGACAGGATCAACGACCGAATCATTCCTGTAAGAACCCACAACGAGGAGGAGTGCTGGACAATAATGAGAGCGTAAGCACTGCAAGCTAGTTGCCCCGACGTTGGAAAAGATTAGCAGTTGGTAAAAAAGGCCAGAGTGAGTGTACGGAGGCATCTGAATTGGGACAAAAAATGCTGAAGTAGAGAGCGTTCTTGAACTGGCTACGATCTGGCTACTTGCAGCGTTTTTCCCTGAAAAAGAAACTCAAAAGGTTACCTACAGTGGCAGAGTAAGGCAAACGGAAATGGACATCTACTCGTAAGGAGGCCGCTCCTCTGTAAATGACATCAAGGTCATGCCACATGAGAAATTGGCCACCCAGCACAGGCCTCTCAAGGGTACAAAGTCATACAGCTTCCCAAAAAACAAAGGTAAAAACTGAGGGTAGGACACGGTTGTGGAACTCGCATGGAGTGGATAGTGGATTTTTGCATGGAGTGGACTAGAAAAGAAAGGTAATTGAGGCTGGTCCTCCAGCAGGGTGGGGTGACCATGGCAATCCTACGGTGCGCGAAGGAAACACAAGAAAGGACTCGAGCTGATTTCAGAGAAGACGAAGCGGCGTGGTTCTGAAACGAAGATTTCCAATAAGTGGTGAAACATAAGAGAGAAGCATACAAAAGGTGGCAAAAAAAACGCGGAGTCCAGAAGGCCTTGCCTCCTATAAAAGTTGTGAAAGGTTCAAAGCGACCGCAGTCGAAGCTGAGAATACGGAAATGGATGCTTTACAACAAGTTGGATGGCAGGGAGAAAGAGAAGTTCGTCTTCAGGTTACCCAAAACCAGATATCGAGCCACCTAAGACATCAGGGAGGCAAAGAGCGCAAAAAGTGGAGCCATTATAAAGCTTAGGAAACTCCCCAAGTTCAAAAGGAAGTGGCATGAGAACATTCATAGCCCTCTGAACGAGGAGATGCCCAGCAAAAAGACTCAAAGAAAGAAGTTACGGTTGTTCCAATCCTACTCTGGACGAATGAGAAGTCCGTCGCACGCTAGAGAGGATGAAGACTGAGAGGGCGGTTGGCTCAGATGGGGTACCGATAGATGCATGGAGAACCCTGAGAGGGTACGAAATAAAGTGGCTCACTCGATTCCTCGACACCGCAGCCGCTGAAGGAAGGATGTCAGATGGTGTAGAAAAAGCACGATCGTTCCCATTTTCAAGCAGAAGGGTGATGCAGTAGACTGCTCCAACTATCGCTCAATCAAATTGGGAGCGCATACTGAGTAGGACTCGTGGCTACTGGAGGTTTATTGATACGTCTAGCACAGTTGGTGTCGGTAGTGAAATGTTGATCAATCGGAGTAAGGAATCTGGGAGTGACTCTAAGTCTCAAGTGAGGTCACATTCCATGTGCAGGCCAGATGATTAAGTGCGTGAGAGAGTGTGTGGTTTGTTCTGGGTAGAATACCAGAACGCTCCGCGGC
The DNA here is from genome assembly GCA_963978905.1 of Trichostrongylus colubriformis. Classification (NCBI taxonomy): domain Eukaryota; kingdom Metazoa; phylum Nematoda; class Chromadorea; order Rhabditida; family Trichostrongylidae; genus Trichostrongylus; species Trichostrongylus colubriformis. Next base: position 29,488,985 of record OZ022258.1, read on the forward strand.
GGCAAAAGGGGAATTAGTGATGATACTACATTATATGTAGGTATAGGACATCGAATAACAATTATAGTCTTGATGATATCAGCAGTGGTTGGTTCGCAATTAGTTCAATCTTTGAAGGAGCTCTGATTGGTGTGGGCGATTAGCAGCGGCTAATGGTAGCTCTGACGTCTCGTTCATAAAGTGTGTTGACAGGGGAATGAAAACGATGAGACTAAGTTGGTGAAATGACAATTATTGAGCGAATGATGCATGAGCAATGGTTTAATACTAAACTGAAAAGTATTTGAAGTAAACTGGTAGCAGTGGCTTCTTCTTGGAGATGCCGATTTATACCAAAATTCTTGTGAAATTTTTTCCTTGTCCTGAATGTTAGAATGAAGTGGTATCGGGGAGATTTCATAGATTTGTACAACACGTATGGTACGCCAGAATCATCATTTATGGATAAAATTAAGTCTATATATGAGAACAACTGAGCGTTATACCACTGGAGTATAGGGTTACAAAGTCCCGCATGATTTCGAGTGGAGGTGATATCCAAACTATTACTTGGCGTGTTTTTACGGCTCTCTTCCTTAGAATGAGGCCTCGATTCGTTGCATTTGCTTCCGCTAAATATTCTTGCTTGATATTTTTTCTTACACGACGACGTGGAATGTCGGGCTTTGTGGTTACGATCTGATATCTCCCGCTGCATCGGCTGTGAAGTCCTTTGTGGTTTGTTCTTTTTGATTATCAACACAAGTATTCGCTCAAAAACCATCTTTTTCTCAAGAAAAGAAACAGTTCGTTCAGCGTTCGAGAGTGGGTTCCTTCTCAAGGGTTTCCGCCTTGAATTCATTTTGCTCTACCTCGAACTGTGTGAAAAGGTTGAACTTTCCCGAACGATTGGCTCTATTCGGGCTCTTTTTTTGCGGCTTATGTGCTTGGTACAGAGCAATTAGTTGGGCCAGATTTTCTATGCATTTTCCAAGCAGCTCCCCTTCACAGTTATCAAGGCATACGGTATTTGTGGTAGGCCCCAAAACTTATCAAAATTTATGAGACCTGGAGCTGCTGGTAATCGCCTTCTTTATAGAGTAGAAAGACATTTCCTAGTTTTCTCAAAGCTCTGTTGTGATCAACAAGATTAGAGAAGGTTAAAAAATTGAGTGGCGATGAGTTATTCGATTACCAGTGGGCGGGCGCACACTACGGCGCGCGATCATGGCGATGTTGTGCAAAATGGGTTTGATCGACACAACCACAGTTGTGTATGCAATTGAGTGGAAGTTTCCTTTCCTCTGCTTACAGCTGAGCTATTGAATTGGAAAATATTGCACTTTTCAATGGCTGTCCTCTACAATTATCAGGGTGTACGGTATTTCCGACGTAGGCCCAAAAACTTATCAGAATTTTGAAAGAGACCTGGAGTTGCTGATAATCGTTTTCTTTATGGAGTAGAGCGACATGATTTGGTTTTCTTCGACTCTACTGTGATAACCAAGAATAGGAAAGACAAAAAAGTTTGGGTGGAGACGATTTATTCGATTATAAATCAGTACATAAAAACGACACTCATGACTATACTCTATCTCGGAGCGCCTGATAGGGTGTGGCCGGCGGACATGTGTGAGGGGCGAGAGTGAGAGTGCGTGGCAAGGTGAGGGTGTGTGACGGAGTGAAAAAGTTCGATACACTCTCACCCAAGTCCGTAGGCCACGTCCTATCAGGCGCTCCGAAATGGACGGACCTGCCATGGGTTTTTCCCCAGAAATGTGTAGGACTTGTACTTGTTGGAGGTTTATTGATCTAGTACTCTTGGGTTGGTGGTAGAATGCTGAATCGGAGGAGGAATCTGAACGTGACTCTAAGTCTCAATTGGGGTCACACCCCAGGTTAGGCTAGATCTAGATGATTAAATGCACATAATCTATGTATTATGTGCCAGGTGACTTAGAGATAGATACGTGAGAGAGAGTGCGGATGGTTCCGTTGGAATATATACCAGGAACACATACCAGAAATCGAGAGAAACAGGGACAGGACTGCCTAGCATTCCTTGATCTCGAGAAGGCTCTTGGCAGTCTCCCAGACAGTGCTTCGCAATTCAGCGAGGGTTCAATGTGTCGAAGTATCTGATCGCCCTCATAAACGATATATTCGACGGAGGTAAGGCAGCTGTACGCACTCCGCACGGGTCGTCAAACGAAATGGACCCCCCCCACTGCCTACAGGGTTTGCGTACAGGCGAGACGCCGGTCTTCTTGGGGATTCCATTTCGCACCATGACACGGCCTACGCCTATACATGAAGAGGGGACCTACGCTCCGTCCACGGTATGTCGACCAACCGCTTACTTTGAGGCACGCAACAACTAGTTAAGCAGTGTGGCTTAGAAACCTTGTGATAGGACAATACCAAGTGGAGTTAGTAAGTGTTCAATTTCTACGCAATGAGATCAATGGCGACAACGATAAGAGGTAAATACAAGGAATATATACGAAACGACCACATAAAACGAAGCGTAAGGACTCACGGGGCGAACCCAGGATCTCATCTTTCACAAAGGGACTGACGAGAACCCATTCCTCGGCTGCCGTCCACGTGCGGTGTCTTGACGGCGTTGACATGACAGCACAGGCACGAATATAGACGACGTGCTACGTTCGTACGTGAGCAGGTGACAAATACCGGCTACGGCCGGATTGCAGTTGGCTGAGCACGGCGCACTGCGAAGGACGCCGACGGTTGTGGAAGGCGACGGCGGTGACTGACGGTTGCCTGATCGAAGCACACACGAAGTGACGGACTGGGACGCCTTGTAGAGGCGTCTTCTCGCCACTTCACAACGTTCGACCGATACGTTGGGATCCGCGGCCACCAGGTGTGACGTACGGTGGGTCGGACGGAAGTCACAGCAAAGCAGAAAAAACCACTGCAATCCCGCAACGCAGAAAGACCCCATTTGCATGTTTGAAGAAGCGGAACAAACGGGACGTTTTTAGTTCTCGATGTTTGATATCAAATTAAACTCGGTTATATCACCTATACTCCAAGTTACCGTCAGATACATCGCTGAACGCTTTGCTGTACCTGACAATCTATGAAGGAATTGTTTCATAAAGCCTGATGAGGGGTCTAAGTAAACATCGATTAGATCGAACGTTTACCAGCAACCTCCTTCAGTAGAGCAATCAATAAGCCACGGTCAATCGCAAGGCACGTCTCGCTGTAAAACCACAAAGCGTTACTAAAGCGACAAGCAGGAGAGGAGAGTTTCCATCACAGTGCACCTTATTTCATGCCACTGCAAATATTAGCAAGCTACTGAATTTCAAATAACTAATAAGGTCATTTGCTCACACACGAAAACACATTGCAACCTATTTATTTAACTTCTATTTACTATATCAGTTAGGAAAAAATATGAGTTGATAAACCTGGAACATAACAACAATGCTATCCTCATTGTCCTCATAGAATTCAACTGACATCCAGCACATAATTCACACTAATGAGTCCACTCTGTTCTTCAGAGAGCTAGGGGATGTGAAACAACTGAACACCCACTAAAATACGGCCGATCATAGGCCGATGGTTAGCGGTGCGGTAGCAGCGGTTTCTACAACCTTATGGAAAACGGGATCGTCCACGGAAAATTGGCTTTTTCTCAGCCCATACAATTATATTGTCTTTGTTCACCACGAGTCTTATGCGAAACTTTACGCTTACAAAATCGAAATCCAGCAGGAATACATCTTCTTGGTTCGCCTACAACGTGGCAGGCTGGGAGAACTGTTGAACAAAGCGGTTATGATCTTCAATTCTTTTCTGGTCACTGTTCTGGGTTTCTTTTTAACTCGAACAGTTTGCTCCAACAGTCCTTGCGCCCCTGCCCTCCGTCCAAAGTACTTTACATGTGGCCCGTAGTGAAATTACAACAAAACTGTATGGGAATGAGAATGGAAATCCCATGGAAGATTCCAAAAGTAGAAATGCGACCGCAAGCACATCTGACATGTACTATCGCCATGTCTACCGAATGAACTACACCTTCATACAACCATTCTGGGCACTGCTGAGTTCCCAGAGGTGAATGATGCTATTTTTATCAGTGTCAAAACGTACAAAGTGAAAACAGTTCTAGTGTGCGAGGCAGATTTGGGAAAGACTGCTACGCTAGTATTGCTCTAGATTAAGACTAAGCATTATTAGGACACTACAGATTAGTAAATTGATTGACCAGATGAGCATATGAAACATTGAAATGCCATCACATATATCATGCTATCGACACATCGAAGCAAACTCGAGTAGAACCACTTGAACATGGAAATAAAACGGCTCTGCTTAGGGATTATTCGAATGCTCTCGAAATAGTTAAACTAGTACCTAATTAAACTCTACGTTTATCCATTCAAAGAAGCATGGTGTGCGGTTTCTCCAGAAACTCCTTGAAATGACGCAACCAAACAGCTCCAACCGCACCATCCACGACACGATGGTCACATGATAATGTCACTTTCATTACTTTCACGCTTCGGTACCTGTAAACGGAACAGGTATAATAGGACTGCAACTCCACTCAACTCGACTTTTGAAACCGGTCGTGTCCGACTGCTCCGAAATTAAGCCACGACACAATTTAGGAATAGGCTGCTATGAAACGAATACATCAAATTGATATAAATTTACCGATACGCAAAATGAACTCATCCAGGGAAGACTCAACGGAATAGATCAGATTAAGAGAAGCAATAGGACAAGGTATTATACATTGTTGGCTTTTCTTACAATATGCATGTATACGTAAATGATTTACACAAACAATTGCCTCAGCGAAAAAAATGGTGGGTGTGCCATGCCAGTACAGTCGGAAAGAAAGAACCGATTCGTACTGAGAAAGAAAACACTAACAGATGCACTACAAGCACCTGTTGAAATAACGTGAAGATTATGTAAACATAAGAACAAGGCGTTTTGTTGCACTTCAGTGACATGCTGGTATGAGCAATAACACCGCCTCAAGCGAATTCTTGATATGTGTTAGACGAAAATTGAGATTACAAATCAAAATTCTGGTGTTAGAAAACGATTGCACAACAATGGCCACAATCCACTTAATGGTCCCAAAGCTTAGCTCCGAGAATATTCCTCAGAGGGGGTTTGTATTTTGGATACGAGGGGTGAGTTGTTGGAATGTAGGAAAAAAAGCCGTACTTCTCATGAAATTTCAAGGGGATGTCGTACAGAAGACCCTCTTTTAAGAGTGGTCGTATTGCCCCAAAATTTCCCCCGACGTCAGACTTGTACCTGAGACTCGTTAAATTAAATATCCGCCCAATAATGGTCAGTGAGAAACCTTGTTGGGACGGATTTTTAACAACCAAGCAAAGAAACACCCATTCAAATCTCGAAGTAGTGAACAGTCAAAGTCAAAGTATGACCGCTTAGTCTTTGTACAAGAACATGGAGGTAGTCACGTACCCTTCCTCTTCACATGGAACCAGCTTCGTCTCTGCACCACCTATAGCAAGAATACACGACTGTGGTGGGTTTATGATTGCTGTGAAATCGGTGACGCTTCCGAACATGCCAAGATTGGATACGGTAAACGTACCGCCCTGCAAATATGCATCAGGGTTGTTCTAGAAAATGTGAACAATGGAGTTCCCGACCTGGAACTCCTTAGGTTGCAGCTTGCCATCCTTGGCACGAGCAGCCAACTCTTTTATCTCATTGGATATCGTAGCCAGACCCTAAAATTTAAGATGACAACCATAAGTGATAAAGTTACTATTTACAGTAGATGAGTGAGGGACCCGACCCGTCCATACCTTAGCATGTGCATTGAATACGATAGGAGTAATCAATCCCGTCGGAGTGCTTACTGCCACGCTAACATCCACAGAGTTGTTCTGACGAATAAAAGAATCCATCCAAAAGCTGTTCGCTTCCGGAACGCGCAAGCAAGCCAAAGCAGACGCCTGATATTTGGAAAATCAAGAGCACGCAATAAGAGCATACTTCATCCGCGTACAAAAGCAATTATACCAACCTTCACGATGAAGTCGTTCACGGAAATCTTTGTCTTACCACCAGTTGTTCCTTGGGCCAGTAGCGAATTCAGCTTTTCCCGAACCCTTAAGTTTGCAATACTCACGTAAAAATTAACTTGCATTCGATATCGTTCCACTCTTTTGCAACATTTACCCTATATGCTCCTGATGATCGTCATCACCACCCCACCCCCCCCCCCCCATTTTCTCGCACCCATTTTCATTCTCTATTATGAGCGGCAAAAATGTTTGAATCATGATGTAGATTTCCATTCTTTTTCATTCAATATCATACGTGACCAGATTCCTATAACTTTTGTTCTAATCCTTACAACATCAGGTGTATTTATTACTATTATTTATTATGTGATGATGGCAAGCATACTTGAGCAGAGAGTCGATATTGATCTCAGACGTCAAATAATAATGTGGAATAGTGGTCTTGCTCGCAGTCAAACGCTTGGCAATTGTCTGACGCATGTTCGAAAGAGGAATATCCTGAACAAAGGAAAGGATATCGAGAAATGGAAGAAATGGATAAACAGTGTGGGATAGGACATCCCAATTCAGGATTGAAGCTTCAAGTCAAGAAATGTGAGGAGACAAATGTCACTTCATAAGCTGTTCTCAAAAAATACTCATTAAAAGCCAGAACAATCTGCTCTTCTCAAAATCTAATATCAAAGAATAAAAACGAGGTAATGCACAAGGTGGGTAGGGGAACAAAGTTGGGACTTGATTGAAAGGTGCTGGGAATGGGTGAACCACTTCTATGACATGAGACCCTCTTCTTGAACTAGAACCTTGCTCAGCCATTATTCCACGGTATTGCACAGATCCCCCTCTCCTCATACGCATTCATATTGGCAAAAGGGTGAAGCATAAGAATGCCTCACTTATTTCGATAAGATCTGAATGTTACGCTGCGCAAAAGACGCGGGCAGCGCAAATGATACAGAAGCTCTATGAAAACTTTTAAATAGAAACTAACGGTGTAATCTGCACCCGTTGTAGAGGAGGATGGTGTAGTTTGAGACGATGCTGGTCCGCCAGCTGGTGCACTAACTGAAATTTTATCAAGATCTGCTGCAAGAATACGTCCGCCAGGACCGGAGCCAGCCATCCCCTGTAAAAAGAAGCAGGTATAGAGGATTGCACACAAAAAGAAAGGAGCAAACTCACACTAATATCTACTCCTCGTTCATTGGCAAGCTTTTTCGCAAAAGGAGTAGCACTCACACGTCCGTCTCGCTGAGCGGCTGCCGGTTGCTGTGTCGAAAACACTGGTGGCTTCTCGGCAATCTGAAACAAGACCTATCATAAAGGTAGAAATCAGGAGCTATTCGCTGATGTTTTCCCTACTGCTGGAGAAGGTGCTTCAGATTTCGCAACTGGTTCCGGTGGTGACGGTGAAGGTGGAGCTGACTTCTCTGCGGCTGGAGGTGAAGCTGAAGGTCCATCATCCTTGAAGTCTTTGAACGCAGCCACATCGTCTTCTTTTTCAACGATAATGCAAAGTAACTGAGATAATGGATGAAGGTCTTGTAAAAAACAGGATTATCAAGAACTCCTTACTTTTCCTACTGGAATATCCTTAGTGCCTTCAGAAATAATGATCTTAGCGAGATAGCCCTCTTCAGGTGTTTCGAAGCCCATGGTGGCCTTGTCGGTCTCAATTTCGCATAGCAGGTCGCCTTCACTCAGCTGATCACCCTCATTCTGAATATGAGCATATATCCAGTTACTTCCAACAGTGTAGATAGAACCTTCTCCACAAACAAACCTTTTCCCACCTCACCACTGTACCCATCTCCATAGTGGGTGAGAGCGCAGGCAATGTTACACGTTTATGCGAAGGAAGATTTCCTTGAAAAGCACTAACATTCAAACATGACATTATAAAGTTATGCAATGTAAATATTGCTTAGATTGCAGAAAATAGCACACCAGTGAATGAGAAACATGGCCTGATCAGTGACACTTTTCACAAATCATCTTTAATTCCACATGCGCTGAGTTGCACTGAATTGCGATGGACCACCAACTTTTGTAAATTTGTTTATTACCTGAACAAAATAGTCTGACGCCTCGTATGACAGCTGTAGGGCGAGGTACATTCTTCGATGAACAAACGAACGGGGACGAAAGACGAGACGTAGATGCGGCACGACTGAAACGCAGCCTATGAATCACTTGTGAGTACAATGAGGAAAAACAACGAAGTTATGTGATAGCTCCGCAGGCCTTCTGGGGGCTCTTCTTAGTTTCTTCAGCTATGCCGCCAATTTACAGGCACCGTTGGTGCAGCGGAAGGCAAAGAGTGGTAGCAGGGACAGCTCCCTTGATGGGACTCAGTCTACTTCGATGTTGAAGGCGGTATCCATCAAGGCACAGTAAAGAAAAAGGAAGCGAGTGAGAGATAGAACTCAGTAGGAAGAGAGAATCGAAGGTTGTCATTCTGACGAGCTCATTCCACTTTACCTTGAACAGCACTCGTTACATCAACTCGAAAGTGATCGATTCTTGGGATGGCGATCGTGGCCATCGAGAGGAGAGCTCAAAATACCATTAAAAGCCAAATAATCCTACTTTATACAATAGACAATGTGTGCCAGTTTAACAAAAAATTCATAGTCGAAGCAATGATGATACCCTCAATTTCCCAAGTGTTAAAGATTGCGTTAAGGAGACACTAACAAAATTTGATAACATTTGATAAGGGCTGATAAGACGCGCTAGAAGAGAAGTCATCGAATTCATTGCGCCTTTCGGGTTGACAATGAAGCATTATGAGAGGACTCCGTGAAATGAGGCGAGAACACTGAGCTAGCTATTGAACTGAGACTGTTAGAGGTTAATAGGGAGCATTGGAATTCAAATTTAACTAGTTCGTTGTGCCTTTCAGGCTAGAGAATAGAGCCTTGACAATTACAGTGTTGGGCGAAGAGGAACAAAGACATTGATAACGAATGATAGCATCCAATAGAGCAGTTAAGAAAATCTGATAAAAGCCGATTACAAGTGAGTCTGACGGAATCCAACGCACCGATTACTGCTACCATAAGACCACAATCGCACAAATGTTGGAGGACCAGTGGGTGAACATCGGATCTTTTGCCCCTGTTTTCCGAAATTGGTTGTACCGCTGATCGCTAAACTGTACAAACTTTCAAATGTGGTAGCCGTCTAGAGTAGTATGCAGGTAGGAATAGCAACCTATTCAAGCCACTGAAGGCGATGGCGGGCTAATGAGATCATCCTTAGCACTGCCTTTAATGTTTAGTAACAAAACATACTATCTACCACAATAACTACATCAAAAAAGTGATTTGACCGTCAATGTGTTAAAGGGGGTGACAGTGAAGGGAGTTTACAGAGAATGCCACCTTGGCTAACGCACGCTCCCGTGCGCATAATGTTGTAGAGCTATGCAGGTATATTACTCAGTGTCGTTAAGTCCACATTACGCAACCCCAACATCAGCAATTTAGTGAAATAGCCAAACTGGTAAGGAGAACCGGAATGCACTATCCTCATTTACGCTATGCACATGGGAAACCATTTCAAACCTCATTCTTTGTATTATTCAGCCATACACATCACAGGCCGAAATGCTGTCGTATGCTTGGTTATCTTATGGCAATATACAAGAAGGAATACACGGTAAGACAGGGTCAAAAAAATATTTTTGGTTCAATTTCGTATTTACAAAACGGGTGTTAGTTACCAGATCTGAACAGGAAGGGAACAACTTCCAGCAGTACACCAGCTCGAATCTTGCTGGGATGCAAAAGGTGATTTAGGAAAACGTTTCGTTTTGGCTAGATGGTAGGTCCGTAGAGGTAAGCTGCTCCGTAGAGAGCAATCATGATACTCACTCAACGCGAAACTAACGGGCACTCGCGCTACAAGCGCCGCTGTTATAGGAACCGGAAGGGGGTCCGAAACAAGAGGAAGATGCAAAGAAATGAGCATTTTGTAAAGAACACTCAAGGTTAGAAGCGAGGCGAAAAAATCCGGACTCAAAAGCGCGACGCTGCGGTGTGTATTCGCATCCCATTCGCATCAGCGCATCCATTCCGAGTTGTCCGCTGTAGGAGACGGGCCGTAGGCCAACGTTAGTTGTAGCACCTGACTCCCAGCGCAGTGGAGTGGCCATTCCTAACTACATTAGCATTCATGTAAGTATCGGGTCATTCCATAAGTAGTGTCGTTTTTCTTCAGCAAAAATTTTTGCCATAAAATCACAAGTTTTTGCAGCATATCATATATCTTTCGGAAGTAAATTTTCTGCTCTACAAAATGGCATACTCAGTTTTCGAGTATGTTACAACGGCGCCGACATTTAGGCTGGCAAAGAGGTATGTCCAGCAGTCGAAAATTGGCCAAACCGGCAATCAATTAAAACACTATATTTTACTTGAGGGAAATTCACCAATAATGTATTCCGTACTTAGCCCCGACCTCTCTTGCAAGTTCCACCAGTGGGTTGCTCAAGAAGTCACGTCGCTCTTTTTCCACATTTAGTTTTTCCGCCACAACTCGGTGATTTTAGACAGTTTCTTCGAACAAAGGCAAGAAAATTTTTTCAACCAATCAAGGGATGGAGTGGTGAATCGTTAAGAGCAGGTGGTGGGTAGGAACAGGGGAATACCATTGACCGGATTCCCTAACATTCTCATGGAAAAAATAAATCGTGAAAAATGGCCACTGGACCCCTACACATGATATTAAAACACAATCTGAATCGCAGCCAAAACAATCTAGAAAGATGTCTTCGATACAGCAGGAAAAGTTCTTCGAAGTGGTTCATAAAACAACTCTAAGCAAGGAGTTTGAAAGAAAAAATTTCATTTTGAATAAGTGTGAGTGCTTTCGAAAAAAAGATTTTAGAAAAAGAACGACACAACTTCTTGATCAACTATATACTGGAAATCGTAGATGAGGTCAGGACTAAGTACGCGACACATGACTGGTTGATTTTTCTAAAGTGAAATATAATGTTTCTATTGATTGCCGGTTTGGCCAATTTCTGCCGGCTGGACCTATCTCTTCTCCAGCCTAAATGTCGGCCCCATTTTAACAAACTCAGAAACTAAACATGATATTTTGTAGAGCAGGAAAACCTCTTTCAAATGATATATGACATGCTGCAAAATCTTATAATTTCATAGGAAAAATTTATGCTAGAAAAAAAAACGACACTACTTATGGAATGACCCAATACATCTAGAAACAATATAAGAAAGAATAAAGTAAAAAGTAAAGGAAAGAATAAATTTATAATAGAAACATCTTCTTTTGACACCATGCCAATGCGTCAAATTGGCGAGTTTGGGCAATGGCGGCCACTTAAACTCGTCCACACTACGTCTGTTCTACCGTAAGCCAAAATTACCCCCTTCTGGTGTCTTTAAGAGGAGTAAATCTGCAAATTCCTTTGGCACAGACTCCAAGCGCTTTCAAGTTGACAGAGTGTAATAACCTTACTCAGGAGGACGAAGATCTCCATGGACAAGTTTGAGCGACTGTGGTGATCTACCCTGAACGTTGGCGCCATCTCGAAGTTCCTAGCAATGGGAATATTCCCGCAAAGCATCTCCTCAACCGCATCAAAAGGAGAGTTGATGGTGTTGCTCTGTGTCTGTGTAAAAAGTCCCGAACTTTTGTGCACTCCAGCAGGAGAGGATTGTCACTGTTGATCACGTAGTCATCGCCTTTGAAGGCTCACCTCGCGTTAAACTGTGAGAGTTATCGCGCGTATTACTGGAAGTAAAGGCCCTGCTTTACACATCAGTGAAAAAAATGGATCGAATCTCCTCACAACCACCAAAAATAGAACTCTCAGTATTCAGTCCTCGTACGAGTACTGGAGATTGTAGAAGAGCTTTTGCTTGGTGATATCGCGCAAAATGCTACGATATCACCTGTTCTTCCCTGTTGAAGCTGCCTTCACTATAGATATCGTTGCCTTATCTTGTCTTATCGCAAGTTTCCTTCTCCACGTAAGAGCCACGCTGGAAGTTTGTTCGTCTAAGGCCAGGTGTGATACGGCTCGATGGGCTCAACTCGGCTCGGGTAGAGCGCGCCTATCGCCGCGAGGATGCACGATCAAGCCGCAACAAGGGTGCAGCCTGAGCACCTATCTAAGGACCTAGTTGCCCCAAGAAAGTAAGCCACTAATGTGATTATCGCGTGGTGTGCCTTTAACTTCACCCTACCACATCCCAAGGGGCCCGACCAATTTGAGATTTCTGTATAGTCCGCGATTTCCTCATAGCGATACGGGTCCGGTCGCATCGGAAATTCCAAATTACCATAGCAGCGATGGACTCTGATACACGAACCCCTCCGTTTATATTCGGGATCTCCATCTATGCAGGAGAAAAGAAATAGACCGGAGAGACAAGAGTAAAGCTTAAAAATTATGCCTTGAGTGCAATGTTCTCAGGACTGACCTTTGGGGAGCAACACTGAGATTAGCTGCACTTGTTGCAGCTACCCCATAACGAAGTCCTCCGATGGTACGAAATGGCAGTCCACGAGCAGGGAGTTTCGACATCATGCCCTTTAATATCGATATGAGTAAAACAGAACGAAAACTCAAAAAAATTCAACACAAGAGAACAGTAAGTGTCGGCGCTCACCTCTTAGAATGAACAGGAAAATGGCAGCCGCTCCTCAATGCACTTGGTACCACCAAGGCCCTCTCTAAAGACGAAATTGGAGTTTTAGGATGGCAGGGGAATTGATGAAAGAAAAAACAAGTGATAAATAATGATAATGATGACAAAACACATTCTGAACCTAAACAGGAACGACATCAAGCATGCTAAGAGAAAAATGATGGCAGCAGGCTAACTCATGAAACATTGGGTTACTTCCGCTGAAACACTGGCTTCCGAGAAACTCATACGACTGTGAACAGAGTACCTGGAACATTTGACACATTTTTGCATTTCTTTGGACCATACCAATCTTCATACGCGTTTTTGCTATGCATTTCTGAAGTCTATGCCTTCCCCTGCCGAGTGATGACCTACTGTGCGATTTGGAAAATTCGTATGCGAATCGCAGAGTGGTAGAGCAAAGTAACGGCATCGCGACACGGCAAAAACGCAGAGAGCGGAATCCCTTTCGACTGACGTTACAGTAAGCACAGTGTCGTCGCACACACTCGAGGTGAGCAAACCAGACGCTTTTGACAATCGGCTGCTACTGAAATCAGGTTTTCGTGGCAGGACCAACACATGCTTCCTTATACCCCAAGTGTTTTGGGCCTGGTTTGCTCACCTCAAGCACATAGAACGAAGGAATTATGTAAAGCAGATGTTTTAATCTTTTAGGTTTGGGTGCTATTGCAATGAGGCGGGGGGGCTCTTCTAAAAAGTTCTAAAAAGTTGCTTATCTGCGCATCGTGGAGAGATCATTGATGGGTCAATCTACACATTCACGCGTATATTTTGCCTAAGCCTTGGAGGGGGAAGGGAGGGCTCTTTCCACTTCACGGCTTGGGTAAAAATAGGGTCCAGTTGTGTTATGGGATGCCCCCCCCCCTCACTGCGATAGCACCTAAGTTCGTTTTAACGCGACTCGTGGCGCGCATTGCAGGGGAAGGAACCTTCGGCGCAGGGGCTAATATGGGCTGTGGACGAAAATAATTCCTAAGTTTACAATAAAGGTGTGCATCGTGACCATCTCTCGCCCCACGACACGCTGCCGTAATGTAGAATTCCCTGGTGGACGCACGCGCGCCGCCATCCTATGTATCTCCAATAAATTGGGGCGGTTCACCGACGGTCACCAAAACCCGCCACCTTCCCCCCAAGCTCTCCTCCATTAATCGGCTTCTTTCGGATACCGCTCTCAGACGTGCAATGTGTGTTGCCTCCCTTAGACGGCTTGCGTAGTACAATTCACGGGCAGCTTGCCACATGTTTTCTCCTACGCGGAGAGCGCAGAGAGAACGACAAAACGCGAGAGAATGTGTGATGACAACGAGCAGCGTCGATACGCGCCCTGGCGCGAAAACATGGTTACTGTAGCAGCCGATTGTCAAAAGCGTCTGGTTTGCTTTCCTCCACACACTCTCACCTGAGCGTGCTATTTCCTCTCATTCACGTTCTGGTCTACTAAACTCGCCGTCATACTTCGCGACTTGTGGGTCGCACTTTCGCACGCGACACTGCGATTCTGAGATGTCGTATTGCCGCGACACTGCAGAATCGCAGAATCGCGAAGTCTGACGGCGGCCTAAATAGCATGCGGAGCGGAAATAGCACGCTCAAGTGAGAGTGCTCAGGACGACACGTGCGATCATCTAGTGAATCGAAGTTTCGCTACAAGAACGAATATTCAGGACGGGATCGCAGCTGATGCACGCACTGATCGCCGGCCGTGATTGCGTAACCCTGCGTCTACGTCATCCTTCGCCGCCTGGGTCTCTCGGATTTGCCTGAGCCTTTTCAGAGAAGGAGCTTTGGCGTCGCGTACTCTGACCTGTCTGGTGTCTGACCCCGCGTGTTGCCGAAGAAAAACCCGGCGTTCAGTGCGTGGTTTAGCTTATATCTTCAGGGCGGTCACCCGTCCCACAGTAACCCTGACGTCAATAAAATGTTACCGACCGCAGTGCCGCTAGAAAAATTTGTTCAATCTAAGGCCGCGGTCATACTTTGCGCAGCTGCGTTAGTTGACGCCGGTGGCGGCGTCAACTAACGCAGCTGCGCAAAGTATGACCGCGGCCCAACGATCATCTAGCGAATCGAAGTTTCGCTCTAAGAACGAATATTCAGGATGGTCACCCGTCCCACAGTAACCCAAACGTCAAGTAAAATGTTACCGACCGCAGTGCCACTACGAAAATTTGTTCAAAATTCTTCGTGGTTCCTCCTGTGGGTTCAGTGGGTTTATATAAGTGGGTGCTGTAAGACTGACATGGTAGGTATTTCATGCTTTGATTTTTGCTAGCTGCTGGATTTCGCCGTAGAGATATGGTTATGAGATATTTATCAGATCAAGGTTTTGCTCGTCACGCTGGAAAAAAAAGCGATTGAGGGCCCTCTCCATTATAGGTCAGCTTGAGCTCATGTGCCATGAGTGGGGACACCCTTATAACACTCTCAGCAATGAGATGAAGAGGAAATGGAATCGTTGTCATCGATGACTATACCCCTCTCCTTACGACAGAAACTTCTTAGGCTCCTTAATCATTCTGTAATGCTGATCCAGTTGGTGTTGCACTGAGGCAGGAGAAAATGTACTGTCGAAGTTTCATTCCTCATTGACCGGAAGGGGTAAATTTGGCAGATTGAGTACATGAAAGTAGGGGTGTTCAGCAGTGTAACAAAGATGAAAGGGGAAAATAAAACTTCCCGTTCACTTTTCCTCTTTTGTGGCTCTCTGCATCACTACCGGTGAACTAGATGCAGACGGGCGAGAGGCCAAGTCAGTCGGCCAAGAACGCTGTCCCGCCCTACAGGCAACTCTCCTTTCAAGGTATGGCAGCGCGATCGCACTACTGCGGTATCGTGATAAAACCCTTTCAAGCGCTTTTTAATGCTAGTTTTGCCACTAATCACACCACTGAACAGGAACTATTGCTTCAGAGATTATGATTCCCAGTTCTCCTAAGCCAAAACGGCGCCTTCAATGGAATGAGCATTCTTTGAAAAAGGAAACAACGAGCAACAAATATCGCATCCTCTTTGCCCGCAGTGTACCGTGCAAAACTTTTTCTTGTTGGATAGGCTTAAGCAGCTTCTTCGACCATTACATAACCAATCTGAGCCTCCTTTAGCTCCAGTCTGTCTGGTCATCAATCCGGCACACCCCTTTCAGGGAGGATGGCAGGAAACACGTTTGTCAACCGATAAGGTGTAAGTTCACAAGCAAGGATAATGAAATCATGGTTAACAATACCACTATCACCATCGTAGTATCTTGAAGCGATTCGAACGAAAGCGCTAGGGATACACTATAACTTATGTCATTTCCGGACAAGTATGATGGAGCATATCACGCCATCGATAAATAAGAATCAAATCGATTCATAGCTTATAATAAGATTGTGGTGCACACAGACAGGACTTTTCTTGGAAGACTGAGGAATTTCAAAATTCCATGCAAAAGTAAGCTACCTCTCACTTAAACACGGTAAAATTTAAAATAAACCGGGGGTCAAATAAAGTCGGGGGGGAGACGCAATTTTGCGTCAACGTTTCACCTACGTCAAAGCTTCTTTCCCTCCCTAGGCTTAGGTTAAAGCAGATGAAACCTATGCTCTGACAGATGCTTTTTCATGTAGGAGAAGGGGATATCAATTTTAACCTAAGCCTAGGGAGGGAAAGGAGCTTTGACGTCGACGCAAAATTGCGTCTCCCCCCCGACTTTATTTGACCCTAAACCGGTAATTAATCCTTAATTATTCGGTAATGGTGCCATCGGAATCAGAGGAGGGGGGGGGGAGTCATCCCACTATGGAGATTGTTTTTACCTGAGCCTAGGAGGAGAAAGGACCCTTCTTTCCCCCACTGAGACCTATTCAAAAATATAGCCCTAAGTGTGCAAACTGATCCCTCAAAGATCTCTCCACGATGCTCAGATAAGCAACTTTCTATAAGATGCTCCTCTCTTTGCGATAGCACCCGGTACGATCCATTAAACAAATCTTCAAATCGTGTAGTGATGACATAGGGAACAGAAAAAGAAATCGATAAGATTCCGTCAGAAACGCTGCCGTTGCAAAATTGTGGAGGCACCGCCCGAGTGATAATTTTGAGGCGGTGACTGGCGCGTGACAACTCGTCCACGTCCTCGAGACACCCTTTGCAAAATACGTCACATCGAATTTCACATTCATTCCTACTATCGCAATGAGGGGGCATTATAAAAACTTGCACATCTGAGCATCTTGGAGGAATCTTCGAGGGTTAATCTGCATATGCAGGTGTATATTTTTTTAGCTGAGGTATGAAGGGGTTCATTTCCCCTTCTAAGCTTAGGTAAAAATAGTGTCCTAATGGGATGCCCCTCCCCCACCTCATTGCGATAGCACCCATTCGTTCTTTGGAACGAATTGTTCCCGATTATCATCATTTGCTGATCTCGCATATCGCGTATCTTAAAACGATGACTTTCCTATCGGCCACTTTCGCAATATTCAGGAGAAAAGTTTAAACAATGAGTGAGCACACCTTATGTCATCATTTTCTTTTACTTGTTCATTCAGCGGTCCGGCGTTCCGCGCAGCAGCCACAACAGACATTTGATGTAGCTATTTATCATTTGTGATATCGCTTGCACTTCCTGTTTATTATGTGTTCATCGCAAAGCGCTGATCTAACAGTTATGCCCTCGGAAAGAGTTCGCTTTTTTACGCTGGATAGTTTCGAAGAATCTCATCCACTACTTCTTTTTTGCTGTACTTTACACTTCGATACCAAATGCAGTAGTTACCAATGCAGGGTCGCAATTACTGCCGATTCTTTTTCTCGGCGTTCTTTCCTAAGCTTGTTACGCTTTTATTGTGCCGGTAGATGTAAGGATAGACGTTCAAGCGAAGTTACAGATAAAGCCTCATATACGAGCGTTCTCTTTTTAGATTTCCCCCACTATGATATTGCTCTGTGTAGGGCTAAGCCTTCGTCGAGGAATCTTGACAGGGGATCGTAATTTGGTCTGATGAGGGGGGAGGGTCGTAATCATAGAGGCAGGAAGTGATCAGTCGGATTTATCAGACTGAGGGCCCAAAGTGTAAAAGGAAGATGTTATGAAACTGCTAACTAGCTCTAACTGGGATCAACTAACTGGGTTCAATCCCGAAACTATTATTCAATCCAATCTTCGCTCGAAAACCTCAAATGAGTAGGCTTTAGGATAATTCCGTTGGTCCTCTTGGAATTGTGGACTGTGAAGAAGGTGTGGGGCTTGTGTAACTAAACGCGCATAATTTACGTTGTGCTGCGAGGTCTATACTTAATAACCTGTTCACTCTTCACAATGGGAATAGTGTACGCTTTAGCGGAAAATGGCGATGGTAACGTCATGCGTGGGGCCTACCACAATGAAGCTGGCGAAGACCGACACGCGGTCAGCAGGGCTTCAGTAGGTCAGATTAAATCAAATATAAGTTTCGGATTCAGACCCAGTTAGCCAATTTTATCACATCTCGCGTTTACATTTTGTACCCTCGACCTGAAAAATTCCGTAGATCACTGTCTACCGCAACGATTACGCTTCAGCGGACAAGATACGATCTCCTCCCTGTCGGGGAATACTCGACGGAGGCTAGACCCTGGTCGCAGCATAGGGCCGCGGTCGTACTTTGCGAAGCCGGCGGCAGGGCGTGGCTGCGTATCTCCTTGTCTCTCCGCCTATGCCAAGCTGCCTCGTTGCGAGCGTCATCTCTGCACTTCCCCCTTGCCACTCTCCCTCTCTGTCTGTGAACGGGGTGAGGCTACTTACGCCAGAAAATCGCTTCGAGGCGTCGCACTGGCGGCGCCACCAGTACGACTTGCGAATCGACTGCCCTTAGGAGCCCGGCAAAGCGTGGCTGTGTCAGCTCTGTGCTTCCACCCATGTCACACTGCCTCCTGCACCCATGCCACCCTGCCTCCTCCACCCATGCCACACTGCCTTGCTTGAAGGTTGCCATGACCTACCACTGGCACTCGCACCCGCCGCGCCGCTCGCCGCGGGCGGCCACGCGATTTTCCGGCGTAATTAGCCTCGCCCCTGTGAGCGCAGCGGTGAGTATGACCACAGCCTAACAGAGTCAGGGTCACAGAATCGCGCGCGAGATGTGACATCCCAAAATGGCGAAGTTTTTTATAGTAAGGAATGGATATAGTACGTCCCTTGGCAGCATATGTTGATATGGGCTCATTTAGTGCCATACGATTTGTGGTTATCCCGTCCTTAGCCCATTTCTTTTTACGACACATGCCTCGAGCTATGTCTTACGTCAAGATCATCATTTGCAACTCGATATTAATAGATTGCCTTGTGCTCTCATCTTAACCAGGGCACTACTATCACTATATTGGGCTGCCGTGAAACTTCGCGATTCTGCGGTGTCGCGGCTCCGCACGCGTTGTTGCGGCAATGCAAGATCTCATGGTTGCGGTATAGCATGCAAAATTCGCACGTATATCGCTAAATTACAAATTCGCGAAGTATGATGGCGACCTTAGGCCGCGGTCATACTTTACGTGTCTGCGGCAGGGCGTGGCCGCGTGTCTTGCGTCTCCACACTGCCTCGTTGCCCGCGTCATCTCTGCACCTCCCCCGTGCCACTCTCTCTCACAGGCAGCGAGAGAGAGTGGCACGGGGGAGGTGCAGAGATGACGCAGGCAACGAGGCAGTGTGGAGACGCAAGACACGCGGCCATGCCCTGCCGCAGACACGTAAAGTATGACCGTGGCCTTAGGCTGCCTTACTTGCTTGACTCCAGCATTCTTCATTGCTTTCATCCAGTTTACTGTACTGTGATAGTAGTATGCAACTCGCAGGAAGGTTTAGTGGAGCTAGTAAAAACTCTTTGGGGAATTATACGTGGTATCACCGCATGGAACTGGGTGAATTACGGTGAGATCTAGTTAGATTTCCATTCGTACGATCATTTTATGAAAATTCAGAGACTTTCAAAGGTTCTACATGCTAGCTTTCTATGGATAGGTTTCATAGTGCGAAAATATTAGCAAATACGAATTTCAGTTACGTCTGTTCACTATTTTTAGTTTCCCACCTATCGTTCTGCAGCATGTTCGTTTACCATGTCAACCGTAGTAGCTGATGTCAGGAATCACGATTTTGCGATCTGCCTTTTTGCATTTTCGGGGTTGCGCATGCGATACTGCTATCCTACGACGCTGCGCCTTCGCATGCGAATCGCGAAGTCTGACATGAGCCGTGCTGAACAATTATTTTCCAGGATTATGGGCCTGCTGACCAAGGGTACTCCACTAAGTTGGGCGGAAACTGTTCCTCACGTCGAATACATTAAGGTATGCTTGACTTTGAGGTCTAGGTTTCTTGCAACATTTTTTCTCATCATAGTCCTGTTGGTGGCATGTCATCTACATAATCTCTTTAACACGATATATAGCATCAATTGTTGGAATGAAATTACGGTGCTGAATAGTGCGACGGCCATAAAAAGTGAAATATGTAGGGCGATGACCCGAGAAGTGAATGCCGTTTTCTGCGCTGACTTTTGTGGTGGTTTTTTCTGGTGCCCTATGGCCCTATGGCTGATACATCGATACGAGTCAGGTCAGCCTGTGATGTTTCTTTCGCAAACCTGATTGTCACCTGTTGGAGTAGCTACGCTAAAGTGGTGTAGGCAAGTTAACCTAAGGCTCTTTCAGGCAGCTAGGGCTGCATATGACAGCTTACTCCATCTGCATGGGCCTGTGGCTTTCTTTCTTGGTTGACATGTTTCTCCTTTTTGAGCAAGTAATATCTCTCATGCCGGCTTTGAATGCACAGCGACATGCACAGCGCTTCATTATCGAAAATGTTCGTTGTGTTATTAATGTGAGTTCAGGGCATCTTCTGGCTATCTGTGACTATATAGCTGCTCAAGAGGGTATTTGAAGTCTCTAAAGTCATTCATAGTCCTAATTATGTAAAGGTGTTAGCGAACACAAAGGGCCGCTAGTAGCCATTCAACTTCTCGCTCGTTTCCGTAAATTCCTTTATTCTTATGAGGTTCCTTCTTAGTTTCGCACTTTTCTATCAGCAAGCTGTATAAGATTGTTTCCAGAAACACGGCATCGCTCAGTTCATTAACCTGTATCACCGTTTGAAAGCACGTCATGGAGATCAGTTGAAGTGGGGAGATGAAATCGAGTATACAATAGTGAAGTTCGATCATGAAAACAAGAAGGTGGCTCTGCTTCGGCTTCACAATCTTTCTAGTAAGGAAGAAAATGTTTAGGTGCGCGTGTCGTGTCGTGCCGAGGAACTGTTGAGTCGTCTTCAAGCCCAGGAGGAGGTGTGTCGCTACTTGTTCTGTTTATAATTTTCCTTAACCTCTTGCTTTCAAGCCCTTTTTATTTCTAGAATCTTCGTAAAGTTTCTAGAATTAGTAACATCAGATCTTTGTATGTCGAATTAGTGATTATCCATTGTATCATAGCTAATGTGATTGAAAGAAGGTTTGGTAGGTCAATGCCCTGCTCGGTACTGTGAATCACTTTCTATGGCGGCCAGAGTTTGCCGCGTACATGGTGGAAGGGACTCCTGGAGTTCCGTACGGAGGTTGCTCCTGATTGATCCTTTTCGGCTTCCTAGTGGAACTCCCTAATTTTCAGGACTGCTGGCTTGCTTCAACGTTGTGGAAGCGAACATGATTCTGCGTCGTACGGAGGTGCAGAAATTACTGAAAAAGGTGAAGATTCGAATTAGAAGCGCATGAGGTTGCATGAAACAGAATTGATTTATTTTCAGGGTGAATCAATTCTGTCTATCTCATTTCCTGCTTTGGGCACACATGATTTCACCTCTCCTCCGATGGTGCCCACTCCCTATAAAAAAGGGCCTGGCCAAAGTCTTTTCTGGCCTGAGGATGCTGTATTTTGCGGCCATCCAAGGTATACATTCACGTATCTCCCCGCTCCGTCAGCGCTTGGGCTTAATGCTTCTGCTTCCAGGTTCAAGAACCTCGTGAAGAACATTCGTGGTCGTCGCGGAGAGAAAGTAGCGATCAATGTTCCGATTTTTAAGGACAAGAACACTCCGAGCCCGTACATTGTGCGTTTCCCGCAGTAAAAACTCGAGGAATTTTTCTTTGTGTGAATTTCATCCTTATTTAGGAGGATCTTTCCTCTTTGGGGGAAGGAGATATGATCAGTGCTGCGAAGCCCGATCACATCTACATGGATCATATGGGATTTGGTATGGGATGTTGCTGCTTACAGGTTTGCCCTGCAGCTGCTTTCATTTTATTTTTTCCTTTTCCCAGTACCTTACCTCCGCGAAGATGATGTTGCTACTTCCGACTAGGCTTACTTCGAGTCCTAGCCCAATTTTCAGTCCTTGTCACGCCAACGTTTTATCATCCTCTTGACCTGTCCTGTCTGTTTAGGTGACCTTTCAAGCCGTCAATGTCGATGAGGCACGTTGGCTATATGATCAGCTTACGCCAATTACTCCAATTTTACTTGCTCTTTCTGCAGCAACACCTATTTTCAGAAGCAAATTGGCTGACGTCGATTCCCGGTGGGATATAATCAGTGCTGTGGGTTTCTGCAAAGAATTCTGGTGTTGTAGAAATCTCATTTATTACTTTGGGTGTCTTTGAGCGGTTTTTTAAGAGTGTGGACGATCGTACAGCTGAAGAGCGAGGATTGGTTCCACTGAAACATTCAAAATGGAATATAGCAAAGAGTCGCTATGATTCAACCGACTGTTACATATACCCCTGTTCAGTCCCTTATAACGACATTCCATTGCAATACGATGAAGCAATATACCAGTAGGTTAAAGTTTTGCCATCACTGTTCTCTGCTAAGATTCTATGATTTTCACCATATAGGAAACGCCTGACTTTCATTCTTTTTTGTTCGTTTTCTGCTTCCGCAATTTCACTCTACTGCGCCAAATAGACTAACAAGGAAGGCCCGTCAGGTCATGGTGAGCTTTTTCAAAGCGGTTTTTTGCATTTCATACGGTCACATACATAGAGCACAAACCGGTCTCAAATTCGGCTAAATGGTTTCGGGGAGGCTCAGAAAATGAGTGGCAAAAGTTGCTTAGAAAAAAAACAATTTCGGCCAGTTTGCTGCAATGCTCTTCAGCTGCAGCGTTCAGTGTAGGCATATCAGAAGACTGTTTTCAAACCTTCGCCAAAACTACTGCGAGCTGGTTCAAAAATGTAAAATCACTTACGATAACTGCCTAAGGGAGCGAAGAAAACTCATATGGGATGCACAAGGGAACGTTGTCTTACAAGGGAAGGCATTTTACTTTCCATGGAACTTTGAAATGAGACCCGGGGGGATCGATAGAGCTTCGAACGCTGATTACAACTGTGACCAAAATTGCTACCCGGCATTTTGAAGCGAGTTACGATGGGTCAGGTTTTGCCTGTGGCTTGCCTGTGACATCTCATTGGCGAGGCACTCTGCCATCAGCAAGGCCGTTGGATAGCCGGAATTGACCACAGTGGCTCACTGGTAGTGTTCCAGATCTGCGGGGTTGGGTTCGTGGGTGATTGGGCTTAGCAATGGCCTTGCTCATGGCAAAGTGCATCGCCAGTGAGGTGTCACGGGCAAAATTTGAGCCATCGTAACTCGCTTCAGAATGCCAGGTAGCAATTTTGGTTTTATAATCAGCGTTCGAAGCTCTATCGATCCCCTCGGGTGTCATTTCAGAGTTTCATGGGAAGTAAAATACCTTCCCTTGTTAGTGGCTAGATTGCCGAATGGTTATGGGATGGACTGGCATTGGAACAGTGAAGGAAGGGGTTCATGGTTCAGCTCCCCTCGACGACTATACTTTTGCATTTTCTTAATTTTCTTTGTCCAGCGCTAAACTATTTGCGCACATGCAAAATGATTGCAATTTTCGTTGCTGGTGCACCAAAAAGACCACATTTACGAGCTTTTAGTGTTTGACGTGTTTGGATCATTCGGCGTCCCTAGCACGCGTGCCAGGCGTTTCGTGGAAACTATTAGGTTGTTCCAAAAGTCTTTTAGTATTTTTTTCGATCATCATTTTTTATTTTTTTTTCGTCCAACAAATAACAATTAGGTAACAACGTATTGATTTTTATCGGCAACCCTCTGCCACTTTGTAGGAAAATCGTTAATTCCCTCCTCTCAGAACGCTGGGTTCTGAGAGTCGAAAAAGTCAGCGATCGCCTTCGCAAGCAAGTCATAATCAACGAATTTTCTCTTGGCCAGGAAGGATTCGAGAGGATGGGTAAGGTGATAGCCAGAAGAGGCAATGTCTGGAGAGTATGGCGGGTGGGGCAGCACATCCCAGCCGAGCTCCTATAACTTGGCCTGGGTACTTTTCGAAATGGGAGCGGGCGTCGTCATGAAGAAGGGTGACCGCGGACCTTTTCCGGCACTTTTCTCGAACAGCGACGCCGAGCTGCTGAAGCTGGTGGGTGCATACGGCAGCGGTGACTGTCTCGCCTTGTACCAGTACCTCGCGGAAAAGCATTCCTTCCGCGTCCCAGAACCAGTACAGTCCCAAGCGTGGTTTGTCTTTCATGTCAATCTCGCCGTTTCTGAAGCTGATGAACCAGCGGCGCACGGTCTCCTAGCTCACACATCTTTTGCCCAATGCAGCGCTGATGGAGTGGCAAGCTTCCGTCGTTTTGGTGCCGCAAGACCGCTCATTTTAGATGACAGCGCGAATTGGGTGGGTATCGACAACGGGCATTGTAGCTCTCTCCACGGGATCTGGTGGGTCAATATATTGGGTAGTCTAAAAAGTTTTTTCGTATTTTCAAATACCTCTTTCTCCCTCCAAACTGCTTTGCAGCAATCCTTCTGTACATACACATGTAGTACAAGTCCACACGCATCTATAGGTATTATTGTCTTCCATCTCCCGGATGACCCTTTTCGGCAAAATAAACATATCAACGGTCAACCTCATTTTCAATACAAAAATTATAAAAAATTTTTTTCTTTGAATGGCGTTAGACAGGGAAAGGAAAAGGTGATAATCCGATGGAGCAAGTGAGGGCTGTGAGGTGGATGGGGCAGCAGTTTTTATCCAAGCTCGAGAATTTTTTGGCGAGTCATTTTTTCACTAGTGGTAAAATTTTTTTTGAGTTTTTTCTTTTAAAAAATTTTCAAGCTTGGATAAAAATTGCTGCCTTATAGCCCTGATCTTGCTCCATTGGATTATCACCTTTTCCTTTCCCTGTCTAACGCCATTCAAAGAAAAAAATTGGAATTGAAAATGAAGTGACTTTTGATATTTTTATTTTGCCGAAAAGGGTTATCCGAGAGATGGAAGACAACAATACCTATAGATGCGTGTGGACTTGTACTGCATATATATGTACAGGAGAAATTTTGTGGAAAGCAGTTTTGAGGGAAAAAGCGGTATTTAAAAATACGAGAAGACTTTTCAGACTACCTAATATATTTTCCTAGAAAGCTTAGGGAACGTTCTACCATATTCCTGAACCGCCTGGACCTGCCTCGAAGTGAACAAGAGTTACTTTTTTTGGAAAAATACTACAAGACTTTTGGCACAACCTAATAGTATGATATTCGTGGTCAGGAGACCCAATTAGCCCTAGATACAGAATATTATCCAAATTGCAATTTTGACACATACTCGAGGCAGTGGGATGGACATGGCCACATAGTCACTATTACGGGAACTGCACATAGCAACACCATGCAGTGGCAAAAGATAGCAAATATTCCCCTACATCGGCTACCGACCTCCTTCCTTTGTGTTCTTCACTATGTTAGTTGTAGTACTAGTGGTCGCACAACTTTTCGAGCTTGGGTCAAAATCACGATTAAGCTGAAAATTTCTTGCCTAGGGTGGTTCGACCTCTGAGCATGAATATCGCACGTGCTTTGCAGGAAAAGCCTAGTTTCCTCGTCATGAGCTTAGCAGGTCCAAACAGATCATTCGCCTAGCACGCAAGAATACTGAGGATAGCGGTTACCTGGCAGGATATAAACTAATTTTGCACACATTTTGCATGTGCGGTCACTCATGAACACAAGTGGATGAAAACTATTAGGTCGAAGCATAACTTCTGTTACACAGTAACGAAAAATTTCAAATTTATTTTTCCTCATTTGTGTCTAGTTTCGGTCGATATAATATGTACCATTATAATCAACAATATATTGCCAGCGAGTAGGGAGATAATAGATGCCTTGCTTGTAGAAGTCCGGAGATTTATGTTCGAAGAAAGTGTGGAAGTCGATTTTGAGATCATCGTCATCTTTAAACTGCCGTCCGTCGAGGAAGTGGGTCAGAGATCGGAATAGATGGTAGTCACTTGGGGCCATGTCCGGAGATTACGGTGGGTGGGGGAGCTTCGTCCAACCATGGTCCTGGATCCTTTGACACGCCAACTTTGCCACATGTGGGCGAGCGTTGTCGTGGAGGAAAAAGTCTCGGGCTCTTTTCCGGTAAGTTTTGCGGCTACGGTGTCCAATTACCTGCAGTAGAGATCGGCAGTGACTGCCGTGTCAGATGGGAACAGTTCCCTTTTTTGAAAATTAGAAAAAAAATTCTCTTTGCAATTTTTTGAAGTTTTTTCCGTTTCAATTTGAGTCGATCGAGCCATCGGGTTGCCGCCATATGAGAGACAGTACCTGGGTCCATCGACGGTTGATTCGGCTAGTGGCCTTGCATACTGAGGAACCGGGACGGTGTTCGTGAATTTCGAACCCTTCGCGAAATTGTCGTAGATTCACTGTTAGTTGGAGCCATAGGGTATGTGAATGTGTTAATCAGTAGTCCTTTTCACTCGCTTTACACACCCCCACTACCAAATATCCAGAAGCTTCCACAGTTTTCCCAAGAAAAATAAAAAGTGTAACAGAAATTATGGTTCAACCTAATAGAAGAATGCAAAAACTTGTCCTCCGTGAGGATCGAACCATCAACCATTTTCTGGGCCCGCCAAAACCATTTAGCCGAATTTGAGACCGGTTTTTATGTTACACGCATGTGATCCTATAAAATGCAAAAAACTGTTTTGGAAAAGCTCACCATGACCTTGTGGGCTTTCCTTGTATGTGAACCATTTAGCTTAAAATTGCACAGCTGTCTCTTTGTTTCCTCTTTGGTAGTAAACCTTGTGTATCGGAGCGAACAAATATATGTTGTATTTCTCACTGACTTCACTAGGGACAGTTGTTTTGCGATGATTGGACCCTATTTAAGCTGCATAAATGGAGCTGACACGGGTTTTCACAGTAACTCAAAAATTGCGAGTGAAATTTAATTCAGACAGTTGCGGGATGGAAACATCGACGAGCCATTAGCAAAGCACATTGCACATATGTTTATAAGAGATCCGTTGCAGGTGAGACGCATCTCACTTGGATAGATCCACTTCTTTTCAATTAGTCGTTTCCTTGCATGTATCTGTATATTACTTTAATCTATTCAGATATGTGCTCAAAAGCACTGAGCAATCGGAAGTTTTTCATTCAGGTATTCCGTGAGAGAATCGAACAGGATGACGAGAAGTCCACTGAGCACTTCGAAACTATTCAATCTTCCAATTGGATGAACATGCGTTTCAAGCCGCCTCCACCGGATGCTCCAGAAATCGGCTGGCGCGTTGAGTTTAGACCAACAGAGGTATTTGAAGCTTTTGGATCTTATCTAAAATATCCCATTGTTCTTCTCACTTAGATGGTGTTGTGGTCGAACGAAGTGAACAGAGTTGGAATACGTTTGTACGACTCCTATAACTTTTCCTTTTCATAGGTGCAACTGACCGACTTCGAAAATGCAGCTTATGTTTGCTTCGTTGTTCTGTTAACAAGGTACTTGAGGTGTATGCACTCTGTGTTATTGATTTCACAGTCATGTGATTCAGAGTAATTATATCTTTCCGACTCACTTACTTACTTCCTATTTCAATGGTAACCGAGAATATGAAGAGAGCTCAGAAAAGGGACGCCGTTTCGAAGCAGAAGTTTCTCTTCAGGTTTTTATTACTTCTTTAAAAAAGGTGGAAAAGTGCAATTCGTACGTACAACAGTGCATAGGGCACAGCGTGATTTGAAGAATTCGAAGAGGACCGTGTTTTGTTGTTCGATAGGGAATGGTGTCTTAGAGGCTACTTGGATTTAGGATGGTGTTGTAATAGGCACCGTAGACCACAGAACGTCACACACATCAATTATCCATCAACGAGCTTTGGAGTTTATATGAATGGTGTTACATGAATGCATCATTATATGGTGAGAGGGAGAATCGCATCCACATAGTATTTTTCTTAACCTCACGCTGTATTCTGGCTGCAAAGCAAACACGGGATTGCACTCATCACTGCTTTTATCAGTTAATGGATGTTCCAGAAAGAGTCTGGCAACGTGCAAATCACCTCCAGAGAATCTGAAAGGAGCACCACAGTGTGGCGCACCAAGCGAGGAGATAGAGGAAATGACAATAAACGAGATTATCAATGGTCAGCCGAATTGCCATTTGTACCTTCAGATGTTAGATGGTTTCGTATTCCAGGTAGGGAAGGTGACGACAATTTTCCTGGGCTCGTTCCGCTCATCAAGCAATACCTTGACAGTGCAGACGTAGATGTGGATACTCGATGCACAATTTCACAATATCTAAATTTCATTTCGGTACGGGTTTGTGCATGCCATTTTCTGTTCCTAAGTTTTTTTTACCCTTTATAAATACGCTTCCAGAAGCGTGCTTCTGGTGAAATCTGGACATTAGCTCACTGGATACGACATTTTGTGGATACGCATCCAGCGTACTTACACGATTCACAAGTCCCGGATGAGACGGTTTATGATCTTCTTGTAGAGGTAAGATTCGCACAGTTAAAGACATCATTAGGGGTAAGGCGGTAATGGAGAAATCCCTACAAGAAGTTGCTCACATGGTAGTCCTAGGCCTGGGAAGGCTATCTGTGGCGAAATCCCGGTGAAAAAGCGCCCCTCCGAGCTGTAGAAACGCCGCAAAACACCGCAACATGCAGCGGTTCCGCCTTTCGATGACGTAATTCCCGATTGACTGGGGTGGGAGGGATATGTACCCTAATGTCAGGATGCCGCACGATGGCGAGCGGCGTGCGACACAGTGTGTGCGAGCTATGCGCGTCGCGGTAGTTGGGTCTCAAAACGATTACAACGTAATGCTAGGAGCGCGATACGCAGTTGACTTCTAATCGCTTCGGGATCCAACAATTTAGCTCGTCCGCATTGCTTCGCTTGCGACATTCCGCAGTGCGGCATCCTGACATTAAGGTACACATCCGGGTGGGAGCGGCCAAGAAGATGCGGCGAGATCGAAGGTTTTGAGGCGCTCGCAGTTTTAGCTTGAAGCTCACTTCAAAAAGTAGATGCTGTCGTATTCCCAAACATTCCCCTGTGTTTACTTGGCAACATGCCACTGGAAAACTTGATCGGACTACTTCCCTCTTGACGGACAGGTCGTCCGCGTCGAGAATCAACAGTGGGAAGGGGGTCCTTTTTCTCGGGTTTTTGGCCAGTTCCATCCGTTGTTTCTTCATTGTCCTTTTACTAGACATCTCGACTTTCATATGCACTACTTCTTTTATTTTTCGTCCGACTTTCCCCTAATGATGCCTTTAATTCACTCCATTATGCTGGACAGCACACTGTCAGGTGATCAGGTGATCAGAACGATGTAATGGCAATACGATAGTCTCCTTTGTCTAACCCCCCCCCCCATTTGGTACTTTTTTTACTTGATTAGTGCAAGATTAACGTTTGCTGTCGAGGTGTGTGCAGATATGACGAAGAATCGCTTCGCGGCACCAGTACACTTGCGAATCTATTGCTCTTGGGAGCGTGGCAGAGCGTGGCTGCGTCATCTCTGCGCTTCCACCCATGCCACACTGCCTCGCTTGAAGGCTGTCATGCCCTGCACTGGCACTCGCACCCGCCGCGCCGCTGCGGGCGGCCTCGCTATTCTCCGTCATATCTGCACACACCCTTGCTGTCGCTGTGGTGGCGCGCTCTGTTTACAAAACACGATCCAACCATACTACAGTATGACATTGTGGTGAAAGCTCACGAATAGGAAAGCGTAATAGTGTAGCACTATGCCAAGATTAATTCGAACTTCGCGGGCTCCCGCCACGATCATCATACTGTTGTATGGTTAGGTCAAGCGTTATATAAATAGAGCGCGTCACCGGAGTGTCACTGTGGTCAGCGGCGGGCACATGATTTCGCGCCGTTGCCGCCGACAACGGTGTTTTATGAAAGCGGCCTAAATAGGCTTTTCTCTGATAGTGAGATTACCCAAGGTCAACGACAGACTCCGCAATTCTGCGATTCGGCGGTGTCGCACCTTTGTACTTTGTACGCGATTCTGCGGCGTTAGACCACCGTCACACTTCGCGATTTCGCGATGTTGTTTTGCGTGTTGCAAAACCTTGAGCCGCATATCGGTTGCGAAACCGTGCCGCCGCAAATTTCGAGATCGTATAATCGCAAAATCATGATGTGTGCTAGCGGCCCTAAGATTCTGCAATGCTATGTCTTTGCGTTCGTAGCCGTGATACCGCAAAATCGAGAATCGGAGAATTTTTCCGCCACAACTCGCTAATCTTAGACAATTTTTTCGAACCATGGCAAGAAAATTTTCTCAACTAATCAGTTGAAGAGTGATCACAACAAATTATCAACTTCACCCAAAA
The DNA here is from genome assembly GCA_963978905.1 of Trichostrongylus colubriformis. Lineage (NCBI taxonomy): Eukaryota > Metazoa > Nematoda > Chromadorea > Rhabditida > Trichostrongylidae > Trichostrongylus > Trichostrongylus colubriformis. The sequence goes on from OZ022258.1 coordinate 29,519,390, forward strand.
AGATGAATAAATCAAAATTGCCGTTTCATAAGTCTATTTCAAGTAGTTCTCAATAATTTTCAAGTTACTTTTCAAGTCACTGTTATACGAGCAGTGACTTGATCATTGTCATTTCTCAATTTAATCTCATCATTTTCATTACATTTGATGAACGAGATGTCATAGGAACATTTAACCACTGACAATCACCCGCAATTCTCGAGAAATTCCAGGCTTCACCAAGGATCGTACAATGTTTGATTCATTTGAATCACATACTTGCTTTGTTAACACCATAGCGTTTAGCCTACTCGCTAGTTGCCACCTAGTTAACAAAAATCCTACCATAATATCTATCATCCCCATTCGTTACTGAGGAGTGTTTTGGTATCTCATTAGAACTCCGTGCTGATCGTTGCATCTGGTGTTCCCCACTTTCCCTCGGTCACTTCACGAGCACATAGCCTGCTCTTATTATCTGAGAGAGCACGTAGGGTGTGACTTCGCTTCATACTGAGAGCGCACCCGATAATCAACACAATCTTCCACAATTACCCAAGTACACCCGCTATTCACCTATAGAGCATCCCACCAGCTGCACCAACTGTACTAGACATCAATAAACCTCGTTCGATCAGCGATATTCGTCGAATGCATCTGTTGAAGCATGTACAGGGGATGCCAAAAAAAGTAATTTTGCCCACGGCTCACATCTCCCAATTATACAAAACATAGGGAAACGGAAGAAATGAAAGTATTGGGGCAAAATATTCCCGAAATGTTTCTCTAAAAGCAGGAACAAGCTGAGAATCATTATTTTCTTTTTCATAAAAACATGGGACCTTCAAGCGGCACAGTGGGCTTCGGAGCACCCCCGGATCAAGGTCTCCTTAAAACCGTGGAGCCAGGTTCCGTGGTTGGTCTTTTGTGGGAAGCTTCCTAAGGATTGGCCCTTAGATTCTGGAAGTCACAGAGCCCCTGCTGCTTGGAAAAGGCCGCTATGATCCGAAGTATCATTTTCATGCCCAAATCCGCCTCCGAAGGGGTTTCAGTGGTAAGGGCACGTTTTGGCTCTTGGAAACGAAGGGCGCTGGGGACCCGGAAGAAACGGAATGTTAAAGAACACCATCCAGTATGGATCCTCTTAGGTACCCAGATTGAACGGACCTCAGCAAGGTTGTGAACGAGGGCGACGAAATTTCGGATTTTGCCCAGTTGAGGTGACACATCTTGTTCACACTTTCCTCGCTCCCGTTCCTGCTCGTACAGAAGGCTGCCACGGAGTATGATGATAGAGTGAGATCTGCTCTTGAATCTGGGGATGAGAATACCTCAACAGAATTTGCTGTAGTTCGACTAAAACGGGGTGAAAGTGGAGGAGACAAAATTACTTTTTTTTTGGCACCCTCTGTACTGATGTTCAGCTTTTCTTTCCATGTGTTCCTTAAATTTGTATTTAGATGGATGAGATATCAAGCGGAAAGAAGCACTGCAAGAAGTTGCTTGGTTGCTATCGATCGAAAACGGATCATTTGATACCAAGCGCAGTACGAAGAGCCGAGGAAAGTTGGGTGATGAGCAAGCAAAAACGTGGCGAGTGAGAGTCGTAGAAGTCAGAAGTATTTCTTGGAATTTCTGAAAATTTCATGTTATAGTGATGGATGTACTTCAGTAGTAAGCAGATTTGTAATATGACAAACTGTTTTTTCTGTTGCAAAAAATGTCGGAATAGCTTCACTAAATTTTGACTGCGTTTGTAGCATCTGGTATCCTTTTTCATTCACTGGCAGAAGCCGCAAAGGGGTAGTTTTTTTCACGATTGGAGAAAAGGCTTGCTGAAGATATTGATTCTGTTCACTTGCATTTGGCATTCTCTGAAGTGTGCCACGGCCTAGTCATAACTAGGACTGGTATTGCTGTGGTGGACTGCAAGATGTTAGAAGAATTCGTCAAGAAAGTTGTACAATAGCAATGACCCCATCTTGTAATAATTTCATGTTCTAATTTTTTTAATTTGCAGATTCTCTAATGTAAGGTCATCAGTTAAACTGTGTTAATCTCTTGCATGGTTATGATCGTTGACAAATCTATGTGACAGTTTCACTTTTCACTTTTAGGCGTTCAAGGCCGTTCCGAAGATATACGTGCCATAGTAGTTATTGTATGTTATATTGAAAATAAAAATCTCATCACACCATAGTGTACATTAAGATTGTGCTGCTTTGGGTGATATAAGGGTTTTTACCCAACTACATTTCCCAATATAGTCGCACGAAGCCGATAAAGTGGGGGGTAGGAGTAGGGTTATCCCTGAACCCTCGTTCCTGGAGGGACGGTGTTGGTGAACGGGCGAGTGCCAAGTCTCTCCAACCAGGTCATCGCGCCATACAATTGCTTCGCGCAACAAGTTCGTCGTTGGTCTCGTAAATTGGGTCATTTTGCAACGAGACCCGCAAAAAACTCTAGTGCCCTCTCATTTCCATATACCCATATAGTCCTTTGCCCTCGGATGGCTAAAAATATTGGGGAAGTAGATAAGCTTGAATGTGAACTGCTGAAGCTGGGAAACAGCGCAGCGGTGGCATCTTAAAGGCCATTAGGGGAAATTCGGACGAAAAGTATAAGAAGTAGTGAATCTGAAAGTCGAGATGCCTAGTGACAGGACAGTGGAAAAAACGGATGGAAATGGACAAAAAGCCGAGAAACAGGCCCCCTTCTCTCATTGACCCTCAACGCGGACGACCTTTCCGTCAAGATGCGGATACTCCGAACGAAATACCATTGGCACGCTGCCAAGTACACACAAGGTAATGTCTGGAAATACGCTACCATCTTTTTTCTGGAGTGAACTTCAGGCTAAAACTGCGAAATCGCGCTGCAACACTCTTGATCTCCGCATATCCTTGGCTGCTCTCATCGTAGCCAACCAGGTATCACGTCGCTTGGAGGGGGTCGATCATCCAAAGGCGCAGGTGTTATCCGTTGCGCCGTTTCTACAGCTCGGAGACGCCCTTTTCCACCGGGATTTCGCCACAGATAGCCTTCTTGGGCTCAGAGTTTCCATAAGATGACTTCTTTCAGGGATTCCTCAATAACCACATTACCCCTGGAGCTGTCTTTAAGTCCTTAAACAGGCAAGGTACCCGAGGTCATACACGGACAAACACATACACACTTTGCTCTGCGGCACAACCAGCCACCTATAAATCGTCCAAAATCTCTCGTTGCGAAATGCTTCAGAGAAACTCCCTAGTTACAGAGGGTAATAAATGTGCAAACTCGTTCGCCCATCATTGTCATCCGATGCGTTGCAGATACTATGCAGATCTCGTGGTGCATAATACATCAAATGAAACTAACGACGAAGTAACAAAAAATATAAGGCGAAATTCAGCCACGTTAGTTCGGAAGTAGGGTACTAACCCAACACATATCGCTTCCCATCGCTGAACAACACTGACGAAGAATTCATGACTGATATTCACGACCTCACGGAAAGCACAAAGAAAACGTTCCCCAACCACTCTCACTTGGCGCCTATGTCCGATAAACCAGATCTATTGGGTTCAGGAATGAGTTCCCGCGGTTTTTTAACCCTGTTTTTCACATCGTTCCTTCCATCTTTCGACAAAGCTTATAGGCGTTTTCGATAGAGCTACAAAATGCCTCTATCTGTTCTTCGATCCTCCGACTACCTAATATTTATGAGGTTTGGAAGTGAAGTAAGCAGAGGGCAAAAATTGGCACTCTCGACACTTCGCCTTCCTCGTCTGCCATCGGGATCAAAAAATTCATGCGCATATGTTTTATTCAGAGCTTTTTCAGCTCTACAGGATGGTACTACTTTTTATACGAATCGCTCGACTTTTTGCTGTTTTTAAGACTCACAAATGCAGCACTCGCAAAAGTGTGCACTTTCGTTACCTTCACTTCCTCGCCTACCGTCGAGATTGGGAAGGATGTGCATATATCCATTAGATAGAGCTTTTTTTGCTCCACGAGATGATACCACTCTTCTTTTGTGTCCTCTGATACTGTAGCATGTAGGAGTAAGTCTCCACCTGTTTTTCAATTCAAAATTGCGTAATGAAAATGAATTTTTTTGGCACAATGTTCTGTACAATTCGATATAGCTCTTTTCGCTACACAAGATAGTGTTTACGGTTTCTGTTCGAATCAATTTTTGCCATTTTCTAGATCATTTAAAAGTCGACGAAATCGAGCATTTTCGACACCATGTGACTAAAGTGCTCGATTTCGTCGACTTTTGAATGATCTGAAAAACGACAAAAATCAGTTCGAACAAAAACAGTAAACACCATCTTGTAGAACAAAAAGAGCTCTATCGAATATTCTAAAACATTGTGCCAAATCATTTCATTTTCACTACGCAACTTTGAATTGAAAAAAGGTGGAATCTTATTTCCACATGCTGAAATATGAAAGGATTTGAAAGATGGGTGGTATCATCTTGTAGAACAAAAAAAGCTCTATCGAACGCATACATTCTCTCCAATCTCGATGGTAGGCGAGGAAGAGGAGATAACCAAAGTGCACATTTTTGCGAGTACTGCATTTGTGAGTCTTAAAAACAGCAAAAAGTTGAGCGATTTGTATGAAAAGTAGTACCATTCTGTGAAGCAGAAAAAGCCCTATTTAAAACATGTGCGCATAAATTTTTTGATCCCGATGGCAGACGAAGAAGGCGAAGTGTCGAGAGTGCCAATTTTTGCCTTTAGCTTACTTCACTTCCGAACCTCATATATATTAGGAAGTCGAAGGAATCGAAAAATAGATAGTAGCACTTTGTAGAGCAGAAAACGCTCCATCGAAAACACATGTAAGCTTTGTCGAAAGATGAAGGGAACAATGTGAAAAACGGGATTAAAGGCACAGTTCACGATAATTTTCGTGCGTCGTCGCGCTCCATAAGGACTCTGGAGGTGCTGAAGAACACATAAGTGAAGAAAAAGCTGACTAATCCTTTCAAAAACCATGAAAATTAGATGCCCCTGACCTTTGGCTTCGACGAGCCTTCAGACCAGAGGCAAACATTTCGACAAGTTTTTGCGTGATAATACCATCCGATAAGATTGCTGTTCCTATGGGAATTCCCCCTATCTCATCTTATCGCAGTCGATATCATGCCTCTTATACACGTATATACCACCGCTTCCCTGCTGGCAAATCGTAAGATGGGTGTGGGTCATCTTGAGACGGTGGCCGCTATCTAATTTACGGGTTCTTTACGCGCTTAGCACTCACCCTCGCGCCGCAGTGATGGCACACATGTTGCTCTTGTAGAAGCGGCTATCTACTTAGGGATGGAATCAAGATAGTCATATTATCGTGAACTGTGCCTTTAAAGAAAACCACGGGAACATTCCTCAACCCAATACATTTCATACCCGTTAATCTTCTTCTCGAAGAAATGCATCGTTACCACTAACTTTTATATCAAACAGGCAATGATACAGTCTTTGCTGGGACCCCTTAGAAGGCCACTCGAGGTAATACTAACGCTCAGCTTTCATCAAAATAATCCAGCGTGAATAGTCTCAAACACCTCTTCTTCCAAAACAAAAGCTTCTTAAGCGTCCTCCTACACTGCAGTGTATCGTCGAGCAAGTACTAACTCACTGATACTTACCTATGTGCTCGAAGCCACCTAAAAATTGCATCCCTCATTGATACTGGCTGTTATTATTACTGTTATTATTAATTTTCGGTTCATTATTTATTATTATTTATTATCACTATTACTATTTTTACTATTGCTATTATCTCATTACCAGCTGGGCTAGCGGACACTACCGCGCGGGGGCCTCAGTGGGTCGGTTGGAATTGGTTTTTTCTATGAATTCACTCAGCACCCATTACCAGATCATCCTCCGCCCATTGTGAGCGGGTTTTCCGCTCTCCTTTACTATGTTCAAAATGACTTGGACATCCGTCATTTTCACCGATTTTGTCTTGGTTTCAAGACTGCGTTAGAATCTAGTTACAAATTTCTGTTGTACGAACCGCCCATTCGGGATGCGCCCCACACAGGCTTTTCTCATGACTTTCGGAAACTCATGGATGACCCTAACCCATGTTTTCCCACGTTTGGACCATTTTCGATCCGAACAAACAATTTCCTATCCCATGAGCGAACGTTTCAATGCACGCTTCTCCCACGGATGGGAAAGCTCATATTGGTTCATGTAAAATCCTTACTACTTCTTGTCCCATGCCCTTCCCACAAACTTGTTCCTATTTCCGCAGTTTGTTTTTCATGTAATCCTCAAGCTCCGCCCACTACCGCACAAGGTCCTCCCACAACTCATTCTCTGTGTGTGTGGGCGCATAAAAACGCTAGTGCTCGGTTGATCGGGCCAAAAAAATGAAATCGGTGATCTACCACCACCATAGTTAAACATTTGCAACTGCAATATCAAAACGATTGAGAGTACCTTGATTTTCACTGATAATGTTTCCACGCTTCACGCATAAAAACAATTAAAAGAATATTAACCCACTCGCAACCGCGCCGGTTTCGGCCGGGGCCTTGCTGTCAGCCATATGTACTGGCTCATGGTCTCACGGGCCACTTCTTTTTTTGATTTTCTTTGTGGTTCATTACTTATTTGTTTTTTTTTTCGTTTGTTTCGTCAATGTGGTTAGGGGAGATGCCTATTCACCCTCCTGTTCTCAAGCCATGGGCCGGAGGAAGGGGGCCTGTACCTTTATAGAGACCCCAAACAGCAAAAAAAATAGTTGCACTGAAACTTTGCTTAGGGGGGTTGTTTGGGGTGCTGATCACGAATGTGACATTCGTTTTCCCAAATAACCCTCCTGGGCAAAGTTTCAACGAGTTTGGTGGAAACTAGTTGTTGCACCAACATGGTGCAATTGCACCAATTCGGCGGAAGCGACAAAAACAGATGTCATATTTGCAATCAGCACCCCAAGTAACCCCCCCCCCTGGGCAAAGTTTCAGTGCAAGCTTTTTTTTTGCTTTTTGAGGGGTCTCTGTGGAATATGGAAAATGGAAGTGGAATAAGGGTACAGGCTCCCTTCCTCCGGCCCATGGCTTGCATAAGAGCAGGAGGGTGCAGGTAGTTGTTTGACCCAAAAACCTTTCCTGAATGTCAAAGGGTGTTAGCAGGAGGTCCATGAAACGTCTGTCAGCCACCGGTGGCTGACATGGTCGCGAATGAATTAATAACAGGGTATTTACCACATAGACATGTATCCGCGTTCATACCATTTCCCATGTAAGTTTTGCCATATGGCGATCGCTGGGCACCTATGTTTGTAGTCCAGTGCAGGCGTTTTCCATATATTTAACTGTGCTTATGGGCTCTACCATGCTTGCCCATTCCGAATGAGCCACTCCACACTTTCACAGGCTAGATGTAAAAAACACATACTTGAAAACTAATAGTCCAAAGTTTGAATGTAATTCCACTCACCGCGACATGCACTTATGGCAGTGTGGAAACCGATCTATAGTCCATTTCGAAAAAGCTGATTGGGCGTGTCCCATGGACATGGGTGAATGGCGAGAGTGAGAGTACGTGGCGACAGTGAGAGAATTGAGAGTGTTTGATACACGTTCATACAAATCCGTAGGACACGCCCAATCAGTTTTTCTGAAATGGACTGTATACATAAATTCCAATACACAAATTACTATGGAGTCATCTCACCCATTTTCAACCAAAGGGTTTGTTACAGTCGTTCAGTGGTAGATGTTTATTGAATCCTCCAATGCTACACTGCCTCGTTTATATACTGTGGCAATCGATCCAGATGGTACAGTACTAACAGATGTCATACAAAAACTAACGACAGAAGCTAAGAAGTGATTATTCTACAGTTCTGTATTAAGGAGTTAACTATTGCATATTAAATAGAAAGTCGTGTTTTACTACGACAGGGTTTCTTTATGGAGATTTTTGAATAGCAGTCATCTATTTGTCGGCGAATCAAATCTTCCCGGGATATCCATATCAGAAATAGGCTCGCGGGAACTATTTGAGGGTGTGATGGTATTTCCTACGAAGTAGGCAGACGGAAGGCATGTGTAAGTTGTTTGTATGTTGACATCTGTATGTTTCTTTATTTAAATAGAGTGGGAGGGAGAAAGGTGGTTGAGTAGGGAACTCGATGTATAATAGAATTCCTTGCTATTTGCTGGAAACAGCTTAATCACAGTATTTCCCAGCCCGAATCGGGATGGATGCGTGTTAATTGTTGCCTGCCGCACGATGATGGTGTACGAGAAGATCGAAGCAGGGACTTAACGAAGCACGCCTTCCTAACCAAGGGCTTGCCTCCCGTTGGTGAGGAATGGTTAATGTCAGAACTGCCGTAAACGCTAGAGCGTTGAGAGAGCGCAGACGAAAGCAGAAGAATTCGGGTCCTGCGCGCCAAGTTCAAAACGGGTGCGGGTTTTGGTTGCCCTCAGCTCTTCCCTTGCACTGTGGTCTCTTCAAAGATATGTTACACGATTCATTAATCAGCCATAAAATGAAGCGAAGTAGTTCTCAAATAGTCAAATACTGACTGTTCTTCTTTCGCTCTCTTGATCCTTACCATAACTCTCGGCCTTCACACCAGACACTTCCTCAAGTCGCCTTGTTTATTCCACACAGGCTTCTCTACGTCTGAATGGAATTTACTCTTTTACCACTGCAGTTTATGTTCTGTGTTTTCCTTGGAATTTTTTCGATTGCTGCATCCAATGTTTCATTGCCTCAATGAACATCATTCTTTAGAGGAAACGAGTATGAGGGCAAAAAGGTCTCACCTCAGGAGTACTGGAACAGCTCTAGAGACTCTTATGGAAGATATGGATTTCGATGAAAACCCACCTCCAGTACCTCAAAAGGACCCAAAAGCAGTTATTCCAGAAATGAATGGAGCATCGCAGGTGATCTATGTAGAGCTACGTTTTTGTGGTTGGAGAATTCAGGAAATAATGGTAAAGTTGCGAACATAGGTTGAGGCTTTAAACGAGCCATAAACTCTTTCCTTCACCCTTTGCCGAGCTACAAGTATTTTTTTCCAGTTTCATTGCAGTGTTTGCACAATTTTACAATTTTCTTAGAAATCGAGGCAGTCGTGAGGTTGTGAGTAGAAATTACTGGGCTGTTCTGGTGTAGTAGCGTTCGGAAAAGCTCTGAGAGAGTTCAGCTAGGAAATGAAAAACTTAGTTGCACACCTTTTTATGTAAATTTATGGTCTTGTCACCTTCTTTTTTTTCTGGAGGAACAATGCTTTTCAATTGGAAGAATAGCAACACAGCTTTTTTGACATTTTTTTTTGCTACAGGCTTTCAAGAAGAGAAATACTCTACGAGCTGGCTCGAAAAGGATCATTCCTGAGCTAGAGGTGGAAGCTACGGAGAAGAGCGTCGTCAACGAAAAGCTCGAATATCTCCTCGGCGATTATAATGATTCAATAGAGAAGGCTTGCAAAAATGAAAAGGGACAGGTTCGCTAACTTCATGGTTATGCTTCTATTTATTTGTTGTGCCCGATTCTCTTTCTGATGACGCGTTCCGATATTTTGCTGTTCTTGATCCATTTGTATCACAGAAAGCGCTCATCAAGCGCTTATGGGCTGATCATGAAGAAGTTGTAGAGAAGTGCAGCATCAACAATCTACGACATGCTTTATGGGAGCCATCTTTTCTCAGTTGTGGGGAGGGTTTGTTTCATTCCAGTTCCACCAGCATTAATTTTCTATATGCTTATCCTTTACAAATAATTTAATGTTCACTTCATAGGTGTGAAACTATGCGCCTATGCCTTGAGGAAAATTGGGTATCGGTCAGCATTCCTTTTAATGAAGAAAATGATCATTGCTGGAGCTTCCAAGTGAGTGTCAATGCCAAAGTTTTGCTTCTTATGATTGAGATCTTTGTTCCGATTTGAATGTGAAGCAAGTTTATAACATGAAGTTTCAAACATACATTCAGCACTACTTGTAATCACCTTGGCCAAGTCATCTACACTGCTTGGCGCATGGCTGTGAAAGAGGAGAATGAGGATATGATGAAGGAAATCGAGTCTGAAATGATAACCGGCACGGTTCATGATGCTGTTCTCCTGCCCTTCAATCTGTCTAGCAAGTTCATACATGTAGGTCCTTCTTGAGTCATTAATTAGGTAGATAAATGTTTCTATTCTGCATCAGATCCTGTCTTCTTTTTCTGTGGACAACGCAGATAAAGCAAAAATGGAGGGTATGCTGGTTAGATGTTTCGAGTCAGTGCTTTGGATTGGTTTGGAAGTAGGTGCCTTAAAATTTTTGTCTATTGATTTTTGTTGACCATTCATGTTTCAGTCTAGCCATGATCAAGTGCGTTATGCAGCGTCGACCATCTTGCTCGGTTTCTACCCGTTGATGGATGATGACGATTTCGTACGTTTTCTATTTGAAAAGATTCGTACATTTTGCTTGGAGATGCAGTTATCATCTATGAATTTCGGGTACTGCTGTTTGAATTTTTTGATATTCTAAAAGGTATACTTCAGAAGCGAGACGAGTGCCTTTTTAAGCAGAACAATATTATGCTGAGTATGTTGAAAGACGAGTGTACAGCAATAAGGATGGTAGCTGCTAAAAAGGTTTGTGTCAATCATAAGCGTGGTAGAAGAGCGAATGTCTGAGCTTTGCAAATTGAAAATATCCACTAATTTCCAAAAGACTAATCGCAACGGGTAGAATGAGGAGAAATATGAAGAAAAAACGGGATGTTCTCACAACGAATTCTTTCGACTGCTCATTGTTGGGATCAGCAATAATGTTCAAGAGCTTCAAGGAGTCCTCCCCTATGAAATGAATTTTTTGGAGAAAGTCCAGCGAGGATACCTCATGCTCATGGCAATGCAACAAGAAGCGGTTTAGATCGCTCCATGTTTGATCGGCAAGGACATGACACCATCCTCACAAAGTCTTGGTTTTAAAATGTTTGGTTTGCGTGACTGGAAAATCTGCCGACTAGCCCTGAATAACTAGTTTTCCCTCTTCCAGGTATTGAAAATCTTGGGCATGTACTGGAATTTTGTTCCACGGGACTTCGTCAAGCAATACATGACAATAGTAAGTTCGATTTTTCATTGAGAAGACCTCTGAAAATTCTTATTCGGCCGTTCCGGTTTGTAAACCGTGAAAGTCTAAAGTCATATGATGAGCTAAGCTCACGAAACCCAGTGCAGTTCGGAAGAGAATATGGTGTAACCCAGGGCCGAACTTATACCTCGCGGATTGCGCAAAATCGTACAATCACAAGTGCCGTCCTGCAAACTTCTTTTCGAGTGTGATGGTTCTCCTCCACAGACTGCTCTGTTGCCAATCACGGCCCAGAGTGGTAAGGCCGCCCTCATACTTCGCGGTGCCGGCAGCATAGCGAGCCTGCGTGTCCCTGCATCTCAGCTTGCCACCCTGTCTCTTTGTCTGCGTCATCTGTGCGTCTCCCGTGCCACCCCGGCTCGTTGCCGGTGAACGCAGCCACCCCCGCCTGCGCAGGGTATAGCCGCCGTCAGACTTTGCGATTTGTCGTCGCGGCTTCGCCCGCGAAGTTGCGTTGCCCTACCTCAAGGTCGTGGTATCGCGAGCGAAAGCGCGATGCCGCAAAGTCGCAAAATCGCAAAGCCCAACGGCGTCCTTACTTATTTATCTAATTGGACGGCACGGTGCAACAACGAGTGTCTCTTATTACAACGGGAAGAGCAAAAATTATATGATCTAAACGAGGCGAAGAAAATGGGAAAGAAATCTCCAAAACAGTAGTGGAAGACCTCAACAGTAGTTGGTTGTTCAAATAAATAACCAGGCAGCCAGACGCATACATACCACGGACACACTTAGCTGATTATATAAAGTAGGATGTTTCAGAAACTAACGAAGGTGATAGGAACTTTAAAAAATCTGAGTCAGCTGGGTGTGAGCCATGAGGTGGAATTTTCGCGCGGCCGCGCGCGACGAGCGGCGGGTGCGAGTGCCAGTGGCAGGGCATGGCAGCCTTCGAGCGAGACAGTGTGGCATGAATGGAAGCGCAGATGTGACGCAGTCACGCTCCGCCTTCTCTCAAGGGCAACCGGTACTACGAGTCGTACTGGTGGCGCCGCGAGTGCACCACCGCGAAGCGGAAATTCAACCTCGTGACCCCGACCCGAGTCATCTGAGTAGGTTTGTTCATATGGCGCAATTTTTTTGTCGCACCGGGTGTCTCTTCGTGGTCTTTTGATGCCAGGGCTTCGCATGAGGGAAGCGTGAACTCATTTCCAGGAGCGCAGTCATTAAGAAAATTTTTTACACCTGTTCTGTGCAGAGCGCGACTTTGAGTCCGCTTGACTTCAGACAAGGGGAACCTCCTGGAATTCATCGATAATATGCAGAATAGCCGTTAATAATTAGTGCTTCCTCGATACGGCATCCCCTCCCCCTCCCCTCCTCTTGACAGGATTCTACAGCAAAGGCTTGAACCCTGAAACTATTGACAATACTGATTCTGACTGGCATATAATTTTTTTGTAAGCCCTCAACGAACTGTAGTTATGGAGTTTTTGAAGGTCTATACTTACGAACACACTGTTCGTGTCCGAATCTCGCTGCTCCATGTTTCAGATTGTAGATACATTGTCACGAGATTCAGTTGTTGGTGTGAGATTGGCTGTGTACGAGGTATGCCGCAGTTTTTGTTTCTTTCGTACGGGACCCATTTGCACTGTTCGGTATCCCGCATGAAATGATCTCTGTTTGCACATGAACACTAGGAAATCATGTCACTTTTTAAAGGGAATGCGTTATATCGTGGGTGTTCCGGCCTGTTTGAATGCTGCTGAACATGCGCTGAAGTGTATAACACTCAATGGCATCAATGACAAAAATGAGCGAGTTAGAGTAGCAGCGTTTGAGATGCTGAAACTGCTCAAAGGACATCGATACATAAGGGTAGGTTTGAGTTTATGATTGTAACATCAAATTACTATCGGTTGAATAGCTGATTATAGACAGGAATTTTTGTGAGTAATAAAGCTCTATATTCTGTGTAAATACGTAGAGAAAAGCGGCGGTTATGTTCTTGCTGGGACGGACTACGTCTGTGCAATGAGGCGGGGATGGTTGGTGTCTAGAATGGCAGGCATTCCACGTATATCTCAAATATCGATTTGCAACCGGTTTCTACACTGAGTAAGCTTTTCATCCCGCAGTGGATTTATCGGTGCCAGACCCATGAAATAAATGGAAACCTGACCAGTACATCAGCTGGCTTTCATGACTTGTTCTTGTATGGGCTACAAAGCATAGGTGGTACATTCCGAACTTAAACACCGATAAAATACCTAATTCATGACAGACGGACGAAGGGAAGACCGCAGTCGCACTTTGCGATTTCGTTATGATTATGCTCTTATTGGCCATATCTACCTGGCGGAAAGCTTCAACGTATAGAAGAGTATTGTTTTCTACCATGTGTCTATCATGTGAGAATTTCAAACATTCTTGGTTCACGGGCTTCTTTTAGTTCTTCGATGTGGTCCCAATGGAAGAGGTTCTTGCCCGTTTGCAAATCGAAACTTCAGAAAGTGTGCGTCGCGAAATAGTCCCCATAATTTTCAAGGTGTTTTTTTTTTGCATTTCGTTCAGAGGTCTTTGTATATCCAGTTTTGTCATACTTCCAGTCGTTTTTCCCTGATCGCGAACGAGCAGATCAAAGTGAAAGAATGCGGCGCATAGCATTCCTGATTAAGCACGGTCGAATTTGCGCACTAACCTTCCACCGTCTGCTATTCCCTCTTGGACTTGTTACGGTTAAAGAAGCGGGTGAGCGCGATAGGTCTTCTACATCCTCCATCGTATCCCTTTTCACATGTTTTCTATTTCAGTGGAGCATATACTGTTCATGACAATCGTAGTCTATCGTAGCTTCGCGAAGGGCATGTCAGCAGATGCTACGATAGATGGATCTATGCGTCTGGATGACACGATTGCCACTCTCAGTGGACCAAGTCAGGAGATTCCCATGCCAGGTGTGATCATACCAAACTTAATTGTAGAGTATTTTGAGATGTTTTCAGCTCATGATCCTCAAGCGTTTCGCCGTGTAGCTGTATTGAGCTCCGATTTGGTTCTCTTTGAGTTGACTTCTGGCTACATCTACGGTTACATCGGGATTGTTCCAACTCCGCAAGATTTTGAAAGAGATTCTAGCTTTTTTTCGGGATGCTCAGCTCTCTTTCGGCTATTTCCGTCTCCATCTGATCTTCTCACTCCCAGTTGGCCACAAAGCACTTGAGTCCATTCCCACACGTTCCCAGCCCGTCCTGATGAAAGCGCATCGCACGCCATGGAACCTCCGAAGATCTCAGTTTCGTTTCGTTGTAAAAGTTGTAAAAGATTCTTTTCAATCTTATCTATCTTGGTCAATGCTCATGCTGTCATTATTTACCTTTCCTTTCGTGTCGGGTAATGGCAAAAGTTTTGTTGCCTCTACACTTCTGTGAAGCCTAGTCGCAACGTTCTTCAGTGAGCAGCACCCACTTAGCTGCAAACTGCGCTCCGTTGGTGACGCTTTGTTGCGTCGTTTGTTGAGGAGCTTTCTCGTTCTCCCCCATATCTTGGGAATTTGTGGTGAGCCACCCTTATCTCAGCGGGCACCAGGGTTTCCGCATGTGAGGTATGTTCAGTCCATTTTCTACGTTTCCTGTTTACATACCAGTTGGCTGGCGCACACTATTGTGCGCGAAACACCATGTGCGTCAGTAGGTCAATTGAAATTGCCCTTTCTCTCGAAGACGGAGTATCGCCGCGCCCACCGTGGGCGGAGCTTAGCTTCATGTGTGCTCTTTACTTCTCATCCTGTGCTCCACCCACCTCAAACCTGTCCTTATCTCCACATGTAGTTTTTCATGTGACTTCCAAGCTCCGCCATCACTTCAAATGCTCCGCCCATTTGCCCAGAATTACTTCTTGACCTTCAAAAAGTCATCGCTGGCTCGAATACATCTTCTCCCTACGTTTGGGGCATGTTTGAACCCAATCAACAACTTTGTGGCTTGAAACTGAACATTCCGGTGCACGCCTCGCCCACCGTGGGCGTAGCTTAGCTTGGTCCATGTGTGGTCTTTATTTCTTGTCCCATGTCCTGTCCCATACCACACTTGTCCCCATCTCCACAGGTCGTTTTTCATAAAATACCTAATTTTCATGACAAACGGACGAAGGGAAGACCGCAGTCACACTTTGCGATTTAGCGATTCTGCGTTTCTGGTGTCGTGGCTCTGCACCCGAAGTTACGGCAGTGCACCATCTCAAGGTCGTAGTATAGCCTGCGAAAGTGGGACGTCGCAAAATCGCGAAGAGTGACGGCGACCTGAAAAATTATTGTTTGCATGGGACAGGGGACTGAACCTCTTTTGGTTTATCTGCATCATCTTCTCCGGAAACTGGATATTCACGCGGTAATGTCTGGTGATAGAAAATTTCGTTGCGCACACAGACGCGACACGTTTATACAGGGGTGCTGGACTTCTGAATCATGAAATTCGTGAAACATACGCTAAGACTTCATTAAAATAACAAAGAAATGATTCAGATGAAGACAACCAAGTGTGGAAACGAAATCAAGTGTTTCTAGAATGCGTTGTTGTGATGTGGATGAGCATGAGAAAGGTGATATAATGCCACTCCAAAAATGCAAGCCCCTCTATATTATTTGTTCAGGCTCTTTTGGAAACAAAGTATGCTGCCGAAAAACAAAAACTCGACAACCTAGAAACTAAGGTGTTCAAAAAACTATTCCAGTGTTTCAGGGTGAGTTCAAAGAGTTTTTTTTTTCGTAATTTGCAACTTACGGAAGTGCCTTAGAACTTGTTTTGACCCATGCAGAATACATCGCTAATTGGAACCACAATGTTAATTGGAAGCATGTTACCTCCATCATCTATGGACAGTATCACTCAGTCCGTTTTATCACTACTAAACGAAAAAGTTGTGGATGAATGCGTAATGGAGCCGTATTTGGAAGCAACGGCACAATGGCGTGTAGAGTATCTCTTTGAAATCATAAACTCGGGTAGGTCTCTTTTCGAAGTAGCTCTCCCGAAAACTTGCAAAATACGGCACTGCAAAAGCTTTTAGCTCGATTTTCTGGTACTGAGACAATCTTTTGATCAATTTTCAGGATTAAGTTTGTTGCAAACCGAAATAAGCGGACCGGTTTGTTCTCCGCCAGGAAAGAAGCGAAAATCACCGGAAGTATGTTCGTGCTCTCCTATTCATGTTGCTTATGGGCAGCTTGAATAAGATATTACCTTATCATCGATGCTGATATACTGTACTACAAATTGTCTTGTTCCAGCTACCTCCTGTGGATCGTCTGCGAAAGGCACTCCGCTATTTGAGATATTTGCTAAGGAGTTATACGACGAATCAGATGGTAACCTGCAATCATCTTTATCAACTAGAGAAATTTTATAAGGTGACGTTGATGCTCTACTATCTCAATGGTTCTAACCTTGCTATCCTACCATATATAACCCGTTTGTCTCTGTGTGTGTCCGTCTGTTTGTCACAAAATTCATATCTCACGTCGCAGCGAAGCTGGGACCCTGAGTTCTACAAGCGATATAGGGGGTGCTAAGGGAACCTCAGCGGTGGTGGACTGAAAGGCGAATGTCACCAAAGTCGTTTCGCCTTTCGCGTTGTCACTAGAGCGTTGACCTTGATAGGTGTTGTGCAGGAAGGGATGGGAACATCAATGGTGGATGATCCGCACTGATAACGGTTGTTAAGATCCGATAAGGACTGTAAAAAGGCTAGAGTCGTTGAATCCGCTTCGCTTTTCGCATTGATCCTGAGGCTTCAACTCATAGGTATTTTGCGGAGTGGGACGGGGACATTGATGGCGGGTGATCCAGCTTGATAACGGTTGATAGTCCAGATAAGGAGCGTCAAAAGGCAGATGTCGCGAAATCCGTCTCCTCTCTCTACAGATAGGGGTGTCGACTCATAGTTGTTGTAGGTGGCACGGGGACCTCAACGAAGACGGATCGAATTTGATAACGACTGCTTAGCGCTGATGAGAGCCGTTGGGAAGTGGGTTGGTAATCCAGTACACCGCTGACTACTAATACACGATCGCTACAATAAAAGCGTCTGATGAACAGTGCCATTGAGTGAATATATTTGATTATGTTGTGATGTCAGTTGCCGATGTGTCGACCGTTAAATTGCGTCCGATTAATGGTGCGCGTCATTTGATACTGTGTTCAACATATCATGATCAGTATGCGATCTATATACGTGCAACAATACTGGGTATTGACCGCTGGGCTATGTGAAATTCGAAATAGTGGTGCATGTTTAGTTGGTTGTTTGGCGTTTTTGTAAGCATAAATAAATGTTTACAAATCGATGAGCATTAATAACTTTCATACGGATCTACCACCAATATGCAAGAATTAGATGCTCACTGAAGAAAGAATCGGCTTTCAGTCGAAGCAATCGAACACAAAACCATCGATCTTCAAACTATCTGAATTCCCACTATTGGCCACTTTATTCAAAGTATCAAATGATTAGTGGATAAACACATTTCATTCCTAATCCATTTACATTGATGGTAAATATCATTGTAACAAAGCTATCGACCACTGAATCATCTGCACCTATGAAAAAAAGTGGGGAAATCGATATGCAATGGTAAATGAATAGAATATCGATGAACCCTCCGCTTTAGCACCAAACGTTCGGCGACTGAAGGTACTCCGCTATTCAGTAGAAATAAACGGAAACCATAGGACTGTCAATCTACGTGTAATTCCAAGTAGTGGCAGGCTTCTGAAGGGAGAGCAGTTGAGCAAGCGCTCAATAGTGCGCTTATCACAAAGTGAAGTTCTGCGATATGGACTTCTTCGATATTGGTTGATCATTATCATCGTGTAATTCGCGCAGAACTGTGCAATAGCTCAACTGGTTATTCGTATAAGGCCCCTAGTTGCTCATATCTGCCTTCAATGTGAACATGTAGATCTACTCGTTATCGCTACCCAAGGGGATAGAAGTGTCACATGAATGTCACATGAAAGAAAACTTATATGAAGCTGGATTATTCTGAGGACTCCCGAAAATCTTCATTTAAGAGCGCGACTGGGGTAATCTCGCAAAAACTTGGTTCCTTTTGGAAGCAGACGCCGCTCAGCGATACTTTTTTCTTTTTGCTCTATAAAGACTCATGCAAGCTAACCAAGGATATGGCTTCAATTTTTTTTGTTTCGCTGCTTTGTTCCGTTTGGAGCCTTTTCAGATACCTCCTCTTTCGTTGATGATTATTTATACTCTACCATTCAGAAATTATCTACCATACGACATTTCGTGGACATCAGGTTGGGCAACGAAGCAATAGATGTGGGTATTCCGGATAGCGTCATTGTTGAGATATTTGAGATGAAGCAAACACTTGCTGCTGTACTGATAAACTGCAAGGTAAGAACAACAATTACTATAGTGTTCCTTCTTGCATTATACATTAAAGACAGCATCAGGGGTAATGTGGTAATGCAGGAATCCCTACAAAGAGTCACTCACATGGTAGTCCTGGGCCTAAGAAGGCTATCTGTGGCGGAATCCCGGTGAAAAATCGCCCCTCCGAGCTGTAGAAACGCCGCAAAACGCCGCAACCGCCCATCTGTTCCGCCTCTTGATAGGTCGATCCCGCCTCCGAATGACGTAATTCCCGAGTGACTGGGGTGGGTGCGGCCAAGACGATACGGCAGAATCGAAGGTTTTGCGGCGCGCTTTCGCAGTTCTAGCTTGAAGCTCACTCCAAAAAAGAAGTGCTGTCGCATCTCCCAAACATTCCCTTGTGTTTACTTGGCATGCCAATGGAAAACTAGATCAGACTACCCGCCTCTTGACGGACAGGTCGTCCGCGTCGAGAATCAACAGTGGAAAGGGGGTACTATTTCTCGGGTTTTTGGCCAATATTATCCGTTGTTTCTTCACTGTCCTGTTACTAGACATCTCGAATTTCACATTCAGTGTTTCTTTTACTTTTCGTCCGACTTTCCCCTAATGCTGCCTTCAAATGCTTTTTTTATGCTAGCTTTGCAGAAGACTAGCTCCAGCTTTACCTACGAAGGTGGCTCACCTTTGTGCCTGTGCACTGAAGCTCCGTTACGGTTCAAGTAATATAGTTGATTGTTAAGGATCGCAGCGAGGATGATACAGATCATACAGCGAGATTTATAAATGATATGTGTGACGAGCTGGAATGGTTCGAATCAGATGTGCTATCGAGCATGGGTAATATCAATTCCGACGATGCCATTCCATTCTTGGTTCAGCTTAGTGAGGTGACTCCAAGAAAGTTCTCGGCCCCCCTGCTCATGCTCCTATTGTTTCCTTCAGACTACACTACGAAACATCGGCTTCACCATGGCCGCTTGGGATTTCTCGGAGACAGCCAAACTTAATTCATCCGACTCATGCATGGAGGATACGACCGCAAGGATGCGGGACTATCCGGGAATCGCTAGCAGGTAAATTTTCCCCGACTGTCTTTAATGACAGTGATTATAGGTGATAAGGAATCTCTGAAAAAAGTCAATCGCCTCAAAACTACGGGTCTGGTAAGTCTATCTGCGGCGAAATCCCCAACGAAAGGCAAGCTGTGGCAGAGGCGACTTTTTCAGCTCCAGCTGCCTTTTTTGTGTCGATCTGCCTCTTAGCGACGAACATCCTTGATTGGCACTGTTGGGAATGGTCGAGGAGATGGGCAGGGTTGGAGCGATCTCGGCGCGCATTCGTAAGGAAGAATGTCGCAGTCCCTTTTCCAAACAGCTGATTATCTTTTTCAAGGTTTTTGATTTCCCATGGTCTCCCGTAGAGTTTTGGAGTTCTTCTTTTCTAGTCTTTTTTCTTACTCACTACTTCTCACTTGTTGTCTTCGCTCGTCCTGTCGTTAACGATGGGATCTCTTCTAAGTTTTTTCTTTCAAATTGTTTGCACGCTGTTTTTTCTCATTGATTACTTGACTACATGCCAATCGAGGAGAGGTTCGGATAACCCACCTCTTGACGGAATGGTCGTTCTCGTCGAGAAGCAACGGTGGGAAGGAGGAGGTCAATTTTTTTGGTTTTTCGGCCATTTATGTCCATTTATATACTTCCATTCTTCACCGTCGTATTACTGACCATCTCAACCGTCATATAAGCCATTTTTTTCGCATTTCGTCCGAATTTCCACAACCATTGTACTGATGTCGGAGTACGACTCTTGTTTACTTGCTGAGCATTCATTGCTCGAACCTCAGTTGCAGTATCGCACAGTACTGCGCGAATAATACGTTAGAAATGTGATGATGAAACGGAGGATACTGACCAGCCGGCATCGAAGAAGTACATATAGTCTCATTTTATAATGTGATGTTGTCAGTAATAGGAATAGAAAAAAAAGGAAATGGTACGTGTTCAGGTTAGTCGTTTCCTTCTGCAGCAGCAGTACACCTGGATTATTGCTTCCTGCAGTCCTTACAGCAACACGCAGATTGCTAGACATTGAGGTTTGTTGTGCTCGGATGTTATCTCATTTCTAACCTTCTATCACATCTTCAAGGATAACAGTGGACGGCCACATTCTTTGCTGTTTATGAAAACTCCTGTTTCCATTTCCTTGCTGTATGTTAACTTGAGAAACCTTTATAAAGTTGCAGTTGACTGTAATGCAAGGGTACACAATTTAACAATAATATTATTGCATCTTTTCAGTTCATCAACTCCTCAACGTTGGTGCCTGTGCTAGATTTTATTCCGAAATGGATAATCAAGTGTACGAAACAGGATGATGAGTTGGATGAGAAAGGTTTTGCTGTTTTTTTTTGCTGCGCGCTTAGTGGCAGTATGTACTACTCGCCTCCTAGCTGAAGAAACAGTCTCATTTTGCACCCATCAGAGGACCATGAAGGGTAGTGAGGAGACTCGGCATTGGAAGGACATATTTGCGAATAATCAGTTGCGAAACTCTCGTCAAAGACGCCAACGTTTCATCGGCGCGTCGTTAGAGTATGTTTTGGTGCAATGGGTACCGAGCGAAGTAGCCGTGGAGGGATTATGCAAAAAGCACGGAAGTTCCTTCACAATAGGGATAAGTGGTAAGAATAGAACCCTGTTCTTTGGTTTTGACCTTTAAATCCCGTTCTTTTTTCATATTTGTGGGATATGGATGTAGAAATGCATTAGTAGCATTTTTATATATTTATTTGAAGGCACAACCATTAATTTTCATTTAATTCATAAATTATACCTTCTAATAAACATTTTCGAGTCAAGAATCGGAGTAAAACAACAATTAAGCAACATGAGGTATGTGAGAAAGAAACATAAAACAACAGCAAGGTGAGCAGTGGCAGGCAATATTTAGAGAGTTCATAGATCCCTAGAGTGGGCAGTAGTCATCTTCTTGAGGGTAATGATATTCATAAGATGTTCTGCCTAAGTAATTTTTTGAATCCGAAAGCACTCAATTTGGGAAGCTAATAAGCCTGTCTTGAGCTCTGGTTAGCGATGAATTGGGTCTAAAACTGCCTCCTCCTGTTCTACATTTTTTAAGTATGAAGAAGTCTGATGAGACTGATGAGACTAAGTTGGATCTACCATTCAGTAGCTGGACAGCCATAGTCAACGAACTTTTTTCTTCTGCTTCATGAACTAGGCCATTCAAATTGTCGACACCTTTCCACACCATTTTGGATGAAATTGTAACTGAGACCGCTCCAGGCTACAGCAAGCTTATGAGTAAAATTGTTCTGGACACTTTTTGATAGATCTTTGTTTTTTTTTCTTATAGGGCGTCTATAACCATTCTGCAGTTGGCAAAATATAACGAATCGAATTCATTTGAAAACTTATTTCGTGTTACACAAACCTTAATGATGGATGCTTTTCTCATGAACTGCGGTGGATCCAGTTTACGCAAAATGACCGCATGTCAGCAGCTGGTTTTGCTGTATAGAAATATTAATTTATAAATCAACTTTTCCAGCAACGGCGGAGGCATATTTATTGTTGTGGAAGGCTTTCTTGGAACGCAGTGAGTATAGTGAAGCGATGCTGGATAAATCCATAAATATTTGCGCTGTTCTTCTTCTGAACTACCTCGCACAGTCGAACGAAGACGTATGTTCGGTGTCTTTGATTGCAGTGGCTTTGAAGATGCGGAATGTTCGAAGCCTGAGAATCCGTGAATCTTTTACGTCAAATTTAGGCGAAGGACGTACCAGATCCACGCCTACATGACTACGAAGTTGCATTGCCGATATCCATCATCCTCCATAAAGTGATATTCAAAAATAAGTTGTTAATCACGTGAGTAACTTCAACAGAACCGAAAACCCAAAAGGTTTTTCCTTATTGTAATATAATATCAATACCAAGTAATAGTAATTATCCTTCTTTCAGAAAGTTCATGGAGAGAGTTGGTGGGTTATCCTGTAGTGACCTGCTGTACAGTGATGACTTAGATGGTGACTCTTGCCTGCTACGATTAGGAAGTTGTGCTCAATTAGCACTCCTTTGCGACCTGACTGCCCACGGAGTCCGTAGGGTGGGAAATAGCACGTCAAGTAGGTGTTTCCTATCATGCTATTCCGTTTTTTAATTTAGATGTGAAGGCTATCCGTGATGTGAAAAATTCATTTTGTCTCTGGTAGTATCATGGGATCATCTGTTGTATAAGTGCCAGCCTTGCACTTCCTCGCACAGTTCTGGCACCATAGTTACCGGAAGTAATCACCTATGCCATTTATGGAACAATCTCACCTTTTAACAATGATCCAAAGATAATTGAATGTGCTCGATAGTCAAAGAAAAGAAATCAAATCACTGCAGGAAATACTGCCACTAACATAAGGGAACCTGGCGGAACAAGCATGTTGGCTTCCGACACCGTAAAGGTTCAATGTTCACGGAATCTCTAGTTTCCTAGGTCCCCTGCAGTTATATACCCTTTGTTTGATAGAGACCATTCTCAACGTCCCAGGCGAAACAACCAAATCTCGGCTGAAACACGCCCTTCTAAGTCTCTACATTTTCGTTCAAATGGGCGGAGCTCGGGAACGTGTATGGGCCGCGAGGGCTCTGGGAGCAGAGCGGCGCTCATAATCGAAGTGAAGATTGAGAAGCAGATCAATACCAGGCGCGAAACTCTATGCTTAAATCGACAGCCGTTAAAGGAATCGTCCATAGAAAAATTGCTTTCTTCGTTACCCTCATATCTATGTTGTATTTGCGTAATAAGGACCGCATGAGAAGTTTCACGCGGAAAAGTGAGAATTCGGTTAAGATACAGCTCCCCAAATTCTCGGCCGGGTGGCGGGGCCTCCGAGTAAAAGTCCCGTCCCGTTGTTACCGCGGTTGGGAACGGAGAGTGAACTGTTTCCGTAACTTTCTGTTCCAATGCGACTCCGACTGCGGTGGACGACGAGGTGGGCACATGCTCGAATGTCCCGCCCACTCAGCCAAGACTTTGTCGCACTGTATCTCAACCGGACTCACATTTTTCTCACGTTAAACATTGCATGCGGCCCACATTAGGTAACTACAACAAATACATGGGTAACATAAGACTCATTTTCCCCGCGGACGATTCCTTTGATAGGTTGTTCGGCGAGAATTCGAACGAGTTATCACTCTTTGATATTTTTGATTTCTTCGTGGGAACAAATAGAAAATTATTGTATATTGTATTTTTGTTTGAGTACTGTAATTAGCAACAACACTTCCGAACAAAAGTAACATCACTGCCCGGAGAGGCATCGAAAGACGACATACATTTCCGCTTTTGTCATCGTTTTCATTTCAGCGGTTCACCGAACCAGTCAGACCGTAGCAGATCTACTGAAGATTTTACATGATCGCGTGGAATCCGTCGCCAAGAAAAATCCACCAGAGGATAAAATGATTCTTCTCCAGTTAAAAGAAATGTTTGAGTGTTAGGCAAATTTTATAGTGTTTATAAGAACATATCTCAGTTGTCTCCGATCTCATTAATACCACCTTTCTCATCACGTAATATTTGTACATACGAGTTCTGCTGACTGAGGGAGGTGAGGTTCCATTATCTCAACTATTAGGGTCTGCAAAAATTTCTAAAATGACTATTTCCTACTCACACGATAAAGCATTGTAAGGGATTCACTTGTTATCTTCAGCTATCATTTTTCTTACCCTTTTATTCAAGTTGAGGAGCCCCATGCAAGTTTATGGCCTCTCATTGATGTGCTCTTACCAGCACTAGGATCGGGTTTTTTCGAGCACTCGGCCAGGTGCGTGTAACTTTTGATGTAGATTACTTCTGCTGGGCAACATGTGCACGGCAAGTGCTCATAATACCGGGCCATTTCATAAAGTCACATCATTCGGAAGAGTTTTTTCTGCTCTACAAATGGTGTGCGCAGCTTTCCTGTACGTCGTAATGTGGTCGGCTTTCAGGCTGGCGAAGGGGTGGGCCAGTTGACAAAAGATGACCAAACCGGCAATTAATTAAAACACTACATTTCACCTTCGGGAAATCAACCAATCATTTGTCCCATGTCTAACCCCCATCTCTTCTGCAAGTTCCACCAATTAGCTAATCGAGAACTCGTGTCTTTCTTTTAGTGAATTCCTTTTTCCGAGAGCACTTCTATTCAAAATAAAAATTTTCCTTACAAATCCCTCGTTCAGCATTGCTTCTTGGACCATTCGGAAGAATTTCTTGACCTATCGAAAACAAGTCTCGATTTTGTTTCGGCCGCAATTCACGTTGAACTTTAGAGCCATGAAATAGGGGTCCAGGTGGTCATTTCACAATTACTTTTTTAACAGAGTGTATGGAATCTCGTCAGTCATGATTCTCCGTCCCTACTCGCTACCTCTTCTTAACATTTCATCACTACTTCAGCGTACTGGTTGAGAAAATCTCCCTGCCCTGATTCAACGAAAACGTCAAAATCACCGAGTTGTGGCGGAAAACCAAACTTGGGGAATTAGCGACGCGACTTCTCAAACTACCAATTGATGGAATTCATGGAAAAAATTCGAGGCTAAGCGCGTAATACAAGACTGATTGGTTTTTTCCAGTAAGGAAAGATAATTTTTTGATCATTTGCCGGTGTGGTCAATTTTGTCGACTTGATCAACCACCTTGCCACCCTGAAAATCGACCCCATTATAATGGACGAAGAAACCGGTGCGCTGTTTGTAGAGCAGAAATATCTCCTCCATATGATATATGACTGCTGCAAAAACTTGTACTTTTATAAGAAAAATTCTTGTACGGAAAAAGCGACATTACTTATGGAATGGCCCAATTCCATTTGAGCATTTTTTTTTTGAAGAAAGAGGATATCTTTCCACCCTAAACTTTTTCATTCCAATATAGCCTATGGATCACCCACTTTCTTTGATCTACTTTCCAGTCGCGCAATGCATTTTTCACTTCGAATCCGTTGTCCTCTGAGCTAAATTAGATCCATATATCAGGTTGTAAGGAAAGTTTTGGCTGGTTTTTGCAATTTCAACTTTGGGATATCATAACTCGGCTCAGAGTGCATCTTTTCACACAGAATGAGCACCATTTGATTCGCCACACTCTTGTTAACATTATGCATACCTACATATCTCAATTTTATGAAGGGCTGATGATTTATATTGCGCGAGATGAAAAAAAATCGACTTATAATCGCCATTCTTTCTGTACACACTATGTACTATTGATGGAGCTGTCCAGATGATTGGGAAGGTGGGACTTAGTTAGCGCTAGATCTGGTGAATATGATGCACGGGTAAGGGCTTCAGCCTGCAATTTCTTCAATCACTGGAAGAGAATTTGTGGAAACTGCGCTCGGGTATGGCTGCTCTGAGGGGTCGCGCGGCACCATTTTTCGGTTTTTTTTCAAATCGAGGCTACTTAAAGTGGTCAACTATATTTGTTTGTTGAAGACCAATACTTGTGGATATCCCCTGCACGTATGGACGCTCATCGCTTTCTGCCGATTTGGTTAAAGCGATTTGACCAACTGAAAATTCGAGCAACTCGTTATCATTTCTGCACTTCTGAAACGAAAACAAAGTGTTCCATCCAGTGCTTCACATCCTCCTTTTGCAGTATTCACATTTGTGATTGCCTTTGCTGGGACGCGATTGAACAAGAATTCATGAAGACAGCCAAAAAATGCCATTCTCTCAGTACTTCCAAATTTCCCTAATAATTCGAAAACCTTGTGACATTCCTAGGAAAACATATATTCAGAAAGAGCAACTTTTTGTCTATCTAACGAGCACAATATGTCCCAAAAAAAACAAGCTGTCCTGTTCAGTTTCGAGGACGCTATTTTCTCCGTCGGAAATACACACTGTAAACAAGCTAATGGGGTACGTTCATTCATTCGGAGTCCTCAAACTCATTGACATAGGGAATTGTAAGGGATTCACAGTAGATATTCTGGTGGACCAGAATATGGGATATTATTCCTAGTCAGCAATAAACAAAACAAATGTATAAAAACAATTATGATTAAGAATGTGCAAAAATTGAGAACATATTGACGATAACTGTGTGTTTCACAATGTAAGATCCTTCCCGGAATTTTGCGAGTCCTAACTAGCCGTAATCTTTGGGAAAAGAAGCGCACACGATGAGTAGGGCGTCTCATTCCCCAGGTGCGTGACTAAATTGATGTGCAGCTGGGGAGGTTGCATCATTACATCAACGTGGGTAGAGATTCGCGGGCGACGGTTTGGACATTGGTGGATTGAGGCAGATCTGACTGCGACGAGCCAACGACCCCGGCCCTCGCGGTCAGTAAAAGCTATGGCAACCAAAAGGCTAGAAGAGAGTACGAGCGATTGCTGAGATAGAAAATGACACAGAATTTCCGATAGTGAAGGCGGTCACAATATGGGAGATAAGTGACATCGTCTAACCGATCAAGGTTCTGGCCCTGAAACAAGGACGTGTCGGAACAGTCATTTCTTCGCCATGATTTCGTCCAGTTCGTAGCCCAGAATGGTACTATACTGTTTTATTTTCTGGTTTTCTCCAATTTTCTCTCCACATGCAGATCCCATGGTCTCATCGCCATTTTGTGAACAGCAGCAGCAATCTCAACACCAGGCACCCATAGTTGTACACAACATGGTCAGGAGGGTGTTCATGATTATAGTGGCAGGTACGACAGTGGGGAGGGGGAGGGATCACAGGGGCTCGGAGACCTCGATGTGAGTAACCCAAACAAAAACCAGGGGTTTAAAAAGAACTTATATATGTGATACTCCCGGTTAAAGGAGCCCTCACGCACTGGAAGAGGCGTCTTTTTCAACAACTGCCACCCGTTTTATCCCGTCCCGCTCTTTTCCTGACCTCGCCCGCCCGTTTCGGGACCAATGATAAAGAGGAGTTTTATTTTTGACATATATAGTAGGGATTTTTTGATAGTTTGATTTCATTTTGCTTCACTTTCGTACTACTAATTGTAAGTGCCTCGACTTCCACATTCAGTGCTATTTCCATATTTGGCCCGGACTACACCTATCACTTACCTTTAATTACCAGCTGACAGACGACATAGCACATTCCACGATGGGCGTCAGTAGGTCGACCAGAGTTGCTCTCATTTACTCAGTACCTTTTGCCACTCTAACACAACATCAATGCTCATCAACTTGAGCACGTAGTCCCATGGAACTCCACTTCTATTACATTAATCACCCGTAAAAGCGGTTCCTTCTCCGACGCTCTACACAAGAACCGATAATGTCGATTGATATCGATCTATCCGCGTAACTTATGGAAATTTGCTCTGGGCTGTATATTTACCTGTTGGTGTATTCCCATAATGCGTTTCCTCACTCACATGTGGTAGCATTTTCCCGGTCTCAACACAATCTCACATTTTTTGATTCTAACTTCGCCAGCCTCAAGCAGGCCCATTCTCTGGGAGCAACATTTGCCTCTCACTTTTATTCATTTTCCCGTGGTCTGCCCACCGTTGAAATTTACCTTCCTTTCAGAGCTAGCTACTATTAGGTTGGGACATAATTTCTGTTACACAATGACGAAAATTTCAAATTTATTTTTCTTAATTTGTGTCTAACTTCAGTCAACAAAATATGTACCATTATAATCATTAATACATTGCCAGCGAATAGGGAGATAACAGATGCTTTGCTTATAGAAGTCCGGGGATTTCTGGTCGAAGAAAGTCTGGAGGTCGATTTTGAGATCATCGTCATCTTTGAGCTGCCGTCCGTCGAGGAAGTGGGTCAGAGATCGGAATAGGCGGTAGTTAGTTGGGGCCATGTTCGAAGATCACAGTGGGTGGGAGAGCTTCGTCCAACCAAGGTCCTGGATCCTTTGACACGCCAACTTTGCCACATGTGGGTGAGCGTTGTCGTGGAGGAAGAAGTCTTGGTCCATTTTTCCGGCAAGTTTTGCCGCTCCGGTGTCCAATTGCCTGCAGTAGAGATCGGCAGTGGCTGTCGTGTTGAATGGTAACAGTTCCCTATTTTTTTGAAAATTTTCAAAAAAAAAAAAGTTTTTTGCTCAATGCAATTTTTTGAAATTTTTCCTGTTCCAATTTGAGCCGATCGAGCCATCGGGCTGCCGCCATATGAGAGACTGTACCTGGGTCCATCGACTGGTTAATTTTGTTAGTGGCCTTGCATGCTATGGAACCGGGGCGGTGTTCGTGAATTTCGTACCTCACGCGAAATCGTCGTAGATTCACTGCTAGTTGAAGCCATAGAGAATATGAATGTGTTAATCAGCAGTCCTTTTCACTCGCTTTACATACCCCCACCACTGAATTTTCCAGGAGCTTCCACAGTTTTCCACAAGAAAAATAAAGAGTGTAACAGAAATTATGTTCCAACCTAATACTAACCACTCCCACTTTTCTGCCGCTCTCTAAATCACTCTCGAAATAAATTGTAATTACTGCAGTGAGCACCACCCGATCAACTGCACAGTCCGCCTATTGCGGGTGAGTTTCCACTCATTCTAAGTGTGTTCCAAATAGCTTCAGCAATGGTCATTCTTACCGATTTTTTGCTACTATATGACGCGTTGTAAACGAGTCATGAGTTTTAGCTGTAGCACCACCCTTTCGCAGTAAGCTCGGCCAATGCAGGCGGGTTTCTTTCGTATAGTTCGTGAATTCGTGGCTGACAACCCATCTTTTCCTTACATTTGTACAATCTTGGAAACTAACCAACAATTTTCGGCTCAAGGATCGGGCATTTCTGTGCTAGCTCAATTCACGCGCACTACTTAAAGGCACAGTACACGATAATATGATTATATTGATTCCATCCCCGAGTGGATAGCCGCCTCCACCAGAGCAACATGTGTGCCATCACCGCGGCGCGAGGGTGAGTGCTAAACGCGTAAAGAACCCGTAAATCAGATGCCGGCCACCGTCTCAAGATTTTACACACCCATCTTACGATTTGCCAGCAGAGAAGCGGTGGCATATACGTGTATAGGAGGCATGATATCGACTGCGATAAGAAAAGATATGGAAAATTTCCATAGGAACAGCAATCTTATCGGATGATATTACCACGCAAGAACTTGTCGAAATGTTTGCCTCTGGTCTGAAGGCTCGTCAAAGTCAAAGGTCAGGGGCACCTAATTACCATGGTTTTTGAAAAGATTATTCGGCTCTTTCTTCACTTATGTGTTCTTCAGCACCTCCATAGTCCTTATGGAGCGAGACGACGCACGAAAATTATCGTGAATTGTGCCTTTAAGTCTTCTCCTATGCCACATACCCACCCAAAATTTATTCCCTTCAACTTCACAGATTGTTCCATATGTAATGCCCAATTTCGAGATATACAAGGGGCGGAGGAATGGACGGAAGCACGTACAGACGGACATACAGATGGGTGTTTTATACATGGTACGAATATTGTTGGAATATTAAGGTAGGGTTATAAATAAGCTTCTGCGGATCCTCGACATGTTTATGGTTTTTCAAATTACGCAAGAAATAAGAGCTAATAGTTTGGGCAACGCCAGCGGTCAAGGGTGCTCAAGGAGGTGCCCTGGTATGCATTGCAATTACTCGGACTGAACATGTCGGAATGAACCTACCATCATGAAACGCACTGAGTGTAATATGAACAGCATCAACAACTTATCAACGACAGAGCAACCATAACTATAGTTCATAGTAATCTCGAAATTTATACAACTGTAAATTATTTTCAAGCCTCTCTGTACATAGACCAGCTTATGCAAGATATGCGACACCTCATCAGTTGTCGTCACACGCGGCTGTGGTGTTGACCTGAGCATGTGTTGACTTCGCCGACTTTCGTCTAGGAATTTCCAGCTCATATAGAAAGTAGTGGGCGAAGAAGTGATAAGAGCGATTGCAGCAGGCAGTGTTGTGAGGTTTGTTATGTCATGGCTTTCGCTCTCTTAGACTTAGCAGCCAGCACAACATAACAGGATACCTCTTTGCCACATTATAGAACCTATGCGTGGTGCTCGCTAATTTACTTCGCTTTGAATGAAATCGCTTTCTGTGATGGTTCCGCCAACACAAATACACTGACCAACACCTTACCTTCACAGAGCGTAAGCGCAGTCTGAGAAGAGGATACGGCAGAGTAAGTGTTTTATAAAAATGCACTATTCTAACTTGAGATGCGTGCAACATATATGTCGAGATTCCTCATTATTGGCGTTTGAGCAAGGTTCTAGTTATCTAACACCTTTTGTGAGGCATGAAATCTAAGCTCTTCTATTAGGATACTGGGGCGACATTGAACGGAGGAAAGACGGAAGGTGAAGTGATAAGCTCTGGAGTAGAGATCGAGACTTTAAAAAAGAAGTTGAAAAGTACTGACCAAAAAGAAAACGTGAATCAGGAATCTCGCCGTCGTCGTTTTCTGTTGAAACTAACTAGTCTTGATCGGGCTAAAACAGCGGGTAAAAGGTAAGAGAGAAATCGCAAATCGAAATTTCATGTATCATGGAAATGTGTAGATCGAAAGAGCCGATTCTGGAACCAACCTCGCCGCCTTGGAACAATCCATGACGGTGAAATCTTCACGTGTAAATCGCGGATGTTGACAAGAAAGCAGTTAGCAATTAAACTAAATTTTTAGTGACTACAACAAAATATGCCGCATTAGTGGCTGCAGAAAGCAGATAGAAGTAGCAGCTTACGTACGGAGAAAAACCTGCACATAACTCACCCGACGTTGTTTGCTATTTTTAGCAGTTTCATATTCTTCGCGTAATCTGTTTCTTTATTTTCACTTTGCTCATCCAATTTCTTCTTCAAACATCGTGTATATACACGAATCACGTTCACGAGGTATTGAAATCTGTGCGGAAATGATCTCAAAGCAGTGAATAAAAGCTGCTAGTTTGTATTACCGAGACTTCCAAACATCGCTGTGAGATAACAGTTCTTCCGCAATAGACCGATTCCGTTGCAGGATGTTGTAAACAACGACAGAAACAAGTTCTATTTCAGAGAACTCAATGTCCCATTCATACTCACTTCTCTAAAACAAATCAATGCTGCTTGTAGCACTGAATCACAAAAAAAAAACGAAGAGACAACCTGGTCCCCAACACAACCGCTATTCAGATTACCATCGGGAGAAATGGGGGCAGGTAGCATACTCTGGAAGAACCATCATGAAAAGGAGTTGCCGATCACAATAAGTTACAAGAGTTGCTGGGTACATAATTTCAAGTGAAAGGAACGAAGTTCAACGACCTTTAAAAAATCAAACAGCTTTATTACATTCGAAAAATCGTCAGGATCTTCGTAATTCCCTAGATATGTGATACCAGATAACACCTGAACTAGTTATTCTCGTAAACAGTATTTAACAATAATATTATTGAATCCATCTGAGAGATGGAACTAGTACTCTTCACATACCTTCATTATGTCTTTTCTATCAGAAGGATGAATTCTAGAAAGCTTGTCAAATTTAGAGAAGAGGTAGTTTGTCATCTTCTTAGGCATGATATAGGATCGGTCGACAGACTGAAATAGTCAGCTAGAGAACAATACAGAAGCACCATTATAAAGAGAAACACACTCACGTGTAAAATTAGCACAACTTTCACCACATTATTTACAACTTTGTTGAATTCAATATAGTCCTCCACGTCGTTCTCCTGCAAAGTTTGCTCAGGAAATAGTATGAAAGAAGTTAGGACTAAACAAGGATTAGAAATGAAAGGAAAAGAATGCGAAAAGAAGAGGGAGATGAGGTAAGGTACTAGGCACCAACCTCATCCAAATTGACTCCCTCATCGACTAGGCAATCCATGGCAGCCTTCAACGTCACTTGCTTTTCTTGTTCCGTTATTTGTCGTGATTCTCTGACAAAGCGAAGCACCAGTTCGATTTCATCCGGTGTGGAAGAAACCAACATCTCAAATGGTTCAATGAAATTCAACTGATGCAAACTCTGTTTACTTTTCAAAGGCTGAAATTGTGTAAGCAAACAGGGAATTGATAAAATCCACCCTGTATATAAACCAGAAGCTTAGTGTAGTCGATCTGTCTGTCTGTCGCACCTTGTTCATTTATTTGATTGTACTACGCGGTGCACAATAACATCTGTTTGTTACTGCAAAGTGGAGAACAAAACTGCAGGATCAACCAGAACAGGCGAAACAGATGAGGAAGAGGCTACTCAAATTCCACAACAATAGTAGAAAGCCTCAACAGTGGTTGGCAGTTGTTTAAATACAAGGACATGCTCCAAGCGCTGACGAAGGTATTAGCAACATTTGCCGGAAAGAAGAGATCACAGTTAGTTAAGTAGTTAATAGCATCTTATGCGGGATAGAACAAATCATAGTCAGCCAAGTTGAGAGCCGAGAAGATAACCAAGCCCGAGACCGCAGCGGGGAATGACAGGAGGTCGACCCTCAATGACCTAAACACGGACCCTAACCACTAGCTCAGTGGTGCTTCTTGACAATCAACTCAGCTCATGAGTGCAACTCCCGCTGAGACGTGCGAAGAACGGCAAAAATAAACTAAGGGTGAGAGTGGAGAGCCTTATGGAATCGGCCTGGTACACATAAAAGAAAAGAACAAGAAGAACCTCGAAAACTTTCAATTGCGACCACTCCATACGTTTATAATGCTAACCTTTAGTCGCCATGGAGAATCACCACTTGCGATCTTCTTGGCAGTGTTCAGGGAAAGGATCACGGTAATTTACTTCTGATGGACATAATATGATGGACGGTTTGGGATGTCGTGTGACTGTGACGGAACACTTGTCTTCAGAGCTGAGTAGGCCGCGGTGGTTAGCATTCAAGACCATCGAAAGAGTAGCGAATAAAACGGAGAACATCCAACTCCGCGGCTATTTCTTCGATCCCGCTGTTCCCTCTCCTCACATACGTTTTAGAAATTTGGACTATGCGTAAGCAGAGAGCAGAGATGGATGGTCCGGGACCGTCACGCGATTCCATGATCGCTGGCCTCTAGGACGATGTTACCGGCTGGATCTCCCGAACTATCTCACTAAGAACTAGACAACTATCGGATTGATTGTCAAACTTCTTCACGGAAGCTCTGCACGAAGGAAACGAGAGCCTGAGTATCTTCGGAGGTGGAAACGGTAATACGGGAAGGAGATGAGCACCAAGTAAAAACGCCAGCGGGAGAACATCAAACAATTTCTCGCCAGCGTCGGGAACGAAAAAGGGGCAAAAATCATATACAGACGAACCTTACAGTAAACTTCAGCAATTTGTCGCTTCATGAATGGCGTTAGTTCACCATTAATACGAATAACTTTTTCGTCCATAAATCGTAGCATTAAAAGCTTGTCCTCGATGCTTTCCGCCTTGGTCACAGCTTTGTACATTGCCAGAATGGTGGCTGTAAAAGTAGGAATAGTTTACAATGATCGCTTCTGCTTAGACACCCAAGAAGCATCAGAAAGACCCTGACAGAAGCTATCATACCTTTTGGAAATTTCACTAGCAGAGAATTGAGCGATTTTCTAACCAGAGAAAGCTCCTGCCTATCGCGAATGCTTAACAACTGGGAAAGAACATCACCCACCTATAAACAAATAGGCACACATTAAGCTAAAATAAGGCTCACAATAAAAAAAATTAATGCAAAGATGGATCGGTTTTTAATAAGATCAAGAAACATCGCGCAGCAGAAGACGAATGGAGGCAATTTTAATATCTCTTTTCCATGCGATCTTTACGAGATGGAAAACACCCAGAATCTGCTGCGGGTTTCCATGCGCCCTTTCATCTCTTTTTCGATACCTGATCAACATAATCTTCATGGCGTGAACATGTGGATGGAAGTCCTTTGATGACAAGTTTCTGCACCTGTGAGAAGTGAATTGCAGCGATTACGCAAATGAAGTAAAGAGCAGGAATGTTTTTGAACTAAATGCAAATGAGTACCTCAACATCGGGATTCTTCAGCTGGGACATCAACGTATTCAAAGCTGCAGCTCGCTTATCCGGAAATCCATCGAAAAATCTTAATTTGCATATGCATATCCAAGCAGCAGGAGGAAATTTCTTGAAACTTAATCAGGGAAACAGGGGGAGCTTTTGAAATTTAATAGCAGCATCTACTGCAGACACTGACGAGCAAACCTCAGAGTGCAAAGATTGTGCTTTGCGGAGTGCTATCGCAATGAGATGGGGGCATCTTATGAAAAGTTGCACATCTAAATATCTCGGAGGAATCTTTGAGTGGTCACTCTGCCTATTCAAGCGTATATATTTGCCTAGCCTCAGTGGCGGAAAGAGGTGGTTCCTTCCCACTATGCTCAGGTAAAAGTAATGTCCATAATGCGATCCTCCCCTCACTGCAATAGCACTCTTTGCGGCTCAATTCGATTCCATGTAAGATTACCTGAATACTAATTGTATGGCTAGTTTTTTGATTAATGTATCTTCGTTTTTGATTGCTTCAATGCAGAACTGAAAATCAGCGGAGTCCTGAAACGCCAATCCTTTTATTAAGAAAGTAAACCAAGTATAATCTGAAAATGGGCATACATGATTTTCCTCCAGCCGCAGGCACATGTCGTACAATAAAGAAACATCCACAGACATAACTCCTGAATAATGAACTAGTGATTATAACATAAGTACGCCGGAAGGAAGTAATTTTGGCCTACTGTAGAACAGACGTAGTTCGGACGAGTTTAGGTGGCCGCCATTGCACAAACACGCCAATTTGACGCCTTGGCATGGTGCCAAGAGGAGATGATTCGGGTCCAATAAAGTCGGGGGGGAGACGCAACTTTGCGTCAACGTCGAAGCTCCTTTCCCTCCCTAGGCTTAGGCTAAAATTGATATTCACTCCTTCCACATGAAAAAGCATCTCTCAAAGCATAGGTCTCATCTACTTAAGCCTAAGCCTAGGGAGGGAAAGAAGCTTTGACGTTGGTGAAATCTGACGCAAAGTTGCGTCTCTCCCCCCCCCCCCCCCCCGACTTTATTTGACCCGATGATTCCAATATAAAGTCGTTCTTTTTTACTTTTTCATTTGTTCTTTCTTATATTGTTTCTAGATGTACTTGCTTGAATGCTAATGTAGTTGGGAATGGCCACTCCACTGCGCTGGGACGCAGGTGCTAAAATTAACGGTGCTAGTGGAGTTAGGGAGGGGGGGGGGGGGGCAGCGCACTGTGCTCTGCGTCTCTAACGGAGCGCAGAGAAGTCATAGCGCCTGCCCAACGGCTCCACGGAAAAACTCACCGGAGCGCGTATGCGGCGCGTGCGCGGTGACGTCACAGCCACCGCGCAGCGCGACGGTGTGTGATGGCCTTGCTCCTACCAAAGCGCTTTATAGAGGGTTACCTTGTTTGTGTTTTGCTAATACATTGAGGGTGAGCACATAGTGCTGCGGAAGCTTTGCTGCTTTGACAGGCTTTCGACAGCTGGGAGAGCTGGCCTTTTTCAAAGTGGCTAGCGTCTACAGACGTATGGATTTGCCTCAGCCCAGTGATGTAGAAGTTTCAGGAGACTGTGTGAGCTCCGTCCCATGTATGACCATGCGGGGAGACACATAGTAGAAAAGTGCAAGCCATCTCATGACTTTGCTAAAGTGACAGCGAGGTTATCCTCATTGAAGAGCAATGTTTGTAGCGCAGGCCATCGCAAACCGTCGCGGCGCGCGGTGGCTGTGACGTCACCAAGCACGCGCCGCATGCGCGCGCCGGTGAGTTTTTCCCTCCTCCCCTGCCCAACCGGGTTCGAATATTACAAAGAAACGATTTTGATGAAGAAAATTCGGGCTTTTTCCTATCCTATGTTAGCTTAAGCCTTGGGGAAGGAGATTCCCTTTCCCTAGGCTTAGGCGAATACGCGTAAGTGGGTGTTTAGCCTAGTAGAAGTAAATTTCTCGTTATATACTAGTGGAGGACTAATTTAATCGTTTTCTTAGTTAGTTAGCTGTATCTAGGCATAAAATGACCTTGAGAGTGCCTATAAGCAGAAATTGGGCGCTACTTATGCTTGTCGAGTGGCCGCCCCACTCCCCCCCCCCCCCCCTCCCTAACTCCAGTAGCGCCAAATTAACGTTGGCCCGCGGCTTGTCTCCTATAGCGGACAACTCGGGAAGTCAGTGTGTTGATGCGAATGTGATGCGAATACACACCCCAGAGTCCCACTTTTAATTGCTGGTTTTTTCGCCGATTATCGCTTCTAACCTTCAGTCTTCGTTACAAATACTCATTTCTTTGCATCTTCCTCTTGTTTCGGACCCCTTCCGGTTCCTTTAATCAATTCACGTCCATTAGAAACAATTGAGGACTGCCCTGTGTAATCACGTACGAATGACAACCACCGTAATCTCACCCATTTTGTGTCGTGACATACTTTAGTAGGCTATAGTTTCCCTCAGAACGATCAACTGCTGGTGGGTCTTCAGAAATGAATGTGAAGACTGGTTTGCAGGGGAGTTTAACCTCCCAGCAGGAAGGTCTCAAAGTGCTCTCGAACCATCTACGCAATTAAGGCTCTCAAGTGCGTTTCACTCACATAACTGCGGCTCCAAGTATATTGGTACCAGTTGGGCTATCGCACAGTACTGTGCGAATTATTCATGGTTTATTTTCCTCAATAGAAATATGTTATGAGGAAATGATCAATTTTGCCTTTTGCTGAGCATCTGCTTTCTACATATAATTGGTAGATCCGTATGCCAGTTATCGATGCTTATCGTTCCTGTAAACATGCACCATTATTTGGAATTGCACATAGTCTAACGGTCTTTACCCAGTATTGTTGCTGGTACCCCGTGATAGATGAATGCCTGCTTTGCTATCACAAATGTGGATAGTGTCTTGATCATCCACATAGATCACAGTATCAAAGGAAATGCACCATTATTTGGAACGCTAGGCAATTTGGCGGTAGATACATGCAGCAGATATCAGAACAAAAAGTATGTTCACCCAATGGTACTGGGCATAAGACGCATTCACTACAGCGGTCGCATAGTAATAGTAAGCGGTCTACCGGTATTTATCCCTTCCCCATATCCTAATGGCTCTTATCAGCCCCTGTGAGCCGTTATCACTTTCGAAAAGTCACCATTGAGGTCCCCATACCCTGTAATACCTGTGAGTTGAACATTCCACAGTTAGCCAGAAAGCGAAACAGATTTGACGACGTTAACCTTCTGACGCTCCTTATCGAATCATATCCACCATTATCAGTTTGGATCACCCACCATTGATGTGCCCGTCCCACCCCCTTAAAACACCTGTGAGTGTCGGCAGTCTTGGATCGACCCGAAAGGTGAAACGAATTGGGCGACATTCGCCTTTTGAGGCTCCTTATCAGATCTTATCAAGCGTTATCAATTTGGATCACCCACCATTGATGTGCCCGTCCCACCCCCTTAAAACACCTGTGAGTGTCGGCAGTCTTGGATCGACCCGAAAGGTGAAACGAATTGGGCGACATTCGCCTTTTGAGGCTCCTTATGATCTTTTCAAGCGTTATCAATTTGGATCACCCACCATTGATGTGCCCGTCCCACCCCTCAAAACGACTATGAGTGTCGGCGCTCTGGGATCGACTCGAAAGGCGATACGGATATGCCGACATTAACCTTTTGAGGCTCCTTATCAGATCTTATCAAGCGTTAATAATTTGGATCACCCACCATTGATGTGCCCGTCACACCCCCTTAAAACACCTGTGAATGTCAGCAGTCTTGGATGGAACGAATTGGGCGACATTCGCCTTTTGAGCCTCCTTATCAGATCTTATCAAGCGTTATCAATTTGGATCACCCACCATTGATGTGCCCGTCCCACCCGTCAAAACGCCTATGTCGGCGCTCTGGGATCGACCCGAAAGGCGATACGGATATGGCGACATTAGCCTTTCGAGGCTCCTTATCAGTCCTTATCAGCTGCTATCACTTTCGGTCCACCACCGCAGGGATCCCCTTGCCACCCCCTATATCATATCTAAAATCCAGGATCCCATCTTTGCTGCCACGCGAGATATGAATTTCCGGTCAAACACACACACATACACACACCCAAACACACACGCACACACACCAACAGACACACTTAGCCGATTATATAATGTAGGATAGTATTGTAACTCGAGTAAGTAAGTAAGTAAGTGCTGCGCAGTGAAAGGTGATTGGGTGATATTACTGCTTAAAGGCACCGGGAGGGGGGCAAGGGCGGAATAACGTTTACGAAAACAATGGCGTCTGAAAACAAACATATGGGTTCGGTAGATACAATGTGTAACGAAACCAGCGTTGAAAAACGCGCCGTGAGACGGTATTTGGCCCCGGGGCGCGCTTCCGTCCGA
Source organism: Trichostrongylus colubriformis (assembly GCA_963978905.1). Taxonomy (NCBI): domain Eukaryota; kingdom Metazoa; phylum Nematoda; class Chromadorea; order Rhabditida; family Trichostrongylidae; genus Trichostrongylus; species Trichostrongylus colubriformis. The sequence goes on from OZ022258.1 coordinate 29,558,234, forward strand.
ACTGCAAGCTTCCGTGGCCGAGCCACGCTTCGTTCATTTTGAAGCTTGTCTTCGGCCTGGTGTAACCTTATTTTTGAATTATTTCCTCTTTACTGTTTTCTAGTGACATATTTTACTTGTTTACTTATAGATCTTCTTAATTGTGCATTTCTATACCTGAAAATCTCAGAAGGGTCAAATAAAGTCGGGGGGAGACGCAACTTTGCGTCGACGTCGATGCTCCTTTCCCTTACTGGGCTTAGGCTAAAATTGATATCCCCTCCTCCCACATTAAAAAGCATCTGTCAAAGCATAGGTCTCATCAGCTTTAGCCTAACCCTAGGAAGGGAAAGAAGCTTTGACGTGGGTAAAAATTTTGCCTCTCCCCCCCCCCCCCCCCCCCGACTTTATTTGACCCGTAAGTACATCTAGAAACAATATAAGAAAGAACAAAGTGAAAACTAAAAGGAAAAAACAAATCTATATTAGAACCATCTTCTTTTGGCACCATGCCAAGGCGTCAAATTGGCGAGTTTGTGCAATGGCGGCCACTCAAGCTCGTCCACACTACGTCTGTTCTACCGTAAGCCAAAATTACCCCTCTTGGTGTCTTTAAAGGCACACCTCGCAAAAAATTGTGAGAGCTGTCGCGTGTGTTACAGGATGTAGAGGTCCTGGTTTACCCACCAGTGAAGAGAAAAGGATCAAAACTCCTTAGAACCACCAAAAATAAGGCTTCCTGCCCTCAGTCCTCGTACGAGTATGGGAGATTAGAAATGAGTTTTTGCTCGATGATATCGCGCAAAATGCTACGACATCACCTGTTCTTCCCAATTGAAGCTACCTTCTCCATTGATATCGCTGCCTTATCTTGTGTTATCGCGAGTTTCCCTCTCCTCTAAGCCGGGTGTGATTCGGCTCGGTGAGCTCAACTCGGCTCAAGTCGACCAGGCCGTGCGCGGCGGGGGTGAGCCGTAGCGCCGCGAAAAGGGTGCAATCTTCACATCCAAGGTCTACCTGCCCTGAGAGGGTAAGCGATCACTTTGATTATCGCGTGGTGTGCTTTTAAGGTAAGGTTATTCACTAAAGTTCATCCTAATGGACATTAAATAGGTAAATGTACGACAAAAAGTCAAACGAGAGAAGGCACGGTACGTAAATAACATGGCACAATACAAGGCAATAGATCACACAGTCTAGATCACTAGCGGTTCCCTTGGTAAAGGGCCACGCCCTGGATCGAGGGAGATGAGGCGAGACGTGCGTCCACGGACGCCTCGAAGACAGACTCCCCTCAGAAGCTCGCTGCCGCTCCTCCTCCTAGAAGCATCCTGATGAGTCATGGTGGAAGATATGCAGAGTGGCGCTGAAAGATTGCGCCATGCCCGCTTACACTTGGTTGGGCGTAAAAAAAGAAAGCAAACGTGCGTTTCAGTGGGATAGTGGAGAAAGAACGAAGTGAAACGGCCAAAAATCGAGAAATGTGATCCCACTGTCTTAATGGGGTTGCCTTCACACCTTTGGGGGAAGGTGCTCTCCTGCGCCCCACGTAGGTGACGTACTGATAAGGGTGATCCTGATTCTTGCCGGTCAACGAAAAGTTTGTTCTGATGTGCTTTACTGCATCTTCCGATGTTTAAATCAGCATATTAGGGAAAACTGAGCTTGCATTATTGCCGCGCCATACCTGGTGCAACCAACTGCGGCGAACACCCTCTCTTTTCAGGTATGCTGCCCGTAGAACACGGAACGGGTGTATTTCGCTAAACGCCGCCCCTCGCACGTAATTTGTAAATGGAGCACATGGGCCATAGCTGTCACCCTAACGCCAACCATCCGACGCATCTTCTGCGACAGTCAAGTCGTCCACTCCACTAAACCTACGAATTTTCGGGATGGATAATAAAGGAACTAATGTAATGATCTTCTTGGGAAAACACTTCAAATTACTGGGATATAGTTAATATCACAACTCCAAGAGATTGTAATGCAGTCAACTCGAAGTAAACATGTAGACTTCAAATTGTAAAGGAGACTAAAAAAGCTGAGAAAAGGGAAGTGTAGCCAGAATCCACGCTTAGATCACCAGCCGAAGGGATTCAGGTCCGCACAAGATCGTCCGTTATGGATCGGCGGACGCCGATCAGTGACGAATCAGGGTTCGTTGTTGCGGACGAGTTGCAGAAGATGCGTCGAATGGCCGGCGTTAGGGTGGCAGCTACGGCCCATGTGCCCCAACAAATGAGCTGCAAGGGTCTGCGCCTACGCCCGTCCTCCCACGGATCATGTAGGTTCCTTTTCAATACTACACTTTTACATATAATGTGAAAATATTGGGTAGTCTAAAAAGTTTTTTCGTATTTTCAAATACCGCTATTTCCCTCCAAACTGCTTTCCAGCAATCTCTTCTGTACACACACTTGTGGTACAAGTCCACACTCATCTATAGGTATTATTGTCTTCCATCTTCCCGATAACCCTTCTCGGCAAAATAAACATATCAATGGTCAACCTCATTTTCAATATAAAAATTGTAAAAAAAATTTTCTTTGAATGGCGTTAGATAGGGAGAAAAGGTGATAATCCGATGGAGCAAGATGAGGGCTATAAGGTGGATGGGGCAGCAATTTTTATCCAAGTTCGAGAATTTTTTGGCGAGCCACTTCTTCAATAGAGGGAAGAACTTGCCAAAAAATTGCCTTGCCAGAAAATTCTCGAGCTTGGATAAAATTGCTGCCTTATAGCCCTTATCTTGCTCCATCGGATTATCACCTTTTCCTTTCCCTGTCTAACGCCATTCAAAAATAAAAAATTGGAATTGAAAATGAGGTGACCTTTGATGTTTGTTTTGCCGAAAAGGGTTATCCGGGAGATGGAAGACAACAGTACCTGTAGATGCGTGTGAACTTGTACATCACTACTATATATAATCGGCTTAGTCTGTTTGTCTGTCTGTCTGTCTGTCTGTCTGTCTGTCTGTCACGAAATTCATATCTCGCGTCGCAGTAGAGCTGGGACCCTGAATTTTTAAAGTGATATAGGGGGTAGTAAGGGGACATCAATGGTGAGGAATCGGGAGTGATAGCAACTGATAAGGGCTGATAAGGAGCCTCGGAAGGCGAATGGGGGGAAAATCATATCTCGCGTCGCAGCAAAGCTGGGACACTGAATTTTTAAAGTGATATAGGGGGTAGTAAGGGGACATCAACGGTGAGGGAACGGAAGTGATAGCAACTGATAAGGGGCTGATAAGGAGCTTCGGAAGGCGAATGGGGGAAAATCATATCCCGCGTCGCAGCAAAGCTGGGACCCTGAATTTTTAAAGTGATATAGGGGGTAGTAAGGGGACATCAACTGTGAGGAATCGGAAGTGATAGCAACTGATAAGGGCTGGTAAGGAGCTTCGGAAGGCGAATGGGGGAAAATCATATCTCGCGTCGCAGCAAAGCTGGGACCCTGAATTTTTAAAGTGATATAGGGGGTAGTAAGGGGACATCAACGGTGAGGGAGCGGAAGTTATAGCAACTGATAAGGGGCTGATAAGGAGCTTCGGAAGGCGAATGGGGGAAAATCATATCTCTTAATAATCTCGTATAGTATAAGCGAAGAAATAAGGGGCGCACATATACAATGTTACGCCCTGCCCACAGTGGGCGGGGCGCGTGCCGAAAATCAGAAAATCTAAGGGGTAGATATGCTATGGTAAGCAAGTAGTTACAGGAGCAGCTAAGAAGACCCGTCGTCAGTGGGTCAAAATATAAAGCGAATTATGCCGGCCTGAGGGGGAGATATGCGCCAACAGCCGCGAAAATCGGCTCGCCGCGTGAGCGGCGAGCCGAGAGTCGCTCCCTATAAGGCCGGCGTAGCCGGCTCCCGGGCCGGCGCAGCCGGCCCCCAGGCCGCCGAAGGCGGCCTTCAGGCCGGCGAAGCCGGCCTCCGGGCCGCCGGAGGCGGCCCGGACCAGTCGGATTGGCCGGCGTCAGCCGGCCAATCCGACTGGTACATATATATGTACAGAAGAAATTTTGTGGAAAGCAGTTTTGAGGGAAAAAGCAGTATTTAAAAATACGAAAAGACTTTTTAGACCACCCAATATTAGGTGTGGCCAAAACGGACCACTTTTTTTAAAACGTCACAACTTCGCTCAGACTCCACTTTATTGATCGGAATAAAAACCAAACGACACTACACAACCTTGTCAACGATCTGGTGATGAAAATAGGCAATCATGTTGAAATTTTGGATTGCGAAAATTAATAAAGTCAACGATGGCATTTTCAACATGCATAGTATCGGCGAATTTTCCCTGACGCAGAATTTCATCGAGAACCCGGAAAAAGTGGTAATCCGTCAGTAATAGGCCTGGGGAATAAGGGGGGTGAGGGTGAGTCTCGATGCATAACTGCATCAGTTTGTGCCGGGTGACTTGCGAAGTGTGAGGTTTTGCGTTGATTTGCGCACCCAGCAAAAACTGATGCAGTTAGGTGTCGAGACTCTCCCTCACCCCCCTCCCCCTTATTCCCTAGACCTATCCCTGACGGATCACCTTTTTTTCCGGGTTCTCGATGCAGACCTGTGCCAGAAAAAATTCGCCGATACTATGCGTGCTGAAAATGCCACCGGTTACCGGTAATCTCTGCCTAAACTGATTTCAGCTTCCTAGGGACTTCGGTGAGAGAGTTTGATACACTCTCACCGAAGTCCCTAGGCCACGCCCTATCTAGCGCGGTGCAACAGCCAGCATCTAGCAGGTAAAACCAAGAACACATAGCGAGCTATGCAGAATGGATGCTAGGCTTAGAGAAGAACAATTGATTGCTTCCCAAAAATGCTTGATTAGACGGGTTCGGGAGGTCAGATTTCGTGATTCTTTGGCGTCGCAACGACACATAGCAGCATTGCATGATTTCAAGATCGCACAGAAGCGCGAAACCGACGTTGGACTCAAAAAGAGCAATGGATACGCTAGAGGCTACACTTATGTTTTCTCACTACTGAAAGAAAAATAAAATCCGCTCCGCCAAGTATGTCTGTTTGTGTGTGTGCCTGTTTGTCACGAAATTCATATCTCGCGTCACAGCAATGATGGGATCTTGAATTTCACCAGTGGTACAGGGGCTGGGGCGGGATCCTGGTAGACCGAAATTAATAGCAGCTGATAAGGGATGACAAGGAGCGATGAATGGCAAATGTCGCCGAATCCTTTTCGTCTTCGGGATTCATTCTAGAGCGCCTACATCCATAGATGTTTTGAAGGTTGGGACGGGGACATTAATTGTGAGTGATCCAAATTGGTAACGGTTATTTAAATGCGATAAGGAGCATCGAGAGGTAAATGTGGCTGAGTCCTCTATCTCACTCAACAGACAGTGGAGTGTCCACACTCATAGCTGTTGTTGTAAGACGTGACATTCATAGTTGTTGGGTGTGGTACGGGACATTAATGGTGACGGATCGAATCTGATAATGACTGATTAGCGCTGATAAGAGCCATTAGCAAGGGAACAGAATGATATTCGCTGCACGGCCGCTATAGTAAAGGCCCCTGATGCTCAGTGCCCCTGGTGACATATTTTGTTTATCTTCTTATCTGGTTTATACATAGAGTATGATATCAGTTGTCGATCTATGGACCGCTAAAATTGCCTAGCGTTCAAATAATAGTGCACGTCTTTTGATACTGCGATGTATGTACATGCATGATCAAAATGAGACCTGGATTTGTGACAGCAAAGCAAGTGATTAGTTTTCTTATGCGGTACCACCAACAATACTGGGTACGGACCGCTAGACTATGCAAAAATCCAAATAGTGGTGCATGTTAACAAAAACGGTGAGTATCGATAATATGGATCTATCCCCCAACACAAAGTGTGGGATGTTTAGCGGAGGGACATTCCATTTTCATTTACGCTGATCGTCGATAGCATTGTAACAAGAAATCGACCGTTCCACCATCTGGACCTCCGAATTGCTGACCTCTATTGAAGCGATATGCAGTGGTAAATGACTAGATTATTGATAAACACTAAACTCAAGCAGTAAGTGCTGATCAACGGGTGGGGGGAAATCCGCCAAAAAATCGCGTCAGCGGCGTCGCACTCGCGGCGCCACCAGTACGACTTGCGAATCGATTTTGCTCTTGGGAGCCCGGAAGAGCGTGGCTGCGTCACTTCTGCACTCCAGCCATGCCACACTGCCTCCTCCAGCCACGCCACCCTGCCTCCTCCACCTTTGCCACACTGTCTCGCTTGAAGGCTGCCATGCCCTACCACTGGTACTCGCACCAGCCGAGCCGCTCGCCGCGGGCGGCCACGCGATTTTTTGGCGGATTTCCCCCCACCCCTGATTAACTAAAAGTACTTCCTACTCCGATAAAATAAGCGGCATAGTTACGATAGCTGAACTAAGTGAAATTTCAGTAACATTGAAGGGATGGGGCAACAGCCAACCCTTAGCTGCGCCTGTCCATCTTTGCGTAACAAAGATGGGTAAGCGCAGCTAAGGCTTGGCTGTTGGCCCATCCCTTCAATGAAACGGACCGTGCAGGCAGCTGTCTCTGAAAACGAAGATACATTCTAGATCAGAATCAGTGACAGTGTGAGAAATCCGCCGCGGTAGTAGCGGATGGATGTTCCTCCCATGGATCTGAATCTTAAAGAGTAGAGCTAGAGGACGACGCTAGAGCTGCAGGAGAGAGGTCCTGTACGATACGAAGACGCTCGGAAACCGTTTTTCTCCATCTCCATGGGCGAAGTCCTCGACAACTGGAATCCCGCTCATCGGACTAACTCTACCGGGGTGTATGCAGTATGACGAAAAATCGCGTGTTCGCCCGCGGCGAGCGGCGCGATTGTGCCAGTGGTGGGGTATGGCAGCCTTCAAGCGAAGCAGTGTCATGGGTGGAAGCGCAGAGGTGACGCGTCCACACTCTGCCAGCCTCCCAAGAGCAATCGATTCCATGTCGTACTGGTGGCGCCGCGAGTGAAACGCCGCAAAGCGATTCTCCGTCATATCTGCACACACCCACTCTACTGTGGTGTCTTGCCATGTGTTTCTATGTCCATCATATTGTATAGCTAGCATGATGCTTCTTCTAAAGCGCTCCTCGACTTGAATTTTCTTTCTTCTTTACATATGCTATTGTATGTGTTTTCTTAAGATAAATTTCAGCAGGTTCAGGGGCTGAAGACAAAAGTGCACAGTGAGCACGTTCTGCAGGGTGCGTTCGCTTATTATAGCACAGGAGTCCACTTCTTTTGTTTTTGATCGTTCCACTCAATTCTTTTCCCATTGCGACACGACTGTTAGCTTATCTACCTAAACCAACCAAAACACCGTTCTCGACGCCTCCAAAACCTGCATTTTGAAGTACTTATCGCCTCGCAACTAAGATGTCTTATGTAAGTATATCAAAATACGGAAGGTTCTCAGTGAACACCCACTGTTTCCTCCCAGTAGAACACCAAGGCAATATGCTAATAAAGTTCCCAACTTCTTCTGAACACGTTTGTATCCACACGTGCAGCATGCTGTACCCCGTGAATTTTGAAAAAAATACGCATTTATTGATAAAAAAGAACATTTCACTTCACTCTGAACAGTACTTGAGCCGGAAATGCAGCCTCATCATGTAACATACGGCGTCATGAGATATAAAATCGTAAGTAATGGTCACAACCCAGATGTAAAAAATGCGTAAAACGATTCTTTTGATAGATGATTAATTTGTATAGTTCTCGAGTCGGTCAAATTCGATCATCACAGATAAATAGTGGTTAAATCACAAACATTCTACGAAACTTATAAGCCTAATAAGTGAAATGAGAGTATGTCTAGCGTAAAGAATGATCTGTATTCATTGCTCAAAAATTGGCGAATGGCTCGACATCGATTCCGGCAAAACGCATCAGCGTCGAAAGACGTGTCGACACAGTTAGTCCGAACCAAGAGCGAGAATTTCAACTTGTAAGAGACGTTCAATAAATGCGTACCAAAGACCATGAGAGGAAAAAATACAGACGACAGTAAAAGTGAGGGTACAAAGCTTATGAGTAAACATTACATGAACAAACTTCAGCTGACGTAATCACAACCATTATAGATATGAAGGATCCTTTACAACTGCCTAGCATTGTTCGGTATCCAGACAAATGGTCGCGCTTCTGAGGCGATGACGTGTTGCACGCGACTAAGAACCTCTTCTGCAGACTGACCGTGAGAAATAACTTCTGTAATTACTGTTGTTTTAGGAAGAAATTTGGTGAAAAAAAAGGAAATAATTTAAATTCACTCCGAAGATGCCTCCAAGAAGTGATAAGGAGCACCCTAATGTATGAAAACGCAAATCATGTGCACTTACGTGTGAACAAGTCTCCAAATGTCTGCTCCAGTCGTTGACATCGCTGATATTGTTGCATAGCTTCATCCTCATTCATGGAATGATCCAACTGCCTTAAATGACAAAACTAGGATGTTACCGTAGTGATTAAAAGTGAGCACGCAGAGCAACATACATGATGTGATGATGACTGTTTGGCTTAATGAAGATTGCAATCGGATAAATATTCGCAACAGACTGAAGACGTCGAATAGCGTTGCCGCTCACATCCAGAATACAATGACGGCCCTAAGATAAGAACTTAGCTAATTTTGGCACTTTCATTGGATTGCTATCATGTCTCAGACCTGCTGTGCGACCATCCGTACGCTGTCAATACTAGTTCCATACAGGTTGTTCTGGAACTGGCCCGCTTCGATGAACAGGTTATTCTTGACATCGTGCTCCATCTGAGCTTTGCTCACGAAATGGTAGTCTCGACCATCAACCTCATGTTCTCGTGGAGGTCTAGAGGTATCTAAAAGGCGAAAAATTATGAAACATCCTATCATTCTCACCCTTCAGTCAAACTTCAACCCGATTGAAATTTTTTGTCCCACGTCCTATCCGATGGCTGTTGTTTCAGATAGTAGAAGCACGCCACTCACTCCAATCCTCCCTCTACTGGATAACCAGCTGGCACGTCAAACCAGCGACCGCTTTTTTAGCGGTAGATTTTCCTCTTGTCACAACAGCAATGAGTGATTTATCGACGCTGACAACTTACGAGGCACACAGCTGCTGAAGCGATCCGGATTTCTAGTCACCAACTCGTCATTGATTCTATCCTTTAGCGCTCCGAGAATGATAACTGGACGAACGTAGTTCACTGTAAAAATACTTATACCGTGATAATATGATGAGGAGTGCGAGTAAAGAAGAAACAAACATACATGATTGTTGCTCCACAACTTGGTATGAAAAGATGGGATCTTCACTCACGCCTACTGAAAAAAATTCTGTGAATTAAAGTTCGCCTTATTCACAATTTTGTTATTAGAACCATGCATGTTTTAGGCACACTGAAAGTAACCGAATGTATTTCAGACTGAACACTCTACTCACTACAGTCGCTTTCGCTAGTGTATGACGTGTAAGTGACCGTCGTGCCAGACGCTCCTAATACAAAATGAAAATGCAGGATGAATTATAATCTAAACGCAAAAAGGCTCGCGAGTGACGAGAGCCTTCGAAACATTTTTCGACCAAAACTGAAGCAATGGGAAGCAATTAGCCTCTTGTCACACTATTCATGCCCCTTCGGCAAATATGCGATAGATAGCATCTATTATTCAAGTGGGTACCGAAGAAAGAACAAAGCAGTCCCGTATACCGCCATTACTCAACAAGTTAACTCACGTTCTTGGTCAGTGAACTCGTTCAAACGATCTGTACTCTTCACGAATGGGAACTTCCTCGAGAACGAAAGCTGGCTCTTACTGCCTCGTCTGCCCTCCATACCTCCAATTTGGCCTGCACTGCGACCTAGTGACATGGAACCAGCATTAAAGTTGACCTGCAAAGGTTCAGCATTACTGAGAACTTATATTTCGATCGATCTGCTGGAAATCTGCAACTTGATTTCGATAAATTACAGGAAAATGATATCTCACCTGCTTTCTTCTTGCTCTCTCCCTCTTTTCGATGCGCTTCTTCGATGGAATCACTCCTTCTTGAGATTCCTCACCATTTTCCAAAATCTAGAACATTAGCAATTGTGTACTGTTGACTTTTTTGGACCACAGATTGATTGATTTTGAAATTGGAATAGGAGCACTGAATGAAGGACATGAAATTTATAAAAATAGTTAAGATACAAGATTTATGACTACAACAAAAACAGTATAACAAATTCAGAAATTTGATTAGACAAGCAACCACAAGACAAAATGACTGTTCGAGCGAATTCATCAAAATAAACTCAGGTTTTCTTCAGAGTACTTATATCTTACCTTCTTCGCAGTCCACCAGTCATCGTCAGATGTATTCATCACATGTAAAATATCACCATATTGGAATGATATGGAGCGATGTGGAACACCGACTTCGCGAGTGTGATCATAATCGAAGAGCGCCCTAAAAACGTAACGATGGCTATATCAGAGCAAACTGGTTACAAAAAGTAGCACTGATTCAAGGAAAGTGTCTTCGAGTACAGAAGATATACCTCAATAGCAGTTATCTCGCAATCCTATACAAGCTTATTTATAAGAATGTCGAAGTTTATAATAAAGCGTGTGGGGAATGACTCACTTGACGAATAAGTCTTTGCGAGGAAGCGTTCCACCGGTGGAATTGGCCTGAATCATATCGTTGCGCAGACGCTCAATTTTGGCTTCGAACTGTTGATAGTCTGAAACACTTGCTATACAATATGTACATTCTCATGAATGTTTTTGAAAAGAGTCAACGTGCTTCGTAAGATGAAGGACTTTCTTGACGAAAACGTTTGTCCTTAATAATCCCTACTATCGATAAAACGCACCGTTCGTCCGCCCTTTCGGCCCTCTGTCTGTCACGAAATTAGGCATAACCTGTGCAGTTGGGGACAAGTTTGGGATGGATAGGACATGGAACAAGAAGTGAGGAACACATAGACCAAGTTGAGCATCGCCCCCACGGTGGGCGGAGCGTGCACTGAATTTACCCGTCCTCAGACCGATTGTTGTTAATTATGCTCCAATATCACCCAAACGTGAGGAAAAAATTGAAGTCAGCGATGGTTCTGAAAGTCACGAAAGAGGCCTGGGCATAGTGGGCGAAGCGCAACTCGGGTAGACGGACCACACAACAAAAACTCTAGCTAGATCATAACGCCGCCTTGAAACAGGAAAAATTCGGTAGATATAATCAATGTCCACGCATGGGCGGAGCGTGTTGGATCTGTAAAGTTTATAGAAAAAATTCGTTCCGATCGACCAACTGACGCCCTTGGTATTACACGTACAGTAATGTGGGCCAACCAACTGGTTGTCACATTTAATCAGTTAATATTCCTGGCAACAGCGCTAACTAATACCCATAGAACCATGGTGATCACTGGAATGTTAGCACCGTCTCAATACCATGCGATCTGACCCACAAGACGGATCGCCATCAGGAATCTTTTCTGCCAATTCAAGAGAGTACACTCTGGGTGAGACTGACTGGGGAAAGTAGGCTTTGTATTGCTTGAAAGCGATAAAGCGGTTCGACCCACTCCCTCACAGCTAAGTAAGACACCTCTCAGACATTAGACAACCACTTAGACAAAGGGTCTGGGGTTATAGAGTACCAGTCGGGTTGGCCGGCTGACGCCGGCCAACCCTCCTGGACTCGGATTGGCCGGCTTCGCCGGCCAATCCTCGTAGGGGCGGCTTCGCCGCCCCGGCAGGGTGGCTTTGAGGCTGTCTGCTTTGTAGCGAGGAGCGACTCTCGGCTCGCCGCTAGCGCGGCGAGCCGACTTTCGCATGCGCGCTTCGCGCGCATTGCAGGAGGAATAGGCCCTGTGTATAGGGAGCGCACATTGCAGCAGGGAACTGATAATATGCGGCTTGTATATATTGTGAGCAAACCTCCAACGATGGCTTTGGTTGAAACTGAGAGACACCACACCCATCTGTAACCCCTTCCCCACTGAAGGCAAAACCTCTTTAAAGAAAGGCAGGATTCGATCCGAAAACAAAAATAGAATTGAAGCACTTAGTAGTACCAAAGTAAGGAAGATGGATCGAAACGGTCAAAAAATCCAAGAAAGAAGACCCCCTTCCCATCATCCAAGTGTGTAAGGCACAATCGCAGAGGGGCAGCCACGCTAAAAGGAGCTGCAGCAGTCGGAGGTGTCTCATCGTGAGCGCTGAGGCGATCCGTAGTAGTTGACTTGTGAGGGTTAAAAGTTTCGAGAGGACGTGCATGTATCAGTTCTATAAGAAACATTGACCTTAACTGATTGCCGAGAGATACATCTGATAATAACACACCACTCCCTAATGGTAACCGAGAACAAACAGTGACTTTGTGAGTATAATACTAATATTGCAATTATGGCCGGGCTGGGCTTAGAACTTATGTACTCTATACACAGGAGGTTGACGTGTACAGAGTACATAAGTTGGGTGGGTTGACTCCTACCCAATCCTAACCTGCCCGACATCCACACACCCGTACCTAATTTGCTTCTTGTGTGCTCCCTACATTTTGGTCTGTCCCTATCCAGTTCTTACTCGCACGACCTGAGCAGTCCCATTCCTGACCTTCCCGATTTTCGGAACCCATGCGAGGGTTTATAAATTTGAGTACCCATCGGTTCCGTCGCAGGCCCCGTCCATGATGGGCGGAGCTAAGCTCAAAACTTATATGCTCCGTACACATGACCCCTACCCAATCCTAACCTGCCCGACCTCCACAGGCCCGTGCCTTATAAGCTTGTTGTGTGCACCCTTCACTTTGGTCAATCCCTCCCCAGTCCTACCATGCGCGACTTCAACAGACCCTTTCCTAAGTTGCCCGAATTTTAGCACTTGAGCGAAGACCTGAATTCGTTTATTCATGGATTTCGGCGCGAGCCCAGCCCATGATGGGCGGAGGTAGGCTTAGAACTTATGTGCTCCATGCACTTGTGTTTGCCCCTACGCTATACTAACTTGCCATACCTCTACAGGACCGTTCTGCTCCTTGTGTGCTCCCTACTATTTGGTCAGTCTCTACCTACTCCTTACTCGCACGACCTGAGCAGTCCCATTCCTGACCGTCCCGATTTTCGGAACCCAGGCGAGGACTTAAATCGGAGCACCCATCGGTTTCGGCGCAGCCCCCCCCCCCCCTATGGTGGGGGGAGTTAGGCTTAGAACTTATGTGGTCTGTACACTTGGTCCCTACCCAATACTAAGCCTGCCCGACCTCCACTGCCCGTGCCTAATTTGCTTGTTGTGTGTTCCCTTTACTTTGATCAGTCCCTCCCCAGTCCTTACATGCGCGACTTCAACAGACTCTTTCCTAACTTGCCCGATTTCCAACACCTGAGCGAGGACCTAAATTCGTTTATTCATCGATTTCGGCGCAAGACGCGCCCATGGTGGGCGGAGTTAGGCTTAGTTCTTATATGCTCTGTACGCTTAGATCAGCTCCTACCCACTCCTAACTCGCGCGACCCTCCAGGATACAGTTGAGATGAGGCCCTACGGAGTCTTAACTTGCCCGATCCCCACAGGCCCACTCTTGATTTAGCCGATTTTTTCAACCATTTCTGCGCAAGCCCCGCTCACGGTGGGGGGAGCTAGGCTTAGTTCTTAATGAGCTCCGCACACTTTGGTCAACCCCTACCCATCCCCAACTTGTCCGACCTCTTCACGTTGCCATTGAGTTGAGAGTAGATTATGCGACAAAAAACGGACACACACACACAAACACACCAAACTTCTGGTTTTAGCTGGCCTCTCATGTGCTCCGTACATTTTGGCTTACCCCAACCCATCCCTAACTTGCCCGACCTCTACAGGTCCATTCCCAGCCTGCCTGATTTTCGGAACCTGAGCGTGGACTTAAATTTGGACACCGGCAGTTTCCGCGCAAGCCCCGCTCACAGTGGGCGGAGCTAGGCTTAATTCTTATGTGCTCTGTGCGCTTAGGTCAGCACCTACCCAATTCTAACATGCCCGACCTTTCCAGACAGCAGTTCAGTTGAGACATCATAACAATGAGATAGGGGTGTACGTGGTGCAGACAGGTTGTAAATGGTTGACGCTGGACTGTGGGAGTGACATGGGTACCCTCGGTGTATCCCTAGGTAATGCCTCCTTTCCTTACCGGCCCATCACAACACAGCTGCGTCGCCATTCGCCTTTCGAGGCTCCTTATCAGCCCTTATCAGTTGCTATCACTTCCGTTCCCTCACCATTGATGTCCCCTTACCATCCCTACATTACCTTAAAACTTCAGGATCCCAGCTTTGCTGCGACGCGAAATATGAATCTCCCGCCATTCGCCTTTCGAGGCTCCTTATCAGCCCTTATCAGTTGCTATCACTTCCGTTCCTTCACCATTAATGTCCCCTTTCCACCCCTATATTATCTTAAAAATTCAGGGTCCCAGCTTTGCTGCTACGCGAGATATGAATTTCCCGCCATTCGCCTTTCGGGGCTCCTTATCAGCCCTTATCAGTTGCTATCACTTCCGTTCCCTCACCATTGATGTCCCCTTAACACCCCTACATTACCTTAAAAATTAAGGATCCCAGCTTTGCTGCGACGCGAGATATGAATTTCCCGCCATTCGCCTTTCGAGGCTCCTTATCAGCCCTTATCAGTTGCTATCACTTCCGTTCCCTCACCATTGATGTCCCCTTAACACCCCTACATTACCTTAAAAATTCAGGATCCCAGCTTTACTGCGACGCGAGATTGAAATTATGCGGTGAGCGGACAGACAGACACACACACACACACACGCACACACACAGACAAACAAACACACCAAACTTCTGGATTATATATAGAGTATGATTATTCATTACTGCTACAAAGGGGTTGCAGTACGTATTTCTAGTCGAAATTCTTGAATAATCTTCCACAGCTTTTATCACCTCATCCCAGAAGTTCACAACCCCTGAAAGATTTCCCCTACATTCGGTTTTACAGACTCTGAAGAACCTTCAGACAACAAACCTTTAGACAAATAAATGCCACAAACAATCTCGACTATTATGTCAATTATTTTGGAAAAATATGCAACGACTTAAATTTTGGAATCACTTTTCACGAAAATGTCCGCAACCCTGCAAATTTCACTGCACCGATTATAGACTTCCCGCTACCACAATTGATAATCCAATGCAATTAACCAGCAGGTAGAGACAAAAGTACACATTAAAGATGGCGTCAATGAAATAACAAACCATGAGGCCTATACTGCAACGTGAGTGTAACAGGATTTTGAGCATTTTTGAGAGTCTCTGCTGCCTGAGAATGCGTGGCATTACGCAAGGAGCGACCGTTCACTTCAAGGAGCACATCACCCTGAACTCAAAAATTCCGTTATATAATTTCGTATCTTGAAGTGAAGAATTGATTATGTAATGTGAAGGCAAGTTACCACTTTATGAATCTGAATACTCACCTTCCTGACGTTACCGCTAAGATCAGCAACACCGCCTGGTAAGACATAACTGATATAGATAGGCTCATTGTCCTCACCACCAACAATATTAAAACCAAGTCCCTGAAGAGTACTATGTAGCAGTATCCAAAAACATGATCACAGATGCATAAAATTGATCCAGTTGCTCCATAAACCCCTTTGAACTTTCCGATAATGTGTTACTTTTCTCAAATAGTTAGTGAACTCGCATCATACCTAGATTGAGGATCACGAGGCCTTTCAAACTATCTCAATTTGTACTTCAGTGATCCAGGACGGCAGCTAATCACAGAAAGATTCTCGTATCGAATCAAAACTCGAGAGCACAGTGGTGCAGAAGACTCTCCTTGCGCTCTTTTTTCATTTCTAACAAGCGCTACAGGTTTTTTTTGAAATGTTATTAGGGTCTTTTTTTGAAGGTTTTCAAGCGATGCACAACTTCAAAAAAATGATGCCGCATTTCATAATGACGGCCAATTAGGGAAGAGGGCGAGTGACTGAGAAAATCGTCCATCTGTAAAAATACTCTCTAGCTGTTTCGCCTTACAGTTGACAGGTCGACTGAAAAATAGCATGAACAGTGCTAGGCCAAAAAGCGTAAGAAGATTTATGAAACAACTCTGCAGTTTGACATCATCATGAAATTAGCTAAGCAGCATGCCTGGTTTCCCCTGTACAATGGCACAGGTCTGGGATCCATCGTGATCGGAACTTGCTGAGGTGCTACACCCACGCCGATCGGAGCTGCTTGAGGTCCACCGTATGCTAAGGCACTTTGTGAATCAAATGAGCGATTGAATTCTTGCATAGAATTCGCTGAAGTTGAACTCTATTGATTCACAGCACGATATTGTCTGTACGATTAAGACAATACAGAAAACTAACTGTTCCCGGAGAAATTTTTCTAAATGAACAAAACTCACATCTGATCGGCGTTGTTTGGGGATATTGCGGGGTAGTTGCAACATACTGACGGCTGGCAGTTTCCTCAATTGCGCCAACATTCACGTTGGGGTCTGCTTTAAGTATAAGCAGCGTGACTTTTGTGCCAGTTTGCTTGAGCACATTGACGGCATATTCATGTGTGACATTTTCGAGTCCGACATCATCAACCTAAGAGTCAATGTGGTGAAAAAGGACGAATTTTGATTCAGGAAGAAGATAAATGGTAAGTTCCGAAAAAGGAGTGTCTCACAGCCAGAATTCGATCTCCCACTCCGAGACGCCCATCATGATATGCTGCTCCTCCATCTATTATTTTTGTGACGTAAATATCAGTATCTCCTGGAACGTGCTCGTTGCCAACTCCACCAGCTATTGAGAAACCTAGTCCGCGTTGTCCCTATAAAAAATGAGATGCCCTTTGCATTCTTTTCAAAGAAAAAAGTGTTTGGAATGGCGCCTAGCTACCTTATAGAGATCAATGGAATGTGCCAATCTAGCACGAGAACTCAAACCCGACGGAGGCAAATTCTGAGCAAGATGACCTTGGGAACCACCGTGAGCTGGTGGAGGAGGTGGCGGATAACTTGGAGGCACATTAGGCGAATGTCCAGTACTGAAGTAAAGTTGGAAGTTTTTCTACATCAACTATGTAAGGACTTATATGGCAACAAGTAAAATTCATAACAATAGCTCAATTACCCCTCAAATCCGCGAGACAGATTGAGTGCTCCCATTGATGAAGTCAGATCGCTTCTGTTCAGGTGGCTCGCAGACCCCATTGAACCGCTGGTTGCGATGGGGATGCTCACTTCTTCACGACGACGTTTAAGCGTCTAAATTGAAAATGACAACTGCTAGACCTTGTGCTGTAAAAAAGGAGGTAATATTTGTAGATGATGCATTTTATTAGGGTGTCCGGAAAGTTTTGAGAAAATTCGGTCATTTTATTCAACACATATTAACAACAATAAAAACGAAAAATCAGTAATCAAGATAGTGGCCCTTCTTAGCCACGACTTCTCTCCACCGATTGGGCAGTGCATCGATACCTTCCTTCCAGAAGGAGGCAGGCCGGGACGCAATCCATTTGTCGACCATACGCTTGACATCCTGATGGTTCTTGAACATCTTGCCCGTAGCGTAAGCCTGGAGACTCCTGAATGCATGGTAATCACAAGGGCTAAGGTCAGGTGAATACGGAGGATGTGGTAGCCATTCGATTCCCAAACTCTCCAGCTCGTCCCTTGTCGACTTCGCATGATGGGGTCGGGCGTTGTCCATGACGATGTGAAACTTGCCTCGGAATTTATGGGAAAGTGGAGCTCGGGACACCAGCTCTCGTAGTTGTTCACAGAATACCGATGATGTGACAGTAGTACCCTCATGAAGTATCTCGTAGTAAACACAGCCGGTGGAGCAGAAAAAAACGAGAGCAAGTCCTTCTTGGTGTGGGAGCTTCGCTTTGGAACGGGGTCCGGCTTTTGACCCGACGGCAACCACTCCAATTTCCTATCCGGATTTTCGTACGAGATCCACTTTTCATCCTGAGCGATTATGAACCTCGCCCAAGTCGTCGTTCGTTCTCGATCGAGGAGCTTCTGGCATACGTCGACCCTCACCGCACGCTCCCTCGCGGTAAGAGACCGCGGAATAATTCCGGGCAGAGCCGCGCGGAAGCCGTTCCTTTTCAGAATGCCGTGAATAGTGGATCGAGAAGTAGAAGTCTTCCTCTCTAACTCCCTCAGACTTTGGGCAGGATTGGTCCTCACAGAAGCTAGAACGATGTCAGTGTTGGAAGAGGAAGGGCGTCCGCATCGAGGTGCTTCATCGAGGCTAAAGTCTCCCATTGCAAAGCGATCGTACCATCTGTAGCAGGTGGCAAGAGAGGGTGCATTGCCACCCATCGACGACAGCAACTCGTTCCTCGCTTGAGTGGCGGAGCGGCCGGAACGGTAAAGATGAAGTAGAATACGTCGAGTATCGTGTCTGTCGCACATTATTCGATTGATGACAACAAAGGCTAATGATGAAATGTAAAATCGATCAGCTGCTGATTTGATCTACAGATCATCCTCTATCTTTCCATGTTTTGATCTGCACATTTGCTCTTGGCCTTCGCGCGCTACGCTTTTTCAAAGTGAGGCGGCGAAATTTTCTCAAAACTTTCCGGACACCCTAATAATAGAACTGCTTCACTGATTGCCCCTCCTGCTTGTGTCTGCGAAGACTTATGGCCCTTCGAGCCATTCAAACACAACAGAAATGTCAAGCCTAGATATTACTACGAACATACTTCAATATGTACTAGTCCGTTTGTCTTCCAATGTGTATTTGCTTGCCGTAGAGGCGTTACTAGAATGAGGATTGACTCACCAGTCGTACAACGTTTCCTGCCGTCTTCAATGCATTAACAGCAACTTCATGCGGTACATTTACACACTCTGTATTGTTGACTTTCAGAATTTTGTCATATTTCCTTAAAAATTCAGATTCACTTCACTTGAACAAACAGAGAATTAATGATATCAGTGGAAAACAGAAAAATGAGATATTGAAAAATGCGAGGTGTTTCATTCACTAGTAAGATCGGGCCTATGAATACATACACATCATGAGAATTCGCTACGAACTGAGGTCGAGTGCTCTTATGTGACCTTCTTCCGCGCTTCTCAGGCTTTCATAAAGAATTAGAAAAAGTAATACGTAATAAGAACTCCAAAACGTAAAATTATCCTCACTTCATGCGACCATCTGCTGCAGCAGCACCACCCATGATGATATTAGTGACATAAATTGCGGTATCACCATCTTCAGCCGGTTGGTCAGTTCCTGGGAGCAAACAAAATACTACCTCAAAACAAAATACTACCTGGGCACATAAACATACTTGAAGGTGGAGAAAGAGAATAAAAAAAACACACAAAACTTTGAAGCTTACCTCCAGTTATCGAAAATCCTAATCCAGTAGTGCCTTTTTCCAACACAACATCTTCGATTTCCCATGCTCTGCCCATACTGTCAATAACTCCATTGACCTGGATTGTGTTGTTATTGTTATAACAATCTTGGGATTTTAACGCATCAACCGGTGAGAAATTCCAGAAAGTAGTTATGCTTTCTACACAGTTCAAAAATCACCAGAAACCGGAGTCGCAGACAAAAAAATATCCAAAAACAAGACTGCTCTCCTTGATTTCGTGTTCGCAACTATTCAAAATCCTCAGAAAATGATTCTACCCAGTCACATAGCTCTTTCATAGAGTTAAAGTTGCATGCATGAGTGACATACTCTTCTTCAAATCTACCTAGTTTTAAAAACTGGTACAAATGGCGAGGAATACGAAGAATATGCAAAACAAATATTGAATGCAAACACATGCTGGTCTTAATACCCCATTAACATATCAGGAATAGGCAAAATGTGTTCCTAGAATTAGTATTCAGAATACTCTGGCATCTCAAGGTCTACTCGCAGGACAATTCTTGAAGAGAGAATCAAAGGACGTTTTAGTAACACTAAAAGAGAAAGGTTTCTAACGGCTTCAGGCTAGGTATGCGCACACGTGGACAAGGAGCTAAAAACATTAAAATCCACAAGAACAAGCCACCGTAGCAGAACGGCAAAGAGAAAGAAAAATTAATTGAACAGTTTGAAAACACTAAGATATCAACACAACAAATCTCACCGTCACTGACTGCTTTTGAACACCCCCTGGGCCATCAAAGCTGCGTGTGGTTGTTTCACTAGTTTGCCAGCCACCATCGTTTGTCTGAAAATTAGATAAGTTCCACACCATCTCATGGCACCAGTGGAAGCCTTGTTGAACTTAGGCTTACCACTTGACGAACTCTTTCGTGAACAACATGACTTGAGGAATACGAACTTCCTACACTTCCGAGACCATTCTGTAACATTCCGTTTGCTACTCAACAACTAAGGCGATAAGAGATAAGTGTCCAGAAAAAAACGCTGACCTCAGCAGTTGCTAGTGGCGCTGTCTTCGATATGAAAGTGTGTCCACTTCTATTTTGGTTCAGAGCACCAAAAGGTGGATTTGTATCAAGACGCCTTGCGATCTCCTTCGATTCCGCAATCTTCTGCAGAACGCTTTTGCGTTCGTTGAGCAGCGTCTCCTCGTAGAATTCCTGAAGGTCTGCAACAGAAAGAACTTTGTATCCTACTGGAACACACCCCATTCACGCATGAAAAACGCAATTACCCAGGAGAGCTTGGAACAAACTGTTCTTGAATGTAGTTATGACACGCTCAATCGCCACTCGAAGTTCTTCGTCTCCAGGATGAATGAGAAGAGCATGGTACTCTTCTAACAGCTCCAACGCACGATACGCTTCTGAAACTTGAACTCAATTCCTTTGAGAAAGATACAAATCCATCTGAAGAATCAACATTTTCTTCTCGATGAGTAGTTGTAACCCTTTGGAGAAGCAGGAGAAAGCCTATCCTCTAGATACCAGGTTGCTAATCTTTGTGGAAGAAGTTACTTCATTGTTGAGGACACCCCACACCCACTGTTGTAAGAGTCAAGCTTTTTCCTCTCGCAATCGGAACCAATCACTAGTAAGCATAGTTGAGCGCATTCTCATAAATGTGACACCGGCATTGATTGCCCAGAATTCATGCAGAATCAGTACCGAAATAAAAAGCAGTTCCCAACACATCAAGATGTCTTCGAAGGCATTAGAAAATTTTTCATTCGCACGATATATATCCAAAATATAGGGTATGATATTGGAGAGAAGGACACCCAACACGATAAAAAGCAAATTTTCACTCACAATCAGAAACCTGAAGCACTTCAGCCCCGCGCGAAAGGAGCGTTGAGCTCAGGATCGTTACAAAAATTGAGCGGATACTCGTACTGATCTAGATGATTGAAAATTCTTACTGTACATCTCTTCCAGAAAAAGGAACGCCGTTATACTGGATGTGGATTACAAAACTTTCGCAAGCAAGGTTCCGTGCCACCTTAATCCCAGCTCGGACCAATTACGCTGCGACCAACGATCACATGCGCTCGGAACGGATGGTGGAAAAACATCCCACTGAAAAAGGCGCACCTCGCGAGGATAATTCAGGGTTTCCATTCCAGCACGGATTTTATGGATGCATTAATTGAATAAACAGTTCCATAGTATTGACGCAAGACTGTCCTACAGTGGCTTTTGTGAGAGCAATGCCTCTGAATTAGACCCGACACCGCTTTTCAATTTTTCCTGTTTTCACTCCAGGACGTTACGAAGTGCTCATGAACTATGGCTCTGCCGTCGACTGGACCATTCCGTCACAATCACATCGCTTTGTCCCAGTTACTATGCAAAAGACGACATGCTTAGCGCCCCGGATTGGACGTTAAAGCTACTGAGTTCAAAAACGAAGTCTCTAAGGTAGCTATAAAAAATACATCGTTGTAGCCAAAACCACCGTTTAGTGAAGTTTAGTTAAAAGGAGAATCGCAAAGTTAGAAAAGTTTCTCATCGTAGCTATCATTGTTAAGATGTACAGACATGTAGAGCGCTCGATGATAATCAGTCCACTCGAAGGGTAAAACCTTTGCACTTCATTCACAACGACAATGCTAGTACAAGGGAGAGCAAACAAAAAATGGGTTTCTTACCTTCTAAACGAAAATGCATTGTCGTAAACACATCGTAAAAACGAATTGGTGGCTTATTCGCGTTTCTATCGACGTGTTCGATAAGCATATCACTAGCGCCTCTACATAGACTTCGCAGAATCGGACTGCGATGATAGTTCACATGCCGAAATTTCTCCATCAGCTGACATAGGACAGTGACAGCAGGCCTGGCAAAGCGGGAGCCGCGATGAAAATCCGTAGGATAATTAGTGGACAGAACTAGACAATAAATCCGCAATAAGTGCACACGAATATCGATCTACAAGCAAGATCGACAAATTGCGGAAGGCGTATGAGGGAGAGAGTAGGTGGAAACAGCAGTAATCAGAAGAAAACAACGAGGCACCCAACAGCACGAAAGGATAAGACAGCTGTGATTAACATGATCAACTGTGATCACAACATTCTGGGAGACGCACCCTAGCACTGCATGAAAGCGGAGGCAATTGAGTCAGGCCACTCTCACACAATACAGAGACTGTTACAGAGTGATGCTCAAATACATAGTTGAAACATGGATAAGAACACATCGAGGTATCCGTCAGTGATTGTAGAAATGCGAAGAATGAAACAGCTGACACTAAAAAATGTAAGGCTGAGAACGAACAGAATTCTATTGATGGATTTCATTTAGAGGATTACAGCAGTCATGACACCATGCAGAAACAGACATGCAGTTTGCGCGACGCTTCATTTCTTTTATTGCCGAAACACTTGGCACTTTTGCAACCAACCTCGGGAACCAAGGATGACCCCCAGTAGGTGGTTCGAAATGAAACAAACTTTTTGGAAAATTTTTGGCATTTAAGGCCTCACTACATTATATCCAATTAATGATTAATGTATTAGAACCTGAGATGGAGTAATTTTCACAGTGGACCTTTTCCCCGTATAAAACGACATCCCATCCAGAGGGATACGGAGGCTATAAAAAGAAGTTGACCGCAGTATAGCTACGACTGAAAGATCTTGTCTCCTCATCGCTTGATCGGCGATACTTAATGATCCTTGCGAATCACCGATTTCTCTCGCAAACCCCAAGGACGAGGCGCATGAGTCAGCGGGAGAAAAGGCTGAGCTACATTACGCCGATCGACAACAACTAATCGTTAATCTCACCTCCAGACTGGCGAACCGGCATCGTGAGGTCTAGGCTGTGTCTAGACTACACACCGACTGCAGTTCCTAGCAGAGAATAAGCTCCTGAAAAGGAAATTGAAAAGTTTGATGGTTGAGTGTCAAATGAATAGCAACAACGTCGTGCTAAATGTAAATACGTGAAAGCACGAATACAGTGAAGACGCCTACATCGCCAATTCGTCAGCAACATCGTCGAACTGCCCAAAGCACGTATGCATTTCACTCTAGCAATGCTAATCACGATGATTCATAAATATTGATCGCTTATGGCCATACTAAGAAATAGCACATGCATACAAAAAATAACCACTTCTAATACAATCTCAATGCGACGAAATGGAGGTTGGGGATTTCTCAGATGTTGGCTCATCCTTCATTCTTCTTAAAGACACCAGGAGGAGGTAATTTTGGCTTACGGTAGAACAGACGTAGTGTGGACGAGCTTGAGTGGCCGCCATTGCACAAACTCGCCAATTTGACGCCTTGGCATGGTGCCAAAAGAAGATGTTTCTAATATAGATTTGTTTTTTCCTTTTAGTTTTCACTTTGTTCTTTCTCATATTGTTTCTAGATGTACTTACGGGTCAAATAAAGTCGGGAGGGGGGAGGGGGAGAGGCAAAATTTTCACCCACGTCAAAGCTTCTCTCCCTTCCTAGGGTTAGGCTAAACAGATGAGACCTATGCTTTGACAGATGCTTTTTAATGTGGGAGGAGGGGATATCAATTTTAGCCTAAGCCTAGTAAGGGAAAGGAGCTTCGACGTCGACGCAAAGTTGCGTCTCCCCCCGACTTTATTTGACCCTTCTGAGATTTTCAGGTATAGAAATGCACAATTAAGAAGATCTATAAGTAAACAAGTAAAATATGTCACTAGAAAACAGTAAAGAGGAAATAATTCAAAAATAAGGTTACATCAGGCCGAAGACAAGCTTCAAAATGAACGAAGCGTGGCTCGGCCACGGAAGCTTGCAGTTCGGATGGAAGCGCGCCCTGGGGGAAAATAGCGCCCTGTGGCGCGTTTTTCAACGCCGGTTTCGTTACACATTGTATCTACCGAACCCATATGTTTGTTTGCAGACGCCATTGTTTTCGTAAACGTTATTCCGCCCTTGCCCCCCTCCCGGTGCCTTTAACGAAGTGTGGATCCAGGGCAGAAAATCGTTTTTGGAAAGATCGCATAAACGTTCGAAAACTAGTTTCGGTACACTGGAAAGATGAATGGTTTTTGGACGTGAGCAATTGGTCGGAGTCATTATACAGTTACTGCTGTTGAGAACCCAAAAAATCTCTGTGACGTCTGGAAAAATCTCTGCGACCTTATTGGACTCAAATCCTCTTTACGTCAGTCCAGAGCTCAGGAACTAAATAAAACTAAGAAAACTGGAGCCATACGAGGGAATAAATGCAAGAAAACACGCTCAAAGGTAATAAGACACGGGCGAAGTGCCAGCGCCAGGTGAACGACTGGTCTTTTTTCAACGTGTAGCGCCACCATCTGGTTTCGAAAACGACTCACGAACACTATTTTGGGAAGTGACTACCAAAAACGATAGCGTATGGCCTACAAACGTCTGAAACTTCAATTCAACGAAGGCGTAAATAAAGATCGAGATATCAACCGGGCTTGTATAACGAGAAGTTAAAGTTGATCAAAACTTGAACCATTCCTCAAAACGTAAAACATAAACGAACAGCACCATGAGTTTCGAAAAAACGATGAGAGGTATTTTTGATTGACTTCCCTCGCAGCTATCGGTTCTCTAACATCGTATGAGGGCATATTGAAAAGGACCAAATCGATACATTCGGTTTCGTCCGTATCAGTCAGGATGCTGAAAACCCATAACAGCAAACTGCGCCGAAAAAAGAATTTATGAAAAAGTAAATTTCCAAAACAGTCACTAAATCAGCTCAAACTGGTCCCACCTTTTTTGGCTTACACAATCACAATTCTGCGGTGCTAATTTAGTGGGGTGAGGGGCTGGGGCGACGATATTAAGCAACGATTATGAGCTATGGGCGTTATCTGAACCTAGTACGCGAGAGAGTACCAGATTGGACCAGCCACTCCACGTCGCTACTTGCTCAGACAGTGTCATTTTTACTGCCAATCACATCTCAAAAAAAGGAATGGAAGTGAATAGCGTAGTAAAGAGTCAACGGTACCAAGAATCGGTGCTATCAATGAGGGCATCTCACTATGGACTAAGTCTTGAGGGGGGAAGGAAACCCTTCTTCCCATCACTCAGGCTTAGGCAAAATAAACGCATGAGTGTGCAGATTGACCGTCAAAGATCCCTCCAATATGCTTAGACGAGCAATTTTTTATAAGATGCCCCCATCGCGATAGCACCTAAAAAAGGGGGACATTCCATAGCTTGATTAACAGCTACGAATCGCTTGCGTGTCAAAAAGACGACAAGCTTTGCGAAAGACGATAAGGTCACATTTTGATGTCCAGAGAAAGCTGAAGATATACGATTCAAGAGCGGTGTGAAGCCTCACAACGGTTCACTTCATCTACAGCGCCACGAACTACGACGGGAAGGAGCACATAAACCATGTGGAATGCGATACGATCAGGTTACAACTGGGATACGGGGGATTCTCGACAAAAGCATAGGTCGTGCCCAGTTCCTGCCTATAGGCACTCTCAAGGTTATTTTATGTCGATACAGTAACTGAGAAACGATTAAATTTTTCTTCTATTCGTATATAACGATCGATTCGCTTCAAACAAAAAAAGCTACTCACATGTATTCGCCTAGACCATGGAAAGGAAATCTCCTTCCTCTAAGGTTAGGCTAACATAGTACAGGAAAAAAGAGGTCAAATAAAGACGGGGGAGGGGACGCAGAATTTTCATCGACGTCAAAGCTTCTTTCCATGCCTAGGCTTAGGCTAAAGCAGATGAGACCTATGGCTATGGCAGAGGCTTTTTCATGTGGAAGGAGGGAATCTCAATTTCTGCCTAAGCCAAGGGAAGGAAAGGAGCTTACGTCGACGCAAAACTGCGTCTCCCCCCCCCCCCCCGACTTTATTTGACTCAAAAAACGACGTTGCTTCATCAAAACGCAACGCAATGAGTACTTGAGATATCGAGATTTGCAAAAGTAGAGAAAGCCGCACTTGAGCAGGAAGCGCGAGAAAAACGTGGGAGAACACACAAATGAACAGCGTGGACTATGACTACAGTGGGAGAAACCCGTTGAAGACTCGTTGCGCAGCACATCAAAGACGGTTCGGCATTGTACGCAAAAACACAGAGATTATCGTCGAATGATACGAGAGAAAAGTGGGTGCGCTAGCCCGAAGAAGGCGCTGTGCTAGGAGGACAGTAAGCACTCAGTCCGGTGCCACTACTCAACCCGATCTTGACGGATCGATAATCCCTGAGTGGAATGCCACGAGGAGGTCGTCTTGTCGTCGGTTACAGATGAGCGCCGATAAGAACGGGGGTAGATGGGCTGTGGGAGAACGACGGAGGGACACCCTGGCTGTCTGCACTCGCACCACTCATGCTCTGCGTCTCTGCAGACCATCGCATACTTTCCGACGACCTCCTCCAGTGACGACAACGGTCAAACACAACGCTACGGAGGCCAACAACAAGGGCCATTAACACTGAAAGCCGCTTCGGCAAGTCACCACAAGGGTCACGAACGGAGGGTCGCCCGGTGAAACCCCACAACTGCGACCGGAACGGTAAAAATCAAGTGCAAAAGCGTGGTGATCGAAGAAGTTGAATCTCAAAAGCCTTCGATTGATACAATGAAAGAGGCCTTTGGTGTTGTGTATAGCGACGTGCAAACAGGCGGAGATCGGCTTATCGTGGAATGGAATTCACTTCAGCAAACAGAAGAAGGACGGCGAGGAAGGGGCGGGACCAGGGACATCGCCGGTGGACTGAAGACGGTTTGAGGGAACAGCTACACCGCCAAGAATTCTCAACAACAAACAAAAATCCGCGCTAGGTGAGTGATGAATGCGGCACGAGGGTGCTGGTCGTCCTTGGCACCGAGCCATGCCCCACCCACCATCTACCTATTCTCATTCATTGACCTTGACTAAGTATAGAGATGCCGTGCGCGGAATGGTATTGTTCTTTGCAGCAGCCCACTAGGCTAAGTGGCCAGAGTTTAGGGTATTCTGCAAGGATTCACGGTCGTACCTGTGCCGATGTGGTCAGTTCATTTCAGCGAGGATCCTTGGGGACGAGTTCGCACTCGGCCCTTCGAGGGTGAGGGAGTTACGGAAGTGAGGAGAGGGTGACCATATACGGAAGGAGTGAAAACATATAAATATACTGGTGCAGCTGTAGTGGGGAGTAGTCGCTCCAAAGGTCTGGAACGGTCGAACAATCGAATGATATGATCCAGACTCCCCTCTGACTTTTTTTGACGGTTTTTTTTTCAGTCCGCTAGTTGCTGACTTATCAGCCAACGCAAAGTGATTGTGTGAAGTGCCTCAGTCATGCGCAGCATATGCAGATTATTACGGGGCCTTTGGATAGAATGCACCTATTTCGTTAGGCTTTATTGAGGTGTATGGAGCACGCCTTTCAGCTCCTATTCCATTTCTCCAGTGCTTCGCATATGTGAGTAAAGATCTTATAACTATCTTCGTATACGTATGTTCCGCCTTCCACTACATTCATCTTATAAAGTGGGATTAAAGGCACCCTGGAGATAATTAGAACAAGTTCTCTACCTTCGCTGGGTAAGTAGATCCGTCTGGAACTGTCTACGCATGCGCTTATTGCGATCCGAGCTAGTCATTCAGGCGCTAAGGGTGCTCGTTTACATAATACCTGTCACTCCCCTCTTTCCCCTTTACTAATACCTATAAACCTCTTAGCAATCACCTCTTATCAGGATGATCGACGGTTAGTGCGAGAAAATATCCCTCTCTAAAATAAATCATTTATTTTGCCTCATAAGGGGGGCACATCCTGTGCTTTCTGTGATTAATGGGTGGCACCAATGGATTTGCGGGTGAGCGTGAATTCAACAATGTTATACTATAATCCTTGCTAAATCACAGCGTATTGCTGAGCTGCCGTCAGCCGCTTCTCCTTCTTAGGAGCGCCGCCTTCGCCAGCCCTTTCAGATTTCAATTTACTATGAATGTTATTCACTTTTTATATACATGGCGTCAGTAGTTATTACTCTACACCAGTGCTACACTCTTTGAGGTTGCAGCACTGGCTCTGCCACAACGATATGGGTTTGCTTACGGTCGATCGACCATGAATCCTAATGATCAGATCTGATCAAATTCCTCTAAGGAGTGATGCCGGCTGTAGACCATGTGCGCTTCGAAAAAGCAGTTGTAACTGCCACTTTATGCATATCCTGATTCTTTTGCCTAGCACAGTCTTCCGCTTCCTTCTCAGGTCTAATGCAGAAAGCTACTACATATCATCGCGGCCTTCAGAGAGCAGCGAGAAGTTGCCCTTTGAGGATGCTGAGAATGAGTTGATGTATCGTTGAATTTATTAATTTATTTTTGATAATTCAATGCCCACAATAGTGCCAAGATGTTACTAGGTGTATCTTTGTATAATCATAATGTGTTCTCTTTCGCTAACTACCGGATTGGATAAAGTGAAGCCTTTGCCGAAGGTATGCGCTTTTCCCATCCTGCTCAGCGATCAGTTGGCACATGTCACCTTAAAATCTTTATCACCGAGCGCTCACTTTCAGTATCCATATCAGTAATAATCGTCGGCGTATGTAAAGAGTGTGTAAACGCATTCACAGAAAAAAAAATGAAATTTCAAAAAAGCCCGGCGAAGCCTAAGGAGGAGCGCCCGGCGGCAGCTGGGCGATCCGACTGGTTTGAATAACAAAGAAAAAAAAAGAAAAAAGACATGGCTAGAGCAAAAAAAGATTAGAAACCGGCCACTGCTGTCTTCAGAGTAATATTACGAATTAGAAATTCCTTTTCCCATGTGCGTCAAAAAGCATGGAGTACTCACAGCTCTCCACGGAAATAGTCCATGGCTAGTTATTCATAAAAAAACACGTGGAGCAATTAATGGCAAATGGTTTGTTATGCTCAAAAAG
The DNA here is from genome assembly GCA_963978905.1 of Trichostrongylus colubriformis. Classification (NCBI taxonomy): domain Eukaryota; kingdom Metazoa; phylum Nematoda; class Chromadorea; order Rhabditida; family Trichostrongylidae; genus Trichostrongylus; species Trichostrongylus colubriformis. The sequence goes on from OZ022258.1 coordinate 29,587,517, forward strand.
ACGCTGCCTATCTGGACCGAGTGGGCAGACGGCGTTTTTATCAAATTTAGGAATTTTTGTACTGACGATGATGCCTCCCTTCTGTCTCAAATTACTTGCAGAAGTAACAGAAAGAGGCAGTCGCGAGTAGGTCAAGTACTCATGAAAGGAGAAATGGTGAAGAGTCGTTGTGATATTCTTTTGGATGCGCCACACATACGATTTCCATGCGTAAAGGTAGAATTACATGTTGAGTTGAGATTTCAGCTCCGCAGTGATTCTTGGTTCCTGAGGGAGTGATACCAGCGTCTGGGTTCTATCCACCCAGCTTGATACGGGCCAATTAACATTGAAGAGGAGGCCTCACTCGTCTTGGTTAAGTTGAAGCATATTTTGGTAGGAAATCATAGCCACTGTGCCATCCGACTTATTATTATTATTATTTTTGTAAAAATTTTGAAATGAAATGAAGAACAACCGAGGTTACAAGGTTGAATCAGTTTGGGGGGAGTTTTTCCGATTTCGTGAAAATTATATAATTTATGGCGCGGCCACAACTTCTTATCATAGGTTATGGAAGTGAGAAATCGGACACGGGATAGTGGCCAGAATGGGTTCAAATAAGACGTCCTACACACAAAAAGGTAATAAACAGTGCCACATGCCCACAGTGTTCCTTCCATGCTTTCCGAAATGGCCTAGTGGCAAGGAGCGCAGTCACTAATGGAGTGTCTGTGGATCAGCTAGGTTCCCCCTATTGTGAAGCCAAGAAGGTTCTCTCTTTGCCTAGTAAAACCCTCGTCGTTATTCCGCATGTATCGAGTTTCTACCACAAGGAATTCTTTTTCAATGCGGTGTTGTTTGCCGAAGGGCAGATTGGACGTGATCACATGGGGAGGTCTCTGGGAAGGGGGATCAACACGAGTTCCCCTCGACAAAAACACGTAACAGTCACGGTTGGCACGAAATGCTGTACAATACAAATGTGAAAAGTTACCATAACAGAGCTGATACGGTATTATCAATGTGCATAATGAGAAAGCTTGAAGCTAGTCAATGTGGGTCGAAGGAGTACGCAGCATGTAGAGGAAGGGCATACTGAATTTGAGCAAAGATCAGGCTGAGAGAAGGAATGGTCAAGGAAGAAAGCAGAAATACGAGGTGTGCCTCAAACGCACGCATCCAGGAACTCTGGGCTTTTCAATGAAAGCAACACAAGGATACAGCGCGCAACTTGTAAGGGGTTGGTGACCCTTTCTCTGCGGGAGGAGGGATTTTTTTACGTGATGCGTAGTTCCCTCACCCTGGAACTTCCTTTCTTCTCTTACACCCTTCTCACTCTCCGCGAGCACATTGACCCCACCAGACATTATTAATAGCTGTTCATGAGTTCAACCTCTTTCGTGGTATATCTTGTGCGTGCAACCAGTGGATGTAATCGCGGAGCAGCAGTAGTGTCTCTACAACTATTTGCATTGAGGTAGTAAGCTCCACATGAAAGAAGGAAGACAGTCTTTTGGGAAGTCCGTTCCCTCGAGTTGATGAATGAAGATGCACACCCTGGAGAAGCAGGTCTTTCCCCAAACGCACCCCCTCCTCCCAACCCCATTCATGGTCAATTTTTCGAACCACTCAGTAATGAGCTTGATAAATCAACAGAGAAGCTAAAATGAGAGTTATTAAAGTTAACCCTCTCACACTCCGCTTAACCCCCCTCCTCCTACCCCCTCCCATCCTACTCTACTCTACTGGTGAAGAATAATATGCCCTCACATATTTCTGGCAATCAAACCTTCCATCTATTGTTCTTCTAGAAATTATAGCAGTACACCAACGTTCATATTGAGCGATTCTAACCTTGGGTAAAAGTCAGTCCCGATTAATGTCAGTATGATGGAAAGCGTAACGACACGGAAACAAAGTACACATTCTTTTTTCTTTTTTCGCTTCCCGTACTCTATGCATCTCATCCGTTGGCAAACAGTTGGTCTTATATCAACTCTATGAAAAACCAGAAGTATGATGCCTTTGTTTGTTTGTTTTGAGCATCAGAAATAGCAACATCCCTGCTAGAAAGTTCGAAAGAATGTCACAAAATTCTGTTATTATGTATAAGAAAATATAAAAAATACCGAGTTTTAGCATTTCAAAGAGACCAATGTGACGGCGATTTATGACGGAATGCTAACATCAAGAATGCAAAGGAATGTTAGCAGTTGTGTAGCCAGAAAAAAAAGGGAGGCCACCTCATTGTCAGCATAACCCTGGGGTTCGCAGCTACCACACTATTACATCCCGCGTGAAGCGCGAAATAAGCGTGTTCCGTCACTTTTCGCACAACAGATGACGCATCAAAGAGACAGGGAGAGCGAGTGGTCGCGGCTCAACTATACGATGTAGCGGTGCGTTGCGAGCCGTTGGGCACCAGTCAACGGTCGAGGAGCTGCCCACCACAAAACCGCAGCATGCATGTTAACCAGGCTGGACAGCCAGGTGAAGCTTGCTAGCATCTCTATGAAACAGAGCATGCCGGAAATCCTCTGTAAACAGACGAAAATGGGTGCGGGGTTTCACACGCCAATGGGAACATTCACCCGGACAGGTGATAGATACACAATGACAGACGGGCAAAAATAATAGTGTGTGGCGCTATGGGCCAGCGGAATCGATAACGCTAGGTAAATACAGATGCACCGCACATATGTCTCCGGTGAGTGCACTTAGATATCCGGTCCAGGAAAAGCTCAGGCTTTGTTTTCGCAACGGTGTCGGGATAGCCAGCCACACTGACAGGGGTCAGTTGGCACATAGCCAATCATCCACGTTGCCATGACAACCGCGCTCATTGAACAGCTTAGCATGATTAGTATTATGCTGAATGTTGCCAGTAGGGTGAGCGGTATGTGATGATAGCCATCGAAAGGTTAGATGAGTGTGGCACCGGTGGTCTGCGGTGCTTACAATCGTCGGGTGGAAGCAAACATAAGAAGCGAGCGATAAGAAGGGGCGAGACCAAGCTTTGCCGTGCCTTAGAGTGCTGCAACGAAAACCACAGTGGAAGACATCAGAAATAATGGCTGATGTTCAGTTCAATAGTGTTCAGGGAGAATAGAGTGCACAAGCCTATGGAATTTGCTGTAGTAGGAACTGGCTACACTTGGAAGGAGTAAAAGCTCGCTGCGTGTTCAAAAAGGGACCACACTGCCAGGCAACGGACTGAACGGCTGGCAACTAAATACAAGTTAATTGAACCCGAACGGTTGGAGCACTTGGTGTAGAGGAGCAGGTAGTACCAAGCTGCGTAGTAATGATGTAGGAAGCGAAATGGATGTGGCTCTGGATATTGCGCATACAGTGACCAAAAGCAGTGGAAAGATCTTGTTCTACCAAGTCTCTAATTTAATTGTAAGGCCGGAAGAGAATAATTGAGAGAGGAAGTTCTTCGGCCAGATTTCGTCTCGCCTCGCTACAAGATTCGCCTTGCATATTTCCTATGGGAGATCCCTGAAATGCTGTTAACAGGTGTTTGTCAATGAAATTTTATGTTAACGACAACCCCATACACTCCTCTCGCTCGTCCTTATTACTTAACCTATAACGGACGGCGGCGTTTTTGCGCGGGATGACCTGTGGAACGAGCGCGCTGTCTTATCAAATCTTTAAACAATTTTTATCATCTGAGCCATTTTTGTGACCTGTTTTGTGCTTGTTACTACTTATAGAAGGTCATCACTGTGTAGTGGTATCGCCTCATGCTGTTATACGCGGTACCTCTCTCTGTCTATTACTGCAGAAAGGTGAGTGACGGTTGGGACACACGAATCTAGGCCGTGACCCTGTGACAGCCTGTGGCCTTTGCCCTGTGACATGAATAATTCAGACAATTAGACTATACAACGAAACAGACTTGCAAGGAGTACACGATTTACATGAACAAATTGTTTGAATTATTTAAGGCTTAGGTCAAAGGCCACAGGCTGTTACAGGGTCACGGCCTAGATTCGTGTGTCCCAACCCACACCCCAGAAAGGTCATGCATTTTGAGTAGTGAGATGAGCACGAGATAATTTCCTATGGGAAGAATACGTACCTCGGGAACAAAATCGGAACCTATTGATTCTGATGGATTATTGAACGTGACTAAGAACAATTGCTGTCATTTGCCTGCACAACTAGGCAGGATTAGCTTTTGAAGTTAGTCGCATAATGTTTGTTCCATCTCTAGTAAAATTTACGCTGCACCGACCCTCGAAACATATGTTATTCTTCAATACTAGTAGTGTATGCGGGTATAATTGGTTAGTTGGAAATATTAGAAAACTAGAAAAAGAATAATTTCAAATGTCGAGGGTCACCATGTGGCGCACGCCGTTCGTTATGGGTTAAGAAGCGCTCATTTCGAAGATGTGTGCGGTTGCTACTATTCATTCATTGCTCCACTTTGGAGCTAATCGCACTATAAGCTGATTCCAGGCTATTATGGAGAATCCTTCATATAGTCCATTGACTAGTTATCAGGCTCCTTATGCCTATGGACATTCCATGCTTGATAAGGCGCACTGATAGAAAAGAGAGGCCAAATCACCACTTAATTATAGGTCTGGCTGGAAGTTTCAGCATTCATCAACCTGTGCCTATCTATCCAACTTTTTGAGTAGTTTTGTTTTTGATGTGCTACTCTGTTTACCTTGGCGTAGCTGTTTTGTACTGCAGAGCGCTGTTGTCACAAAGATGCTGGATTACTTCTGTCATCAAATATAGCGTGGGATCTCTATGAATAATCTCTTTCAGATCCTTTTGGAATGGCCCAACTGTTCGACTCGACGTTATTTTAGATCTACATGGCACCGAGGTGATTATCCGCCATCATCAGTGCATACAATCACTTGGCTGGGTACGAGTGAAATCACCCCCCCCCTTGTACCTATAGCGAAACAGTTCAAAAAGCCTTAATAGTTGCATATCTGGACCTATCTCCAATTCCCAATATCTTTTTTTGAAAACATTCGATTTCTTTTTTTTGGCGTTGACCAGTTACAACTTAAGAAATCATCGCGAGTTGTCCAAAAAATAATTTTCACTGGAACTTCTCCTTGCTGATCATTAATATGGCATCCGTTTGACGCGACGTCGTTCGGTGTTATTATTGCAGTAATGTAATGGAGAGCGCCACTATGTGCAGAGCGATAACGTTAGGAGAATACCAAGTGAAAGATGACATCGAAAAACTAAGTGCTATCCCCTTCCCTCCAGCTACGTTAACAGCATTCGCTCACAAATAAATAAACAAGGCTGACGCCAGCTCGGAGCCCAACGGCGTCTGCAACAAAATGAATGTCATGTTCGCAATTAACATTCAGGGTTACCACTATATAACAGCTTCGAACGAATCCAGTGGGAAAGTTACTGCACCAACAGGCGCTAACGCTGAAGACGGATGCCATATTCGTGATCAGCACCACGAGTAACTACTATGGGCAAAGTTTCCGCGAAAATTATTTTTTGACAACTCGAGGTGTTTGGGGTAAATTGATAGTAGATATCATACCCTATGTATAAACCAGGAGTTTGGTGTGTTTGTATGTTTGTCTGTCCACCCCGTGGTTTAATTACCCAAGTTTGGGGTACAGTAGGGGGTGTATATCGCTAGGACAGAAACGTCGCGTGCCGAACACGGCCACGCGACTGTTCTGTCCTAGCGATATACACCAGTACAGTGGGGACGTGGGTGAGTGGCTAGAGTGAGAGTACGTGGAGAGAGTGAGAGTGTGTGGCGGGGTGAGAGAGTTCGATACACGCGCTGATTTTGCATGCTTCCATGTATGACGCGCAGTAGTGTGCGCCAGCCCAACTGGTAAGGATAAAAACGATAAGGTTTCTGGCGTTAATCAATCCCTTCCTGGGATGCGCCGCACATCCTAGTTCCATTCAGAATCGTGATGGCTGGTGAATGTGATGCGGCCTATACAATGACTTGCGGTGCCAGCCGATGTACAGGCCAGTGCTTTTACCCTCCCAGACGAGTATGGTACCAATTTGCCGACCCTGGAGGGATGGAAGGCTTAGTTGTCCTGGGCGGGCGTTGATGCAAATTTCGAGCAATACATGACTTTTTTTTGCACCTCGCCTTCGTTGCTTCGCACCTATGATGCGAAGGGTTCGCACTACAGGTGCGAAAATTTCCATTCGTACCACTTTGTATACACTCTCTATTACTTGAGTGCCCAGCCGACGTTAAAATTAGTATGAAGTGTGAACGTTTGCTTGCTGATGTGTATGGCTTCGAAAAAATGGTGCTACAGAAACGTGTTACACCCTTTCCCAGGCTTGCAGTTCGGTAAAAGCTTCGCCTAAATTTGGTGTCTGCAGAATCGCACTTCCGAAATGAACTTTTGCAAGTTGTCCGTCGGGTGTGACCTCCTGAACACAAAATCGCAAAACTGATGTAACAGTAGCCGACGAGTGCCCTAATCAAAGAAAGGAAGGGAGAATAAAGGAAGATATCATTGTGGTAGTTCAGATGTCTTCCTGCTTTATTTTGAGTTAAATGGCTATAAGGAGCGTCATGCAGATATCAGAATGAGCAAACGAAGGACCAAGGTGGACCTATTTTGGGGTAATAAAGTCGAATTATGATGTTGCCAGTACCCTGAAAATTATAAGCCAAGCTAAACGGATTATCGATTCATCTTGAAAATCGCTATCTCTGATGATTTATCAGACGAAAAAAAAGAATCTGCGACAGAGATAAGATACTCTCATGGAGGGCGCGCAGAAATTTGAATAACTGGTTTTGTCACAAACAGAACGCTTTGCTAACCTCTCAGAAATCTCAAAGATTATGCCAATAGTGAGCACGTCTTCCATGAAATTGCGCGAACGTTTGGGAAATGTTTGTCCAGGCACTGTTGGCTGTGGACATTCTTTTGAAGAGAAGAAGAGAGCCGGTTCCAGCTAACATCAGTCACGCTGAGGTCATGTGCTGCAGAATGGCATTTGGCTTATGTTTGTTTGTGGTGAGCAAAAAACACATACCTTCATACTTTCCTTGTGTCAGCCTTACGCCATCGACGAGTCCCTGCTCTTGCTCCGATCTTTCATCATCACATACAGAGTGAGGAGGAAGAGGAACGGGCTCAGTGCCGATCCTTGGTGCACCCCTACCGTAATATCCACTTCCTTCGACAGCCCGTGGGGAGTAGGTACAGTTGTCTTAGCTCCATCGTACACATCCCCTATGAGGGCGATCAGCCGTTCCGGTACATGGAGTTTCCGCAAGGCATTCCAGAGCATCGGCCCGGGGAGACGGTCGAAAGCCTTCTCGAGATCGAGGAATGCTAGGTAACATGGTCGCTGCTTTTCTCGACATTTCTCCATCACTTGCCTGGCGATGAAGATGGCGTCGGTTAGTAGATTTTCAGGGGCATGAACCCGAACTGTTCTTGGGAGATAGGGATGAGTTCCCTCAGCCTTGGATCGATCAGCCTCTCGTATAGCTTCATGGTATGCGCCGTCAACTTGCTCCCACGGTAGTTGGAGCAGTCCATTGCATCACCCTTCTGTTTGAAGGTGGGGACTCGTACTAGCCTCTACCCATCTGGGATCCTTCCTTCGGCAGTCTTCCTTCGGCGGTTACGGTGTTGAGGAATCGAGTGAGCCACTCTAACCCGTACTCACCCAATGCCTTCCATGCATCTACAGGCACCCCATCTAGACCAACCGCCTTCCCTATCTTCATCTTCCCTAGCATGCGACGGACTTCTCCATTCGTGGGTAGGATTGGACCTGCCGTGACCCCCCGTCTTTGGGCTTCCGATACGGGAATACTCTTCGTTCAAAAGCCTATCGAAGTACTCTTGCCATCTCCTTTTGACATCGGCTGGCTTTCTTAGGATGACACCGTCATCGCTTTTTACGGACTTTACATTCCTGATGTCCTGGGTGGCTCGATGTCGAGCTTTGGCCTGCTTGAAGGCGAACTTCTCCGCATCTCTCCCCTCAAATTCTCGTACAGCATCCATTTCCGTGTTCTTGGCTTTGGCCACAGCTGCTTTGGCAAGCCTCTTGCAACTTTTATACTCGGCGAGGTATACTTGGCTCTGCGTTTTCTGCCAGAGTTTGTATGTTTCCTTCTTCCGTTTCACCACCTGCTGAACCTCCTCATTCCAGAACCAATCCGTTTTGTCCTCTGAGACTCCCACGAGTTGCACCCAGTTTTTCTTTCGCTCACCGTAGGATGATCTTGGCTGCCCTATTCCAGGTCTCCTGAACCGCACCGCCAGGATCTGGAAGATCAGCCTCTATTACCCTCCTTTTCAGATTATTCTTCTCTACCCTGTGTAGCTCCCACTATCGCTTCCTACGCTCAGTCTTTACGTTCGTTTTCTTTGGAAGCTTTATGGCAATGTCCGCTAGGAGAGGCCTGTGCTGAGTGGCCAGTGCCTCACCAGGTAGCACCTCGATGTCCTTTACACTTTTGAGGAACGGTCTCTTTACGAGCACACGCTCTTTTCCGTTTGCCTTCCCACGCTGCTGTAGGTTACCTTTTGAGTCTCCCTTTGTGCGAGGAACGTACTACAGACAGCCAGGTCGTGGGCTGTGGCTAGATCGAGAATTCCTCTCCCTCAGCATTCCCTGTCCCGAAAACTCTGCCCCCGTGCACTCTCTGTAGCCCTTTCCGGTCACTGCCGATATGGTCGTTCAGGTCCCCCGCTACGGTGAGATAGTCATTCTCCGGACTGCCTTGATGGCTTCATCGAGGTTCAGATAGAACTGGTCTTTTCGAATTCGGGGCAGCCTGCTTGTGGTGCGTACACTGTCATTACGTCCAGTACCCCTCATTTGTGTCTATCCTTACAGCCATGATTCAGTCGCTTATCCTGTCCACTGCAAAAACACAGTCCTTGAGGGACTGTGCTACGGCTATGGCTACGCAGTTTCGTTTGGTGTCCTCTCCAGTGTAGAAGGGTTACACAGCGTCACCGATCTCCCTTCCCTCAGCCTCTTTCCAGCGAGTTTTCTGGAGGCATAGGACTTAGATGTTCCTGCGCTTGATCAGGTCAGCCACTACCCGGGACTTGTGGTCAGCGAACTAACTTCTTTGACCGAGGTCGTTCACCCCTCGGTAGCCCTCGCATATTGACCACAGAACTCGGGCGAGGGTTCTGCGCGCCACATCCGGGTGACGTCCTAGTATTATGACTGATTATTTTAGCAACTTCAGGCATGTTGAAAAGTGCGAAAAAAGTTGGTTCTGCAACCAGGTAAGTGCACTATTTCGATGATAAAGTCGTTGAAAGAAAACCTTCGGGAATAATTTATACACAAATCGGAATTTATTTCGGGTTCTGCCAGCACAGCCCCATAGACTCAGAAGTTGGAGTTTACAAGGGAAAGGGGCCCAGACACAAACAAGCTTCACCTCTTTGGTTACTTCCCACGTGAAGTCATCAAAGTTATCAAAAGTTGCCACGGTACCCCATGGAACGCGACGCTTCCTCAAACGAAGCACCACGGTACCGCGCCGCCGCCAATGACTGAAACCGCGAAGGCTCCTATGTGATTGTTAAGTTTAAAAAATGTGTGCTCCTGTGTGTTAAGTTCAAAAGACGAAAAATGCTCTAGAGTCTATCTAGAGCATAGGGATTTCTAGAATTCTTAATCTGTATTGTCCTTAGTGGTCCAGCTATTGTCTTCTTCCCATTGTTGACGCACTTCTAAGTGACCAAAATTTTCTCTTCTGGCTGCAGGCCAACTACGAATACGGGAGGATATGGAATAGCTCCTTCGCTCGGTCGCTTAGCTTGTTGTATTCCGGCTGCCAGCTTTCTCAATGATGCGGAAGTATTTCCGCACAGGGCTAGCGAAATCATTTTTGCTAGCAAACGTTAGCACAAAAATGCCCAAGGACTGGCTCAGGCACTGCAATGACATTGTACTTTCTTGTGACTATTATAGTAGAAGGGGTAGGGGTCCTACAGCGTAAAGATCACCATATTGTGATACTTAGTGAACATGTTGATGATTTGTAGGAGATCCCTACTAGGGATAGGAGATCCCTGACGGATTGCATTGAGTTCAGCTAATTGTAGCATACCATGCTTCTTGTTGCACTCATCACCCAATACGTATTATATGCGATCTTTCTGAAAGTGAGTATATTGGTAGGAGACATGCGGGACGTGGGGAAGACCTTTGTTGGCGATCCCTGTTCGTCGTATTCAAGGCCCTTCTTGATATGTGCAAGTCGTGGAATTATAATACTATGAACTTGTCATACGGCCTAGCGGCCTACTCGATAATGCAATACAATTTGATTTGGCTACACCTACGGTTTGATTTCATGTTACGATTGCTACTTCACAACGATCGTAAAAGCCCCCTACCACCCACAGGAAACGGAATCACCATCCAGTAGAAGTTATATTGGAAGGATATGCCTGTCGTTGAGCGATATGTGGGCTTGATCTCAAAACTTACTTCTCATGTTGTTTTTTCCTCAATTATGCTGCTCGTATGAGCCCCTACACCACTGTCGACTTGTTAAGCGAACAACATGGAATGTTGTTCCAGATAATTATCCGTGTGCTACAGCTTTTCACTCCTTGCCGTGAAATTTTTTCAAAACTTGGCGGTGGAACAGGCATGTAGGTCCTCTATGGCAACAAGAGAGGCGGTATTCAGGGGCACACCCATGAAGCGGAACCTCTCCGAAATGACCATTATTTTGACTAGTACACATCAGTGACCTTATATCAGGATCAAGAAAGTAGTTATTATTATTATTATTATTATTATTTATTGCTGGTCAATCACAAAGAAGAAAGAAACATAGACGAACTCGAGTACTGTCGTTGACTTGTTTTCGAATTGATTTTAGTATATTAAATTGATAAAAAACATATGGGTATTCGCTGGTATAATCCATCTGCCCCGAACCTGAGTGTGGAGACCCATGATTGGAAAGGCATGTGAGACAGGGGGTGGGCATCAAGAAGGGCCAGCCATAGTGTAAGTTTATTTATTCATATATTCGATATTGTAATATACATGGGAGAAAGCCATTACCCAGGAAAACCTCAAATCTTGAAGGCATTAAGAGGCAACCAAAACACAAGGTCAAAAAACGGCAGAAAGATCTTTAAATTTGTGACTGGGACATGTGGTGGTGCGATAAGGTCGTTTTCGCCGTTGGTAGATGAAGTCCCCCCGCGAGATCCTGGTCCCGGTTCAGAACGCAGAGAGTCGACAGTACTGGGGATTGCAGAGCAACTTAACCCGTTACGAACGAATTCGTCCACGACCCCAGGCGAGCGAACCAGGGGGGACCTCAAGCGAGCGGTTCATCAAACCTCTAGTTCCTCAAAAAACTGCAGCACGTAACACAAGTCCACAGTTATGAAATCCTGTAGTGATCAGGTCTCTATTTATTATGAAGGCAGGAAATAGGCCATTAGCTTTGATGTACTACATAGCTTCATGTGGAAAATGGGCGGAGAGTGTAGGGGTGGCTCTAGCAGTACGATTGAATTAGAACCAGCGAATGCACCCTCGTATGAAACTGTTATTTTGCTAGAGCAGGCAATCAGTACTATTCGAGGTGGTGAGGTATTCATAATTACAATTACACATGCAATCTCAATTTCGATAGTCTTTGAATAAGGCCTTCTTTGGCACATGCGTTTTCCTGACTTGATCGGCTGTAAATCAATACACAGAGGAAACGAGGCGAAAGTACAATACTGAAAGGATTCAAAATTGAAACCATAAAAGAGCATGCTGCGGTTTTAGTATTTTTTTGTTTTTTTTAGTTTTTTTCTATTTACCACCAACTTGTCAGAATTCGGAAAAGTTTCCAGTCAAACATTTCAATATGCGAAAAAACGGCTTACTACCAAATGAAAGATGACCTGTAATATGTAGTAGACCCTGTAGAGACCGACTAACTTACTCCGAAACATGTGCAACTGTGATTAAAACACCAATAGCTGGTCAATTTACAACGAATAAACGACAAAATGTGTTTTCGCGCTATTTTTAACACCCTTGCGGCAGCAACGGTTAAGCAAACCTGCCTCATGCTCATGTTTCTTGGAGACACGTAATGGAAAGGAGGCTATCGACGCATTCTTCATCCACATGTTCCTCGAATGGGAAATGTTACTTTAGCTGAATCATCAGAGCACGTATTAATTGGCATTGCACCCAAACCACTCACTACAATTCTGGTTATTCTCCGATAGTCACTGGCCAAATATATGCGCATCCTAATAACTCCGAGCGGTGTGGCACACCTCTTCGTTTGCCCTTCAAGATGACTTCGACAGCGTCATTTCCACGGGATCGTCATTGCTCTTTAACTCAGCTGCACGACGCCTCACCATAATGTTCATTCAAATATGACTTTATTACAATCATCCAAAGGACGAAAAACCTGTATTCGATCAACCTCGCTAAATAGTGCTGTTGTTATTGTATATAATGGTGGATGCCACTGCAAGCTCCCTCTTACCATGCGTCGATTATTAGCTCTTTATGGTATCCTGGTTCTATTTACCTTGATCAGTGCAGTGCCAGTCTATATTTCCGCTCCCCCTCAGGCGTAAGTTCTCTTTATAGGCGTGATATAGCCAATACCATGTTGATCCTAATCACACCTTTACCGCCATTTCAGAAAACACCGATCCAAGCGTCAGTTTGGTTTCGGAATGCCGTTTGGTGGAAGCTACGGTAGTGCGTCAGGAAGTTCTTTCGATTTCAGTGAAAGTGAGAGCTTCAATACGTATAATACTGGCTTCAACTCTGGATTTTTCGGGTAATAGCCCAAAGTTTTGTGAATGTTGTTACATATCCACGGATAAAGTTTTTTCTCGTTTTTATGAACATGCTATATATATATAGAAGAAATCACCTGTAGCTTTACTGAATTTTCTCCCCCAGTTTCCAAATCTTGGGACCATGGTGTCAATGACTGTCCTACGAAGTTCTCCATGAGTAAAATTAAGTCATGTGCTCATAAAAGACTAAAAGTAGTGGTTAGCGGCTACGTGAATTCTATACTATGTGACGGTATCCGAGACCTTGCTTTCCGTAGATGAGCTATGCAACGGCGTCATGTAATAACATTTCACTTCCACTTAGCGCTTATTTTCATAATACCGTCGAACATGTGATATTATTTACCAGGTGTTAGAGCGGTCGCTACAGAACAGGTTCCACTTGTTGTCCCTGTTTAGTAGCAAAAGCAAACATTGTTTGTAGAAAGTCGTGCACTTAGGGGTGTAGGTTGGGACACACTTTTTGACCTAGGCCTGCGACCCTGTGTCCTTTGCCCTGCGACATAAATTACTCAGACAGTTTGTTCATATAAATCCTATCCTCCTTGAAAGTTTGTTTCGTTGTTGTCTCTAGAGAAAACAGTTATAGAGAACGAGCCGAAGGGATTTGCATGATGTGCCGCGCGACCCACTGGTCCTACTGACCGTGTGTACCAACCGGCACCCGTGCACTTACAAGGGAGGGGTATCAAATTTCCACGTAACTTTGAGTTGAGACCCAGATCAATCGATAAAGCTCCGAATACTGACTATAACTGTGAAAACCTAAATTGCTAAATGCCATTCTGAAGCGAATTAGGGGGGGGGGGTCAAAGTTTGCTTTTAATGCCTCAATGGCGAGGCGCTTCGCCATCAGCATGACTAGCGGAAAGAGCAACAGCCTCCGTAGTTCAGTGGTAGTGTCTCGGTAGAGTGGCGCGAGGACGTGAGTTTGCTCCCCGTCAGGGCGCACTTTTTTGCATTTCGTGTTTCATCGTAAGTGATTTCCTTTCACTTCTTAACGTTTCCTTGTATGATATTCGCGCGTAGGGGGTCGAATAACCCCTCTGTGCAAATTTTCAGCCGGATCCAGTTTTTTGCCCAACTTCGGAAAACTAGGGTGGCCAGGGGCTAAGTAGGAGTTTTTGAATTTCCTTCCACAAAAAAACCCTGCAAACTGAACAAGATAACCTAAACATACCTATCACACTTGCCCATCACACTAAACGCACGTAACAAGCGCCAAATAAGAGCATTTGCTGGGCAAGGGTCAACGACTTCTCCTTTGTTGAAGGGGTTGCCAGCCAATAGCCCATCAATTTTTCCGAGATTCAAATTCTCGAATTGGCTAAAAACTTGTCTCACGGGGTAATTTGATTCCCTGAACACGGAAATCACAATGGTTGAGAACGTATGGCTCGAGCGCTGTGGGCTCCCAAACATACTATGAAATGGAATTATTTTTTCAGAAAAACCTTCATAACTTCATACAGGTGATTGTTTGACAGATTCCGAATGCAGATTGGAGATCATTCAAAAGCGCGTAGAGTGGTATGTGTTTCATTGCAAATGGCCATTTCTTCAAACCGTCTTATGACAAAGCGTCTCGCCATTGAGGCATCACAAGCAAACTTTGATCCCTCCTAACTCGCTTTGAATGGCATTTAGCAATTTTGGTTTTCATAGTTACAATCAGTATTTGGAGCTCTATCGATTGATCTGGGCCTCAATTCAGAGTTCCATGGAAAGTTGAAATCCTTCCCCCGTTAGAGATTCTGTAACACATGAGCTGCATGAGCTCAAAAGGATGTCATAAAAGTAAATCTATTTTTATCTATTTTGCAACGGGAGGTCCACTTCATGGTTAGGTCCACAATTATGCAGCACATTTCAAGGAAATGTGGAAAATGGAATTCCTCTATTATCCTCATATTTATGTTGCATTTGCTTGATAAGAGCAGCATGCAAAGTTTCATGCGAGTGAGTGATCCCGGTAATACAACTCCTGAGATAGGGAACGGCAGAAGGGGTGGCACATATTTCGAGGTCTCGCCCTACACGTCCCCCACTATGATAAACTGTGTCTTGGCCGGATTCTCACTTTTTTGCGTGAAACTTCACATGCAGCCTATAAATGGGTAACAGGGAAACTTATTTTTCTGTGCGCGATTTCTTCAAGCGAAAGACGAGTAAGAGATACCAGAGCACTTGCTTTACACATCTGGTTCGCATCCACACGTAACCCGCTAGGTCGCCACTTGCGTATGACTACGCAAGGCGCTACTTGTGCTGGTGACAGTCGGATATACGTCGACGCTGGACGACGACCTCGACTGTAAACCTTCGACCCTGCCGTTCTTCCCTTATTATGTGACACTGTAAACAACACCGCAACACACCTACAGGTTGAGGATTAGCTACTTTAATCTGACAGTACCTATGTAAGACTGATTGTGCGTCATCAAAATGTATGGAATACCGTCAATTAGCAAATTACACTAAACATAAATCCCATGTTTTTTGTGGTACTATACAGAGCTGTTTCTTTCGCTTGAAAAAAATATTCAGAAGAAGAGGGTTTGCGTGCATACAATTTCGTGAGCGACTGTTTGCTTATTCTTTATGTGAATCATTGCAAAGAAATGAAGTCAGCATAACTGGGCAGTCTAGAACGATTCTTCCACTATTTACACGAATGATTAATATCTGATAAGATTTCGCTGTTCGGCAAGGTTTGACCTAGCCCCTGTTTTGAAAGTGGTATCGACACCAGCATCAGCGTCAAACTCGGAATCTATGCTAGCTTCGATAACTTACATGAGAGCAACAACAATCTAAAGGCAGATCATACAACGAATACCGCTCAACGGAACAGATTTTCATATTTCATATACAAAAGAACTTTGTTATGAACGAGACTTTTGATGAGTTTCTGACTACGTCGGTGAGGTTAGTTGAAGGATTAATGGGGTCAAAGAAAGTCGGGGGGGGGGGGGGGGGGTAGGAGGGGAGACGCGAAGTTTCGCCAACGTCGGAGCTCCTTTCCCACCCTAGGCTAAGACTAAAGCAGATGAGACAGATGCTTTGACATAAGCTTTTTCTTGTAGGAGGAGGGATACAGTCTATTTCGAAGCGCATGATAGGGCGTGACCTAGGGACTAGGGTGAGAGTGAATCAAACTCTCTCACTCACGAATACCGCTCAACGGAACAGATTATATACAAAAGAACTTTGTTATGAACGAGACTTCTTATGCGTTTCTGACTACGTCGGTGAGGTTAGTTGAAGGATTATGGGGTCAAAGAAAGTGGGGGGGGGGGGGGGGGGTGTGGGAGGGGGGACGCGCCACACACTCTCACTCTTGCCACGCACTCTCACTCTCGCCACGCACTCTCACTCTCGCCACTCACCCATGTCCATGGGCCACGCCCTATCAAGGGCTCTGAAATGGAGAACGTGAATTGTAGCCTAAGCATTGAGAGGACAGGAGCCTCGACGTCAACGCAAGGTTGCGTCCCCCCCCCCCTCCCGACCTTATTTGACCCGATTAATATATGAATAATGGAGGTTAGTCGTCATGTCCGTGTACTGATGAATAGAAATAATAAGCAATTATTTGCTAGTTACATATAGTGCTAATGTAGTTGGGGGAGGGAGGGTCACTGCAGTAGTGTAAATGCAGGGGTAGAGCGCAGAGAACGATGAGACGGCGACCAACCAGTCTCGAGTAGTGTAAGGCCGCGGTCATACTTTGCGCAGCTGCGTTAGTTGACGCCGGTGCCGGCGTCAACTAACGCAGCTGCGCAAAGTATGACCGCGGCCTAAGGAAACTGCTCCGGTTCAGAGATCTCTATCCTTTTTCTCTTACCACATATGCCTTAGCCTAAGGAGCAGAAGACGTGCTAAGTAGTTGGGGGGAGGGGCACGCATTGCTGCGCTGTCGTCCCTCATTCTAGCCGTACTACAACTATCATCGCGAAAGAAATCTATTTTCATGCGTCAACGTCAGCAAATTTTAATGTGATTTTTTGTGGCCTTTAGGAGGCCCGTTGGATCACACAAAATTAGTACGAGGTGCCGCAGTTATAACGGATGGGGTAGTGAATGGAAATGATCCGCCATAGTTCGTACAAAAGATTTTCGCTGTTATACTGCCACTTCCACAAAACTTCGAAGAAGTGGTCATTTCACAAATCACCTTCGAGGCTGTGACTTCGACGTATCTTGTCCTTCAAGTTCGACAACAAGCACTCAATCCTCTGTTTGTGAACTCCCGCTGCAGGATGACGAAGTTGGCGCTGTGGCCAACTCTCCCATGGATGTAGCCGAGACTTGAGAATACCCGGCCCACATGTCTGTTCTAGCGAATTGTCCGGACGTGTACTTCCTTATGTTCGTTCAAGCGTTGTGGCGTCGTGCTTGTCAACAATCTCCAAGAACACCAACTTTGTTCGGGTTTGGATGCTACGTACGAGCCAATCCCTACGAAAATCCTGCCTACATTGTACTTGTGGCGCATAATATTCGTTTCATCGATCTGCGCAATGGTGTTCGGGCCGCCTAGTTGCTTTACGTTGTTCGCGTAGTACTCAACAATGACATCCCGGAATCACCTTCAGAATGCGAGCCATTGCTTTCGTAGTGCCAAGGCCATAAGCAAAAAGATAGCCTGCCAAGAACACCCTGTTCCTATCGCCGTGCAGCGATTCGAAAAATGTCCTTTCAGGTTCCAACTTTCGTCTCAATTTCAGGCTGACGACGAGCACGAAGGTTAAATTCGAACCCTCATTTCCTGTCATCTACGGTCGAAGCTCCTTGCTAGACGCTTTCCTGGGATTTCCCAATTTCGGGCATGGGCGACCTCCCTATGGTAATCCTCTTTCCGCTAGCCATCCGTCGAATACTTCTCTACTCATGGAAGCTAACTGCGGCCATGTTGTAATGAGCGCGCAGTCACGCAGTGATAGAAGGTTTGCAGCATAACCATGGTCAATAAACTCCTTATGGGAGACTTACTAACTATTCTAAGAGGTGCTTTGGTTTGCATCACTGCATGCTCTCTCGATGAGGGAGCGCAGATAAGCAGTGGCTCCCTGACTTCGCTGCGTATCCCCCCCCCCCCTCCCCCAAAATTAGCACCAAAGACATCTCGTGCTTCCACTAACTATTCTTCAAAGCAAATTTCTTCCGAGGATTTATTAGCTCATTCAGTTTCTAGCGAGCAAGTCTGAGTATTTTAATGGCGCACGCGCAGATACATAAAAACAACTCAAGATATAGTGAAAACAGAATTCGCATTCTTCAAAGGGAAAGTTGCACATTCTGCATAAAATACACTCTAAAGACAGTGCACGTTCTGTATGAAGTACAATCCGGAAGAATATATTTCTGCAATAAGCGCAAAAGGAAAGGTGAATCTGAAGCAATCTTTAACCCAGTGAAACGCATGGGTACATGGCGGTATAGCGCACTTGGCTTACGCCCAGTTATAATCGCCTTGGTGCACAGCTTGAGATGACACCCTACCACTGCACAACACTGTTCTATGTTCCCGCTTGTTGTGTGTCCTCTATACATTCCACTGCTGAGCTCTACTAGATCAGAGTAGTTTTTCGCGCTATTCGAGGCTGCAACGGCGCCTCAGGTTTACGCTCTTAGCGCTTATGGTGCGAATCAACGAAAATGTAGGTGACATGCACTTCTTGCCACCTGCATGGCAACGCAACTGCTTGAGCGAACTTCTTCCGAGAAGTAGCTTTGTCAGGTGCAGGGTAGATAGAGGTGCTATGTAGGGTTATAAGAGCCAACTGATCGCGTAGGGAATTCATTCCGCGTCTGCTCCAAGGGGATTATAATAGGCGTAAAGTTACGGTACCTGCCAGTAGTACGCAAATGCACGGCAGCCGCCGTCTGGTTTTTAATTGCGGCCTTTGCTGTTCAAGTTCTTGAACTAAATAAGTCGTGAATTCCTTTATTTTCACGTGTCTTCATTGGTGTTTTTGCTGATTTTTCTGCATTTTTATGTTGAAGAAGATTTCGCGTTTTTAGCTGAGGTGTTTCCAAGTGCAAACATCAAGTGTGAATCTAATGAGATTTTTTTACCACGTTCACCTCAATTTACTGTCTCTATCGAATAACCTCCAGTTCAAGATTTTCGTCTACTTTGCTAACAGCTCGATACTTTGTGAAGGTAAATGAGGAGATGACTGGGAGCAGTTCAGGGATTTTCGATATTTTCATAATCACTACAAGGCAATAGCAGTGAGCCATTGTAGTGGTGAATGAACAACCTGTGCAACCTTCGCTCTCCTCCTACAATGTCCCAATAATTTTATGAGTAGGAATATCATTAACCTGGACATAGTTTTCAGTAAGTATTCTCTGAGTGTCAATATGACCCTTGCAGAATTCTTATTGAGGTCAACACTTACACGTGTTCATATCAGGTCGCGACTTTTCCTTAACTTATTTATGACTTTGCATCCGCCCTTCTATCCTGTGTCATTTCGTATAGAATGGTCCACTTGTTTCAGACGCATTCCATTCGAGATGAAAGTTCATTTGAAGAGTTTGCTTCGGCATTCTTCATGATTACTTCTTGTAGGTTCATGAGCGGGCCTACACCTGAAAAGGCTCTTATCGGTGTTCCTGATAGATGGATGCACTGCCCGAAAACTGGGAAGGTAAGGCAATCTGATTTCAGAAATGTTGTCTATGGATGTCTGAATATTTACATTACACATTTTCAATGATATTGTGAGGCCAGTCATTAGGTAACATTGTCGTGGTTTGGCATACTATCTTAGCTTATTTATTTGGGGATGATCAGATTTTTCAGCCTTTGTCTATTGAATACAACTTCAGCTGGTCGATGGATTGTTCTTACCCTTCAAAACTCCTTTGTGCTCGCTGTACGATGACCAAATTGAGAAAAAACTGCGCTTCCATCCCGAGGACGTCTTCAATCATCCAGCCGTAAAGGGCAAGAAGATAGGGCTATGGATTGATCTCACAAAGACTGATCGCTACTATTCTGTGAAAGAGGTTAGTCATTATATGCATTTTTGTTCATATTTGAATTGATATAAATACACGCAACGCTAACTGCGCATTGCTGCAGTATTCATAAATTTAGAGTAGTTCTGATCAGAGTTTAATTTGTATTGATTTCATTGCTTTTGCTGACCAGTCTACTCTCGCGTCATATTCACACATGGTGGATGCTGTTAAAAAGGCGCTCCCAGATCTCTCATGCGGTGTGAGCTCAACACCCTGTGCGGTATTCGAGGAGCCTCAGCATCACCTATCCAACATAATATGTCGAAAGACACTTTTACGAATTCATGACCCTTTCAAAGTAGACTGAGATGACTTTTAGGTCTGTTTTGAACATAGATTGTTCCTGAAAGGCTGAAAATAGTGGCAATGCTCAGCTTTCGTAGTGGTTGAATGAGACAACTCCCCGGACCAATTCTCATCGTTGTGGAATAATGGGCTAGAAAAAAAGTTGTAGGCCCGCAGTGCTTGAATGATTCGGTTTTACAAAACGAAAAACAGCCATTGCACAGAATTCGCCGCTTAGGTTGCACCTTACGGGCATTTTTACGGCAGTATAGTTCAGGTAGAAGGCCATGGATGTTTATATCGCAAGATGCCATTGGCCGGTCATGGCTCTTCACCAACACAGGAGGAAACTGACCGTTTTGTACGTCTTGTGCAGGGATTCACAAAGGTATGCTATTCACTGACTTCGCTAAATTCCTGTGAGAGAGTGGTGGTATTGTGTTTTGAACTGCATGGAGATTACCACTTTCATTGGTTTATGTTTCGGCAAGTGTGCCTTCTCCGGAGTCTAAAAAGAGGGAAGGAGTTAAGTTATGACTTTTACAATCAGTTATCTAGGACGTATCTTCATAGGACTCCAATGTCATCCTAAAGCACCACACAAACAGTGGGAAAAACATTGTACTTAAACCAGATCTACGAGATCGACCGCCACAGACGAAGACTTTGGCGTGAAGCTATCGTCTGCGGTGGCCCAAAGGGGCGTTTCGCCGGTCTTGAAGAAAAACGGAACGAAACGGTCAAAAACTCGAGAGTAATACCTCCTTTCCACCGTTGGTCCTGGAGCGGACTTTGATAAAAGAGGGCGAGGTACCGTAAAACGGCTGGTAGTGGCGAAAAGTTGCCTCTTCCGAATTCCCGAGACGATCCGTTCGGCGTGAATCTTGCCACATACAATCTTTTTACAAGGGAAGGCTCCCAGGTCGCCGTGGCCATTCGTGAGATGTATTTGGCTCAATGCAGTTTCGAACGGAGATCTCAAATCTGTCCTCCAAATCTGCTAAACAATTCTGGGAGCGAAGTTACAGGGGTATGTGATATACGGCGCGACCTGCATTACATATCTTATGCTAGTAGCGAGAAGGCTCCCTTAGAGCGGCGGCTAGTGGGTCGTGCTCGAAAACTCGAGGCCAAAGTTCACTTCTTGTCTCTACAAAGGTGATTATGGCGCTCGCTAATGCGCTACAGGTAATGAAAGATGCCGTCCTGACTCCTGACTACCCTAACCTCTGAAGCCAAAATACCGATCAATTCCTGCAACATTTTTAATTACTGTAAGAGTGTTATTGTTAATTATGGACCCCTTTGTAAGCACGATATGATAAGTCAATAAGAAATGATTCAAACTAAAAAAAAATTTTGGCTGACGACCTGCACCTATTGTACCTTCGTTTTTGATGGTGACTGTCATCCTATACCAATGTGGCTTGAAAGCTGCAGCTGGTGAGCGTCACTCGCAGTGTACAAATGCCATATTCGTTTGGCGCGAAAATCGCTCTGACCTCGCCATAGGAACGTGGCCAAAGAGGGTGTGATATTATTTCCATGAGACTTGTTCTTAAAGGTTGTTTCGTGCTCCTTCCGCTTCTTTTTTGATCACTTCTAACGACTCTGACGTTGTCCGAACTTCCTTTCACGTCCGACCATTTCGGAACTGAATTGGGATTTTATTTCACTTGAGCACCGATTGTTTCAGCGCACGCCACGCCACTGTGGACGGAGCGGGGTGTATGCCATTAGGATAGGAAATTTTCTTTGCGGCGTCCGGTGTGCGACACGATGTTGCAAGCTATCGTATTGGATGGGCGCTGAAGCGATAACAGTGCTCCACGCTTCATTCTAGGTGTAATCGCTTCAGGACTCAACCAATATGGCTCCCGTAGCTTGCACAATCACGTTGCGCGCTCAACCGGCCACACGAAATTCTCTGTCCTAATGGCATACACCCGGAAGGAGCGTAGCGTTATTTGAGTGCGCTCCATACTTCTCCACCCATATACTGCCTATCGCCACATGATCCGACCTTCACAGGTTATCCTTCAGGTAGTTCCGAGTTTCGTTACAGACACAGACAGTCAAATCAAAAGAAGGAATGCGCGCGAAGAATGCTAGCAATAGTGAATGACGGGACAAATTCGTTCACTCGCAATGAGGCTTTTAGTAGTGTGTTGCGAAATCTGTCGAGAAAACACATTTGCTGCTCGGGTTAGAATCACTCCTTGAACCAGCATGCAAGATTGCGCTGAGTGAATAATGATGATTTTGCTGCTGGTTTCCTATGCCATTTAGCGCCATAGATATACCCATCGAACCTGACCCGGACGCTGAAGAAAGAAAGCCAGTCAATGGAGGACTTTTCGCGCCTCCTTCCGGTGTGTTCAGATTGCCTATTCGTCTATTCGATGCTTTTGTCTATTTCTCGCTATGGTATTGGGTTGAGGAATAAGTCCCGTGGTTTTTACCCCGTTTTTCACATTGTTCCCTTCGTCTTTCGACAAAGCTTTATATGTTTTCGCTATAGCTTTGCTCTACAAAATGCTACTATCTGTTTTTCAATCCCTTCAACTACCTAGTGTTTATGAGGCTTGGAAATGAAGTAAGCTGAAGCGAAAAATTGGCACTTGCTCACCTCATCTTTCTGATCTGCCGTCGAGATCAAAAATGTATGTGTATATGTTCTCAATAGAGCTTTTTCAGTTCTACAGAATGGTACCACTTCACCGCTCAACTTTTTGCTGTTTCTAAGACTCACAAATGCAGTACTCGCAAAAGTGTGCACTTTCGTTATCTTCTCTTCCTCGCCTAGCATCGGGATTGGAGAGGATGTGCATATATGCGTTCGATAGGGCTTTTTTTTTGCTCTACAAGACGATACCTTTCTTCTTTTGTATCCTCTCATATTTTAACATGTAAGAATAAGTCTCCACGTGTTTTCAACTCAATGCTGCGTAATGAAAATCAGTTTTTTTTAGCATAGTGTTCGTATCATTCGATAGAGCTTTTTTCGCTCTACAAGACAGTGTTTACGGTTTTTGTTGGAATTGATTTTTGCCGTTTTTTAATCATTTAAAATTCAACGGAATCGAGCCTGCAGAAATGTGTGAGGATACAAAAGAGGAGTGGTAACATCTTGTAGAGTGAAAAGAGCTCTATCGCGTATATATGCACATTCTCTCTTATCGCGATGGTAGGCGAGGAAGAGAAGATAACGAAGGTGCACACTTTTGCGAGTACTGCATTTGTGAGTCTTAGAAACAACAAAAAGTTGAGCGATTTGAATAAAAAACGGTATCATTCTGTAGAGCTAAAAAAGTTCTATCGGAAACATATACACATACATCTATGATCTCGACGGCAGACGAGGAACATGAGGTACGCAAATGCCAATTTTTTGCCTTCAGCTTATTTCATTTCAAGCCTCATAAATATTAGGTTGTTGAAGGATTCGAAAAACAGATAGTAGCAAACTGTAGAGCAAAAAAAAGCTCTATCGATAACATATATAAGCTTTGTCGAAAGCTGAAGGGGAAAAATGAGAAAAACGGGGTTAAGAAAAACCGCGGGGATTTATTCCTCAACCCGTTGAGGCAGGTGAGCATCCTATCAACCTCGATGCAGTTTGAAACAAATACGACCACTAAAGCGTGTCGAGGATCATAGAGAGTCGAATATGGCGTTTCTGTGATAAGTTCCGTTCATTTGCGTCCTCTCTCAGGAGCATCCAGGAGAGATCGTTGCAGTTCACTGCACTCATGGTTTCAATCGTACAGGTTTTCTCATCGCTGCTTACATGGTTGTAGTTAAGGTAATTCATCTGTTAGTTGCAGACTCCCATTTGATTTTTTTCGGATTCTTTTTTGTTTATGGAAACGTTTTGGATCTGCAGGATTGGGCTGTGGATTGCGCAGTCTTGACTTTTGCCAAGGAACGTCCTTGTGGGATTTACAAGCAAGACTACGTAGGAGATCTTTTTGAAAGGTATGGCGATCCGGACGATTGCTTGGAGGTGTGTTTTTGATGGTACTCTAATTCATGACATAACTTGTGCTAGCTTCTCATTCTTATGATCTCGGAGGGTTTTTCTTATGAATCACAAAGGATTTTCTCTTGGATTTTATTTTAGGCTCCCAGTAAACCATCATGGGAGTATGGTGATGCTGTTTGCTATGACGACGAGAATGAGGCGTCGACGAGTGTCGCTCACGCACAGGAGAACAATGAAAACTTAGAGAATGGAGAAAGTACTCAGTGGCTATGCTTGAACTTTCTACAGAAGGATATGTTTTTTTAAGAGAAGCCTCAAGGCAAACAATTTATGGACGGCTTGGTTCGTGGAGTTGTGTTGGTCACTGATTCACTGAAAAAGAAGATGTTACAAGGAAAGGTCAGTTTGATTGACGTAATACCATGGTTGTGATTTCATCATTCGTGTTCTCAGATCAAGGAACTAGTTGGATCAAAGCGAGATGGGTTTCCCGGTCTTCAGCCAGTTTCCTTAGAAAGGTCTCGTGATAATGACAACTTGAAATTGTTAGCACAGCGGCCTTACATGGTGTCATGGAAGGCGGATGGAATGAGGTATCGTTCTATGCTCTAGCTTTATGTTTAAGTATGATTTGACTATTTTTTGTGTAACCTGTAACCTGTAGTCTGTACATCTACTCTTTTCAGATATATGATCTATATTTGTGATGAAAATGAGGTTTACGCATTCGATAGGGACAACGAGGTAGAATTATTCAATATTTCCATCTTTCCTCTTTTGATTTCCACCTTCAACCTTCCATTTATTTCTCTTTCTTACTTTGCTCCTTTTTGTTTCGATTTCTCGCTCGCGATCACAACCTCATCAAAATGCTCACATTGTTGCTTTTGTTCTTTGCCACTCTATCTTATGTTTGAATTTCTCTTGTCGACATGCTTGCTTCGTCTTCTGCTCATTGTTTTCGAATTATGCGGTTCGACTGTATTCTTCCCTTTCAACCGCTTTCTCTTGCTTTTTCACCCCTATGCGATGCTTTTCTCTCTTTTCTGCAAACTTTCAGCCTTTTTTCTTCATCAATTTGCTTGGCCCGTGTTTGCGTTCTGGTCACGCTCTTGAGCACTGGGAGCATCCCAGCTATTTCACATCAAGGCTATCGTATCATTCTCCTTGTCACATTTGCAGGTATTTCTGATTCAAGGTCTTTCATTCCCTCACAGAAAACACCCCAGGCATATAGTGAACACTCTCGTGGATTCCGAGATGATTATCGACCATGTCAGTTCATTTTCATTTCCTTTCCATTTCACATTTTTTGGTTCTTCCATTATTTTTTATAGGTCAAGGACGAGCACGGTAACACAATAGATTTGCCGAGGTTGTTAATATACGACATAGTTCACTTTGAGGTCAGTGTTAAATATTTCATTGTGCATTGAAAGGCTCGAACGTTGTGGGTGTCTCATGCATCATTTTAAATTTTCGTTCACTACTCAACATGCTCATAGTTGTATTGTTGCAGTGGGCAAAAAACGGAGTGTACCATTCTGTTACTACTTTTTTCATGCTATGCATGTCGGTACCAATTTTATAGGATATGCATGTCGGAAAGGAAAACTTTGACATTCGGTTTATGTGCATCCGACGGGAGCTCATTGAGCCAAGAAATGCCGCAATAAAGGTTCGTGTAATTCGGTTTTGAAACCCATCTATACTTCGGCGTTCTCTTATTTGTAGCTCATATCTATGTGTGGCTTCTTCGGTTGTGTCAATCTATCGCACAGTTTCCTTCTCTATTTCATCAAGAAGCTGTGTGTCATTGGCATACCAAATGGAATGAGAACACATTTTTAGTTTCTAGGCAGGTCGTATTCGTAAGGAACGTGAGCCAATGTCTGTTCGTGTGAAAGATTTCTGGGAAATAGAAGCGTTGCCGAAGCTTTTTGAGCCGAAGTTCACGAAGAATGTCGGGCACGAAATCGATGGGCTCATCCTTCAACCGGTTGATGCTGTAAGTACAGCATTTTAATTGTTTGTGAAAGATGAAGTAAAATCGGCTTGAGGGAATTATTGAGCAGCATCCTTCAATTTTTATTGTAATCGAATGCATTGACTTGTGAAAGTGTAGAATTGCATTTCATTTTAGCCATACACACCAGGTCGCTGTGATATTGTGCTTAAGTGGAAACCGCCCTCACACAACTCGATTGATTTCAAGCTTCAAATTAGAAAGTGGGTGATTTTTTATGCGATACAAGCCACAAAGTTAGTTTTCACTTGACCTCATCTTACATGGAGAAGTGCGCCGTCATAATCGAAAGAGATCACAACAGGTGCGGTGATAGTATGTGTACGGGGACGAGCTAGTGTGACTACAAGTTGAAAGCGGAATATCATCTAGTGCGGTAACGGAGCAGTGGAGAGACCTTAGTAAATCTTCATTTCGTTCGGACCATGCTTTTTACCTTCGCTGTCTCCTAGTCGTTTGAGCACTGGCTGCTCTTGGAGGACATTGAAAACCGCTTTGGATGTGCCGCAAATAGAAAATAAACATTTGGGGAAATGTGGAAGGTCTTTATCAGTAATGATTAGGAACGGTTGCTGATGAAATTTCGATGCAGCACACATCGTCCAAGTAAAGCGATGATCCCTGCAGCATAAGAATGGGCTAGAAATGACAATTTTGTGGTGTGTTCACCGAGGAAGTGATGCAGCTGCTGGCACTATTGTTATGACTTTTGTGTTTGTATTTATTTCATTAAAGTGTTTTCAGAGTTGTCAAGGAAGGTGAACTACCACAGCATATTGGATATCTTTACGTGCAACACGCAAACGAACCAATGGCCACGATGAAGGCCACGAAGAAGTTACTCCCATACGACAACAAAATTATCGAATGTACATTTGAGGTACTAGCTGACTCCACACTTTCCTTCTAGTCCTATGGAGTAGAGGGGTGTTGTGGAGTAGAGAGGGTGGAGGTTGAGAAGATGATCTTTTCAGCCATTTCCTCTCGAACTTTGACCTTCGTTCTTCCCTTATAATTGACGCTCTCCTAGTATGTATACTGACAAGATATCGTTCAGAACGGACAGTGGGTGTTCATGAGGGAGCGAACAGATAAATCGTTGCCGAATTCATTGAAAACAGCTCAAGCAGTATTCAACAGTATGATGCATCCAATTGATAAAAATATGTTAATAGAGTGAGTTCCAAGTTGGTTTGCTAATTTGCCTCTTGGAAGTCCATTGAATTTCCTTGCAGTTATGATGCGTTGCTTAGCTTAGCTGTTTGATTCTGCCATTTTCCACTATTTCCTTTTGATTAACTTATTGTTAACCTTTAGTTTTGTTGCCAAATACGGGTACAAGAGGAAGCACTCGCAGATAGAACCACATACGAAACGTCCCAGGATTGAGTAGGTGCAGAAGAATTGGCGAGTCGCAGCTCAGAAATAATACATGGTAGCCAAATAACGGCTCTGAGCATAAAGAGTTCTAAAACTGATATTCATATTTTCTACTGCACCTTGTACACCTGTTTTTTATCCGTTTTTTCACAGTCTCACCTGAATGCGTTTAGATATGAATTGATACTGGCACTGTTTTTTTAGCTATCTGATATTTGTTAAAGAGTAATCACCTCATGAATTTATATCTAGCCTTACTTCATTGAATACTTCGTAAACATGACAATTGTTCCTCAGATTTTGACTCTGTCAAAACGTTAAGGATTATTTTATAAGGTCATTGTCAGTTTTTCTTTTTAGTATTTTATGAGAGTGCACGGTTACTAAGTAGGGTCTGATGTCAACACTTCTGCCTGCACTTCGATGCTGGTCGACTTTTCTCTCATGCAAGCACATTTAAGGGTAGTTTGATGCATAAGTCCTGCGACACATGCGTCTTTTTCTAGAGCGTTGTTACTTCACTTGACTTTTGTCGCTTTCGTTGCTTTGTCAGGCGATCAATACTTTTGTCGCACCTGGTATGTATGAGGGTTGCTGGAAGCCTCATATAAACAAGGCGCAGTAAAAGTTTTTTTTACGCCTGACAAACTCTTACCATACTGGCTGGAAAGGGGTAGTAAGGCCGCGTTCATACTGTGCGCACAGAGTGACAGCGTCAAGTTGCCGCCATTAACGCAAGTACCGGCGTCGGTACGCGAAGTATGAATGAGGCCTGAGAGGAGTTTCACTGGTACATTCGATCAAATAATAGTCCCACCTAACATATCATAATATACTACCACAATCCGATAGCTGTGCCTTTGGTTTGCGTGCAATGACAAGTGGGAGGAAAGACATGAACCGTGGGTCGCACGTTATACGAAGTAGATATAAGACACAAGAGCTATATATGTTATCACTATACGATAACATGACAAGAGGGAAGGAGGAAGGGGAAGTGGTGGCTACCGGGAAGTGGAACTACGGGCTGGCAGCAGCTTACGTAGCCGCTTAGCAGCTCTGGAGTGCCGCCGGATGATTGGCTGCCGGCGATGATGACGAGCCATTGAAGATGGATGCTTGAGCGCCTGACGTCTACATTCCTTTCAGTGGACTCGTTTTTGAGCTCTGCGTGAAGTTACCGCTTCGAGAGTTAGTGTCCTCTAATGAATAAGTAGGTATGACCATAGGCAATAAGTTGCAACATGAAAATATGCCTGAGCTCAGAAAGCCATCACATGACATGTCTCCGCTCTTGGCAATCGGTAATTCATGAGTAATTAACTTTGCTGACATGTGAAGTCTCTACAATGAGAGCATCTCGTATAGAAAATAATCACGAAAAACTCTTATACTGAGAGTGTTTAAATGAACCAACCACTTACATCACAAGAGAGATAGTTCGTCCTCGAGCTTCCTTGCGAAATATACGGTAGGGATACAAAGTGGAAAACAATTTTCCTATCTTACAGGTTAAATGGTACACATCGAAACTTGTACAGATCATGTTAAAAGAGAAGTAGCAGCGAAAATATGTCTCTACGGGTTAACTAATTTTTAAAGGAAAAAATGATACGAGAATAGATGTGTACAGTCCATTTCACAACAATAGGCAGGTGTGTCCTGAGTGGCGAGAGTGAGAGCGTGTGACTAGGTAAGCGAGTCTGATACACTCTCACCCAAGTCCGTAGGTCACGTCCTATCAAGCGCTCCGAAATGGACTGTATGTTATAACCTCTCAGTTTATTCTGGATCTACGATGAATGTATTCGCAAGGTTACGTGGGAATGTGCGCATGTGAATAGACACTGACATAAATGGTAATAGGATGGTGAATCAATACGTGCACTTAGCTGATCAAAATCGTAGGCAAACAGTACACGGGCGAGTGGGAGGAAGGAATTTGCTTTTAGGTGCCCTAATTTCCCTTCGGACCACCAATCAAAAAAATTTATTTATTTGCGACTTCATGGCTAATGTAAAGGGATACAAACTGACCTAGGAGAACCAATTGAATGATTCTCTATTATTCGTCCATGTTGCCGTTGAATCGTGCCTGCTCAAGTTGTAGGCGACGCGAATGTCTCACATTGCTTTGATCAGTGGCAGGTAATCGGGGTTTAGAGTAGTTTGTGGTTGTGAGGTAGATGTTGGAACGTTAGTCGCATTGAACGAGGTGAATGCAGTTCAAGAGATTAATATGGACAGTTTGTCGCACAGGGCGATTATTGATGTAAGCTATGGTAACGTTAGGAAGGTTGATTTCATCAACCCTAGACGGGCCTTTCCTCTTCATTTTGGGACGGGCTGTGTCAATGTGCAAGAGGTCTAGATCACCAATGGAAAGTTTCGTTGGGTGTACCTCGTGTGAGAGGTCGTATAGAATTTTGCACTGTCTCCTTTCCTTGCAAATTCATTTCCAACTCCATGATGGTTTCTTTCAGACCGGCTGCGAATTGGTCTGCAAAGTCGTCGGAGGCGAACACGAGATGACTTAGTAGCTCGTGGCGGATGTCGCTCCTCGTGAAAGGGTATCTACCATGTGCACGAAAAATGGGCTATAACCTGTACTGACGTTTTTACTGCAGTTACATGCAATTACTATTGGCTGGAAGAGCTCGATCAGAGGTTTCTGGTTTCGGAACAATGGGCAGCAGCGATGACTTCTACGGATTGTGCCTGGCCGTTAGCTTTGTGATTATAACCTGTAGTAAACTGATCGCACCAGTGTAATAGGAACTACGATCCGAAACTACCGCTTTGGGTACGTTGTGTTTGGATACGACGTCAGTGATGAGAGCTTTGATCACTAATTAAGTGGTTTGTTGCACAAGTGGAGTACACATTATGAATTCGCTAAAAGCGCATGCGATAATATGTATATGTGAATTGGCTGCCATCAATACATATATTGTGGTAGAGGGGGCCTATGATTGTGTCTACTTTCGAAGTGGCCGCTGAGGTACGAGAAATGAACCCAATGCTTCCCGGATTATGTACTTGGGGTCAATTCAAAGTCGGGGGAGACGCAAATTTGCGTCAAGGTCGAAGCTCCTTCCCCTCCCTAGGCTTAGGCTAAAATTTATATATCTCCTTCCACATGAAAGAGCATCTCTCAAAGAATAGGTCTCATCTGCTTGAGCCTAAGCCTAGGGAGGGAAAGAAGCTTTGACGAGGGTGAAAATTTGACACAAATTTGCGTCTCCCACCCGATTTGAATTGACCCTGTACTTGGATGGTGTTTTGGTTTTGGCAAATTAGGCAGGAATTAACAAGGAGTGTGGAAATATCCTGATATATGTTTGACCGAAAATACTTTTATTTCATGTTTTCATGTTTTTTTGTATTCCGAGATGTGATTCTAAAAGATGTTGTGTATAAGGAGACACCGTTATAATTTCTGATTGCATAGCTTCATCTGGAATTACAATTTTGGCCTGCCATGTACTGAATGAAATAAAGTGTTTTGAACTGCATCACGGTTCAATGAGGTTTGGTGGTTCTGTGGTAGCAAGCGCTAAGCAACATCTATAGAACTATCTATTTTGCTAACACAATAACATGACTGACATAGTAACAACTCCGAACAACTGAGAAGAAGGATTCGTCTACCTGAAACGAGTGGTGGGAAGCTCAAGAAGGATATAGATGTTCAGATTAATTGGCAGGTTCGTTGTGCGTTCCGTGATTGTTGCATGTCGGCGTTGTGAGGCCTTAGTGGCAGTTCCTTCAGGTGCATTTTTATTCATTTACAGTTCATTTCAATTACGGCTGGCAGGGCGAGGCCTATGGACTTGTATCGATCTCTCTCACCCCGCCACACACTCTCACACAACTCTGTGGGCCACGCCCCGTCAGCCTACGGGAACTGGACTGTACCTCGCTTATCGAGTCTTAAGGTTAGGGCCGTCCTTATGGACGGGTAGATTAAGTTACTTATTGGAGAGCTGGAGGAGCGCCGGTGAAGAGCTGGATGCGACTGCCCCAAGCTCACCGGGGAGCGGCCTTTATACCATTTTTTGGGGCGGTATTTATACCCAATCGAGTGGGCGGTACAGGCCCCTCCTTGTTACCGGGGCGCGGAAGCCGCTGGTGACTCTGTGGGAGTCTCGCGTAGGTTTGGGCCGCCGCAGAGCTAACGGGGGTCCTGGGCTGCCGCTGCCGAGCCAACTTAAGGGGGACTTCCCTGGAATCATGACGGGGAGTCATGACACTTCGTACGCTGAAAAAAGTACAGTTTTGTTGAACCTGACGATAATTATTTATTGATGGTTTGTTTCTCTTTTTTTTTGTTTATTTGCTTTCGTGGGTGCCGGGTGAAAGGGTATGTATGGGAGGTATCTACTCGGAAACGATTACAAAAGGAAGGTAACAGGTGCGAAGAAAACACAAATATGCATGAGTCATACAAAAGTATCTCGATCACCAAAATACAAGGGAAATCTACGATACTCAAAAATATCACCAAGAGGAGTAGTGCCGTTGGTTCCAGGTTGCTGATGGAGTTGTTGTCGGTGAGGCGTCTGGTGGATGCTGGTTGTGCATCTAGCCGTCGTCCACTAATGTTTGCGTAGGCATGTATCTGCGAGGAGGCGTAAGGGTGGGCGTAGTAGTCCGAAGAATATGGAGATGATGCGTTTTAGGGAAGAGAAGAGAATGAATACTGCCTGAAGTGGTGGAAGGTAGTAGATGATCTTGAGGAGGATAGAGTTTTTCCTTGGGGGTGTAGTTGTGGTTGTTGTCGGTGATCAGAGTATTTTATGGCTCAACATTAGTGCAGTGGTAAATATTAGAAGTATGGTCAGAGAGTAGATGAAGAATTGTTTGCATATGTTAAGGAATTGACTAATGTCTGCAAGGGCAAAGTCGAATTCAGTCGTTGAGGATTCGGTGTTTGTGTTATTTGTGTTATTGTTCCAGAGTCGTACGTAATTCCATAAAGGTCGCAGTCCATTTATATAGTTCAGAGTTCCTTGGAGTTGGAATGCTGTGACGTGTGTCCCGCATTGAGCTTTGCAAAGTTCTTTGATGCGTGCTTTGTTACAATAGAGACGAATGTAATTAAAGTAGCCAGTCTTTAAGCATGTCAGTACGAATTGTTGCAGTCCACAGGTCACTTGAGCTGTGGCTTCTAGATTGTCTGCTTTGCAGAGGATTGGGGCTATGGCTCCTTTTGCACAATTATAGCATCCTAAAAGCGGCTGCAGGAGTATGTTGCACTGAAAGTCTTTGATCTCCTGTAAGATTTTGTGCGTGCCTGGTTGTAATGTTATCATAACATGTACTAATGCGGAGCTTGTTCGTATAGTTGGTATATTTTTTAGCCCTCCGTTGATACGAGACCGTTTGGGATTGGTAGGGGAAGAGCATTAGAGAGCTGTGTAATTTTTGAGACATTGTTATGAGTACAGTAACAAGACACTGAATCTTCTGCTGGATTACATTT
Source organism: Trichostrongylus colubriformis (assembly GCA_963978905.1). Classification (NCBI taxonomy): domain Eukaryota; kingdom Metazoa; phylum Nematoda; class Chromadorea; order Rhabditida; family Trichostrongylidae; genus Trichostrongylus; species Trichostrongylus colubriformis. The sequence goes on from OZ022258.1 coordinate 29,620,531, forward strand.
GCAGGTATCTTTGATTATGCAGTCGTCGATCTTTTTTGGCGTTTGCCGTTGAGTTAGAGCTGCAGGCGTAACTGAATTCCGTGTCGTCATGTATGTAGGCTATTAGGTGTCCGTTTGTCAGAAATCGTTTGTTTTGTATGGATATAGGAGCGAATAGAAATTTCGTGACTTCAAAAGTCATTTGATCAATTTGTTTTTTAGCGTGGGGCCTGAGTTCGAGCGTTTGGGATATTCGATTAGGGCCGTAAATCTGTACGCGAAGAGCGATGATTTCGAACCATGAAGGTCATTGGAAAACTTCGTAGATGTCATCGTCCGTTGGCACGTGATAGATACGGTAGAATAGACATCCTGATGAGGGGTAACCGCAAGAGCAGCCGAGACCTCCGCATGATTTGGAGCAGTATGTTATTCCAGTATAGTTATTGGCTCGTCTATCAAGGTATCATAACTGATCTTCGCGCACTTGAGGCCTGTACACGTACCCATACGGGGGCAACGTTTTTGATAAAGGACTTTGGTATTCGTATTTCTTGTATAATACAATGTTTCCTTGCGGCATCTGAGTATTGGATTTTGTAAGGAAACATGCATAACAAGGAGCTGTTGGTCGCCTTGCTGAGTTCTAATGCACATTTCGGGTTGTAATTGGTTAAGTTGGGCGATCAGTGTGGTTTTGTTTTTGCAATTGTGATCTTGTAAATCACATTGAGGTATTGTAGAAGGTATCAATGCACTTTGTTGGCATGCGGACGCGTGTGTAATCATAAGAGCTAAGATTGTTATTAACCTTATCATAGTTGTAGTTTTCCAATTTTATCGATTTTATTGAGTTCTAGTAAAGGTACTGATCGTCGGAATTGCGGAGATGAGTTCGTTTGCGCCGGCAAGGACGATAAGGGGATAGGGAAAATGATATTCTTGAGCAGGGGCAGGTTAGTATCTCGAGTAGTTTCTTCGTGAAAGAGAAGCTCAAATATGTGGTTACTGCGATTAGGTAAAGGAGTACCGCCGTAACTGCTATTGCGATTCGTGGCCAACATTCGGGATTTGAGACCATAAGTGCGCAAAAGTTGCATTTAATTTGTTCGCAAAACGGACTTGGGGGACAGGCCTAGTAGTTGACCTGTGTAGAGTTTTCTATGACAGCCTTCAACGTGACATAGTATGTACGTAAAGTAATCTCAGCAGGAAATTGAACATTTAAGTTTTGTTCAGGATCTGGTATCTCTATGCAGTAATTATTCCCACAAATTTGGATTCTTTCCGTTTGGTGAAGCATTTGGATATTGGTTCCTCCAGTTATCCACGGCAGTTTGGGATTTTGTATGGGGTATGAGAGCACAGTTTGCATAAGGCTGATTATGACTGCCATATGGAGCCAGGGCTGCCATGAGAAAGTCATGGCACGAGGGTGGCTAACACTCGTCGTGACGGCGTAGTCATGGTATGTTTTATTCATTTTTGCTTGGCGTAAAGGAATGGAGGTTGCCTTGGGCTAATACTGATGTCTTTGTTGTCTTTGGAATTGGCAGTTGTATGATCGCTGTCGATTGATTGTTCTATGTTGGTGATGGGGGAAGTGCTTCATCATCTAGCTCTAGAGGGATTAACTTGCTGATTGATCGTTCGGTTTCATATTTGGAAGTTTTGATGTTTACCGATCTAATGGCTCCATCCGGATCTGTTAAGAGTGTTGTTACTAGGCCCAATGGCCATTCTGCTCGGGGCACGTTGTCATCCATGACAAGAACAGCTCTCGCCAAGTCTTGGAATTTTCCTCGTGAAGCTCTTCTGTCTAATGCGACGTTGATGAATGCTTCGTAGCTCCAGCAGATAGCTTTCAGGCCAAGTGTTCCACAGGTGTTTGAGGTAGTTTAACTGACTGCGGAAGTAGTGGAGGGTTTGGTCTTTTGTTGATATCTGTGGAAGATATTCTCTGTCATTGTTGTCAGTGTCGAATTTGACACCTGGGAAGGGTGTGATGTTGGCATTAGGCACAATGAAGTCGATAGGACGAATGATTAACGAGTCATCTACTGTGCTTCCGACGTATGCGAGAGGTCTTGAGTTGACCAGTGCCTCGCATTCCGTGACTAACGTTGTGAAGGTGGGTTCGTCAACAGATTTTCGGGTTAGTATTCGTTTCAGTATTGATTTCATGATTCCGATCATTTGTTCATAAAAACCGCCTTTCCAAGGAGAAAGAGGGGTGATGAATTTCCATTGGATTTTTTCATTGGCTAGAAAAGTTCGTAGAAGAATGTTCGGGGTGTATAGTTCGTTATCAATTGTTAAGAGAATTTTACGGCCGAGTGTAAAATTCGTTGCATTGTCTGATATTATTAGTTGCGGTTTTCCTCTTCGCGAGATAAATCTTCTCAGAACGTTGATAAATTCGAGGGCCTTAGTTGTTTACCGTTTCTAAATGGACTGCTCGTGTGGTCATGCAGGTGGATAAAAATATCCAGCTTTTATGGGTTGTGTTTGTCGTATCGGAGACTTGGAAGGGACCTGCGAGGTCGATACCGATGTGAGAAAAGGGTCGTGCAGGCTGAGTTCGAGAAGACGGTAGAGGTGGCGAAGGTGTATAAAAAATAGGGTTTTCCGTTCCAGCGTTTGCATGCAAGACAGAGGCGTACGCATTTGCGAACAGCTTGTCAGCCTCTTGAAAACCAGTAGAGGAGGCGCAAATTGGCTAAGGTTCCATTGACGCCTTGATGGCCACAACGAACTCGTATCGACAGCCGTGTTAGTGGGTGGTTTGGCAAAAGGAGAATGGGATCTGTTATATCTCGTCTTAAATATCGGTTTTGTATGCGTCCTTTACATCTGAGTAATCCGTTTTCGTTTCTGTATAATGTCAGGTTATCCCATTTACGTTTTTCATCATTTGTTAGGCTGCGCTGCATGAGTCTTATAAGTTGTAAATGTTCTCAGCTATTTGTATATCGTTCGCCTGGGGGAAAAGCTCAGTGTTTGAAGTTGTGATTTCCTTGATTTCTGGTATACTGTTGAAGAGTTTATTTTGATTCTCTTCTGAGAGTTTATTATATATACAGTGTCGGAGAAATTTAAGAATAAGACCATGGCTTTCCGTAGTGTGTTGATAGATGAGAAGCTCTCGAACAGCTCAGGAATGCATGGTACAGTGGTCGATGTGACATTGATGTGTCGTTCTGAGCCTTGTATGTGCAACTCTCCTTCTTTGAGGTGCCAGCAAAATTCCGGTAGGTCTGGCCAATTCGTAATGTCTTGTTGTAAATAGGGTGGACCGCGCCACCATGACTGCTGTGACATTTGGTCTTTAGTGAGGCCTTTGATTGCGCCGTCCGCGGGGTTGTTGTCCGCGGGGTACAATGTAGATGAGTACGTATTTTTCGGTCTGACCATGATTGTAACTTGTCTCTAATTTCTCTGCATCTGTTGTCTACGAAGGTCCGTTATTAGCGTCTGATTGCACCCAGTGTAGCGTTACTTGAGAATCACTGTGGACTCTGATAGTACGTATGTGTAGTTTGAGCTCATTTAGAACAAAGTTGGTGAGTCGCGCTCCTATGAGAAGAGCAAGGAGTTCTAGTCGCGGGATTGTCATGGTTTTTGCATTAATTGGCGCTAGCCGCTGCCGAGCCATCAGTGCTGAAGTGTCAACTGATCCGTTCTCGTGAATGGCGCGCAAGTACATTACTGTAGCGTATGCTTTTGTCGACGCATCAACAAATGTGTGAAGTTCGTGTTGTGTGGTGTGTTCAAGTACGATTGCACGTGGGAAGCTCATAATAAATCCGTTTGTTTGTTCACATATGGTTCTCCATTTATACGTTTCTGGGAGAGGTTCATCCCAGGTATATTGCTGTATCCATAGTTCTTGTAAGAGTAATTTTGCTGGTAGAAGTAGCGGTAATAGCAGCCCGAGTGGGTCGAAGGTTGAGTGGGCAGCTTGTAATATTTTCCGTTTCGTATGAGTGGGTTTGTAGACCGATTTGCATAACAGTGAAAGGGTGTCTGAGCCGTCGTTCCATAGAACTCCTAAAGTATTAGTTGTTGATTCGTTGTCATATTAGCGAAAACTTGCTTGCATATACGATAAGTGTGTATGAGTGCGTGCGTTGAGTGGTCGAGCATGAGCACGTTGTCCACATACAAGGTTTCAGTTATGCGTTGGGTGATTGCGGTATCTTGTTCTTTTTGTTGTTCAATTCCATATTGAATGGATATTCCTAGAAGGAATGGTGACGTATTTATTCCAAAAGGTAGACAACAAAAACGCAATATGCGTACATTTCCAGGTGCTGGTGGCTCGTTGACTTTTTTAAGACATAAGAATCGCACCGAGTCACGTTCGGATTCTTGTAGATATATCATATGGAAAGCTTTCTCTACGTCTGCGAGCATTATTTTCGATCCGAGCCGGGCTCTTAATGGAATACCACACAAGCTTGGTAGAATAAGTGGACCTTGATGGATAACATCATTGAGGCTTAACTGGCCTTTCCTTTAAGAGGAGGCGTCTAGTACGATTCGTGTTTTATTGGTTGCGCTGGTGGTTTTGATTACTGCTTGATGGGGAATGTAATAGAGAGGGTTCTCTAAATTGTGTGGGTTGGGTGCTTCTTCCACGAACCCCTTTTCAATTTGTTCCTCGATTAATTCGCAATAGTCGTTCCAGCATTGCGGATTTTTTGTTCTCATGGTGTAGAGTTGGTGAAGTCTGCTCAGTGCTAAGTTGTAATTATCAGCTGAAGCGCTTTTGTTATGTTTCCACGGAAATTGTGCATATATTTTGCCTTGATGCATCTGAACAGTGGAATAGAAATTTGCGATTATTTGTTTGTTAAGCTCCTCATTTGTGTGAAGCTCTTCGGTCCCTATTCCGGGTAGCTTCCATAAGGCGAAAAATTTAAGTAGTGGTGGTCTTGTTCATCTGTGTATTGAGACGTGTGTAGTGACACTAATATTATAGCCATGGTTCGGTTCTAAGGTTTGCTTGTTCTTTAGAGTACCGGACATAACAGGGCCTAAAATTGTTGATGTTACAAAGAGGTCTGAGGGCAATTGGACGTTCGGTTCGTTAAGTTGTAGTATTGTATAGAAGTAGTCAATGCCGAAGAGAATATTGGGGATAACGTCTTTAGTGATGTCTTGAAGGAAGGAGCTTCGGTAGTTAGGGAACTTACGTCCAAGGAAACATTTATCCTCTAAGTTTAATTCATGAAGTGTTAGTGGTTGAGTTATTGTATCATTGGTAAGTAAGTTGGCTTTTATCGATCGACCTTCTGAATTGAGTAGCAGGGTTTCGACGTGTCTTACCCGTTTCTTCTCGGCGTGGACTCCGAAAGTACAGACAGTGATTGGTTTCAGTGTGAGGTGTGAGGTGCAGGTGGTCTGCCAGTGAGGTCGTAATGAAAGATTGATCTGAGGCGGAGTCAAGCAATGCGTATATCTGCTTTTCTTTGGTGGAGTACGGATTTCTTACTCGCAGTGAAACAATCATCAACCGAGCAACGATATCTGAGTTACTTTGGTGGATAAACTTCTTCTCGAGTGTTTGTTGTGATGATATGTGTGCCTGTAAATAGACGTTGGCTGTGGTGGAATTATCTTGCGACGGTGAAACAAATTTGACAGTTCGTGATTGTATGGATTGCACCGGTCTGTGAGAAGTAAATTGTGCTGGAGAGGTTGCTCCACATTGTGTTGGTGATAGGGGTCTTCTTGGATAATTACTTGGCTGGTCATTGGCCTCATGTTGTGTATTGCGACGTAGTGGTACTGAGCTGCGGTAGTGATAGTTACTGGGACGTTGTCTATTATTATTACGTTCGAAATTGTCTTGTGGACGTAGTTGTCTTTGTCTAACGATTGGTGTCGTGGATCTTCGTCGAGGGTGAAATCTGGCATTCATGAAAGGTTTCGGTGTTTGGCGCTTGCTTAGGCAAAGCGAAGGATGGTGGTATCCGCTGCAGTTATAGCACTTTGGTTTGTTGCAGAAGGCTTCGAGGCGGCGTTCGAGTGCTTGCAGCTTAGTTAATACGACGTTCATGTTGTGAGTGAGAACTCTGACGTCCGAGTAAAGTCGTTGGAGGTGTTGGTCGGTTGTCGCAGGCTGAATGTTCATTATGACTGGTTTTATGCATGGATGTTGTTCTTATATATGTCTCGGAGTAGGTGGGATCAAGTGAAGGAGTTTTCACTCTCTGAGCTTTTTCAGCAAGGATGCTTTCTTTCGCTCGTATGTTTTGCGAGCATTGAACAGTTTTTCCGCATCCATGCACCGTTTTGTGCTTCTTACAAGAGTCGCAATTGAAGTTCATTGGTCGGCAATGATACTGGAACTTAAGTGGGAATGAAGTGTATTATTGCTGTGAGTTAATTGTCATATAGTTTTCCGCTTCTTCGTCTTCTTGTGCGTTACGTTAGGAATTTTTTTCCATCTTTTGTTTCTCCGATTGAGAAGTGCTCGTGCAGGGAAATTATTTGATTATTCCACGAAGGCGATCGTCTCTTTGTTTTCTCCCTTTTTATTTTTGTTTGTCCCTTGTTTTATTTTTGCATTTATTTATGCGGTTGTTTGGATTTCAATGTTTTATGGTTATGAAATAGTAATGCCGCATATTGTCTCGAAGTGGCTTGAATCCGCGGCGTGATCGTTCTTTGAGCAGCATGGCCGGGTCGGCGAGAGAGTGCATCGGGTCGCCGCGGCGTGAACTGTTTCTTGCTCCGGCTACTTATCTTTAAGACTGTTGCCTTCGTGAAATGTACTTTGGAACATCTATCCAACATAATTTTTACGAATAGTACGTGGGAGGCTGATTGTAAATCACGTGGACTCTTTTATTGGACCAAATAACACGGTAATTTGTACCTATAAGGGGTGAGCTCTTCCCTGAAATGAACAGTAATTGAAAACTCCAACTATCTTTGTTGTATTCACTGGGTATTTTTGGGATTTTTGCCGAGGTCTCTTCGATGATAGTCTCATTACGGTCATACAGCCGTCTCGTTGACTTGCCTTCTCTGTTTGTTGCTGATGTTTTTAGCATCTACTTGAGAATGTGTTGGTCGTGAAGATTTGTCCGAGGGCAGTGTTCTTTTCTCAGCCTCGGAGTGTGGAGGTTTGGGCTCTTTGGTAAGTACCGTATTTCGCGGGCACGTCATTGGACCGGGGTTGCAGGGAGCCTACGACCTGCAAGTTTCTCGTTGCTGACAACGGTTGTTCTCTTCGTTTTTTCTTTTTTCTGTTTTTTGTCTTTTGTTTCTTCTTTGTTTTTGTTTTTTGTTTGTCTTTCGTTTCCTTTTTTATTTTAATGCGCGCATTTTTTTCTTTCAACATACAAGTAATAGGGAAGTTTTTTTTTTGTGCGGTGCGGAAGTGCTGCCATACGAAAGGAGGTAGTACCATGAGGAAGTGACCATATTTTGCTCTGCAGAGACTTTGTTCATTTTACCTTCGAAAAGTAATCGATCAGGACGTGTAGCCGGCGAAAAAACCATGGGCAAAGAAGCAACGCACTCAAGCAGAAAAATATCTCAGATCATCATAACTGGATCCAGAATAATAATACCATCTATCGGCCACCATAGCAAACTAAGAGAGTCGACTCTAATAATTCACTGTAAACACGCTGTGCTTGATTGTAATTCCGGAACAAAACCTTTCATCTGTTTGAGTTGTTCTGTGACAATGGTCTGCAGTACCATTATGTCACTCTTGGAGAGTATTCATCGCAGCACTCACTGGATGTTTAATTTCTCCGTGGATGTTGTTCGTAATTTGTGATCATTCTTGGAGTTCCCCCGTTGTATGTCTTGTAGGGGTATGGTCATTTTTCACATAGAGCGATCGCAAATTCCTGTCAGGCCCGTGAAGCTCCGAATAAAAACAAGTGGTGGCCTGAACAAAACCGCACTCAGGTTTTCAAGAACCGAGTGAATTTGGTGATCTGGCAGAACACCTTCGGTGTTGTGGCAGATTACCACTGTGTTAGCGCTAACACTGATACAACACTGAGCTTTTTTTGTTTTTTTTGTTTTTTCCTCTTTTTTTCTTTTGGGAGTACTCCATATTTGCGGTATATGATTCTATTGACTATTCGAATGAACTCTGAGCATTGTGTGGTGCTTTTAAGTATTGGCCGTATCTTATGAGATAGTTGAGCGTGTCGGCGGAATACTGAGATCGAGGTATCCAAGTGTTCGCGATGAGATCAAAGGGATGTGTCCCGGCCGACTGAGATCAAGATTCTACGACCAACATGTTAATTATTTCAGTGGTTTATTATTATCAAGCATCGCATCCTTTGTTTCTTATGTGGTTGGTGTTGTGGTGTTCCTTTCTTTTTACTACGGTTAATCAGACCGTCGCTCTTCTTCAATTTCGAATGTCGCTCTTTCGGTTGTCGGTTTTTTAGGCTTACTTTTTTCTCTTTTTTCCTTTTCTGTTTTTTCCTTTTCCTCCTTTTTTCGATTTTAATTTAAGAATTTATTGTAACTGATTTCATTTGATCCCTTTCTTTTTTCTTTTTTTCCTTTCCTTTTCCTCGATTTTAATTAAAAATTTATTTTAATTAATTTTATTTTGTTTCTCCAGCGCATCTTTTGGTTTCTTAATTCGGTCTCATGCACCATGTTTTGAAGTAGCAAGCGCTGAGCAACATCTATAAAACTATTTTTACTAACACAATAACATGACTGACATAGTAACAACTCCGAACAACTGGGGAGTAGGATTCGTTTACCTGAAACGAGTGGTGGGAAGTCAAAAATGGTATAGGTGTTCAGATTAATTGGTAGGTTCGTTGTGCGTTCCGTGATTATTGCATGTCGGCCTTGTGAGGCCCTAGTGGCAGTTCCTTCACGTGCTTATTTTTATTCATTTACCTCGCTTATCGAGCCTTAAGGTTAGGGCCGTCCTTATGGAGGGGTAGATTAAGTCACTCATTGGAGAGTTGGAGGAGCGCCGGTGAAGAGCTGGATGCGACTGCCCCAAGCTCACCGGAGAGCGGCCTTTATACCCGTTTTTAGGGGCGGTATTTATCCCCAATCCAGTGGGCGGTACAGGCCCCTCCTTGTTACCGGGGCGCGGCAGCCGCTGGTGACTCAATGGGCGTCTCGCGTAGGCTAGGGCCGCCGCCGAACCGGCCGCAGAGCTAACGGGGGACCTGGGCTGCCGCTGCCGAGCAAACTTAAGGGAGACTTCCCCGAGATCATGACGAGGAGGCATGACATAAAGTTGTGTTGGATGGAAGATTTTCCAATTTGCTTTCAAAATCATGTGATGGTTCGCCAAGTTCGTTGTTCAAGAACTTGTTGAGCTGACCATATTTGGAGCTCATTTGACTTTCCTCGATGTCCGTGAGGGAGGGTGGGATGCGCGCTATTTCGGGGTTGACGCGCGGTAACGGGTACGACTGAGAATATTAAGAATGTATTGTGTTTCAGCGCGATATTCGATTGTGAGTTCGTAGGCCTAGATGAAAATTTGGTTTTGGCTAGTTGGCCAAATCCGGCTAGCTAGACTATCCGGCTCTGATCTCTATCACATGAGTTCTACCTTGCCGTGGTGTGCGAGCTTGTGGTGAAGGCTGGAATACCCTACTAGGTGTGGTTAGGTCGGAACCCAATAGTGGCTTTCACGATTGAAGAGCCCAAATTGCACAAGATTATGCTAGTACCAGCTGGCGGGCGCACACTACTGCACGCGATTCATGGCGATGCTGTGCTGTGGGTTTGATCGGCAGACCACAGTTGTGTATGGAGTTGAGTGGAAACTTCCTTTCCTCAGCTTTCAGCATTTAGATAAAAGCAGAGATGATGGCGTGATAAAAAAGCATTTCGGTGTTATCATACTTAAGTTGCTTTGCATCGAACCCGTTTTACACGTCATCGACACGAATCGCGCGCATTAGTGGGCGCGAGCCAGCTAGTTTAGGTCATCACTGGTAGTTTGAATAGTTTAAACATCGATAGTTTTGTATTCGATTGCAGCGATTGGTAACAATGTGTTCATTTGCTGAGCATCTGATTCCTACACATTGATAGTAGATCCAAATCCCGATTATCGACGTATATCGTTTTCGTAAACATGGTTCACTACTTAGAATTTTGCGTAGTTTAGCGGTCGATACTCAGTGTTGCTGCCAGTACCGCATTAAAAAATGATTCCGACTGAATCGCTTGCTTTGCTATCACAAATATAGGTTGCTATATGGTTATCAATGTAGGTCGCAGTATCAAGAGAAATACACCATTTTTTGGAACGCTAGGCAATTCAGCGGTCGATACATCGGCAAGTATTATCAAAACAAAATACATTCACCCAATGGCACTGAGCATCAGACGCTTTTGCTGAAGCGGTCGTACAGTAGTATCGAGCGATGCAAAGGATTTCATCCCATCCAATCCTAACGGTTCTTATCAGCCTCTGTAAGCCGTTATCGGTTTCACTGAGGCCCCTGTACCCAACATTACCATTGAGGTCCCTGCACTCTACAAAACCTGCGAATGTGAATATCCCACAGTTAGCTGACAAAGTGTACCGGCCTTGGTGACATTTTCCTTTTCACGCTCCTAATCGAATCCTATCAACCATTATCAGTTTGGATCACCCATATTAATGTTCCCTTCCCACTCTGCCAAACACCCATGGGTGTCAGCGCTCTTGGATCAAGGCGAAAGACGAAACGAATCTGGCGACATTCGCCTTCTCATGCTCCTCATCAAATCTTATCAACAGTTATCAATGCGGGTCACCCACCATCAATGTCCCCGTCCTACCCCGCAAAACACCTGTGAGTATGAACGCTCTGCGACCAATGAGAAAAGCGAAACGGATTCGACGACTCTAGCCTTTTTACACTCCTTATCAAATCTTACCAACCGTTATCAGGCTGGATCACCTACCATTAATGTTCCCGGCCAATCCCGCAAAACACCTTCGAATCTTGGCGCCCCTGGATCAAGGCGAAAGACGAAACGAATTTGGCGACATTCGCCTTCTCATGCTCCTCATCAAATCTGATCAACATGATCAATGCGGGTCACCCACCATCAATGTCCCCGTCCTACCCCGCAAAACACCTGTGAGTATGAACGCTCCGCGACCAATGAGAAAAGCGAAACGGATTCGACGACTCTAGCCTTTTTACGCTCCTTATCAAATCTTATCAACCGTTATCAGGCTGGATCACCCACCATTAATGTTCCCGGCCAATCCCGCAAAACACCTTCGAATGTTGGCGCCCCTGGATCAAGGCGAAAGACGAAACGAATTTGGCGACATTCGCCTTCTCATGCTCCTCATCAAATCTGATCAACAGTGATCAATGCGGGTCACCCACCATCAATGTCCCCGTCCTACCCCGCAAAACACCTGTGAGTATGAACGCTCCGCGACCAATGAGAAAAGCGAAACGGATTCGACGACTCTAGCCTTTTTACGCTCCTTATCAAATCTTATCAACCGTTATCAGGCTGGATCACCCACCATTAATGTTCCCGGCCAATCCCGCAAAACACCTTTGAATGTTGGCGCCCCTGGATCAACTTGAAAGGTGAAACGGATTTGGCAACTCTAGCCTTCTTACGCTCCTTATCGAATCTTATCAGCCGTTATCGATGCGGGTCATCCACCATTAATGTCCCCGTCCCACCCCGAAAAACACTTGTGGGTATGAACGTCCCGGGACCAATGCGAGAAGCGAGACTGATTTGGTGACATTTATCTTCCGAGGCTCCTTATCAGCCCTTATCAGTTGCTATCACTTTCGGTCCACCATTGGGGTTCCCTTGGCACCCCCTATATCACTTGTAAAATTTAGCGTCCCCGCTTTGCTGCGACGCGAGATATGAATTTCGTGACAGACGGACAAAACACACACACAGACATACTGAGCGAATTATATATAGTAGGATGACCTCTTCCTTAAGCGACAGGATTGCCCCACCAGGGATATCCTGTGGGACACATGTCGCTAAACGCAATTCGAACCATCGCCTTAGTAGCCTGCAGGCTGTCCCTGCACAGTTCGGTAGCGCTGGATATGCAAACAGACAAAGGCGAAGGAATCTCAGGGCCGAGGGCTACCACAGGAAACAGACCAGAGCGAGCCATCTGATTGCTGCATTTACAGTTGTCGCAGCATCAGTTCGGTCGCTCAGCTTTCGATACTTATTGATGAAGCTAAACGGATTAACTACGATGTTATAGGACTCTGTGAGACGAAGAGGAAGAAATATATGTCTTGCACTTAGACGGACGGACTAGCTGCTTATCTTTGTGCACGGAAATCCGGTACAGCATTTGAAGGAGTCGGCTTCATGGTGGCACCGCGGTTTGCCAAACATGTCGCTAACGTCACATTGCATGAACATCAACTAGCGGTGCTGACCGCCTCTCTTTCAAAGGACACTAGCTCAGTCGTATTACATGTGTATGCAGCGACTACCGATAAGGGGGATGTGGAGCACGAGTAGTTCTACGAGGAACTTGCTTACCTTGCAAGGTCGAGAAACTGCCCATCTGTTATCATCAGTGATACTTCAAAACAAGAGTAGGCTCACGGAAAGCTGGTGAGACATTTGTCGAACCCCACTCAGGCGAAGAAAGAAACGAAGCTGGCAGAGGTACTGCGAAACGTCCTACTTCTACCACGGAAATAGAGCCTATTCTGCAAAGCACGACATAAGGGGTGGACGCACATCTCCGCGAACGGACAGCACCTCCACTAGCTGAACCACATTCTCTGCAATCGCAAAACAATGGCAGACGTGGCCCTTGTTCCCTAATCAAAGTGGCAGCGCATCGCCTGTTGAGAGCTCGATTCTACTCCGATCGCGGATGTACACCCCTTGCTCGTTTCTTGTTAAGAAGACCACCTACAACAGTTTTCGATACAGCTGCCACAGGCGCGATGGCAATAAAAGAAAGTTTCGCAATGCAAGAGGATCTCGACGACGACTACGAATCGCTTGTGAACACAACAAATAGAATAAGGACTCGGTGTCGCAACAATGCCCCCACTGGCAACGAGTGTTGCATCTCCTCGCCTATACGGGCTGCTAGAGAAGCGGAGACAAATGGATCGCAGCGCTAGTCATGTGGAGTACACGATCTTCAGCTGGCTGTGCAGGAAAGTGTCATCGAAGACCATGCTTACTACACTCGTACCAGGTTGCTGAAGGCTGCCGAGAATAAAAGCACTCTTAGGAGGGCCAGAAAAAGCTTGGCCGAGTACCACCTGACGATTCCTTTCTTGAAGGGTCCCGATGGCACCCGCACTTTGTCGAGGCCGGGAATGAAAGGGCTGGTTGTCGAAGTTCACTCCGATCTTCACAAGTCAAGCCATGCACCCGCACCGGGAAGTTCAGATACTGGCGAAGACGTTCTGCCTATCCTGTCTTCGGAAGTTTGCCATGCCATCGATAGTATGCCTTTAGGGAAGTCGATGGCAGTGATGAGATCATAGTAGAACTCTTACGAGCTTGGGGTACGCTGGTATACTCAGCATAAGCAGCGAGATACACGCGTTTTCTAACGGACTGCGAGGTAACAGCCTCTTGTAAGCGATCAAAACAGTTCTGCCGTTCAAGAAGGGGGACAAAGAAGACTCGTCAAATTACCACCCTATCACTCTAGTGCCAGTGCTATATGAAGCCTTCACCCGCTGTATTCTAATCCGAGTACGAAGAATTTCAGATGAGGTACAACCGGTCGAGCAGGCAGGGTTTCATCGAACATACAGAACCCTGGAACATATCACCACCTGTTACCGACTGATAGATGTAGCTCGTGAACAGCAAATGCCTCTCCTCTTCATATTGGTCGACTACGAAAGCCCTGTGAAACCAGCCTGTTTATCGCTAGGGGAGCAGGAGATGGAAGGATGGTATATATGTGCTCTACAACGGTGCTGTACTAGTTGTGCAACAACTATTTGACCTTTTGCAAATGATCTCGAGGTGAAAATCGAAAATAGGGTCCGGCAAGGAAATCCGATCTCGCCAAACTGTTTTCGGCATGTTTGGAGTACACCATACGTCGATGTGATTTGACCGATTTTGGTAAACAACTTAGATGACAGGCAGCTGAATCATCTTCGGTTCGCAGATGACCTGGTGCTGATCACGCATACGACAAGCGGCGCATCGGAAATGCTCAGCAGCCTCGTGAGGGAGCCAAGGCTGGCTCGCTATCAACGTCGCAAAGACGGCGATCATGCGGAACTCAACAGGAATGCACTTGAGGAGGTATCTAGGCCGGTCTCTCAATATGAGAAACGATCTCAAGTCGGAGATCAAGAGACGTCGAAATGAAGGTTGCTCTGCATTCAGTTGCATTGAGAGTGTGATCGATAACACCAATGACATTAATCTTCGAGCTGAGCTGTTCAATTGAACTGTGCTACCGGCGCTGTACTACGGATGCGAGACCTGAACACTGACGGTGTCGATGGAAAAACAGTCGAAAACGACACAGACTTCGCTCGAACGGCGGCTGCTGAGGTCCACGCCTACCCGGCAACGGGAACTTGGCCTGCATGACATCAGAGCCATGTCTAGGGTAAAGGATGTGTTGCATATGCCGACGAAACAAAACATCGCTATGAAGGCATCTGCTGCGGTAAAATGATGGCTGATGGAGTTCTTCCTTATCCGCTGGTACCCAGGAGACCTCACCGGCCGCGCCCACGCGGCCGACCGCCTACGCGATGGTTTGGCTGGATCGCACCCAGCTGATCGCTTATTGGAAGACTGTAGCGCAAGACTGTTACAAATGGAATAGAAGTTGGGACCCGCGCAAAGCCAATCGTTTGCTGGAAACGGGTCGCCTAAGTAATCCGAGTGAGTGAATCTGATCTATGTAACAGCGATTTTATGGGAGCATAATCTGTGACAATGTGATTCGCATATTTGCCACATTGTGGTCAAAGAGTTTGAGAGCAGATGCAACAGCTAAGTCTTCGAGGTCAATAACAGAATAGTTTTTCTCATGCTTGTTAAGAGAGCGGCTTTGATACGCGATAGCTTGCTTATCTTCCGTCGTTGGGTTGGTTTGTAATAAATATGCTTCTAGACCAATTAGGGATGCATCTCTGTGTTGATGTATGGCTGCCCACAGATAGGGGCAACAAGGAGAGGGGCCTTCAAGAGAGCTGGTTTTGTTCCAGAGCAAGAAACGCTTTTTCTTTAAGCTCGATTGTGAAGGGCCTGTTGTTGTTAAGCAAGTTATGAAGTGGTTGCGATGAGGGAAGCGGGAGATATAGCAACAAATTATGAGACGGCTCCAAGAAGTGATTTGACGCTGTGACATTGTGGGGAATGCGTTATAATCTCTACAGTACGCACTCATCTCAAAAACATGGGTCTGCCTTGTTTCCTATGCGTGTGGTGCCGCTTCCTGTTTCTTCGAGTTATAAGTAAAGATTGATTTTATTATCAGCTCTGGATCTGAACTTAGTCAGTCCCATCGTTTCCCCCTTTACAATGTGGGCCCTCAGCTTGAGAAGTTCCATTGATTACTGCCTACTCCAACGATTACAATCCTCCACAGCAGACCAAAAACGGCCCCCTGTCAAGGATTCCTCGATAGATAGACCCTGGCGGTGGGTGTCCTTGTCCTCGTCCACGGACACGTAAGCGGCCAGCGCCGAGCACGCTTGGAAATCCGTCCCATTTGTATCACTTGCCGATACCGTTGCTCGCCCTAACTTGTGCCACGCGGTTTTCCTCTCAACGGTGCTATAGCAAGTAATACAGCCTTTTGTCGGAGGATATGCTGAATCTGACGCTCACGAATATCACAAAGTCCAGTGTTGCACCTGGAGAGCCGCCGGATCCTTTCTTGATCAGTCGAAGAAGAGGGAGACGAAGCGAAGCTGAGCTGCCAAGCCTTGATATCGGCCGAGGTCTCTTTTAACAAGGTCTCTTTTCGTAGAAGAGTACAGTTCGCGTCGCCTAGCTCCTCGTAAAGCAGGTGACTATGAAGCGTAAGCATTTTTCTGTAAAGCACAAAATTGATCACAGCAATCAAATTGATTAGTTTATAAATTGAGATAAGCTATAAAAATAACGAGTAAACCTCTAAATACTACAGTAGCGCTAGCAACACTCCCGGGCGTCATAGTGTGTTGACCGGTGATCTTCTCAACCTAGCCTCTCAATCTTGGTACGCTCTTCTCGAATGGTGTCTCGGAGGCGATCCTTAGAATCTGGTACTGGGCAGAGGGCGCGATGATGTTCTCCGTCTTCGGGTATAAAAAAGTGCAGCGTAGTTCTGCTCACCACCAGCAGTACCAACACTCGGTGTTACCGCGTTGACAATCAGCCGGATTATTGCATCTTTCCAAGCAGTGTGGGCATCGTCCTTCTCGCATTATGAGTTTGTATCTCTGCTCTCCGTTTATGAACTGAGGGCACGAATCCGAATAGTGACTGTCCCTCATCTTGCAGAACGAGCAAAACGTCGGCCCGCCATAACTTGACTTTTCGTGTTTATTGGCAGCCTTTGTTGAGGTGGAATACAGTCCGGATCTTGGTATTCCCTCGCTGATGCTGGATAGGCTAGGCAGATGTCCCTCTGCAAAAAGTCTATTAGCCGTATAATTTGACTTCTGTTAGGTCTATTGTTTCATAGGTTAGGCGCGTATTAAAAATTGATTCGATCTCGATTATCACCGCAGTTAGTTCTTCTAACGAAGGTAGAGATCTGCCAAGAGTTTTATGCAATGAATGTTTGATCGATATGGTCATTCTTTCATGGAATCCTCCTTGCAATGGCGCGTAAGGGATGATATGTTTCCGATCAATCCCTCTATTGCTGAGCTCTAAGTTTATCGATGGATCGTTTTGCGCCGCCTGGAGGCTTTCCGCCAGTATGTCTTCTCCAAGCGAAAAGGTGGGAGCGTTATCGCAAATAATTGTTTGGGGCACTCCTCTTCGGGCGAATAATCGTTTAAGCATGTGCAAAAATGCTGTGGTCGTCAGGTCGGAGACCACATCCAGGTGTAAAATCCTGGCTACCGTACATGTGATGATCAAGCCATATCATTTTCCTTGACTTCCATCTTCTCGCATCATCGCTAGAGGCCCGAAGTAATCAAGTCGTATGTATTGGAATGGACGTGATCTTACTGCCCGTTCCTTGGGCAGATCTCCTTGGACGGGGTATTTGTAGGGAAGGTTGTTCCACACTTCACACTTTGCACATTTACGGATCAGATTCTGAACCCGTGACCGTAACTGTGGAATTCAAAATGTTGCCTGACGAGACTCGCAGTATGGTTTATGCCAGTGTGCCCATCTTGATGAACATCCAAAATTATGATTTTAGCCAAAGTGGTCTTCTGTAATGAAAAGGCAGGATATTCAGTAGTGTATTCGAGTCATGCTCTGCCAAAACTTCCGTAGCATCGCACAATCCCTTCTTGGTCACTGTGTATGTTGAGGTCATTTAGGGACTTTATGATTTCGCTTGTGACATGCAGAGCTTGATGAGCCCTTATAATGACCTTGCTCGACAGCTCCATTTCTGAGCCGCTCAGAAAGGACGGGTTTGTTGCTACCGGCACTTTCGGGATGGCCACCTGGATCTTGCTTGTCCTCCTTTTATTGACTGCTCTCACGGATGCTCGTATGGACCGAAGAGCACACGCGATAACTCGTTTCGCCTTAGTGAACGTGTGTGTGTCGACTTTAGGAGTTCCGAGTCGTATGATGTAACCTCTGCTGCTACCATTACTTCAGCTTTACAATCAGGATTGTCCCTTTTTCATCAGTAGCGCCGCAAAATATTGTTTCTCGTAATGGTCAACAAGACACACTATTTTTGAGCCAAGCGGGCCCTTTCTACCAAAGATGTTGACTGAATTCATCTTATGCTAGTCCTCTTGCTCCACGAATATAGACGCATCCAATATTGAGCACCGTCTCCAGTTCACTGATTCCGCGATAGCAAGACGAGCAGCTAGCGTGAATGCGTTCATCTCAAGCTTCGGTACGGTAACCGTTCCTCATACTAGAGCCAGTTTGGATTTCGAAAAAGGTAAACCGCTTCGGAATTCCGGAGGTAAGCGCATGCCGTCATTTCGGTATAGCTCGCATAAGCAAAAATCACTATGTTGACCTCGGTTCCTTTTGGGGCTGACCAGGAAGGGCTTCCAACTTCTCATGGAACTTTTAACAGGGACCCCTACAGATCGATATAGCTTCGAACGCTCATCACAAATGTGGAAACTAAAAGTGCTACGGGCTGTTCCGAAGCGAGTTGGAAAGGGTCAAAACTTACATGTGATTCACCTGTGATGAGAGGCACTTTGCCATCAGCACGGCCGTTGGAGAGTGCGGTGGCCACCGTGGCTCAATGGTAGTGTTGCGTACCTGCAAGGCAAGGGTTGAGGGTTTGATCTCCGTCAATGAGGTTTTTTGCATTTTGTGTTTCATGACCAGAAAGTGCTTTTCTTTCACTTTTGAACGATTCATTGAATTGGAACCTATCACACCCATAATTTACTCTGCCACTTTATTTATTAGGTTGTCCCAAAAGTCTTGTAGGATTTTTTCGATCTTCACTTTTTATTAGTTTTTCTTCCAAAAAACAATTAGGCAACAGCGTATTCACCATTGTTATCGACAACATTCTGCCTCCTCATAGGTAGATCGTTGATACCCTCCTCCCAGAACTCTGGGTTCTGAAAGTCGAAGAAGTCAGTGATCGCCTCTGCAAGCAAGTCATAATCAACGAATTTTCTCTTGGCCAGGAAGGGTACAGGAGAGTGGATAAGGTGATAGTCAGAAGGGTCAATGTCTGGAGGGTATAGTGGGTGGGGCAGCACATCCCAGCCGAGCTCTTGTAGCTAAGCCTATGTACTCTTCGCGATTTGGCGTTGTCATAAAGCATGGTGACCGCGGACCTTTTCGGCGCTTTTCTCGAACAGCGACGGTGAGCTGCTGGAACTGGTGGGTGCATACGGCAGCGGTGACTGTCTCGCCTTGTACCGGCACCTCCTGGAAAAGCATTTCTTCCGCGTCTAGAAGCAGCAGAGTAGAATCTTCTTCGGATGAGGGCGGACATGGGCAGCGTTGGCGGCTCGGCGTCACGTGGCAGCCAAAAGGCGCGCCGTGCGTTAGTATCGTACATGTCCCAGCTTTTATCGCCCGTAGTCAGAGAGACGAGAAAGTCGTCGCGATGCGGGCGGAGCAGCAGAGATTGCCAGATGCTCACACAGGCACTTTCGTGAGCATCCATCAGGGCATGAGGTCCATCGCGACAGTACCTTCCGATAACCGGGCTTGTGGAGACGACGATTTACGGTTATTGGTGCTTGTCCATTCCTCTCCGCCAGCTCGCGCATGGTGGTTTCAGGTTCGGCGCGAACGGCGGAGAGCAGCGTCTCGTCGTCGATGTGGGCGTCCCGTGCATTGTTTGTCTTCCATGTCAATCTCACCGTTGCTTGAGGTGATGAGCCAGCAGCACACGGTCTCGTAGCTTACACATCCCTTGCCCAATGCAACGTTGATGGAGTCGCAAGCTTCCGTCGCTTTGCTGCCCCAAGACCACTCATAGTATATGACACCGTATGTTGGGTAGGTATCGACAACGGGCATTGTAGCTCCCTCTAGGGATCTGGTCGGTCAGTATATATTTTTCTAGAAAGCTTAGAGCACGTTCTACCATATTCCTGAGCTGCCTAAGTCTGCCTCGGAGTGAACAAGAATTATTGATGTTATTGGAAAAATCCTACAAGACTTTGAGGACAACCTAATATAGCTGCTAACAATACTCACAAGGGAAACATATCAGGCCGAAGAGACTGCCATACCACACGAATTAGGCATTGCTGCGTAAAAAGATTATGTTATTCGCGCACAGGGGGTATCACTTCTTGTGCAAATTTCAGCCAAATCCAGTTTTTGGTCCAACTTCGGATAATTGGGAGTGGGCAGGGGATAGAAGTGGTAGTTTTGAAGTTTCTTCAACAAAAAATCCTGCAACCTGAACAAGATAACCTACTTATATCTGTTGCACTTGCCCACCGCACTAAACGTACGTAACAAGTGTCAAATAAGAACATCTCCTCGCCAAACGTCAACCACCTCTGCTTTGTTCAATGTGTTGCCAGTAGGCCGTGTATCTTTCCGAAATTGGTCAGATTCTCGAGTTGGCCAAAAAGTTGTTCCCTAGGGTAATTTGACTCCCTGCACGCGAAAATACCACTGGTTCTGCACGAGAAGGACTGGCTCGCGCGTTATGGGCTTCCGAACGTACCATGTAATAGTATTATTCATTCAGGTAAACGTGTAGACAATGAGACACAAATGCAAAAAAAAAAATTTCCACGGCGTGGAGCAAACACAACACCCCTATGCTACAGACCCGGAACACTACCAGTAAGCCACGGTGGCCGTTAATAGGTCAGCAACGGTCGTGCTGATGGCAATGTGCCTCGCCAATGAGATATCACAGGCAATTTTTGATTCCTCCTAACTCCTTTGGAGCAGCCCGTAGCACTTTTAGTTTTCCCAGTCGTAATCAGCGTTCGAAGCCCTATCGATTGATAGGGGTCCCTATTCGAAGTTCCATGGAAAGTTGCAGGCTCTTCCTGGTGAGTACCTAAGGATGCACTTATTGAATTCCTTTGATACCTTTGCAATGTTGCACCACTGCTCTACTTTTTCTTCTGGCAAAGGTGTGCTCCACTCATATTGTTCCCTTTATAAGTTTTGCAGAAACACCTTCGCTCGATGAAGAAGCGGCGTATTCTAACCCATAGGATCATACACTGTGGCTATTGCGGTTGTCACTGCTCGCTCAGCAGTTTTCATAAACTCCTTTATTGTGCACCATAGTTCCAGCATATCTAATCGAGAGTCCCATACAATGCCGAGCACTCTGCTGGACGACTGCTGTTCGCTTTTTTAGCTTCCGGTGTTGAACTCATGACGCTCCTTCGTTGGAAACGAACTCTCGTAAATTTATCCGAAGTTCGCCTCATATCGTTTCCGCCTTGCTTTAGAAGAGCTGCGTCTCCTCACATGAGTCCGAAGTGAAAAGGAGCTTATCCACGTAAAGATTGGCTTTTATCTCCTAAACCAAGTTCTCTTTTTTGTGCCTGTTCAAATGATAATGAGTTGTTTCCACCAGCAGAAGGGGTGAAGATTTCAAACCGGAAGTGATCCTTGTGAAGCGAAGCGTCCGGATATTGTCTACTGAGGGTGGCTCTCCGTGATCCTTAAGCCATATAAAGGGAGTGGCATCGCGATTCATTTCGTGTAGCCGAACCTGGAGGAACGCTTTCTCCACGTCCGAGATTAAAGCTATACTGCCGATTCGCCATCGTAGCAGGAGACCATATAGTGAAGGAAGGATAACTGATCCCTGTGTAAGACGTCGTTCAAAGACGGACATCCCATGTAATGGGCTGATGGGTCAAAGACTATGCGCAGCTTTGTTGTAGCCTTTTGTGGCGTCAGCACTGGCTAGTGAGGGATGTGAAGAATCTGGATTTCCTCTCCTGTCTTCTTCTCTTCCATTGGCTCTACATTGCCTTTGCTGAGCTGGTCTTGGAAGACATCATCTAACTGTTCCAGTAATTGAATGTTATACGCCGAAATGTTATACGCGTTATACGCCGAAATATTGCAATATTTTCAAGACTTTCGAGACTTTTGAGGGGTCTTTTGAGTCTTTTGAATAAATATTTTGGAGTCGCAACTGTTTTCAAACATTCAGATAACCATGAGACTCCGGAACAGCACAATATTAATGTTCCAGTAATTGCCTACCCTTCTTCAGTGAAGACCATACATTGACCAAGCGTTTGTATCCTAACGCTAGGTTATCCGGCGAAGGTGGGTGTAGTATTATACCTTCCATGGCAAATGAACATAATATCCATCTTCCCTACGTCCAATGGTCCTATTGAACTTTTCCCAGACTAGTTTAGCGAACTTGCTTTGCACCTCCTTTTCCAGTCCCTGGAATTTTTCCATTCCGGCTCCATCCATTGACCAGTATTGCTCCCAATGGTCCCTTTCTTCCTGTGTTATTTCTTCTTCACCCTCTTCAACCATATATATCCTCACAGAATTCATTCACCAGCATTGTTCTCATTGGTCTACTTCGCTATCCCGACATTGTGAAACATGCAGATCTTCCTTTTCGCTTTCCTTCCGCTTCCCACAGGTTAGATAACTGTCATGACTCTGCAGTCATGATCACGAGGAAGCGGCTAGGTGCCTCTTGGTACCTGCATTTCACAACGCCAGCACACACGCAATAAACGTTCAATGATCAAGCAGACACTTCTATGGCTATCTGAGACAATGTTTGTACCGCTCACAATTGGGGGAACAAATACCGCGTTCGGGGGAGGAGCAAGTCAGTTCAGTTCTGTTCAGTTTAGTTTAGTTCAAATCAGTCAGTCTTACCGGTTACTGACTTCTCCTCTTTCTCTCTCTCTTTTCAGGCTCTTTGCCCGACAAGCGGCCTTGCCGCATAAGACAAGGAACAGGCCGGTGGACCTGCCACCTGTCCACAACTTACACATCCACACGACAACAAACAATGTTAACAAGTAATGCATATTGTAGGTAGCTATTTTTGTAAAATTGTTAGCTTTTGCATAATCATGTTGTATAATAAAGAAATTAAACTAAGAGTTGTGACAAACTACCACTGAATCAAAACATGGTGCACCGGCCAAGATTAATAAGACAACTGCAAATAATTACACATACAACTCACGCCTGAACCAATTCCACTTACAACTCTCATCTAAACTATTTCCACTTACAACTCTCATCCGAACTAATTCCACTTGCGACTCACGCCTGAACTAATTGCACTTACAACTCATGGCTGAACTCATTACACTTACAACTTATGCCTGAACTTATGCCTAAGTCTATGCCTGCCTGAATCCATGCCTGATTTACTTACACTTACACCTCATGCCTGCACTCATGCTTGCCGGAACTCATGTCTCAGTTAGATCCACTTACAGCTCATGCTTGTCGGAACTCATGCCTGAACTAATTATACATACAAATCATGTCTGAATTCATGCTTATCCGATTTCATGCCTTCACTTATTACACGTAAAGATCATACCGGGACTCATGCCTGTCTGACCTCACGCCTGAACTATCTACAAATACTACTCGTGTTTCATACCTCCTCATCGCACAATTATCGAGCCTCGTCAACACACAGCAAGATCGATTTACTATAATACTTACTATAAGAAATAAATGAAACAGATTTCACGATTCTGCACATCAAGGAGTGAAAATCCAATGAGCATATTCATGTTACAAACGGTTCAAAAACAAGCCAATATGAAACCCGAACATATCTGACGCTGCTGGTGATGAATATCTAAAATCTACCAAAATATTCTACACCTTGAGCATATCATAATGCACTTACTGCTCGAATGCAGTATAACCGATCTATCGCCTGAATACACTTCAATTGATCTACAACCTGAACGGATCTACCGCCTGAATACCATACAAGTGATCTATAGCCTGAACTGCCTGAACACACTGCAACCGACCTACAACCTGAAGTGGTCTACCACCTGCATACAATGAACTACTCTCCTGCCTGAACATATTACAACTAGATTTCAGCCTGAATACACTGCTCATCTGAGTATAACACAGTTGTGCTATAAGCTCCATACGCTACAAATGATCTTATTTTTGATTACTCTTGATCGTTTTTGACCAAGTACAGGTCAATTGCAGTCTGAACGCACCTATAACCTGAACGCACCTTCGGCCTGAATACATCACAATTGACGTTTAGTCTGGAAAAGTCTCACACACCTTACGTTTCTGTGAACTAACGTACAATTGTCGATGACTTTCAGAACCCCGGTTATCCTGTATAAGCTATCTGAAGAGCATAACAAGCTATACGGGCCGAGAAATAAATACCACAATCGCAACTGATCTGATTAACATTGCTCTGGATCCCGATTTCAATTTTCGCAGATTACGACAGAACAAAAAAAACACAATCGAGAAAACCGCGGAAACAAGATGTTCACGGCCAAAAAGATATGAAAAGAGAGCTAGAGTCAAAAAATAGATTAGAATGGCAAGCTTGCACAAATATGTGTCTGAAACGGTGTCTTATGAAAAGTGCTGATTTCAAGAACAAATTCTGAACATCCGAGACAAAACTCGGAAAAGTGCTAATTGTCCATAGCACAATTCAAAGTACGCAACAGGAAAGCGACGAAATTGGCAGACTGCACAATGTCTGAAGATATTCATTATTCTCTGGCCGTCTTACTATTTGTTCTGAATCATTTATTTTGCGAATCTGCCTACCCGCTCCCGTATCGAAATAGATTTATTATGGCTCCAGAGAGTCATAAGGTATGAACTTTCAAAATAATGATAATCAGCTTTTTTATGACGTTTCGAAGACACCGTAAAAGTCAGTGAATCACGCGATTGGAAAGTCGACTTCACATTTGATGTTTCAAAATACTGTAAGAGCTCTTGTACTTCTTGGAGTATCAAAAATCAGTCAACTATACAATGTTCTGACGTCAGAAATCATTATTATCACAGCAGAAGCTTCAAATTCAACAAAGCCACAAGAAGCCTGAGTGAGGTTCTTCTTACAGATTTCTTTATACAAAGCCAATAGGGCTATTTCATTCAAGCTAAAAATATAAACGAGCTGAGACTGCTTACCTATTCGTCAACAAGGTATAAAACGAATACAGTTACAAGTACTGACATATGACTGACCAGACGCGCGTGAAATCCACTTTGATTCAAAAAAAAAGAAATTCTACAAAGTCTTAGCCATCTCCATCACTTACTTTTATATAACATGCAAACTCTAACAATGTTCTGATTACAGGAAGTATTCTGAAAATGCATAACATTTTCCACTTCACTACAAGGATGCTGAGTTATGGGCAAAAGCTCCGGTGCCAGACGGGACTCGAACCCGCACTTCATCCTTTCCGGGGATATGTGCTAATCCATTACACTAGCTTTTGAATGGTATATTTACCATAGCTTATCAGCACTCACACGTATGTTGGAAGCTAAGTTAGTTGTAAAGCTGAGTTGAGGCGAAGGTGGCGTCGGTAGTGTAATGGATTAGCACATATCCCCCGAAAGGATGAAGTGCGAGTTCGGGTCTCGTCCGGCACCGAAGCTTTTGCCCATAGCTCAGCATCCTTGTAGTAACTTTCGCATCGCGAACTGCGGCGATAGACAGCAGTTATCAAAAATTGAACAAATTTTCACTTCGTTCTCCTCTTTCTAGCATATCGTACGCTATCCCCCGTCCTTTTTGCTTTAAAGCACTCAGTAAACACCTTCCAATTACATAGACAAAGTATCCCTTGTTTGCAACGCTATGGCGCAATGCGCTGTGCCACGCCTCGCTATACATAAACATTAAAAGCTCATGGCTCAGCGTTGCAACATTCAGCCCTTTCATGAGTAGAGAAAAAGACACCAGACGTGCATAGCACGCCGCATGATGACATCATCACAAACAATCACGATGTTAGGTTGTCCCAAAAGTCTTGTAGGATTAAAAGTCTTGTAGGATTTTTCCAAAAAAAATCAGTAAATCTTGTTTACTTCGAGGCAGGTCTAGGCGGTCCAGGAATATGGTAGAACGTGCTCTATGGCTTTCTAGAAAAATATATACTGACCCACCAGATCCCGTAGAGTGAGCTACAATGCCCGTTGTCGATACCTACCTAACATACGGTGTCATCTACTATGAGTGGTCTTGGGACAGCAAAACGACGGAAGCTTGCCACTCCATCAGCACTGCACTGGGCAAGGGATGTGTGAGCTACAAGACCATGCGCCGCTGGCTCATCAGCTTCAGCAACGGCGAGATTGACATAGAACACAGACCACTCTCAGAACTGTGCTACTTCTGCGACGCCGAAGAAATGCTTTTCCATGAAGTGCTGGTACAAGGCGAAACAGTCACTGCTACCGTATGCATCCACCAGCTCCAGCAGGTCGCTGTCGCTGTTCGAGAAAAGCTTCAAAAAAGTACGCTCAAGGTCCACGGTCACCCTCCCATGACGACCCCCCTCCCATTTCACGAAAAGTACCCAGGCCAAGCCCGGCTGGGATGTCCTGCCCTACAGGCCATACTCTCCAGATATTGCCCCTTCTGACTATCACCTTACCCATGCCTTGAATCCTTCTTGACCAAGTGAAAATTCGTTGATTATGGCATGCTTGCAAAGGCGATCGCTGACTTCATCGACTGCCAGAGCCCAGGGTTCCGGGAGGAGGGAATCAACGATTTACCTATGAGGTGGCAGAGCCTTATCGATAACAATGGTGAATACGTTGTTGCCTAATTGTTGTTTGTTGGAAGAAAAAATAATAAAAAATGATGGTCGAAAAAAATCCTACAAAACTTTTGAGACAACCTAATATTTACAAGTCATCACGACGGTATTTACATGTCACCCCAACCAATCACGACATTTGTAGTCTATATACACTTAATAGGGCACCCGATGGAATGTAACGAGAGACAACGGAACATATAAAATTAATCAAACCATGAACTGTAGATGCTAACTCATTTCAAAGAAAAAATGTGAAATCTCAGAAGCCTTTTTTTCCCTACTTCCATGCACTTGAACAAAGCTGGCGCATTATTAGAATGCTCCGTTATCAAGCTTTTACAGATGGACCAAACGATCTCTAGAGACGGAGACTGCACCGTAGTATCCTGAGAGCCGATGTCCGCCTTATCGGTCATGAAATCTACCATGAAAGCCATTTATAAAAAGGCGTAAGAACCATCACTTGTCCATAATTTTATCCTTCTTTGTAACAATTAACCCTCCTACGCATTAGTTACGTTCCCTTTACTTCGTAAGCTCTTTAAAATATCTTACTGAATTTAATTGAGGCTGAACACTACACCTCTTTTCAAATATTTACCTGAATGTACCAAATCTGGACGCTAACCCGCTAAATGTCGAACGATTCTTTTTCGCGTAGCAAGCTTAAACTACACAATTTCAGGATGGACAACATACCTAGAAGAACAAGGAACACAACACTGTCCCCGAGATTTTATTCATTCTGCAGCGTCAAACGTACCGCATGACATGGAGCAAGTAATAGCTGATCTAACTGTGAGTTAACTCGAGGAGATGAGAATCATGCGTAAGATAGATACCACGAAAACAAGAAATTGTTGTAGGTTAGACTGTTTAACATAGAAGTACATGTCAACAACATTGAAATGGAGTTTATCCTCATTGCCAACCAAGTACTAAACACAAGGAGCGCAAGTGAAACGAACGACAATTGATTGGGAAAAGTGTTCTTCAACACTGTTAAAATGTTAATATATTAATAAAACGTTAACAATAGAGTAACAGAAAATAAAGTGTGGTTGATGAAATTGTTAAGTCAACACAACACAATTTGTTTAACAGTTAGTCGCCGATTATAACATTGAATAAGCAACAAGGCAATCAATCATAGGACGCACACGGGAAGGCGGACGCAATAATTAAAACAACGAGCATAAAGTCTCGTCAGAACTTCAATACAGTAGGGGCGCACAGAGTACATAGTGGTCTCGAGCACAAGAGACACATGCAGGGCAGACACCGAGCGAAACATATACGCTATTCGCAAGCGACGCAGGAGCTTTTCTCGAACAGCGACAGCGAGCTGCTGGAGCTGGTGGATGCATACGGTAGCGGTGACTGTCTCGCCTTGTACCAGCACTTCATGGAAAAGCATTTCTTCGGCGTCGCAGAAGTAGCACAGTCCTGAGAGTGGTTTACATATATTTTCCCATCGTTAATCTTGACTGTTGAGTAAAAACTAGAGATTATTTTGTTTATTGACCTCTTCGTCGGTGGAGAGTTCCTCCGTACCCACGCCGGGTAATTTCCACAGGTCGGAGTAATCCATGTTTGGACGATCTTGAAAATATTGGGAGGTGTTTGTATTCATGAGGTATGACATATGTGATGGTGCATTGTTGTTGTTCAGGGTTCCTGAGATTACTGGGCCGAAGAAAATGGGTATTAGAAGGAGTCCGGAGGGTAACGGTATCACCGGTTCATTTAGTAGCAGCACAGAATTGATAATCCATGCCCAAAGTATATTAGGAATTATTTCCCTTGTAGAATCGTATAACCAGGGCTGTGAAAAACAAGGAAATTTCTCTTTCAGGAATGTTTTATCTTCCGATTGTAACCCTATAAGCGTTAGAGCGTTTGTTATTGTGTCGTTTGTAAGCAATTTGACTTTCAGTGATCGCACTTTCTGATTAATTAAGAGAGCTTCAACATGTTTGAGTCTGCAAGAAAGAAATACTGAATGGCCTGAATTGAACGAGTTTAGCTGGCTCACTCAGTGTAGTGGCAAAAAGGCCTTGCCAACTCCGAATAATAACTCAATCTTCGTCTATTAAAACAGCAAGGAGAGTAGTTGCAATAGTTCTGCAATTCCTCAAATGTTTCATTTACAATAAGCTTTCATCAAATACTAAAATGAAACTATCGCAGTATATACCAGAGGTAGCACAGATTGATCCACTAACGACCGCGTCGGAGATTCAGACATCCGACATCGCAACCGCAGAACAGCTCCTTATTAAAATCATGCAGCGTGACCTCTCTCAAAGAGATGAAGAAAAGTGGGACCAGCTGGCACTATACAAGGACGAAAATAGCTCAATCCGTTGCCATGGCCGACTACAAGGCTGTCATCTTCCAAGAGACATGAAAGAACGGATTTTACTCCTTCCAACTCACTGCACTTTTAGTCGGAGACTACCATGAACGTTGCGGTCATCAAGGAGTCAATAGAACACTCGCCAACTTACGTCAACTTTACTGGATACCAAGAGGCCGACAAGTAGTACGAAAATGTATCAAACAATGTCTCGCTTGTAAACGAACGGTAAGCCTTACTGTTATCCCCTCTCTCACCATTACCATCAGCATGAACTAAACCCTATAAACCTTTCTCACACATAGGTATTGATCCAGCAGGCCCTTTCTACATCACCGATTACGACAAAAAAAGCAGAAGATGATCTTCCTCGTTACCTGCATGACTACACAAGCCGTCCATCTAGAGCTGGTAAACAATCTGAGCGCAGCCCAAATTATCAATGTTTTAAGAAGGTTTATTTCACGTCGAGGTAAGCCACAGCACATCATATCGAACAATGCATTTGACTTCAAACTTGCTAGCTAAATTCTTTCAACGGTAGACGACGAAATTCTCTTCAAACAAAAAATTGTGCAAATTTTCTTGGCTAACGAAAAAATCAAAAGGAAATTCATAACCCCGATTTCCCCATGGAAAGGCGGCTTTTATGAACGTATGAGTGGTGTAACGAAATCCACTCTTAAGCGAGTATTGTCGCGAAAATCTTTCGACGAATCTACTTTCCATACGATAGTCACTGAATGCGGGGCAATGGTCAACTCAAGACCCTTAGCGTACACGGGAAGTACAGTAGTCGACTCACTCGTAATTCGCCCAATAGACTTCCTCATTCCCTACGCAAACCTCTTTCCCTTTGCCCATTTGAACATGGAATCAAATAGCGACGATTCAGAATATCAGCCACAACCCACAAAGGATCAAGCAATACAATGCTTTCGTAAGCAATTAGACTATCTTCAAAATTTGTGGAACGTATGGCACGAGACCTACCTTCCAGAACTACGCAATTTCCATCAACGTCGAATCAAGCAAAAGACATTTACTTGAAAACCACCAAGAGTCGGGGAAGTAGTCCTTATCATGGATGACAACACACCTCGAACCGATTGGCCACTAAGTCTTATTTTAAAATTATTACCAGATCAAGACGGAACAGTTAGAGCGGTAACATTACGCACTTCCAATTCAGAGATGGAGCGTTCAATAAACATGTTGATTCCCTTAGAACTGGATGACGATACACCAACACAACCACCTAACGACAACATAATCAACAAAAACGGCGAGCCTAACACTAGTGATACCAGAGAAAGCAGCCCAACGCCAAACTTCCGTCCTGATACATCAAAACATACCAGGAACCGGCATCGGCGCCCATCACTTCCACGAAAAGCAAAAATGAGCAAAAGATACAATAATTACATAATTGCAACAGCCACAGACGTCGCAGATTCCTTAATTACACAATCGAGACCACCTGGCCATGGAAACATTGGCTTACTATAACATTGATCGCAACATTAATCCACCCGTCATATGCACACCTCAGTCAACAGACACATTTGCAGTGTGTTACTGGAGGAATCAGTATCCACATGTTGCAACAAGTAGGACGTATGCAAGTTTGCGGTAATGACTACTGTATTGAAGTACATGAACCTGACCAGAAAATGAAAATAAAATTCCCACTAGAAATCGCCCTTCACACCTACCATATCACATTGAAGTTTATGAAAGGGAGCAGCACACAAGCGACTCACTGGGCATTCCTCCGAGCCCATTTTGTGAGCAGATTACCTGCACCTTCTTTCACAACTAATTTCAAACCCGGAGTGCTGGCCACGAACCGCAATAGCTATAACTGCAGTCGTCTTCTACATATATACTTACAGTAACAGCATACATCGCATTCACAGTAGTCCGCAAAGTGTCTAGATTTGCACTTGCCTCTCTGGAAAAAATAGATTCCTTCGCTGCTCCAAACTATGCTCACGTAAACGCTCCTCACGATGGTCACATGATTGCACCCCTTTAATAGAGCTCGATAAAATAACACAAGACGGAACACCACAGCAGTATTACGATTAATTACATATATTTGCCAACAAACGGTCTTGTTACCCACAACGATCTCCCAATGTAATCAATACGACCATAACTGCCATAATCAAACCACAGTACATGCAATATCAATCCAATGCAACCTGAGATGTGCATACAACTTCAGCATGGCAATAGGCGAGTTCACATCATGCGTATTTCCTTACAATCATTGAATCTCAGATGCCGTAAGGAGACACTATATTTCTCAAGGAACACCGTCACTAAAGTGCGCTATCAAAAACGCTGCCCACACATGGGAACGTGCACCGGCCTCAAATGCGAAAAAATAACTTACAACACGATGGTGGACGAGCTTGAAGATGCTAACAATTATTACCTATTGCTCCGAGTCCTGCGGTGGACTAGGTTGTTCGTGTGGTTATCCCTCATCGGGATGTCTCTTCTATCACATCTACCACGTACCTCTAGATGACCACATTTACGAAATTTTCATTGCCCATCTTGGTTCGAGACAATATCACTTACAGTGGAGTTCAATAGAGGCACGTCAATGCCCCACCTTATCCAATTAAGACCCTACACCAAAAAACGTTTATACAACACATCCTTCGGAATTACAAGTTTCACATTTACCCCTTTATCGATGCTACATCACCGATTCCTCACAGATGGGGATACAACAGCATTTATCCGTCCACAAAAGGAATTTAGCTACGTCTGTAGTTTCGACACTCGCAAACAACCTAACAACCACACCGCCAATGATTGCGTCATAAAAGACACATGTAAATGTAATTCCGCGGAAGACTCCATCACTTGTTATTGTACCAACAACAACATCTCAGAAATAACAAAACTTTCCTATACACTCCCCTTACCCATTCCCAACGGCTTCTTATCAATAGAAGGACTTAATCGTATACCAGTCTTGGGAACTCGTGCAGTTGCAGTGGAACTAATGCTCATGCTCGACCCCAATACACACCGTATCGCGCAACGAATACAAGATTTCCAATGCAACATATTACCTCAGCAACTTATCGACTGTTACAATTGCTTCAAAGGTGCAACGGCCAATATATTATGTAAATCCGATACACTCATGTCCACGGCACAAGTTAACTGTGGACTACAACAGTTCACCCCAACTTGCACAAGAAAGGGGAACACAAATTCACGTGCTCTTATTTTACAATAAGGCACGATTACACGAGGTATGCGAAGCACAATGTGCCTCTCATACAATAATTTTTACATTGCAGGGACGAGCCCTCAACTATGTAAATGGCATGAAACCCCTATGGCACTACCTTCGATTGTGGGACAATAAAACAACACCGAAACCTCCTCCTTTGATATCGACTTCGCCTTACCGGACGTTTCACATTTCATCGGAACATGCAAACAATTTCTAATCTACTCAATAACCGTACTTCTTTTATTTATCAGTGCCCTAATACTCAGCACACTCTCCTTTGCTCACAACCTTATACGCGAAAACGAAAATCCCACAACTTCTACACGATCGTGTCATCCCTGCCGCCGGTGAGAATACTCCTAGCTATTCTCGCGGCAGTTCGACGTCTCCTCTACTTCGCCATCTTCACAACCCGTCCTCTTCTACGTTTATTGGCTTCTTCGCGACTGCTACACTAGAGATATGCCCACGAGGAACATCTAGTCTGCGACTCAACACACCGTATCAGATCATTAACAATACACGTCACTTCATCACTCACCTCTAGAGCTACTTTTAAATAGTAAACAACATATTTAGACCTCATATGTAACTAGTTATATTGTAAGGTACTAATTGGTAGTGCTTAAATTGTATTGGTAATGGTTTACTTTGAATTGTAGTAGTAATCCTATATTTGAATTGTATCAGTCACTGTACATTCTGAATTGTATCACTATTTAATATTAACCAATGATACAGATGACAATTACAACACTCATCAGGTGGCGGGGAGGAATGCAATTGCAAGCGACTCTTTCTTTCGTTGTGCGGAGTGTCATGACCCTGCAGTCATGATCACGAGGAAGCGGCTAGGTACCCCTTGGTACCGCATTTCACAACGCCAGCATACACGCAATAAACGTTCAATGGTCATGCAGACACTTTTATTGCCATCTGAGACAATGTTTGTACCGCCCACAATTGGGGGTACAAATACCGCGTTCGGGAGAGGAGCAAGTCAGTTAAAGGCACCATTAGGGTAAGGGAAAACAGAGATCTGGAAGTACATGTTCTTTGAAACGAGTCTCCTACTTCAGAAGGGGTCACATGTGGTGAAAATCGCATTAAAAAAACGCGACTAGGGGTCTTATGGCGGCCCCGCAGCTCGTCATGCCGTTATGCCGTTATGCACCCGGGGAGTCGACGTGGTGGGGTGGGACAACAATGGCGGCCGACTGGTTGAGACTCTGGCCTGTCTTCAATCCACTCCGACCAGAGACGCAGAGGACGAAAGCGAGAAGGCGGAATTTCGGGTTCATATTTCTTGGTTTTTTCGCCGTTTTATGTCGTTCTTTTTCTACTGTTATATTGCTGAGCACCTCTACTTTCGTAATCCCCCAATTTGCCAAAATTGCCCCTAACGGTGTCTTTAAGTTCTGTTCAGTTTAGTTTAGTTCAATTCAGTCAGTCTTACCGGTTACTGACTTCTCCTCTCTCTCTCTATTCAGGCTCTTTGCCCGACAAGCCGCCTTGCCGCACAAGACAAGACAAGAACACGCCGGTGGACCTGCCACCTGTCCACGACCTACACATCCACACGACAACAAGCAATGTTAACAAGTAATGCATATTGTAGGTAGCTATCATTGTAAATAGTTAGCTTTTGTATAATCATGCTGTATAATAAAGGAATGAAACTAAGAGTTGCACGACAAACTACCACTGAATCAAAACAAAAACCGAGCTTCGTGGGTAAAATGTGCAACCCTGATGGTAGCAATATTAGGGGAATGTCCTTCCGTACAAATGACCATAACAGATCGCATCCCAATAATATGGATGGCTGGATGACTTGCTTCTCTTGAAGAAGATTCAATGGAACCTAAAGAGTGCGAAGGAAATCCTGATCTTGTTTCGAGAGGCATGGAAGCGTATGATTGTGTCAAAATGTTGTGCTTGAGCAATTCTAGTGACTGCGAATTCCCTTCTTGGTCCCATATATCTACCCGCACCTTCTGACAGTTTTGTTTTAGTACTTTCTTGGTGCCAAATGTATTCAACCCGATGTGCTTAAACAGGCAAGCCGAGCCTTGCTGCTAATGTTCTATCTATGAAAGATGCATCTGCTCCGGTGTCGAACAGAACGTATTCTTTAATGAGGCTTTTCGGCTTAGGTGCTAGTATTGTCACCACTCCCGTAGGTAAACAAGCCCGTAGTGAGCTCTGCGCATCCTCCACGTTTTGAACCGACAGCACAGAGACCTGCACGGCAGCATCTTCCACATCTTGAGTTATCACCGTAGTTGAGCGAATTTTGCGTGGTGATCGCTCCGTGGTTCCTCCTTTTGGATTTTCTTTCCTCTTTGAGGTATCCCTGGGTTCGCTCTTGTCTTTGACTGGACCCCTGTCTTGCTGCGGATGTTCTTAATACCAGCTGTTTGGATTTGAAACAGACGCTTGGTGGGGACCTCCGCAATTGAAACAGGGTCAGCCTTTACATTGCGGTGCGTTGTGATTAGGCGCCGCACATATTAGGCAGAGCTTATTTTGGCGTAGATATGAAGACCTATCTTGAGGCATCGCATAGATTGTGCAGGTACTGGATGAATGACCCTCTCCACAGTACATGCATTTCGCCCATATTGCTCGATCGGATCGTGTCCTACTTTGAAAATTGCGCCCTCTGGTTTCTGCGGGTTTTTGTTTCATATTGCAGACACATTTCTTCTGTGGATAAAGTTTCATCCACCAATTTGAAAAGGGTGGCGATCGTAAAGGACGTGTCGGCCTACCCCCGTCGTTTGATGATAACTTTCCTTTTAGTGGGATCGGGTAATCTAGTAAGTACTTTTTGACCAACCATGAGCTATTGATATCTGCCCTTTTATCCTCTAATTGGGGCGTAATGGCCTGCAGTTGCTCTAACAACGAGCATTGGCTCTCTATTGTTGGGCTGCGTAACATACACCCTTCCAGACGCTCCAACAATTGATTCACCAACTTTTCTTTGTTATTTTACTGTTAAGGAGACACGCTATTGCCCTAGAGTAGTTATCTTTTGAAACTCTGAATTTCAACACATTCCCGAGCCTCTCCCTTTAACGCATCTAGCAGGTAATTATACTTGACCAAGTCAGGTTAATCACGAGAATGGATGTTGCGACTGAACATCTCCTAGGAATGGTCCCTTTCCCACAAGTTCCCTGCGAATTTTAGCGAGGGTAGTTCCACTGCTTTGTCCGCGCATGAGTCATCGGAGTTGCCGATGCCTCCTCCGTTTCTTGTGCTGGACCCGACGGAATCAATCGATAGCTGCGCAGCGTTGTTTCCGACAGTGTTCTTAGACGGGCTTGGAGAAGAATAATCTGATATAAAGCTTTGGAAAGAGTCGTTTCCGCTTTCCCCACATACTCTCCAAATTCTTTGGGTCTTCTCTGTCGGCATTTCCTTGATTGTCACGGGCTGTGGCCAAGTCCGAAAATACCTTTTCTACCTTTCCGGATATTGCTTCTATCACGCTGATGCTTCCCTTTAATTGTCTGATATCCTCAGCCCTCCCTTCCTGGGTGTTCATGGTTCCCAATCAAGGTTCTCTCTCATAATATTGCCACTATATGCTCCAACTTATTGGTAAACAGGGTCAGTAAGCGTTTTTGTATTATGAGTTGATAGGCCATGATGAATCCACTTCTTGTGAAAGATTCCAAGTCGAAATGGAAAAGAAGGAAAGCAAAGAATAATGAGAAACCGTGATTGCCGAAATGGTCGGGTGCAGTAAATCCAATATTGAAGAAGAAAAAAAATCCGCACTTGAATTTGAACTATCTTCAAGAAAATTGTTAACCGACTCGGTTCTTTCGTATGCCGGATGCATAAAATCGTATCACTTGCCGATACCGTTGCGCCCCAACTTGTGCCACGCGGTTTTCCTCTTAACGGTGCTTAAGTCAGTAATACAACCTTCTATTAAGAAATATACTGAATCTGACGCACACGAATATCACAAAGTCCTAATCTTGCATCGTGAAGAGCCGCCAGATCCTTTCTTGATCAGTCGAAGGCGAAGGAAAAGAAGCGAAACTGAGCTGTAGAGCCTTGACTTCGGCCGAGGTCTCCTTTTATAAACACTCTGCAGCTGGCACATAAGAAGAGTACAGTTCGCGTCGGCTAGCTCCTCGTAAAGCAGGTGGCTATGAAGCAGCATTTTTCTGTAAAGCACAAAATTAGTCACAGCAATAAAATCGATTAATTTATAAATTGAGATAAGCTATAAAAATAACGAGTAAATCTCTAAATACAACAGCAGCGCTAGTTACACCATTCTCGTCCTTGCATCCTGACGCTCGATAGCGTACCTCTCGAAATAAGCCGATCCGCGAACGCGAGCTTCGAACGAGTGACGATCTTATAAACCTCCGTTATGGCGAAAGCCTTATCGGGGTTCGCCGAGGAAGTGCTAGACCATACGACAGAGCGTATCACGAGCCTGCTGCGAAGCAGGCGGTCCACACACGGACTGTTCCCGCGGCGAAGGGATTGAAGAATTTCGTGTTGGTGAAGTGAGGTCACCTGAAATGGCAGAAGGAGGGGGAGTTGGTGGCATGTCCAGAATACCTTCTAAAGTCATGCGGATGTCACAAACAAAAGCACCCCGGCTGATGAGGGACAGCATGATGCCGTGCCATGGTTCCGTCTACTTTTGTGGCATGGCGAAGGCGAAGCAGGCCACCCCAAAGAGAAATGATGGCTGTCCGCTGTGTGCGTGCACGCTCGAGGTCTTCTGCTGGTGAGGCTAGAGATGCATTGACCTCGACAGACATCAGATCGTACACCCATATGAAATCCTTCACCGATGCAAGTGTCCTGTCGTAACCGTATCTGTCGTTCTCAATGTTAAAGCAAACTCATCTAGGCAAAATGCAGTGGAACTCGAGATCGGGTATAAATATCGAGAAGTTGGCCTCCAAAACCATGCAGTTACACTTTATAGCGACGGCTTGGTTGATGATAGGTCCCGTACCCTTGACGGACAGAGGAAGATGTCCATTCTACCTATTGATTTGACTACCCCACGTGAAGTGGAATAGGTGTCAAATCAATGTGGACATTACATTAAGATGGATTTGATTTTAACCGAATTTGTAAGCTGCTAGTTGCTACAAATAGAAAAGGCGCTGCATACCCATGGATACATCACAGACTCGAAGTTGGGTCAGAGTCTAATTCGGATAGTTTTTGCTTTCAGTGCGTGGGAGCTTGCTTTAAGTTATTTTTTTCAGGTAATAGGTGCGGCAATCTGCTCTTGAAGTGGCTGAGAGAGTGGGAAACGCATGAAACGAGTAGTGCCAGGTACTGGTGGGATGCCAGAACATTTATGGCAACGAAACGGGATGAGAGATATCATGGAAGAATATCGTTAACTAAGTGGTAACAAATGAGTGGGCCAAAAGTTATGCTGTTATCAAAGTAGATGTGTAAGGTAAATAAATCATAGGTTGTACGATCCTTGGTGGGGCTTTATCTGAGACTGAGGGGTGACGGTAATTGATGGTTATTATTCTGTACATCTTGTACATCGAGTGGCTTTGCGGTGAAAAGATGAGATTATCAGAATAACAATTACTAACATGAGGTTTCTCACAGGGGATTTTCAAATTGGATAGTAGAAGCAGTTGACTAGAGGCAGTGGCGAAATAGCTATGAAGCAATTGAGTACACCTTTTAGAGGACGCCGGTTTATACAACATTTTTTTGTCCTGGATTTTACGATGAAGGTGGCCTAGTAATATCAGCGGGTTATTGATCCCGCTCGAACTGATCGCTTCTGTTAACCACCTCGTGAGCATCAGATTTATTAATACGAGATCAGTCCACTCGATGATCTTCAGCGGAGGCGACGGGCCCAGAGGTGACGGCCCGGAGGAGACGACGGCGGTTGACGGAGCCGTGGCCGGAGTGCTGTCGTCGCATTCGAGAATCCTCTGATGATGCCATCGTCGATCCAAAGCCTTAAGTACAAAGCATCATCAGAGTTAGTACAGTAGGCTCGCGCACTATCTGCCTCTCATCCCGTCATACTCTCTCAAATCCGACGACTACATTTACCCTGAAAAGGCAACAAAGGAATGAACAGCTAGGGGACTTCAACTGTTTGTCCATTGCGACCTTAATTAGTAATTTGTTTCATAATTACGCGCTCTTGCACTCTCT
This sequence comes from Trichostrongylus colubriformis, assembly GCA_963978905.1. Taxonomy (NCBI): domain Eukaryota; kingdom Metazoa; phylum Nematoda; class Chromadorea; order Rhabditida; family Trichostrongylidae; genus Trichostrongylus; species Trichostrongylus colubriformis. The sequence goes on from OZ022258.1 coordinate 29,658,707, forward strand.
TACAGCATAGAGAAGCTCTATAGACATGTACAGCATATATGGTATGCTAGAATTATCGGAGATGGTCAGAATTAAAGCTAAATCTGAGAATAACTGAGCGATATTGAACGGTCAGATGGTTGTACAAAGTTTCATATAGTTTTATGTGACGTTATCAAGCAAATTATTACTTGGTTCTGACTTATCACGGGTTCCTTAAAACAAGCCCGCGATTCGTTGCGACTACTTTCGTTAGAATATTCTTGCCTGCTATTTTTTACACACTACGACGTGGTGTTGCGAGCTTTCCTGCTACGATCTCATAATTTGCACCAAGGTGAGCTATGATGTCCTTTGTAGGACATGGTTTTTCCTTGTGATCATCAGCACAAGTATTTGCTTCGAAACTATTCTAGTTCTGGGGGAGAAGAGGTTCGTTCTGCGTTTGTGAAAGGGTCTTCGTTAACGCTTCTCGGCGATGGCGGTTTTTAATGTTAGACATGCGTCGATCTATCGCACACAGGATTTTCACTTCGGAGATAGTCGGCACAATGACAGAGCACGAACTTTCTACTGAAGATGGGATTCTCCAGCGCATTCGGCTCTAGGAATTAGGGTTACTTTATTAACATATTGCGTTGTTTTGCGCTGTACAGGGTGTGCTATAACAGGCTCCTGCTTTTTTTAGGAAATTCAGCTGTGCAAGGTTTTCTAGAAATTTTCAGAAACGTCCCACCAAGGTTATCTGAGTAGATGGTGTTTTAATCGTGTGCTTCAAATCTTACTATGACTTCTGAGAAATACCTAGAGTTGCTTACAGTCGCTTTCTTGAAGTAGTGCGGCACTTTTATAATTTTGGAATCATGGCAATATTAGATGATTGCAGTGAACAAGATTGGAAAGGTTATTTCAAAAATTCAAGTGGAGATGAGCAATTCGATTACAAATTTGAGCGACCCGCTAGAATTGAGTAAGTATTCGCTTTCCTGTTAATTCAAAAGCCAGAGTTCACCCGCAAGGAGCGAACAGTGATTAAAGGGAAAGAGCACCCTTCATCTTTCCGGATAAAAAGGGGAGGTGTAAGCTCTAAGGACCTGAGCTGATTTCAGGACACTGTGATCCGAGCGCTCGATGATCGATAGCAATGTTTTGGTTTCCAGCGAGCACGAGGCGTGAACTTGGGGCAAGAGAAGCAACGCCGACCGATCTAGACAGCGGTAGCGGCACCAAAGCTGAACGAAGCTGTAATCCAACACTCAAAAACATTTGTAATGATCGTACATCGGAGATTTGATGATCGCAACCATCCTACACAACCTCTCAACACGTTCCAAAACATAGAGTTGATTTGTTACTCGAATGCCACTTTGCGGCGCAACTGGGATTCCAGTGGTAATTACATATGTGTCAATTACTCATGAAAAAAGTCGTGATCGTCAAACGAGCGAGAGAATCAGCTGATGCGGTGGCGGCGAAGCGAAATAATTGTGGTAATTTGCTAAATGAAATGCATGTGACGTGAACTGAACTTGACAGCTCACATGTCAATGAGTTTGTCGTCACAAAGTTCGTCTCCTCGTTTAATTATAAGGAGTAATCAAACTATTAATGATCGAATTCCTGAATTCAAAAACGGTTCTGAGAATTACGATGAACTCTGCAGCACACTAAGTCCTCCATTTCGGGATCTATAAAAGACTGACTACTCGGTACTACTGCTTAAGAGGAAAGATGGAAGAGTGCAGAAAACTTTTTCCGAAACGGAGATTTTGACGCTTTTATTGTGCGGAATACTCCTTGTGGCGCTAAGTGTGTGAAGCTTCATGGGTGCTTACCAAATTTTCGTGGAAAATTTTGGCATGCACCAAGAAAGCATAGAGTGCGAGTGTCAAAAAAGAAGTAATGGTTCGATCCTTACTGAAGGTACATTGTTATTAAACTAGGAATCTCAGCTTTTGGTTCGTCAACATTTGAATATAAGAATTGACTGCAGCCCGCCTTCCCCCATTGCTATTTTTCAGTGGAATTGATGGTCCCATTGCTTGAGCCTGTCAGCGCTCACAGCACAGGGGCGAGCATTTTTGCGAGATTGCTGCTCAAGCAGTCGAACTTCTCCGAGAAGCAAAGTCCAGTCCAATCGAAGTTGGAGGACAAACGCGAAATTTAGGGCTGTGTAGTGTCCTTGTACGGTAATATGGGTTGGCAGTCAATCCCAGCTCTGAGACAGCAAAAAACTGTGCCCATCTACAGTGAATGCCGTGCTAATTTCAACAAGTAAGCGGAAAATTCTCACCTTGCCAGAATCCACTCATCCTACCGAGACACATACTCAAAATGCCTAGAAAGAAAAAGTTGGAAACTGACTCACGGCTCCTTCGTTAAACCAATATTTCTTATTATTCATCTTCCTATTGTGCTGTTGCAAATAATCATGAAATCGTCAAGTTTTCCTCCAATACGAAACTGATCAGAACCGGAGCCGAAATACACATAACATAATCCTTTAGTTGGAGGACGGGTTGGACGACCGCATTCGAGTTTATCTGCTCAGAAAAAGCAGAATATTCAGTTTGTCCGACAGACAGTGGATTCGCAAAACCGCGCTGTCTAGGTGCCGCGCTAAACACTTGAAGTTTGAATAGCATCTCAGTGCTAACTTTGGCAGCTCAATGCAAACTCTGGCCACGGAATCGAATTTCAAAATGCCTGGGGTTTCATCAATAGCGAGGGATCAAAATCTTGAGTTAGATAAAGCCACAGTACACCTGTTCGAAAAAGTATAAAGCATATAATGCTGGAAAACCTAAAGGATTAATTGCAGAACCAGGTGAACGGTCTCTCAGCAAGAATAGCCCGCTCGTTGGGCGAACCACGATTGGCAGTTGTGAATGCCCAAGATGGGAAAAACAATCTCACGTATTGAACAGCTGTAACAACTTCTTTCATTGAGTAATGCCAATAAGTTCAATGTTCAGAATCACCAAGCCGCGTGTTCGGAAGCAGGGATGGTACGCAGATGCACACGAGGTCAGAACCAACATCCAGCAGACGATCGAGGTCATCCTTCAACGCGTCGTCATTCTGTGAATCAGGTTCTGCTTCTCAATATTCGAATAGCGGATCCATATTTCGCATGGAAAGAATGAAATTCTCAGCGCTTCAAGGAAGTTTCGAAGCGCAAAGCGTTGGAAAAGTCAAAAATGTAACGTGAACACTCACAGACTTTTTGCGAGCCATACAAGTGAGGCCTAATACGGTATGGGCGGTTTTTTTGATTTTTTCAATTTGATTTGAGATTTTTGCTGCCGCATGAAGGGTATCCCGAGGTACATTCGGTAGAGCAATGAATATGATTTCCATCTACCCTCCAAACTGTGCTCTAATATAGCACTAGGAAGATTCTTACCACATGCTAGCAGCTCTAGAAGCTCGTGATGGGGTAATCTACGAGTTTGTCAAGAAAGTTGCTTTGAAACTAGTAACGACTCAAATAGGAAGGTTTTTAATGGCAGAATCACGCAGAAGGTTCAGCCTTTTTGAAAAGAGAATGCCGAAAAGGCGACAAAATTCAATTATGAGGATCGAATAACGCCGAAATGTTATGATTGTGGCGGAAATGGCTACCACATCATCGCCTGTCCTCACAATCGATCCCGAAAGGTCAACTCTCGGGCAGAAAAGGCCAGGGGAGAAGTAGGAAGGGCCAATAAGAGCGTTTCCATGTAAAGGCACTCTTCACAGTAGAGAACAAAGCTGTGGGATGATCCGCTGCCGAGGTTACCCATACAACTGACCACTGCAATGGTTGGAAATCCGACATTTTATGACCCAAATGTTATTGGAATTATAGCAAAAAAGATAATTGATACCGCATCGGCATTTTCCATTTTGCCAGGTGCTCTCCTGGTGCAGGCAAAGCGAAAAGGCTGTGACATGAACAGCAAAGTAGCAAAATTCCAAGTTCGGAACCCGTGGGGCAATCACAGCCACACGGGTTCCGAATCACAGCAAAGTAGGGATTGCCACACGGGTTCCGAACTTGAAATTGTGACGTGTCAGGCAACCAAATTGAGCTATTTGTAATATTTGACGCTGGCGTGAGCGGATAGCGTTCGAATAATTATGCAAGTGCAGAAAGGCAAGGACGATATCTTTGTCTCGAGAACGAATGTCCTTGATGCCCTATTAGGATATTCGCGGTCTGAGCTTATACAATCTTGCGGAGCTCGGTAGGCATACCGGAACGTGCAAATGACTAAGAACTAAGAAGGTAGTATTGCCGCCTGGGACTGGAGCGAGCCTTGAGCTGTAAACCGCTGATTGCTTGAGGTCTCTTGATGAATGCTTGAGGTCTCTTGTTCCATTGATCCACTTGAAACTTCAGGAGCAAGCCACCTGCGCGAGGTGGTTGCAAAACTGAGTGGCTAACCGCAACTCCCGGGTTTGAGCAGCTACCAAGGACTAACCTTTCAGAGAATGTCCGATGCCCCAGTTATCAAATCTGTACCGGTAGATATGTCCAGCGGCTCTTCGACATAAATAGATATATAACTCCTGGTACAAAATGTAAAGTGTGCGCTTAACATGGAAAAAACATGTGAGTTTGGCAACCTACACGCAAAATCTGCACCTGCTAAATCCCAATCACCGTGTCGGGGCACGTCCCTGGAATAACTATAAGTGAGAAGCTGGAAGCTCAATATATGTTCATTCACAGCTCCCTTGGTCAACACTCATTTTCTTCTTATTACACATTTTCCCATATGTGTTGTGTATCTCATGAAACCGTATCTGTGTTCTGGAAGTCAAGCTCTCATTCAATAGAAAACTGATTGAATGATTGAAAGCGGAGCAGAAATAGTTTCATTTGCTACAGGCCCTTGGGCTGTGTGCACTTATGGCAGATAATTCGCTTCGTGGCGCCATCAGCACTGCTTGCCGAATCGTTAGCCCTTGGAAACCCGGTAGAGCGTGGCTGCGTCACCTCTGCACTTCCACCCATGCCACACTGCTTCCTGCACCCATGCCACCCTGCCTCCTCCATCACTGCCACACTGCCTCGCTTGAAAGATGCCATGCCCTGCCAGTGGTACTCGCATACGCCAAACCGCTCGCCGCAAGCGGCAACGCGATTTTCCGCCACAAGTGCACACCCCCGTACACCGTGTTGCGCCGAGTATGTACAGCTCTAGAGTCGTCCTTCAAATTCATGTGAATGAAAAGCGCTTCATATGAAGAAATGAAGTGCCATCATTGGATGCATTAATAGTGCATAGAAGTTTCATTAGCGCTCCCCAACACCAGGTCTCAGCAGAGATGGGATGATGTGGTTGGTAAGCAGTGGACTCATATAGGAACGCTGGGCATGGGTGAGTGGATCGAATACTACTTGTGACAAAACTTTTATCCTCATTTATGTTTCTCTATGCCCACTATGCATGATTTTCGTGTTGGCATGTCAGACTGTCCTTGACTACAACTTTCCGGGTGACGTTGGGACACACGAATCTAGGGCTCAGCAGGGGGTCGGCTCGTCGCGCGGCGGCCACGCCCATTCGCGCGTGGCGAATTGATGAAGGATATCAAGCATCAAAACCGCAATCAAAATGAAATATTCGTGACCTAAAACTGGTGCTCTGCATTTTTCGGCGATCTAGAATGACAGAACACTCATGACTTCTACTCATACAACTAAATAAGTTCAAAGGACATTGGTGCATAAAACAACGATGTCAGTGAGTAGCAAGAGCAAAGGCATTCACTTGCATAGACGCTCTCAACAATTGTTACAGAATATTAAGATCTTCCTATCAGCGAAATCAATAAACTCAGTACTTTCCAGAAACCATCAGCACCGATTGCTGTTGCACAGCCCTATTGCTTGACAATGTTGAAGTTCGAATAGTGCGAATGTAAATTGGTGATTTTACGCTCCGGCAGTGGCACAAATCAATCGCGAAGGTGTCACAAAAGTCTCAGAACTATGAGAAACGACTGCAAAAAATTATTTGCTTGGAATAGTCTAAACTAAGTATTTGGCATGAATGCTTCTTTCTAGCTAGACAGTGACCAAAATTAAGTTTACCACCCAACATTAATCGCGTTTAAAGGCACATCCCAGGATTATCAGGATATCACATCTACTGCCGTAGATAGATAGTTTGACCCAAGCCACGTAGGCTGTACCTTTACCGAGGCGTGGGCGTCAGTTCCTGAAGCGTGCAGAGCCAAAGAATCTAGCGCAACAGCTCGGCCCCGCCCACTCCAGCCGTAGGTCTGCCTTTACTCTTCGACTCTTATCTTTGATATAGGTAGACCAGCTACTAGCCAAGATCTCCAAATTAGCAGTAAACCAATCGCCTTGCGAAGTAAACCCACTACTGAGTGACCTGACCCCACACTAGGCACCGGAACACTTGCAGCACACCCCGGCTGAAATGGGGGGGGGGCCGAGCTGTTGCGCTTGATTCTTTGGCTCTGAACGCTCCAGGAACTAACACCCACGCCTTGGTCAAGGTACAGCTTACGTGGCTTGGGTCGAACTATCCATCCACGGCAGATGTGAATCCCAATAATACTGGTATGTGCCTTCAAGCGGGCAGACAACGAGAAATTTAATGGAAATTCAGGAGGTTACTGTAGTAACGCTCCAGAGAAAGGGACATTAATACAGCTGTCATAGAAATTTCTCATTCAATTTCCATCGGCACAAACACAAAAATACCACACTTGTAAAGAAAATCGATCGGAACCGAACACATGTATAGCACGGTAACGTCAGGTCACCCATGGAAGGTGTTCCACCTAACTGTATCACAAACACGCTCTAGCTTACACATTTCCATATGAGTAATGTTGGCTACTGTCCAGTCTCTATGTATATTCTAACCGGGAAACCTTCGTGCGTGATTGTGGGGCAATCAAGAACTATTCCATATGAGCACAGAATCAGTTTAATTGATGACGTCTTCGTGCTGGTATTGGACAAGGACGTCAGCGCGTAGGTTCAATCTCTGTTCCCTTGTTGTGTTGGTTCTGGCATTCTGTGTTAATATTTGTTGCGTCATAACGGCGCTGAATCGCCACATCGCTTCACTAATGGGGTTTTCGTAATCAAGGATGAGCCAACCGTGAGAGACGTGGATGAGCGAGATCCAATGATGGGCAGCAAGCTACGCGCGCTTTGTTTGGCGAGAGAATTTCGAGCCTAATTCCCAATGATATTCGAGACGTCGACGTCGGCAGCTCTTTCCTCTGTACACGCAATGGCGAAGAGCGAAGAGCACGAAACCCGAGGTGGTGGCTGGGGAAGCGTCGTCGATGACCTCTAGGCACCCAAGTGGTCCGACTCTTGCAGTTGGACGTTATACGTTGGCGCATCTGTAAGGAGACGTTGGAGGTGACCCGTGGTGGCATACAACTTCCCTTGCTCGTTGTAGCAGGAAAAATGACCCTCGGAGTCTCAAGACATTGTGTTCCTCAAAGTAATCGTTCACGGAAAAATGATTTCTTTTGTTATCCTTATATTTATGTTGTATTTGCCTAATAAGGGTTGAATGCAGAGTGTCACGCGAAAAAGTGAGAATTCGGCTAAGATCCAGCTACCCAAATTCTTGGTCGGGTGGGCGGAGACTGTTCGCGTAACTTTCTCTTCCTACAATGCACATCCGACCGCGGCGAATGACGGGGTGAGCAGTTGCTCGGAGGCCCCGTCAACTCGGCCAAGACTCAAGGTGCTGTATCTTACCCGGCTTAATATTTTCCGCGTAAGACCTTTCATGCGGCTTACATTGGGCAAATTCACCAACAATATATTGGTAACGTAAAAACCCATTTTGCAGGAACGATTCTTTCAATTAGTGGGGCTCTAAGCCCATTCGAAGTACGGTAGCTATCAAAATTATATGTAATTCTGGATTTCAACCCTATCCGTGGCCGAAGTTTACATATTTCGTTCATTTTGTTTGTGTATTGAAGGCAACTGTTACTCATTGGAATAAAGTATCCCAGCTGAATTTATCTAAACTAATACGATCAAATCTGTCAAAAAGTCTAATTAGTCATAGAAGGCATATGAGTCAACGAACGAGCACATGCGCAGGAAGTAATAAGTAATGAGGTTATATCTTTGCTACACGTCATCTGCAATCATGACAGATTTGAGCACTGAGGCGCGAAGTTGGTCATTCTCGGAGTTTTCGACTTAATAAACGCTTCACTCTCCGGCCTGCTCCCTACTTCATTTCATTGGGTAAGAGTTGCCTTCGAAACGCGAAAAATTGAACGATATTTGTGAACGCAGACCGAAAATATGGTCAGAATCCAAAACCGCATTTGCTTTTGACCGGTACTGTACTGCGACTCAAAGAGGCCACTCCGTGATGTCTGTTGATACGGTTTCTGAGCCGGTCATAGGAACAGGGCGCTAGGCTTACAACATACGGAGGATGGTGCGCTCTGAGCTCCCGACTCGGAGTCCCGAGCAAAGCTGCACTGTAGGCTGCTGCAGCATCCGCCCAGACAGCCGGGGTGTGCATCAACGCACATTCAGCAATGAGATCAACGGGAACTGTGGGGATTTCTCATCCATTCTCTGTCTGACCGTTCTTCGCTTTTACTTTATTGCAGCACCACCATGGATACCCAGCAGTCGGCCTTTTTAGGCCGTGTGCATACTTTGCGCAACGACGCCGGTGCGCAAAGTATGAACGCGACCTTATCTTGCACTTCCTCTGACGCAAACTGTCTCAGCAACCTAGGGTCACCACATGGAAGTAGACGAAAGATCTGGTAATTCAGTTCCATCACGCATCGCATGGTACCTCCAGTAGGGACATCTCTAGGGGCAGACTTATTGTGATCTGGTTTTCGTCCTTTTTTTCAGAAAATTTGAACGACTTCAACGAGTAGGACGGTGAACCGAAATATCGTGCATAACTCTCCACGCTTCTTACGTCTTTTCTTACGAATTCCGAAGTTTTTACCTCTTTCCGATTCTAAATTTTGTGAAGAACAGAACGAAGTTAGAGAGGGAGGGGACCTCGTAGTTCTCTACGTTCTTCTACCAGAATACCGTTTATACATCATACATTAGTAAAGCAGGCAGCATTGGTCTGCTTGAAACTAATGGTACGTATGGAGCTTGCGAGGAAGTGGGCGGCGCCACTTCATGGAAATGTGACCATGGCGCTTTGAGCATTGCTTCCTATCCTTCGTTGCCCATAGTTCTGAATCATTATGTGATCAATCATGAGTTCAGTGGACGCTTCGGTCCCCTCTGCGATCATCTTCAATTTGTTCGCTCGAAGACACTAGGAGGGGGCAGTTGTGGCTTACGGTGTGCGTTACGGTGGCGTGCAGTTCCTTTTGCACACACGACGTCTTACGAGGACGTCTAGTGTGAATCACTGGGGTTTTTTTAGAATAGAAGCACTTTTTCCCACATTTTCGCTTACTCTTCCCTTCATTGTTTCACTTGTTTGTTGCCGTGTGCTGTTTCACTTCTTTACCATCATCATTAACCTGAATGTGTGTAAGACAATGTGAGACTTCCAAAACTTATTCCGAAAGACTCAAAATAGCTTTCACAAAAACCGGTTGCAAAAATGGTTGCAAAAGATATTTGAACCTTATTGGCAAGCCTTCGGCACCTAGCGCCTTTATCAAACCTGAAAAAGAACTTTTTCAGGAAGTACTTTCTTTCAGGATTTATAAAGGCGCTAGGCGCCGAAAACTTGCCTATGAGGTTCAAATATCTTTTGCAACCATTTTTGCAACCGGTTTTGGTGAAGGCTGTTTTGCGTCTTTTGGAAAAATTTTGGAAGTCTCACATTGTCTTACACTCATTCAGATCAACATGAGGCTTCGGGACAAAACAATGCTTAAGATCATCATTAACGTCAAATTCACCCTACGCGACACCAAATGACAACGGGTTCAACTCGACTGGAGCGTGCAGTTCGCAGTGAAGCGCTTTCGAGGTGAAACGCGCCTGAATTGCAATAGCGCTCTAGAGACGAGTTCCTTTTAGAGGTGATTTTCGCTACACATTATCTATTTGATTGCAAATGTTCGTCTACAGAGAGCAGTGTTTTAAAACAAGCTTTTCTTCCTTGTCCCTCTCCTGGTGCTTGAAGAGTGTTTTTGAAATTTCAAAGGTAAAATTCTTCTAACATATAAGTAACCAAGTGGGAGCGAACGAAGAAGTCATGCCAAAGACATGTGCGTTAAGGGTAGATCTGGTCCTTTGGGAGCGAAGCCCATTGAAAACCTTTCTGTGCACGGATTTTTCAGAAAACTCTTCAAGCTAATTTCGGAACCACACAGATTGCCTACTCAGAGGCTGAGCGGTATCACTCGAACCACTTTAGGGTTGCTACAGTACACTCGCATTAGATCACGTGAGGAGGCGCCGATCGCTTCCGCATTATGAGCTAACACTCGAGAGCATCCCTAAAAATATCACAATACTAGCTAATAAGGAATTCACCACGGAAATTGAGATTGTTCTGTCATCTATATGTTCACGCTGTAGTGACTTACTACGGGCCGCGTGCAAGTTTCACGCGAAGAAAGCAATTCAGCTGAATTTGAGATCCAGCTTATCAGAGTGACGGCCGATTTAGTGGGGCACTGAGGGGTGGAGATGCTAGAGTGCTCTAGGAGCGAAGAGGCAACGGTCACGTGGTCACAGACGCGGAGTGAGAAGCTACTCAACTTAGGCGCTCATATATGAGCTGCGCTTTTGGCACCAACAGCTGTTCAAAGGTTGTTCGATAAATTCTGAAGAAGCCGTTCTTCCGCTTTTCGATTCGAGCCATCTACTATCTTGAGAGAAATTAGAAACATGAAGTTCCCGTGAGCGTTGCCTTTGATCATTCTGTGTGCATGGCGATTACAGACGCAATTCCATGGAACATCTGAGCCATCGCTTTTGCCACTTTGCAAGGTCTTGCATTCTGACATTACATTCGTACATTTAAAAACATCAGAGGGACTTTTAAGCGAAACTTTTCATGTACGAAGACTGCGCAATTATGTAATTGAAAACTTCATGATGAGAATCCCTCGTATGGAGACTGCATGGTGCATTCCGTGATTTCATACTAGGGCCAAGGGATCAACGCTTCATTCTGTTTGCCGAAGAGCTGAATGTGCGCAGTGGAGTAGGCGGAGCAAGCAGAGAGAAGCGAAGGGAATGAAGTTCGAGGTGGACTCTATTCTGACTCATCTCGTCGTGTTCTACGTCATCCACACATCTCCCATTTCGTCAATTAAACGCAACCTTTCAAATCTCACAGAAACTATGCGCACATGACTTTTTAGTGGCTGTTCATTATGATTTTATCTGTCTACTTTCACTTGTTTATCTCTTTGTGCTCTTTTCGTCTTCTCATTCGTAAGAGCGGGCTGGGGGTTCATTTTGTATATCATCTTGAGCCTCGCAGATGTGTGGATCTGTCCTCATCAAAGCAGGGGACGAAATTAGAGCGTCATTTAAAGTGGTAACAGCATGGAGTGGCTGGCGGTGAACCTCAACGTTACGTTTTACATTCTGGTCATACGGGCCATGAGGACACACCGGTGCTCGTTGCACTCATGCGATTACTTGGGATACTGGGCTCGTGCCCAGGTCAGTGTTTTGACGGTCGATTAGCTGTGAAGGCTTATTGGTTCCAAGATCTACTCTGCCGTAGTGCGCAACTGATCATAGCATTTTTCATTGCACCATCCACCTTAAAAACTCTCTCCTTACTTCGGAGAGGTGTTCTATGTAAACCTCAGTTCGGATTGCTGGATAATGTCCCAACATCCTTCGGAGATTCGCGCAACACATGGGACCGTTCGGATCAAAGAAAGATCGCGAACGTTATTGCCACACTGCAACGTGTGAGTGAGGTGTTTGAGCGCCAGCGAATCTGAAATGACGAGACAATCTCATCTCGTCTGAGATTGGACATGGGTTTCGATCATTGAAGTCTTGATACATCATTGCTGGTCGTCGATCTTCTGCTAAGGCCATCTTTGGGATCACCTTCAGGTGTTCCAGCGCTATGTACTTGGGAAGACGCAACATGGCCCACATGCATGGCGTGTTCTGAAGAGAGGTGTTCTTAAACACCGGGGCTCACAAACTGACAGGTACACATGTCGTGTGGACTCAGTTACTGCCACTCAAGCTCCCGAGAATGTACATCACTGACTTTTCATCACACATTTAGCCGTGAACGGGAACGGGGGCAAGCTCAATGCTGCCTCCACCTAGTAGTACTTTGGCCAGCCCTCGTTTAAGCAAATGTAACTCAACTGATACGAAATATACTCATGAAAGCCAAATGATAGTGTACGTGAAAAACATTTGCATTGAAGATTGGTCGTAACTGAAGCCCACGAATACTTCTCTGCTTCTCTACCTGCTGTGTTCTGCAAATGTTTCCTTATTTCCTCTCTTTCTCTCACACAGCATTCATCACCAGGCATTTCAGAAGAAAGTCGTCTCTTCCCAAATTCAAAGTCTGTTTTCAAGCGCCAATAATTCGCTCCCACAGAGATTTCTGAACAAAGACTGATTTTTGATCTTCTGCATTATGGTCATTTAATAGCTGTCTGCTCACGACAGCAGCAGCAGCTTCCTACTCATCTGCAATCTCTTTGCTATATGCCATTTATCAGCTCACATACGGCTCTATTCCATTGGCCGTTCGTCTCATTATTCCCGTGGCGCCATTCGGCACGAATATTCTTCGCCCTACGAGTTTCTGTTTTCGGGAACAACCAGCGACGCAGGAAACTTTCAATTTCGAAGAGCAGGACAAAATCTGATCTTGGGGGAAAGAGGGGGGGGGGGTGAGACACTCATCCAAACTACCACTCATGGTCCTACTGAGGAAAGAATTTTCCCTTTAAATGCTGAAATGCTGCTCTCATTTGCAATGAGAGTGCTGGGTTATCGAGAGATCCGATCAGAAGCACAATCCCATGTTTCGCATTGTTTCAGAGAACTCAACGTCTTGACTTTCCGACGCGCTTGTAAATCAGTTTCCCACAGCGCACCTACAATCTACCAATTGGGGTCATCATGGCATCCCTAAATGGGTGTCTGTCCATGGCAGGCCAAATGTTTTGAGTTTCTTTTGTCACTCTTCCGTCACGGATGGTCATCAATTCGTTTATTCAATGACGAATTGAAGATCAAGGCCACACAGACACTGAGTAGGCGTCGACACTGGCAATTACCAGGCGCTGGGCGGGCTTAATCGGGTTGTTGCAAGTCAAAGTCTATAAAAACACCATGGACCCACACTAGCTTGCCTCAGTAGTTAGCAGATGAATTGGGCCAGTGGTTAGCACCATTTGTGAGCAGGTGTATGAACACATTCTCAAGGTCGCTATAGATGTCCAACAAATGTCCCTCAATCTAATGAGCTCGTAGTCGGAACCATGCACACCGAGGAAATGAGCCTTAAATGGAATCGCGCAGTTGAACGGGTCCAGTTTGTCGGCGGGTTACTGTTTTATATCCCGCAATTGATCTCCTCACTTGTGAAATGCGAGTATCCCGTATGGAACTCCAAGCTCTCTCGGCACAGCCATTGCCAAATGTCACATACTTCTAGGAGATTTGAGCTGGATTTGACCAACATTCCCATTTTTCCCTTTTTTGTAGGCTTCATACAAAGCCGGCGGCTCTGCAGCAACATCGTCTCTCGGTTGCATCAATCGTAGTCGTAAGTATGATACGATAACCACGGGTAACCATGATGCCGATATGCCAGTTGCTTAATATTGCTTCTGGGGAGCGCACAACCCTTCCCATATTCGATAACTGTGGAGGATTATGCTCGTGTTAGACGTTTTTGTTGGCTTGACTTTATGGATGAAAGCTAGAAGGGAAGGTCTTTCAGATTCCTGGCGAGATCGCATATCATGCGAGCCATTCGTTTTCTCTGTAAAATTATTTTATTTTTCTTCTCCCAATGAATCATTCCAGTGCAGTTAAAGGGGTAGTATGGGCCATTTATTTTGTGATACATATGTCCTTATAAAAGGGTCTGCCGTATGTCTCGGATCTCAGGAGCAAAACTCAACTCTTCACCAGCTAAACACTTGCCATATGCATCTAGCTCAGGACCGTCAACCTTTTCCAGGCGTTGATAGAACACAGGCGGGGTCTGCTAGACAGTGCGCACAAAATGTACCGAATTGCCTACCAGATCTCTAACAGGCAGCTCTCTTCCATTAGCGGCTATAAAGAGGTGCAGCACAACAACTGGAGCTGGATCTCATGACTGCGCAAAGTTGGATTTGATTGCTCTGGTCAACAGACTTTATCCTCATCAAAGTGTGATACCCGAGAGCGGACGCATGTAGGACGACACGGAGACATATAATGCTACACGAATTTCTTGTACCCGCGTTGAAGGGGTCTGTTGCTAGGCATTTCACCGTTTTGGCGGACAAGGTTTGCTACAGGGATTCGTAAGTCTCATTCATGAAATACTGTTAATATAATCGGTCCAAAGCTGTACTCTGGGATCGCTTGGTTGTTGCGCTATGGCCGCTGTAGGCCACTCCGTGATGGCGTGACGCGAAGGTTTCGACGTAGTTAATTGTATTTTCGGCGCTCGCGCGTCTCATATCAATCTCTTGTTTGCTTTGCGAAATGCATAGATCCAAATTTTCACATGGGATCAGTACGCGCTCTAGTTCCATCTGGAATGGAGGTATCATTTGAAAGGGTTTGACCCATGTAGTGTCTACGGGAACCAGCCTGCAAGTCTGTCCTCTTGTCCTCTATCAGTCTGGCACCAATCGACCCACGCCTGAGGGCTGAAAAGCCGGTTTGTTCTGAAGTCCCTATTTATTTTTCGGCCCACATGAATGGGAGCGACATCGCTTTCGAAGCGATAAAGTTGCCAACAAAAGCGTTTTTGCGCGTTTGCACCGTAGAGTCTTATACTGCGGTCAAAATGTTAAGAGAAGGTATTCCACGACCGAACCAGATATTTTATGTCTCTTGGAGGATTGCCAGCATTCGAAGCCGGCTCACTTGCTCTCGACTCACCAGAAAACGACATCGGATTCCCTGGTCATCATGAAACCTCCAAAGTAAGCCTTGAAAGAGCTGCTAGGGAAGGTGAACGTTTGCAAGTGCTGTAATTGCAAATGCTCTTTTGCCTTCTTTCCCTGACTTTTCAACGCTTTAACCCGCTTCGCCAAAACCATTTGTCTGTAGACCTCTTCGTGTTGATGTTTATTCAAGATATTAGAATCCAAGCAGTAGAATCGTTTGATATTCAACAGATAAAAAATTCGAGCAGCAGCACATATGTGATATAAATGGTATTGGTATGTTCAAAGGCACATTCTGCGATAACCAGACATGCAACTGACCTTCCTAGAGCAGATAGATCCCCGACTAATTGACCAAGCTGCACACTTTTTGGGCGTCGCAGCTCGTCCTCACGGCGCTATGCCCACTCGAACCCCCTCCGATCCCGCCCACCCACTCCGACCACATCTGCCACTGGATGAAGTTTTTTTTTTCAAACGTGGCGTTTACGTGGGCCTGTAATTCATACGATGCTTACCTAGGCTACTTGGGCGAACCGTCCTTCAGCATGGCGATTGTTCAGGTGCCAGGCTCTCTTCCACATTGAACGGTCTTTCGCAAACGTCCTCCAGTGCATGACAGTTCTTAACGAAACGGGATCTTGGACGTTATTCCGGAAAGCAAGCGAATCGGACCATTCATGCGATAAGATGAGATAAAGAAGAAACTTCAGTAGTTGATCATGATTCTATCTAGCGGAACTGTTCCTAAGGCTCGTTCTCACGCGGTAATCTCATACAAGACCAGATGTCGGCAGGCCTCATTTTTGCAATTTTAACCATTTCTGTTGCATGCCCTTTATCGACATTGTTACAGTTTGCTACAGTAGGGGAAATGATGGGAATGGTCACATCACTACCATTTATGTGAACGTACATATGTGTGACCTCATTCATCTCCGTGTGACTATATTCCCTTCTTACCAACGCTAACACTAAAGAAGCGAATGGTTATGCCGTTTTATTCTGGCCAACACTCAGTTAACCAAATGGTATCCAGCTGGTTCATGGCCCTAAAAAACGGAATACTTTGCACGGAACACGTCTCAGGAATGGCCATGCCTGGGAGAGCGTGGCAGATGGAGTCTGCCCCGTAGTCCAAATATTGTCGCGTCAGCTCCTTTTGCACTGCACAGGATTGACTGATGGTAGAACCGAATGAAATTAATGCGCTGCATATGAATTGATTTGGTCGTTTCCCGGTCTTGTGCCGATGACTGTTTGAATAACCATATTAAAAGAAAATAACTCCCTGTCTCGGTTGCGGTAAAGACACCGGAAGGGGCGTATTAGGCAAATTTGGGGACTATGAGAGTAGAGGTACAGCAGTACAAGAGTAGAGAGAGAACGACATAAAACTGCGAAAAAACCGAAGTAAGGTAACCCAGATATCCCCATTTTTTTCGCATTCCTCTGCGTCACTAGTTGGGGTGGACTACGGACAGATCAGAGGCTGAATGAGCCGGTAGCGATCGTTTTCCCGCCCCTCCCCGGCAACTCGCCCGGCCGCAGGACCGCAGGATGACATGGCGTGCTCCAGGGTCGCCATAAGACCCCAAGCCGCGTTTAATGCGATTTTTGCCACATATGACCTCTTCTAAAGTAGAAGTTTCGTTTTCAAAGAACATGAAATCCGAAATTTCGGTTTTCCCTTATCCTGCTGGTGCCTTCGGGTATTCAGAGATGTTAGGAGACATGATGCTGAGATTAATGAAGCGAATTCTTCAATACTTATATCGAAAAGACGTTTCATCGAGTTACTAAATTACACGTAATTAAATGACGTCATTTATCTTACTTTTACTCACAAATTATCTATCAGCCCATTTCATTTAATTTCTCTCCTTCCCTTTACTTCCTGACTTCCAACACTCTTTATTTCTCCTCTACGCTGTTCACATTATTGAATGTCCACATAGATTGCGCATATGATGTGGGTACTCGGATAAGGTATTCCTACCTTCCAGTTTCAGTTGCTTCGATAATTTCATTTTCGGTTCCAATGATTCCACCAGACGCTGCCGCTGGATTATTCCTGCTCCTGTTCGGTGTGATTGGTATATTCCTCTATGTACTTATTACATACAGTATGCTGCAAATGATCGGAGAAATTGTCGGTTTTCGATTTCTCATCAGTCAATCACTTACTGATGTTCTTTTGTTGATACAGGTATGATGTTCTTTTTTCGTTCTTTGAATCTTTCTGTAACTGATACTCTTTTCACTTGTATAAGCTCGTGGATATTAGGTTTTTTTTACAAAAGCTGTCTCATTTCTAGCTGATTATTCAAACTTTTCAGACCTGAACCTTACAAGAGCATCCCACACAGGTTCAAGTTTGGCGTCATTGGGATATTTTGGACAATACGGCCTCACCTCTGTCGATGCATTTGAGGATGCCAGCTGTGCCCACTACGCGATAACCAAATTAGGCTTACTCTCATAGGGCAGTAGAAAACTGCTCGGGCTGCACCTTTGTGGCGCTGCACTGTGCAACCTCATGGTGTTGTGCCAGCATGAACACAAACAAACCCACGCCCACCCAACCAAAACACACCTGGCCTCGGTCGAACGAATTCCCAGTATAGAAGGTGGCTTCATCATCGAAATGGCTGTTTCATTGAATTATCATCTCTTCTCGCTAGTCTCCTTCTCCACGTGAGCGCCACGTTGAAAATTCATTCGTCTAATAAGAAAGGAGACCGGTGTGATTTTCGTTGAAGGGGATCAAGTACCTCACTGGACAGGTTTCCAGCAATATCGATAACATGACCAAATTTTGGAAAATTTAGTGGCCTTGGGTGACAACTCATTGAACTATGGAGAGGGCGTTGATCCACGTGAATCAAGTACTCCTATTTGGCGCTTGTTACGTACATTTGACGCCATGGTCATCTGTAATAGATATGTTTAGGTTATGTTAGTCATGGGTGATGGCTTTTGTATAGGAAACTTCAAAAATTGTTACTTATACCATGGCTACCCCCAAATTTCCGAAGTTCGGGCCAAAAACTTGATTTAGCTGAAATTTTTCACAGAGGAGTAATTTGAGTCTCTGAGCGCACATACTCGTTACAAGCAACAACGTGTAATTCGTGCGCTATGGAGCTCTGCTCATATAGACATCCCAGAACACGGAGTTTCTGCGATCTTGAAGAGAGGTATAGTGGAGTACACGGAAAAGGAATATAACACTTGTAGATAGAAGAGAAAGCTCTATGATAAGCAAAAGGAGTGCCGTTATGGAGATCCCATCCATGATTCCACCAAACACAAACCGCCACGACATCCTTTGTGTTATACTGCTACTGCTGTCAGGCCTTGAGCCTCTTTTTATTTATTTGCGACGTGGGCGAGAAACGCGCTCACACATGTGGGACTGGTGCATTTGGGAAAACTCTCATACATATCTCCATTACCCGAATCTTTCCACTGATTTTGAAAGCAGATCTCAATTCAGCGTCCAAAAACGCGTCGAGTAATGTGTATCTGCATGACCATCTTCACTTGGTATCCTTCCCATTTAAGGCCAGGTGTGATTTGGTTTGGTGGACGTAGCTTGGTTATGTTCAAGGAGGCACAACACCGTAAGGGTACACCGTGCAACGCAACAGAAGTGGCCCTTGGTAATTAATCAAGGACGTACTTGCTCCAAGAAAGTATATCACTAATCTGATCATCGCGTAGTGCACCTTCGAGCACAAACTCTCTACCTCCAAAGCTCCCAGTAAAGCAATTGATGAGCCAAGTACCTAGTACAAAGCATGGTTATCTATCGAATTTTTCTTTGAACTTAGCTCAACAGTGCAACCCCCCCCCCCAACGATGCGTGTGGTTCTCGGAAGTAGTCGACTATAAAATTCCGAAATGCGTCCCCCCACTTTCCAACCCAAAACACCACCCATGTCGAGAAATCCAGGTCTGACCCTGCTCTCAGGACATTGTGCGCTCTTTAAAGGGATTGTCCACGGAAAGTGAGTTTTTGTGTTACCCATATATTTATGTTGTATTTGTCTAATGTTGGCCTCATGCAAAATTTCACGCGAAAAAATGGGAATCTGGCTGAGATACAGCACCACAAAGTGCGGTCCCAGAGGGCGGGGCCTCCGTGTAAAAGCCTCGTCTCGTCTTCCGCCGCCGTTAGGAACGGAGAGTGGGACTGTTTACGTAAACCTTTGTTCCTACAATGCGTCTACGACCACGGCGGACGACGGGACGAGGCTTTTACACGGAGGCCCCGCCCACCTGGACCGCACTTTGTGGTGCTGTATCTCAGCCAGATTCCCATTTTTTCGCGTGAAATTTTGCATGAGGCCAACATTAGGCAAATACAACATAAACATATGGGTAACACAAAAACTCATTTTCCGTGGACGATTCCTTTAAGGCTGAGCTCGAATCATTTGGGTGCTGCGAATATGCTTAGAGAAAGCGACAAAACACAAATCTGTCATTTAAACTAGAGACTGCCCACCTTTCGCCAGCAGCCACACTTTAGAATTCCCTTATTTTTCTTCACTCTTTTTCCTTCATTCCCTATTTTCAAGATTTCGCCGTTTTTTCGTTGTTTCTGCTTTTGCCTTTTGGCGCTATGAATATTTTGGTTCAGTACTTCGTCATTGCAGCCGTTGAACATGAGTAGTTTTTGCTGCACTTTCATCTAAAGGGTAGGTAAAGATCGTGAATAACACACGAATATCACATCCATTTTTCGACATCGGCACTACTTGGCATGTTTTATCACGTGGCTCTTTCTATATCCAATTCGCACAGAACTCTGTAGAAAATGTTCTATAAAATGATCACAATTGTAGTTGGTCCTAGTGCTTTAGCTCAGTTCATTATTATCAACCCCTCCTAGCTCGACAAGGGCACCATCCTCAATCACTGCTATCACGCTGATGCCACCCTTCTGAGGGCAATCAGCCGTTCCTGTACAAGGAGTTCTCGAGGTGGGTTTCAGAGTTCTGGCCATAGGAGACGGTCGAAGACCTTTTCAAGGTCAAGAAACGTTAAGAAGCGTAGTCGCCGCTTTTCTCGATACCTCTCTATCACCTGTCTGATGACGAAGATAGCGTCGTTCGTAAATTTCTAACGCACGAATCCGAACTGCTTTTGGAAGTTAGAGAGGAGTTCCCTCGCATAGACTCGATCAGCATTTCGTCCACCTTCATGGTATGCGCTGTCATCTTGACTTATTCGGAGCATTCCATTGCATCCCCCTTCTGTTTAAAGATTGGAACGATCGTCTAGTCCTCATCCACCATCTAGGATCCTCCCTTCAGCGGTTACGGTGTTGAGGGATCGAGTAAGTCATCCGTACCCTTCCAGCACCTTCCATGCATCTATCGGTACTCCATCTGGATTAGCCGCCTTCCCAGTCCTCATCATCCTTGGCATGTGACGGACCTCTTAATTCGTCCAGGGTGGGATTAGAGCAGTCGTGGACTCCTTCTTTGAAGTATCGTAACGGAGAAACGCCTCGTGTGGAAGCTCATCGAAAAACTCCTGCCATCTCCCCTTCACCTCGGCTGGCCTCCTTAGGATGACAGCGGCGCTGCTTTTCACGGTCCTTACCACCCTGATGTCCTGATGTCTTGGGTGGCTCGATGCCTGGCTTTGGACAGCCTGAAGACGTACTTCTCCGCCTCTCCCTTACCTAACTTCTCGTACAAAGAATCCATTTGCGTGTTCTTGGCTTTGACTATGGTTGCCTTTGCAAACCTCTCGCAACTTTTATACGCGGCGAGGCCTTCTGGGCTAAGTGTTTCCAGGCGGCGTATGTATGCTTTCTTCCTTCGTTTCATCACTCGCTGAACCTTCTCGTTCCAAAATCACGCCGCTTCATCTCCTCCGAAGCCACCCCAAGTTTCACCCAGTGTTTCCTTCGCGCACCTTAGGATGACCTTAGCGACCCTATCCCAGGTCTGCTTAACCGGACCGCAAGGGTCTGGAAGACTGGCCTCCACTGCCCTCCGTTTTTAGTCATCCTTCCTTTTAAGTCAGTATAGCTTCCACCATCGTAGTCTCTTTTCAGTTCCTATGTTTTTTGGGAAGCTCCATGGCAATGTCCGCCAGGAGAGGCCTGTGCTGGGGAGCCAATTCCTTACCAGGCAGTACCTTGATGTCCTTTGCACTTCTGAGGAACGGTCTGCTTACGAGCACATGGTCGATTTCCGTTGGCCTTCCCCCGCTGCTGCAGGTTACCTCCTACGCTTTTCTTTTCTCGAAGAACGTGCTACAGATAGCCAGGTCGTGGGCTGTCACCAGATCGAGCACCCTTTCTCTCTCAGCTCTCCTTTCCCCAACCCTCGCCCCCGAGCACACTCTCTCGCGCTTTCCTTGCCAACATGACCGTTTAGGTCGCCCACTACGGTGAAGCAGAGGTTTTTTTCCGGAACTGCTCTGATGGCTATCCAGCCTGGAAGCAGCTCGTCTTTTTCAACTCCGGAGTACCCAGCTCGAGGTGCGTGCACTGTCATTATCGTCCAGTACCCCTCCTTCGCGATCCGTATAGCTATGGGGGTCCTTGATTCTGTCTACATCGGAGACACAGTCCTTGAGGGGCTCTGCTACGGCTACGACTACGCCGTTTCGTTTTGTGTCTCCTATGTTGTAGAAAAGCTACGGCTCCAGCGTGGCACTCAGTTGCCAAGGCGTAATGATATCCGGAAAACCAATGACATATCTGCGATGAGGAGCATAAATTAACCGCGAAATTCCGGTAAAGATAAACTTTACAACTTCGTTTTACCGAAATTAAACATACAATACCTATGGATGCTAGTTTTTTCCAAAAATCATATTTTTTCAAGGATGGCAAGGTTACAGGAAGTTTCTCCGTATCCTTATGCATATCCTATCAGCTATCAATCTCGATACATTTCTAAATAAGCAAAAATTGCAGTTTGAAACTTGGCCCTTGGATACAGTTCTGTGTGCTCTTTGTTTCTCAGTGACTTTTTGCATTGCGAACTACTGTTTTGCCTGTGTAAAATTTTGTATACAACCTTTTCAGTTTGCTATTTGGCCTGGGATAACGATACTGTGTCAGGACGAAATACTTCCAGTAGGAACCAGATGGCACGTCCATATTTATCTCAACTTTACATGGTACTGTTTCTTTTTATTAAGTTGGGTTTAAACATCATTTGCATGGTTCTGTTACTTTTTCTTTAGTTGGTTCAAACACCAAAGTGGAAAGTCCCCATCAGTTTTCGTTAGCAGAAAAACTCAGAAAGAAGAAATAACTCACACTGAAAACATCCCAGGGAGTATACCGAACAGGAGGTGCTGAAATGTTGGCGAACACACAGCTAATAACAATGAAGTGGAGAAAAAATCATGCAAGATGCCAAAATTTAAAGAAAGAAGACCACTGACCTCCTTGGGAAATTTTACGGCAAACATGTTTTCTCGCACGCCTCATAGTTCACATTTTGGTCAGAACCAGTGAATCAGGAATGTGCTGCAGTCTGTGCTTGGAGCCTTACAAAGGATCTTGGCTGCGTTTCTGCGCCACGCATAATGTGCACGAATCGCTAGCATTTACTTATAATAACCCCTTCCCCTTCCTCCTCCCTCCAATATAACCAACTTACCTCTCGCAGTGACTGCGGATTTACCCTCATCCTAATATATCATCTGTCTGTAAGGAATGGACTTAGAGACAGATGATATATGAGGATGAAGTTAAATCTTGGGTGTGTTGCAAGTGTTCCGAAGATTAGGGTGGGGTCAGGTCACCCATAAGAGGGTTTACTTCACGATACGATTGATTACTACTGATTTCAAGATTTTGGCTACGTACCTGCTCTACTCATGTCAAGGATAAGAATAAAGGCAGATATTTGTGAGGTTAAATATGTAGGAAAGTCGGATAATGTTGCTCAAATGATTAGGTTGGGGCATCTCCTATAAAACACAGTTTCTTACTGAAAGCCACTGGTCGGAACACTTGCACGCCACCCATCAATAAACACCTGACATATCATCCTTCCATGAGGGCTGGGGAACTTTCTCTTTTGAGGTTAGAGGTCAGCAGAGCGATCAGGCATCACAGCATCGAAGACCTGCCGCATGATGACGTACGGCGCCATTCAGCCGCTTGGCATGAACTTTAGACAAAAGACTTGAAAGGCACTTGAACCCTCTAGGCAGTCTCTTATTAAATAGCGAACGTCTTTTAAGTGGCATAGAGCTTAGGCTTTTGTTCAAAAGTCGACGGATTGCACGAAGTTAGGACTGGAGACGTAGATGAAGGCAGTTTAGATGGTGTAAGTCGCCTTCACGCATTTCATTTCAGGTGGGCCATGGTCTATCATTACACAGTGGTGGCGTGGTCTCGATGGGCAGCAGT
Source organism: Trichostrongylus colubriformis (assembly GCA_963978905.1). NCBI lineage: Eukaryota > Metazoa > Nematoda > Chromadorea > Rhabditida > Trichostrongylidae > Trichostrongylus > Trichostrongylus colubriformis. The sequence goes on from OZ022258.1 coordinate 29,682,156, forward strand.
GCAATGGCCGAACTGGTTTCGCGTCCTGACACCCACTACGTGTGTTGCCATATGTGCAGTGCCATGGCTTATAGGACTTGTGCAGTCCATCGTTGAACATCAGGTGGGGATGTGGCCGTTCATCAACCTTTGATGGCTGAAAGGGTTGTCTTTGCAGTTCAATTGGTTCGTGCCACTGTATTTCAATCCACAACGATACGGTATGGATGCTGACTGGGAGAAATACAATGCGTCTGGTACACATACGTACTACATGATCTGCAACGTGGTTCTGATGGTGTTGCCGTTCCCATTCTATGCTGCCGCATTGATTATTCTCTTCCGGCGACAGGCTGAACGGACTATCAGTGAGTTGAAGACCTCGAAAAGAATGAAACGCTGAGGCTCATGGCCTCAATCAGTCCCTTTGTAATGTGCGCCACATATCCTCTTTCAAATCAGTATCGTAAGTTTAAGTAAATGCGATTCGCCCCATGCAATGATGCGGGTGTGTACCCTTATGTCAGGGCTTCGCACCGCGACGTGTTGCAAGCGAAGCGATGCTAGCATCACCATGTAATCACTCTTAAACCCCCTAGCGGCGCTCATAGCTAGCCCACACGGTCGCACGCCGCTCGTCGTTGTGCGAAATCCTGACATAAAGGCACACACGCAAATGACGTGATGGCTAGCCGTTGTGGAAGAAAGTTTTTGTTAGTTGGCAAGCGCCCATTAATCCAAGATTTGGCCCTGATTCTGCAAGAGGGAGTTTGTCGCTTGCCACTATACCACCTCCACCTCGTCCTTAAATTTGCGTTGTTCAGAGTACCACAGAAAGCACGTATTTTTACAGAAGCAAGGCTGCACACTTCTCGTGGTAACACACCTGCCTTACTGTCCATTCAGCGACAGATGAGTATTGAAACACGCCTTCTGGTGCCTTGTATCATAAACACAGTGCTTTTCGTCATGGGACAGGTGTGCTCAAGTCATACGACTGCGATTTTTTCTAAATTTCTAAATCTCACACAGTTGTTTCAAAAATCCTTTTTACCTCGAAATTTATTCTACTCTGCATATTTTTTCCTGTTACGACACCGTTAGTTCGACTCAGCAGAATTGCCATTTCAGATTTTTATTTCTCAATGTTCTAAGCATGGAAAATGGATGAACTGGGCAGTGATGGTAGTCTTCGCGGCAAACTCGCTCGTAAATCCACTGCTTTATCTATTTTTCAGGTGAGAAAGCACTGTATTCGTGCTTGACAACGTGACATCTAATGTAAGCTGCACCGTATAATACAAGCGAAAATTGCTTTGTGGAGCCTGAGTGATTTCTTACATCGAATCAGGCGCAGCGTGGTGCGAAATGTTTCTGAGTCTTAGAACACCTCTTACCGAAACTCCAAAGTAGCTTACCTCATACCAGCACGAGAACCCCTTACCTCGGCTCAAAAAATTGCTGTCAACCGATGAAGGTGGTTGTATGATGGAGCATGATATGTTGATCAATGGTGCATGTTTCGAAAAAAGCCGAATACGGCCTTCCTGTAAAGGCTAACCCAAGTCACGCTTGCCCTACCCATCGTTTCCTCGAGGTTTGATTGTAGCTCTGTTCCAAATATTGTCAATGCTTGGGAACGGAAAGGCTCAATCAAGAGCCTATTTTTTCGCACATAAATTGCATGCATGACGCATTGATGACAATTATAGAGGATCTGTCAAAGACCTACAGACGTATTCTACTTAAAGGCAGCATTAGGGGAAAGTCGGACGAAAAGTAAAAGAAATAGTGCATATGAAAGTCGAGATGCCTAGTAACAGGGTAGTGAAGAAAAAACGGATGGAAATGGCTCAAAACCCGAGAAATAGGACCCCCTTTCCTTTGTTGATTCTCGACGCGGACGACCTGTCTGTCAAGAGGGGAGTAGTCCGATCGAGTTTTCCATTGGCATGTTGCCAAGTAAACACAGGGGAATGTTTGGAAATACGACAACATCTATTTTTTTGAGTGAGTTTCAAGCTAAAACTGCGAAAGCGCGCCGCGAAACCTCCGATCCTGCCCCATCTCCTTGGTCGCTCCCACCCCAGTCAATCGGGAATAACGTCATCGGGAGGCGGGACCGCTGTGTCCAAGAGGCGGAACCGCTGCATGATTGCGGCGTTTTGCAGGGTTTCTACAGCTTGGAGGGGCGTTAATTCACCGCGGTTTCGCCACAGATAGCCTTGTTAGGCCCAGGACTACCATGTAAGTGGCTTCTTGTAGAGATGCCTTCATTACCGCATCACCCCTAATGATGTCTTTAAAAACAGGTCAGGTACGGCCTTCCCGGTACTCTAGCGTTCATTTGCACACGCACAATTTTCCTTGGCAAACACCCAAAAGATCGCAAACATAACTCTTTAACACACTCAGTTTTCAAAGAACTGTGTCTCTGCGCCAGCTATAAATAACACAGTACATATTGTCATTGCTCGCACTTCTGTCAGGTTGGCCATGGCATTTATCGCAAATACAAATTGCTTTCCATTAAGCTGCAGTGCATTAGCCACGGTGATGTGGTAGATTATAGTAGTTAAAGGCGAGCTTTCTACTTTAACACTTGTTTTTTTATTTTTAGCAGTGTAATTCGCAAAGGGGTGATGTCGGCTTTCCGTGACAAATTGGCGCTGTCGGCAATCTACGACTATGAACTGCGTTCGTCAAGTAGCGAGCATCGACATTCGCTGCTTCGGATGAACCGTGACTCGACGATTACATCGCAATTGAATCGTGTCTGTGCATCGCGGTAATAGAGACTACTCCAAGCGACCAAATCAATCACGGAATGTTCTGCATTTTATACGGTCGTACACCTCTTTATCGAAGGGAATCACTCATTTTCCTGGGTGCTAAGCACGAAACGAGGGAATTCCGTCACTGGAGCATGTTGCTAATTTATCACATGACTTTTAACCACTTTATATCACATGACTTTTAACCATTTTATCCGCTTTTTGAACCGATGCAGTACTTCCGGAGGCTAGAACTTCATGATTAGTAATTGGCAACGTACTTCTACAAGAACGTTATAGAGTAACGTTAACCTTTAGGGACCATGATTTTGCATACGTATAACATTAACGATGTACTGTAGATAGCATGTTGCTGTTCAACATTCGACATGCTGGTCCCACACTGGATCATAACGATCTCACCGTGTCATGTACTCAGAATATGAATAACGAGTGTACGTGAGAAAAAAAATGCCCATAATTTGCCTCCGACAATATTCGAATTAACATTCCACGTCGCTCTTTATCTATTTGTGAGATTTTCTATGCTTTGAAGACTCTGAGCAACAAGATAGGTACTGAATCTCCGCCCTTCAGAAGAATATCATAACTAGTGGGCTATCGACGACCCGGACGATTGAGCTGAAACACAATCGAATCTTTCTTCCTACACGAAAATTCCGTTATAATCCCAAAATGATTTATGCTATTTTCCAGACCTGGCAATTTTCCTAATCACTTAAAGGAATCGTCCACGGAAAACGAGTTTTTGTGTTACCCATATGTTTATGTTGTGTTTGCCTGATGTTGGCCTCATGCGAAATTTCACGCGAAAAAATGTGAATCTGGCTGGGATACAGCACCACAAAGTGCGGTCCCAGTGGGCGGGGCCTCCGTGTAAAAGCCTCGTCCCGTCTTCCGCCGCCGTTGAGAACGGAGAGTGGAACTGTTTACGTAACCTTCTGTTCCTACAATGCGTCTCCGACCACGGCGGACGCGGTACGAGGCTTTTACACGGAGGCCCCGCCCACTGGGACCGCACTTCGTGGTGCTGTATCTCAGCCAGATTCACATTTTTCGCGTGAAATTTTGCATGAGGCCAACATTAGGCAAATACAACATAAATATATGGGTAATACAAAAACTCATTTTCTGTGGACGATTCCTGTAACATTCCAAGTTGACAAAAGCCACTCACGGCACTATGAACTGGTTGGGTTTGCCTGGATGCTTACTGTCGGAGATCGATGAAAGAATTTGGGCTACGGCAGTTAACAGGCTACAAGGAATTGATGAAGTTCGCCCCTCAACGGACGTGGAATGCCCCTACCTCTACCCATAAAGGATCACAGTGGTTGTGAGTGAATGATCGCCGTTTGGTTAACTCCTAAAGCTTTTTGTTACGACTCATTTCATTCCATTGTCAACTGATGCTGCATTCACACCTTTTTGTTTTGTCAACCCTCTCACATTGTGTCGTCTTGGGACTCCTAAACTCAACTTGTGAACACGCCCCAGGCAGCTATCTAGTGAGAATCTTGCTGAAACGACCTCGATTGTTGGCAGAACCTTGTATTACTGCAATAGAGCAACTTCAGTTTGTAACAACACTGTAACTTTGAATTTTATTCCTCTTTTGTGATTTCTCATTCGAATAGTGACCAAAATCAGTATGATTACTGTCATGACTAGTGAGTGTTGTACTATGCTTCGTGGGTACCTCATGTGACGGGTAGATAGTGGTACACATTTTGTGATCTATGGAATTGGTACGAAATGCCTGTTTTCGATGTGTAACTATACTCATCTTGTTGAAGCTGTGAGTGTGATAATAAAATGTCGATGCTGGTATGTGCGTGCAGGGTCCTCTACGGAAATGAGTTTTTCTGCTACCCATATATTTATGTTGTATTTACCTAATAAGGGCCGCATGCAAAGTTTTACGCGATGCATGGCACGTCCCACAACTGAGTCGGCCGACACCGCTGCCCTTTCGTTGCTCGCTGGCACCGAAAACACGCACAGAAGGACTTTCGACATGTACGTCCAGCCGTGAGGCGCGTCACCTATCCATGGGTTGCAAGGTTGCACACTTGTCTTAACTACTGATGGTCATTTGCCACCCTCTGAACCTACAGAACAGATGTTATTATTCGAAAGTCTAGATACTTACCACATTACTGTCTGCCACGTGGGACATCGAGCGCTCGCCTATGCCGTGAATCGCATCTCAGCAGTGGGACGCATTGTCCCAGAAAGCAGTTTTTGATACCACCTCTCCAAACTCGCTGAATTTTGCGCCTATCTCGAGCGCTAATTCAAAATATGGAGTGCTGCAAAATTCTACATATCCCTCGAGGTCTTGAATAAGACATATACATGGCTTAGGAAAGCATAACCATGTGATAGGCATTTAAAGGGTCAGCGTTGGAGCAGGGATTCACTTGAAATATACTCCATCTTTATCGATGACCTTCTGCCACGGTATAGGCAGATCATGGATGCCTTTGCTCCACAAGGCCGGAAGCTGGAGCTCGAAGAAGTTGCCGAGTGCCGCCTTGACCTCGTCGCGAGTTTTGAAGTCTTGGCCGTCCAGGTGGCGTTGGCTGTGGGAGAAAAGGTGGAAATCTGAAGGGGCCAGGTCTGGGGAGTACGGTGGGTATAGAAGTACGGTCCAACTGTACGACAGCAGCTCGGCCTTGGTCGATCTTGCGAAGTGCGGTCTGTGGAAATAGACACGTTGTCGTGCTGGAAGTAGACATGTGACCGCCGCCGTAGCGAACTTTGGACATTGGCCTTCAATTCTCGTAATTGACGAACGTAGACGTCGGCGGATACTGTGGTACCTTCATCGAGCAGCTCCCAGTACTCTACGCCGTGTACGCTCCACCAACCGCGGTTTTCGTCTTCGATGGAATAGTCGCCTGACGCAAACTTCGAATGCTACAACTACAGTGTACTTCTGCCGGGGGCATGCTCCTTGTGAACTTCTATCAGACGTCTGCCGATATCCGCGGGTTCCTGGCCAGATAGCGATATAAATAGTGTGACGTTGCGGATGTGGTCTCTGGACCGCTTGAAATCGTGCGGCATTGTGGCGGAATGAATTCACTATGGAGAGGTTACTTTGCGGTAGTTTGAAGAGCTTTTCATACTCATTCCAACGGTACCTCGCGCGTCCATTTTCGTTAATTCGTTACTGAGTTATGATCTCTAGAAATCATCACTACCATTTGTCCGATTTATTATGAATCAACCTAATATTATTGGTATTATATATTATTACTTTATAATATTATCTATTATGTAAATTCATTTGTTATGTGTGCTATGAAATGGCCTGTATATTTTGGGTCAGACGCATCTTTTCAAAAAAAAAACCTTTCCTAAGAAGATCATTTCTAATAAACCCGATTCATGAAAAAAACTTATTGAAAAAATGTAAGTGGACCATGTTCACCCTACATAACCTTGTGCATGTTGATAAACACTGATTATCTGTGGATTTCGAATCAGTTCACAAAAAGAATTCTCTGTGCTGCATCCCACCATTTGGACGCATTGTCCTAGGCGGCAGAAAGCGTGCGTCCCAGCATTGGGACGTAATGTCGCCAACGTGCTATACCGTCGCTACATTTCGTTACAAATGATGTCCAAAAGAAAGGAATCCGTTTCAATGTTTTCTGTCCTGTTAAGGAGGTTATTATTGGGTTGGGGAATAAGTCTTTGCGGTTTTTTTTGAACCCCGTTTTTCACATTGTTCCCTTCATCTTTCGACAAAGCTTATATATGTTTTCGATAGAGCTTTTCTTGCTCTATAAAATGCTACTACCTATTTTTCGATTCCTTCCTCTACCTGATATTTATGAGGTTTGGAAATGAAGTAAACTAAAGGCAAAAAATTAGCAATTGCGCACCTCATCTTTCTCATCTGCTATTTAGACCAAAAAATGTATGTGTACATGATTCGATAGAGCTTTTTCAGCTCTACAGAATGGTACTACGTTTTATTCGAATCGCTCAACTTTTTGCTGTTTTTGAGACTCACAAATGCAGTACTCACAAAAGTGGCGCTTTCATTATCTTTTCTTCCTCGCCTACCATCGAGTTTGAAGAGATTGAGCATATATGCTTCGATTGAGCTTTTTTTTGCTCTACATGATGGTACCACTCTTCTTTTGAATTCTGTCATATTTTAGCATGTAGGGATAAGAATTCGCCTCTTTTTCAACTCAAAATTGCGTAATGAAAGTAAATTTTTTTGGCACAGTCTTCTGCACTATTTGGTAGAGCTCTTTTCGCTCTACAAGATAGTGCTAACAGTTTTGGTTCTAATTAATTTTTTCTATTTTTTAGATTATTTAAAAGGAGTGCCGAATCGACGAAATCGAGCCTGATCGACACAAAAATGCTCGATTTTTTCGACTTGGCACTCCTTTTAAATAATCTATAAAATAGCAAAAGTTAATTTGAACAAAAACTGCAGGCACTATCTTGAAGAGCGAAAAGAGCTCTACCAAATAGTGCAAAACACTGTGCCAAAAAATTACTTTCATTACGCAGTTTTGAGTTGAAAAAGAGGTGGATTTTTATCCCTACATGCTAAAATATGACAGGGTACAAAAGAAGAGTGGCACCATCTTGTAGAACAAAAAAAGCTCTATCGGATGCGAATATGCTCATCCTCTTCAATCTCGATGGTAGGCGGGGAAGAAAGGCAATGAAAGCGCACACTTTTGCAAATACTGCATTTGTGAGTCTCAAAAACAACAAAAATTGAGCGATTCGAATAAAAAGTAGTACCATTCTGTAGAGCTGGAAAAGCTCTATCGAGAGATATACACACTCATTTTTTGATCTAGACGGGAGACGAGAAAGATGAGGTGCGCAAGTGCCAACTTTTTGCATCCAGCTTACTTCAATTCCAAACCTCATAAATATCAGGTAGAGGAAGGAATCGAAAAGTAGATAGTGGCATTTTATAGAGCAAGAAAAGCTCTATCGAAAGCATATATAAGCATTGTCGAAAGATGAAGGGAACAATGTGAAAAACGGGGTTCAAAAAAACCGCAAAGACTTATTCCCCAACCCAATAGATGGAATATTCATTGACGGTCTGAAGTTTCGAGGGGATCGACTTCTCAAATGTCTAAACAGTGCTCAAGATTCAGGATTTTGCCCAATATACCACCAAGCGCTAAGTACATCAAACTCACAAGAGAAGTGCTACGACAAGCTCCCCTCTATGAGCCCCAAATGAAAGTGCCCGATCGCTCAGGATGAAGTGGTACAGAAAAGCTAGATCTGAGAACATCCTGATTCACGCCACATCTGCTGTGACCGTCCTTTTGCTGAGAAACATTCACTTGTGTTTAGAACATGTTCCAGACCAATGCAAACGAATACACTGACTCGACAGAGCGACGAAAATCCATAGGTCTATCCTCTGATATAGCAGCATACAATGGCTATGTTGTACCAGGACATCGTAGAATCCACAGCACCGTAGTGTACCGCGTCTGGATAAAGTCTCCTTTTGCATACTTTTCATCTGATAGAGCTACTGCTGCTTTTCGGATGTGCCTCATTCGAGCAGATCTGGACGATGATGTTGTCATAGTGAGTAATCGTAATAGCAATATTGAAAGCCAGCACGTGCAAGACAGGCATAAGGACAGTAGGTGCACAGATTTGTGTTACATGTTCATATGGCACAAATGGCGACTGCGCCAAAATCGGAGTGATCTGAGTGTCAGACATGTATCACAATGTATTAGGTTGTCGGGAAAGTTCTTTCGTTTTTTAAAAACTTGCTTTTTTCCCTCAAAACTGCTTTCCAGAAATTTCTTCTGTACATATATGTGGTACAAGTTCTTACGCATCTACAGGTATTGTTGTCTTCCATCTCCCGGATAACCCTTTTCGGCAAAATAAAAATATCAAAAGTCACCTCATTTTCAATTCCAATTTTTTTCTTTGAATGGCGTTAGACAGGAAAAGGAAAAGGTGATAGTCCAATGAAGCAAGATCAGCGCTATAAGGCAGCAATTTTTATCCAAGCTCAAAAATTTAAAAAAAAATTCAAAATTTTTTCTCACCACTATTGAAAAAAATGACTCGTCAAAAAATTCTCGAGCTTGGATAAAAATTGCTACCCCATCCACCTTATAGCCCTGATCTTGCTCCATCGGATTATCACCTTTTCCTTTCCCTGTCTACCGCCATTCAAAGAAAAAATTTTTTGTAATTTTTGTATTGAAAATGAGGTTGACCTTTGATATGTTTATTTTGCCGAAAAAGGTTATCCGAGAGATGGAAGACAATAATACCTATAGATGCGTGAGAACTTGTACTACATATATATGTACAGAAGAAATTTCTGGAAAGCAGTTTAGAGGAAAAAAAGCAAGTTTCAAAAAACGAAAGAATTTTCCCGACAACCCAATACATTGGGGAAGCTGGAGGATACTAACAATACGTATTCAAGAACATCTCGCTGGTAGAAAACGTACTGACGTAAGAACACCTTTGGGGAAGTATATGGTCGAAGAGCATGGCGAAAACGACTTTGATGCGAAGTGCAGAATTTTGGCGTACAGGAATGAAATTCCTGCGAGAGAAAAGCTCGAGGCATTTTGGATTGCCGCAAGAAATCCAAGAATGATTAGCCAAAATAAGTGCTTATCCGTCACATAAAAGCTCTTGCCGTTTGCCCCACGCTGAGAGATACTGATCTGAAATGGAAGCTTTGCATGTCTCTACTATACAACATGCTTAAGGGCAACGTGGCATCTCTCATCCACTAACAATATCTCACTCATCCGCTCTTGCTGTTGTGGACTGGGTGAGCTCGTTTTTAATGTCAAGGGGTTTCTCCAGTGTTTTCCTAAATTTCCGTCAGATCCGCTTTGGGTGTGAGGCGTTTGGCGGTACAGTGGACAAAATCCCAAACTTTAAGCCTCGTTTAGACTTTTGAGGAAGACGATGTGATCGAAACTCAGGCCATCAATAAATAATCCATCCATCAACCTCGTTAGCATGACAAAAATGATTCAAACTAATACCAATGTGGAGGTTTTACCAAAACAGAAGTCAGAATCTGTCACAGAAACGGAACCGCTTACTTAACAGTCATTTCCTTGGTAGAAGTACCATTAATCCAGCGTCACATGACACTGGATAGGTGGTAACACTTTAAGATCATCACTAAAAGCACAACGAATTCGTTGTTCGACTGTCCTCACATGTTCCTATCTGCTGTAAGTTCGGATGGATAAAAGTTAATGTCCCGGCACCGCTTCTATATCATTTGCAACTTTTGCCGATTATCTGCAGTATACACACTGTTCAACTTTCCAGCATCAGTTATACAACGTTTATTGAGAGTATCGTTCAACATTTAAAAGTCTATCGCGTCTAATTTTCATTGTCCGTGATCGACTAGGAACGTTTCAACAGATCGAAAAGCGGCTGCAACTCGTTGAATATAGCTGGAGTGTAATCCCGACACCTAAAAAGAGATAGTGTTGATAATGGCGAGTGCAAGGCGCTTACGACCAGTGTCAGGTTTCCTCTTAAGAAAAGTGGTCGCGTTGGGTGTGCGAAGGCGACAACTTCTCTCCTTTAGGGGAGTTCCATGTGGTACCTTTCTTTTCGCTCACGAGTAAGTACCGAGGCTGTAGAAGAATAACGTTCAGTGGCCCAATACACATTCCGCTCATCAGTTTCACAACTGGGCGGACGATTTTTTGCATTACTGTGGAGAGCGGTTGACCCGAAATCCCATTCGGAAACTGATATGCGAGATGAACGCATGACTTGCAGGTCCTTTAGCATACGCAACTTTTTCTCTGATGAGCACAGCCGTAAGTGGAAAGAAGATGAGCTTGTGACTGTGGACTCTTGTTTATACACATTATTACAATGCCACACGTTCTTGTGTCAAGATTTCTTCTGTGGAAAGCTAACAAAACAACTTGGTAACTCAGGACAATGTGTAAGGCGGTTCAGCCCGTCACTGCTCCCACTGTTGGCGAATGTGCTGTAGCTGGACCTGGCACAGCTCGAATTTTGATGAAAAGGGGATCGAGCTTTGAATCAAAGCCCGCGCCAATCAAGCATTTCTTGGGATTGTAAGTTGGTATTTAATACACTCGTGGGATGTAAAAAAAGAACGGAGAAGGGATTATTTGACACTCAAGACCCGATCCTCCGAATTCGGGCAAGCATAGTCTACTAGTTGAGCTATCGCACAGTACTGCATGAATAACACAACAGAATTATGAAAATGGTCGATACAGACCAAACAATATCGAAGAAATCCATGACGCACAGTTCCACATAGTAATAAGTGCAGCACTGAGCGTTAACCAACTGGTATCCTCACAAATATCTATTGCTATTTTCAGTTCTACTCCATTGAGGAACTTCAACATCCCGTTGCTACCGAAATTGTAATACAAAGTATTAGGTGTATGCAGAATAAATGGCCAAAACATAAATGGCCATAACTTCGTTCAGACACAACTCTATTTGTCGAAATGAATGTCGAAATAAAAACCACTCGAGTCTACAGAATTTTGTCAACCATCTGGTGAAGAAAATGTGCCATCATGATAAAATTCTGGTTTGCGAGAATTAATAAAGTCAAAGATGTCATTTTCTACCTGCATAGTATGGGCGAACTCCTTCTAACGCAGGTTTGCATCGAGAACCCGGGAAAAGTGATAATCCATTGGGGATAGGTCTGGGGAATAGGGGGGTGAGGAAAAGTCTCGATGCCCAACTGCATCAGTTTTGCCGGGTGGGCGAAACAAGGCATAACCCCACACTTCGCAAGTCACCCGGCAAAAACTGATGCAGTTAGGCATCGAGACTCTCGCTCACCCCCCCCCCTTATTCCCCTGACCTATCCCCAACGGATTACCGCTTTTCCGGGTTCTCGATGCAAACCTGCTTCACAAGCAGTTCGCCGATAGGTGACTCTATTAATTATCGCAATCCAGATTTTTATCATGATGGCATATTTTTCGTTGGCCAATTAGTGTAGATTCGAATGGATTTTATTTCGACAAATAAAGTTGTGTCTGAGCGAAGTTGTGGCATTTTGAAAAAAGTGGTCTGTTTTGCTCATTTATTCTGCACACACCTAATATATAGACATTGGTGGACATTTAGTGCTTAAGCTATTGTGTCGATAATCTAGTCATTTTCTACTGGTATCGCACCGTTGAAGAAAGCTGTCACTTTTCAAAGGTTCAGATAATTTAGCGGTCGAGGCCTCTTGTTACAACGATATCAACAACAATATGAATGCATCGGGAATGAAATGTGAGTATCCATTAATCATTCGGCAGGAGTGGTCATTACTTGAAGTTTATACAGTCTGAATATCTATAGTTTTGTATTCGATTGCATCGTTAAGTAGCAATTTATCTTGCTAAGTATCTACGTGATTCTCACATGTTAGTGGCACATACCAGTTACTGATGCTTACGTATTTGTGAACGTGCACCACTATTCGTAATTATGCATAGTCTAGCGGTCGATACTAATGTTGCTGGTACCGCATTAAAAAAAGGCAGTCGTTCCACTATCGCAAGTCTAGATCGCATCTTCATCATCCATGTCGATCGCAGCATCGAAAGACATGCACCATCAGCTCCGTACCCTACAGCGCCTGCTAATGTGAACATTTCACTGTCAGCCGGAGAAGCGGAACGCCCTTGGTGACATCTGCTTTCTCATGTTCCTTATCGAACCCCATCAGGAAGTGTTATCAATCTAGATCATTCACCATTATTATGACTGCCGGTAAACGGAAAAATGTGCAGAGGGACGCACAACCGCGACACATGAGCTCGCGCGTCGCGGCCTCCATCATGGGGCGCGCTGGTATGCTTATGAGCTCTAGGTCTTCTTATCTTATCGAGCAAGGCCCTCCGTGAGCAGCACATGAGATCTCCGGGGTAAAATAAAGTCAGGGGGGGGGGGGGGGAGACGCAACATTGCGTCGACGTCGAAGCTCCTTTCCCTCCCTAAGCTTAGGCTGAAATAGATATCCCCTCCTCCCACATGAAAGGGCATCTGTGAGAGCATAGGTCTCATCCGCTTCAGCCTGCGCGTAGGGAGGGAAGGAAGCCCCGACGTGCGGGCTAATGTGGGGTGTCCCCAAAAAACCTTGAGCTTGTGACATCGGTGAGAAGAGAGCGACTCTTAACTCGCCGCTGAAGCGGCAACACTATAGTAACGTGAACCGAAGCCCCCCGCCGCTGATCAAGTCGCGATTTGGAACCCCGAACGTGATGTCAACGGCCCACCCTTCTCTACGGCACCCCTGTCCTACAGCATCCTCCGTTTTAGTCGAACTAACCGTTGCGATCGTCGTTGGCTTCCCCACCAATCATGCGTAGTACACTCTGCGGGTAGTTTGCCACATGCTCCGAGGTCACGCGTCGCGGTATTGCGTTCCTCTGCACGTCTGTCCCTTTACAACTATTCCATTAATGTGCCCATCCCACTCCTCAAAACATCTATGAGTGTCACCGCTCTAGGATCAACCCGAGAGGAGAAGCGCATTTGGCAACATTTGCCTTTCGAGGTTACTTATCAACCGTTATCAACTGTTATCACTTTCGATCCACCACCGCTGAAGTCCCCTTCCCATCCCTATAACACTTGTGAGATCCAGAGTTCCAGCTTCACGCAAGTCAGGTATGAATTTCGTGGCAGACAGACGGACATACATACATACAGACACACAGACATACTAAGCAATCCTATCCTACTCTGTATAATTCGCTTGGTATGTGTGTGCGTGTGTGTGTCCGTCTGTATGTCTGTCACGAAATTCATATCTCGCTTCGCAGCAAAGCTGGGACGCTGAATTTTACAACTGATATAGGGGGTAGTAAGGGGACCTAGGCGGTGGTGGATCGAAAGTGATAGCAGCTGATACGCGCTGATAAGGAGCCTCAAGAGGCGAACGTCACCAAAGTCGTTTCGCATTTCGGGTTGATCGTAGAGCACTGACACTCACAGGTGTTTTGATACTTTTAATTTTTTGATAACTGCTGTTTATCGCCGCAGCTCGCGATGCGAAAGTTACTACAAGGATGCTGAGTTATGGGCAAAAGCTTCGGTGGCGGACGGGACTCGAACCCGCACTTCATCCTTTAACATCTTTCACTGTCAAGGATGAAGTGCGGGTTCGAGTCCCGTCCGCCACCGAAGCTTTTGCCCATAACTCAGCATCCTTGTAGTGACTCACAGGTGTTTTGCGGGATGGGGCGGGGAACTGATAGTGGGTGACCCAATTCGATAACGGTTGATAAGATACGATAAGGAGCGTTAAACAGCTAGAGTCGTCGAATCCGTTACGCTTTTCGCATAGATCCTGGAGCACTAGAACTCATAGGTGTTGGGCAGGGTGGACCAGGGACTTTAATGGTGGGTGATCAAAATTGGTAATGTTTGATAAGATTTGATAAGGAGCATGAGAAAGCAAATGTCGTCAAGTCCGCTTCGTCTTTCGGGTTAATCCTAGGGCGCTGACACTCATAGGTGTTTTGCGGGATAGGGCGGGAACATTACTGGTGGATGATCCAAATTTGATACCGGCTAATAAGATTCGATAAGGAGCCTCGGAAGGTAGATATCATAGGTCCGAATCACTATTCCGACCGGCAGTGGAATGTCCACATTCACAGATATTGCGGGGTACGGATAAATGGTGACTTAGTGGGTCGGTTTACAGAGGTTGATATGAGGATGTTGATGGGCTAGAATCCGGTACACCGTTCACTACTACTATGCGACCGCTAATGTAAAAGCGTCAGTGCAACTGGATAATATATTTTGTTTGCGTTGTGATATCAGATACCGACGTATCGACCGCTTAATTGCCTAATGTTCTAAATAATTATGCACGTTTTTTGATGCTGCGATCTACATGGGTTATCAAGATGCGATCAAGATTTGTGATAGCAAAGCAAGCGAATCATTTTCTAATGCGGCACCTGCAACAATACTGGGTATCGACCGCTCGACTATGTAAAATTCCAAATAATGGTGCATGCCCAAAACGATAAGCATCTATACCTGGCATATGAATCCACCATCAACATGTGAGAATTAGATGCTCAGCAAGTGAACAAATTGCTACCAATTGGTGCAATCGAATATAAAACTACCAGTTGGCTCGCGCACACTACTGCGTGCTTTTCATGGCGATGGTGTGCAAAATGGGTTTGATCAGCCTGCTTTCGGCTGAGCTATTTATTCGGATAAAACCAGAGAACATGGTGTGATAAAAAAGCATTCCGGTGTTATTATGCTTTAAAGGCATCATTAGGGGAAAGTCGGACGAAAAGTAAAAGAAGTAGTGCATATGAAAGTCGAGATGCCTAGTAACAGGACTGTGGAGAAAAAACGGATGGAAATGGCCAAAAACCCGCGAAATAGGACCCCCTTCCCACCGTTGATTCTCGACGCGGACGACCTGTCTGTCAAGAGGGAAGTAGTCTGATCTTGTTTCCCATCGGCATGTTGCCAAGTAAACACAAGGGAATGTTTGGAAATACGACAGCATCTATTCTCCAGAGTGAGCTTCAAGCTAAAACTGCGAAAGCGCGCAGCAAAACCTTCAATCCTGCCGTATCTTCTTGACCGCTCTCACCCCAGTCAATCGGGAATTACGTCATCGGGAGGCGGGGTCAACCTGTCAAGAGGCGGAGCATAAGTGCGTTTGCGGGGTTTTGCGGCGTTTCTACAGCTCAGAGGGGCGCTTTTTCACCGGGATTTCGCCACAGATAGCGTTCCTAGGCCCAGGACTACCATGTGAGTTACTTCTTGTAGGGATTTCTCCATTACCGCATTACCCCTAATGATGTCTTTAATCGCTTTGCATCGTACCCGTTTTGCACGTCATCGAAACTATACATGGATTATGCATGATATCTAAGCAAATATATGAAGTAACATGCACAGAATTAAACACATTTGCGTTGGAATGATTTCGGTGGTTCATGTTGTTTATATATAGTAGGATCTCAAACCACGAGAAATCTGCTATCTAGCAACTTTTGCAATGGTCAGAAAAGGTTTTTTGTCACAAACCAACGCACGCAGTCATTATGAATCACGTAACGAACTGCTCCTTATGTTCGACTCGCTGCCTTGGTTACGAAAAGTTAAAAAAACTGCGTGATCAGCATTCGTCTCACTTGAAGGTATCTTCTTGAGGGACATCCATTTCGCGTGCTGTACCCATGGCACCCGCTTGTGGATCTAGTCCTTGAGGGAACTGAAATAGCTCTTAATGGCAACTCAGCTAGAGATACATTTTCTAGACATAGTTTGATCAGTAAAGGTACACTCTGAGAAACGTACCGGTTCCTCTTGGGCCGCAGCCTTTTGCTGGAAAAGTTCATTTTAAGGTAAGTCAGATGCCGAGCAAAATGGAGGAAACATCGCAGAAAGTTCGAAGGATATTCGTTTGTACTTCAAAATTCGCGCAGCCTAGCGCTCGGAACTTCGGTTGCTACTGATATCGCAGTACGAAATATCTTCACTTGTTGGTCGTTCAATGCTCACGATTTTTCGATGGTTATCAGTTGTGTCGTTTCACTGCATATCGCATCTACAATTTTCGGGAGCCAATGATTTAGCAGTCGATGGCTTGCTTTTGCCATTACAAGTCATCTTAATCATCCTTGTAGTTAGCAGTGATGAAGGACAGACAACATTATTCGAAAGGCCAACGATACACCGGTCGTTGATATCAGAGCATGAACAAATATGCACCTGGTGGTACTCCGCATGATAAACAATATCAGTCGTTATCACTTTCGTTTATTCACCATACAGTTTCCATGCCACTGCTTACAACATCTATGATCTATGAGTGCCAACACTCCATTGCTGTCCCAAAAAGTAAAATGGATTCGAAGACATTTCCCTTGACGTTCCTTACCAATTCTCATCAACGGTTATCAGTTTGAGCATCTTTTAATATCTCGTATCACCTCCTATATCACTCAGAATCCCATCATTGATGTGGTGAAGAATAGTATGATGGTGACAAACAGAACATGCACTCAAAGGCACACAGAATTATATACAGGCTGAAAGAGGATGGAGGTGGTTTTGCCACTTTCTTCTCTTCCAGTACGCATAATCTCCTGTGTTTAACAAGAACGGCTCATCAAGGTCGGCAGGGACATTGCTGAATGGTTTCAAAAGGCCAAAAAACGAATGACAACGGTTGCCTTGACGGAAGCCATTCTCATGATCGTATCCAATGCTAGTCGGAACAAAAATATGGTAACTTTAAAAAGGGCAGAAAAGCTCAAATGGGTTGCCTAGCTCGCAGCAACAGCAGCCGTAGAATGAATAGAGGGGTGGACTCACACTGGAACTGCAGGGGAGCTGTTCATGGTTCGGTTTTTCTTGATGACAGAGTTGCAGCTTTTGAAGATCAACTGCGAACTTTACCTTGCTCCTTGCTATAGTAGTGATCTGATACTCAGAGA
The DNA here is from genome assembly GCA_963978905.1 of Trichostrongylus colubriformis. Classification (NCBI taxonomy): domain Eukaryota; kingdom Metazoa; phylum Nematoda; class Chromadorea; order Rhabditida; family Trichostrongylidae; genus Trichostrongylus; species Trichostrongylus colubriformis. Next base: position 29,699,440 of record OZ022258.1, read on the forward strand.
GTTCGACCAGACCCCTGGGGTATATAGAATGGGCCATGGTTTTGCCTTATGCTCTATATTCTGGACAGTGAATATTTTCTTTGCTGCTAATCTGGAACGGTCACTATCACGATACCTAGAGATCAGCGAACTACCACGCGACCAACCCGAGGACAGTCAGCCAAGATGACGCTGTGATGTGAACTGTAAGGCTACCTACTACGGCCGAACAAAGAAGACGAGGTGACCAAGCGTGGATGCGGAACGCTTGCGTACATTCTTGGATGAGCAAGCTAAAAAGTAAAAGAGCATGCTCACGAGGTTGATGAATTGCATGAGAAAAAAGGTATTTGCTGCACGATCCGTTTCCAGCAGCACCCATGGCCACGGCCGAGTCCATGACGAGTTCGTCATCAACACGCTAACCCCAGTTCGCATACTACCCGTACAATGGCTGCACGTTCGACGTGAGGTACAATCGATACAAAAGGTCATCGCCAGAGACGGATGGTACAGGAGCCCGTCTGACCCTCTGCAAGCTTGACGCAGTCACGTACGCTCATTTCACGAGCAGCACGTTCGAAGAGGACTCCCGATGTATCGCCAGCGAACGCCGTCAGCACCCTCAAGAAGCTTTGACATCTTACTTTCGTTTCGCTCAACGGTTCTCATAACCCTACACGATGCAGATGGTTTTCGCGACTATTAACCAGATGCCATTTCAACGATGTTAAAGCGGAGCAGATGAAGTGTTTGGTGTGGGTTTGTGGACGTTCTTCACCAGACAGCGACGACATCCGTGCACATTCTCTCCGCAAGGTAGGGAACGACACACAGACCGCGCTGAAGGCATTTTCTGCTGTTATATAGCAACTTCTCGATACCTGAGATGTCGTCTCGCCATGCATTCGCTGTGGAGTACACAGTGATATATCACTTTCCCTACTCGAAGAAGGCGTGCGACGACTGCGATAGTACCGGAACGCTTGCAAAGCCATAAGCGAAGTTTTTGCAAATATATCATTAGGAGGAAGAAGGAGAACCCAAAGCAGAAACAAAAAGTGCATAGGCCGCCATTGTGTCTCACATCCACTGCTCATTGCAGATCAATGCTAAATTGTGGCAGTCGCCACAACACGGAGGCAAACGTCACCTTGCTAGGCAATGCGGACTGGATCGCTATCAGACGACCAAGGCTATAAACTCTGTTTGCTCCTGATTTCATCTGTTTGCCAATAATCAGCCGTTCAATGTGTGTGCAAAGCTGCATTTTTGCTTTTAATGGTTGCACAAGACGATGCAGCCGTTACACCCGATAAGCGACTCGTGCTGGTCCTAGACTGAATGGTCCAACGCGGGCCGCTATTCCGTCGACACACCGAATGGTTCATCGACATATATCTCCATCACCCCTCCTCAAATCAAGCACCTTCCTCACGACGCACTTAAAGAGGAATTTCGCAGCATCCGAACTGGACCAATGCTCATAATCGGCGGCTGAACTCTCTCTGAAGCTTCTCCTGCATCAAAGCAGTTGTACAGGAATTGAATATAAACTAGACCGCATCCTGTCTACAAAGGTTTTGTCACCCATGGACGACTCAGAATGGTCGTCACCGTCATCTTCCGAAGAAATTCCATCCCACTCTGCGCAGACTACTCAACTGGACTGAACAACGCCAAAACAACATTAATATCCGTTTCCACTCCTGATGACATATTCACAAAGAGACGCTCATCAACGGAAGACGCTACATAGTTCTCGCAGCTCGACGTTGCTGAAGGGTGCCTGCTATTGAGAGTGAACGAGGACTCAAAAAGCTGCTGATGTCCAGCACATACCAGAGACCCTAGCGATTCAATGGAGACGTTGAACTCGAATCTGCTCTCCGAAAATTTGCAGATCGACACTGCCACGAAGTTGTGAAGTTTTCAGGAGGAGTGATACTATCGTTTCGTGAAACGCTCGAGCTCGGCGTTTTAATGCAAATGCAGCGCTGTTTCAGTAGTGTTCTTTGTTGTTTTGCAGTGTTTCATTTTGTATTGGAACAGTATTTTGTTTTGTAGAAGACAACGAATTACCCTTGCCGACAAGCTATGAGCTAGTTGAGATTTTAATCACACTTTGGAAGGATTCCTGGCTAAGAAGGTGGACATAGATGAGAGTTTTTTTTCATCCTCTTTGCGAGACGGATGTCTTTCGCAGCGAACGGGCCTGATAAATGCCCAAGAATAACATTTTCTTGACACAGTTCAACAATGTGTTGCCTCTACCCTTGTAACGTGTTGCTTTACGATTACCCTCCGTACTCCTGAATTTGAGTGTATATCGTTAGGACAAAAACGTCGCATGGCCGTATTTGACGCGCGACGAAATGGTGCGAGCTATGCTCGCCTTATCGAATGGGTCTCGAAGCGATGACGCTGCTCTACGCATCATTCTAGGCGTAATCGCTTCAGGACTCAACTAATACGGCGCGCATAGCTCGCACCATCCCGTCGCGTGCCGAACAGGCCACGCGACGTTTCTGTCTAACGATATACACCCAGAACAACATTGGTTCTGCTTGAAAACCCATGGCTTGCGCTCTTTGGATGCCTCCACTTACTAGCTAATAGTTTGCTCATACAGAATAACCATCCAGAACACCAATCCAAAAATATAATATGCCACACATCTCAGAGCACAATGGATAGTAAATACTTGTAAGCTCTAACTTACTGGCATTGGTTCGCGATCTCTATGATCTCGATGTCGCTTCTTCCTTCTCTCCCTTTTAGTGCTACTCTTGGTTTTTCCCTTACCACATTTTGTTATAACATTAAGAATCAGTAAGACGCAGAGACAGAATAGAAGTAAAACGTCCATTTCGTACATTTTCCTGGAAGCAACTTCACTGCACCCATAGGATGTAGCACGTAGTATGGATAACTCACCGTACCGTAGGAAGTACACTTAAAAACTGATCTTCATGAGACTAGCTATCCTAGCAGTATCACAGTCGAGGTATGACCAATTCGAGTGAATGTAGTGCTAATCGATAACCATTGCTGAACATCACGAGGGTTATACTGGTCGGTAAAAGCATTAATGTAGAACACTGGAGCTTGCGAGGTTTGTGGAATTTGCATAAAGCGGGGAACACCGTTGGGTACGTTTCCCATTGCAGAACTATCTCAGTGTAGGCGCATGTAATTCCTTCCCATTGGGTACTCTATTGCATCAACGTTCTATATATGCCGACAACGATCTCCTCCATGCACCACCTTACCCTCTCCCACCTTTTTTCTGCAAGTTAAGGAGTATCATGGCCGAGCTACAACTAAGGGACTGTGGCTTAGGAATGGAGGAGTTTGCTCAAGCATAGAAAGGGAAGGAGCCTAGTCGCTATCGTTAGGCTTGGGCAAAAATATATATGTTTGCTTGTGCAGATTTGATCTTCGGAAATCCTACAGAAACGCTCACAAGGGAAGGATACCAGGTCACGTGGTTATTCGAGATGAGATGTATGTTGCATGCAGCTTCGAACGGTTATCTCAAATCAGTTTTCAAAACCTGCAAAGCAATTCTCTGAATGGAGTTATGGAGGTTTTCTGAATGAACGGCTACACATTAGAACGTGGTTTTCATCACAGCCGCGGTAGATGCGAAGGCATCCGTAGCTGCGGTGTGGTACAGATGACACGGAGCGTTTGGGCTCTCAATCGGCAGACCATGGATGGGGTCCTGAGCTTGGAAACTTTTTGCATTCCATGAAATTTCTTCCTTTGTGCTTGAATTAAGAAACACTTTTATTTTGATATGCATTCATTTTAAAGACATCATTAGGGGTAAGGCGGTAATGAAGAAATCCCTACAAGAAGTCACTCACATGGTAGTCCTGGGCCTAGGAAGGCTATCTGTGGCGAAATTCCGGTGAAAAAGCGCCCGCCCGAGGTGTAGAACGCCGCGAAAAGGCGCAACCATGCAGCGGTTCTGCCTCTAGGACACAGCGGTCCCGCCTCCCGATGACATTATTCCCGATTGACTGGGGTGAGAGCGGTCAGGGAGATGAGGCAAGATCGAAGGTTTTGCGGCGCCCTTTCGCAGTTTTAGCTTGAAGCTCACTCCAAACAATAGATGCTGTCATATTTCCAAACATTCCCTTGTGTTTACTTGGCAACATGCCAATGAAAAACTAAATCAGATTACCCGCGTATTGACGGGAAGGTCGTCCACGCCTAAAACCAACTGTGGGAAGGGGGTCCCATTTCTCGGGTTTTTGGCCATTTCCATCCGTTTTTCTCCACTGCTCTGTTACTAGACATCTCGACTTCCATATGCACTACTTCTTTTACTTTTCGTCCGACTTTCCCTTAATGATGCCTTTAAGGTTCCAAATTATGTATGGGTTGGTTTACTACCCTTCTCCTAAGGATTGCGAAAACTCCGTGACCTGGCTTATTTATATGCAGACTCTCATATCGCACGAATTAGACGTTGTTGCGTAAAACGATTGCGATATTCGCGCTAAGGGGGTCGAGCTACCCTTCTGTGCAAATTTTCAGCCGAATCGCGTTTTGGACCAGCTTCGGGAAATTGGGGGTGGCCGGAGGATAAAGTGGTAGTTTTTGAATTTCCTTCTACAAAAAATCCTGCAACGTGAGCAAGATGACCTACACATGCCTGTTACACTTGCCCATCGCACTAAACGTACGTAACAAGCGTCAAATAAGAGCATTTCCTTGGCAACGGCCAACGACTCCTCCTTTGTTCAATGGGTTGTCACCCAACTAGCCCGCTTCCGAAATATTCCGAAATGTGGTCAAATTCTCGATTCGGCTAGAAACTTGCCTCCAGAGGTAATTTTTTCCCTGCACACGAAATCGCACTAGTTTTGCACGAGAAGGACTAGCTCGCGCGCTATGGGCTCCTCGAACGTACCGTATAAAAAGTACTATTTCTTCAGAAAAACTCTATAACTCCATTCAGAAAGTCGCTTTGCAGATTTTGAAAGCCGATTTAAGATCACCGTTCGGAACTGCATTAGGCAATGTACATCTCATTTCGAATGGCCACGGTGACCTGATATCCTTCCCTTGTCAGTTAACAGGTCAACTCATCTTCTTGGGTTGATCGAGACACACGGATTTTGACCTCGACATGCGACGCTGTGACAGCTTGTGGCTTTTGGCCCTATGACACAGGTTATTCAAACAGTTTGTTCATGTAAATCCTGTACTACGTGCAAGTCAGTCGCGCAGACACTGCAACAGAAAGCCATGAAGGAAGTCCATATCAGCTAAATTTTCGTTTTCGTCCAATTGTTTCTGAAGTGTCCATCCACGGTGGTGCCCGTTGACAGATATCGCTTTCCACGGTTAATCGGTGAATTCGGAGGTCTCTGTATGTGGTTTTGCTGCCAGCGGACCAACGAAAAGGTTAATGGCATTGGCCAGCTCCGTTGTGGACCATGAATGAGGTTTCTTGATGATTAAGTTACATTAGTTTCGAGTTCGACCGGTCAGTCAGTTTAATCACGTCTCTGCCTACCATAGCAATTACGTCCTCCTCCCCTCCCAGCGGAACGAATACGATCCCTTGTCGAGGATTCCTCGACGGAAGCTTGACCCTGGATGTCATGTAGAAACTTCCACGAGAAGAGAAATTTCGTCTCGTGCATCCCTTTCAATAAACATTGTATAACAGATATAGCGAAGTTGGAATCATATAAGATAATTTATTTGAATAAATCTAATTCGATCTGAGCGTGAGCATATATACTTCATGTGTACAGAGTGACATCGATTGATGAAAGTCGCAGAAATACCCGAACGCAGTAAAAATTCTCGTCAAAGATCAGGAAGATCGATGAGTTGCCTTGCTATGAGGTACCGTCAAACGGGTCATTGTTCGAGTAGAGCCACATTGTGCTTCGATCAGCACGATTAGGGCTTTTCAGGAACAGTTTGACCCCCTCAACGCGACACACGTAATGGGATGAAGCAAGCGATGAGCAACGGGCAGAGCTTCTGGTCATCGAAAAGGCTAATCTGAGCGACGATCACTTAAGTGACAATGGCTTGTGAAATAGAGATCAGCTATAGTACTAACAATAACCAAGCTCCACCACAGGGCTGTTCGGAGTAGCTATGCGCATGCAGTCGCTTGCGGATGCGAATTCCTCTGGGCAACAATACGTGCGCAAAGTCTAATCGCTACATCCGTGTGAGAAGGGGCGAAGATGCAACGGAATTCTCAAAACCACTGTACATACACTTAACAATTAATTTACAAAAAGTAAGAAGACTTGGAAAGATTAAATTACGCGAAGTTAGTCACAGTATCCGAGCGGATGAATGTTTTCTTCTCATGAAGCCGTGAACACGCCGAATGGCGTCATCGATTACCGTGACCGGCTTAGCAAGGTGGCATATGACCTCAGCGACCACTTCAGGTGAACTGTACACATAGTTTGTTGCCAAGGTGATCAGCATCGAGCCATTCAAGGAATGGGCGAAGTTTGAGCGATGATGGAGCTTTATTCCGGCCACCAATGATCGATAGTCGAAAGACCTGGAGTTGTTCCGACGCGAAGATCAGTGTTGCCGGAATGTGGTAGACGCCCAGCCGACGCATTCGCCGCAATTGCGGGACGGTGCAGCGAAACGTAATCTGAAACGGAAACCTCGAAATTTCCTTTCACACAGTAAAGCTTCCACGGATGTCAAGTTTCGTCAAAATGTCAAGAAGCATTTTTACAAAGCCTTCTTCCTGTTTGCCAAAGGAAGGACCGCGCTGATATCGCTATCGTTAATCATGCGCCTGGGGTATGTCGCGTGAGGCCCTCTGCGGTCAGCTAGGAGCGGCGAAATCACTTCCAAACGCTACTGGCAATGACCTATCACCGACCCCCTTCGACAAATTTGAAAGGTGCATTTGAAGGTTGATACGTTCATCGCCCTTTTCACCATGCTAATTGAGTTCCACTCCACAACAAGACTTCTTGAGAAAAATAAGCGCGATCATGGCGTCAACCGTCGAGAGGTGTGAGAATTCTGAGACTAGCAAGACGACATCTCACCTCTTTCGCCATTGGAAATAGAGGGCCCAGTGGGATACGATGCGTCTTCGGATTCCATTCCGGCAGGTCAGTGGCAGATTGACAGCGATACGAAGTCTGGTTGAATTTGGCTTCACTTCGCAACCAACCAGGCATCTTAAAAAGCAAATAATAACGAACTGATCTTCGACGAAGTGATTTATACTTAAAAATGCATTTGGAAAGTAAGTGCTATCCGGAGGAAACATCGTCATCCATAGTAGAAATGCCCTGGGCCATTAGTGAGACTTGATTGATACAGCTAGTAAGGGACGGGTAAGAAATGTTCTTAGAAAGCGGAGTGAGCTGTCCATATGGGCGGAGTGAGGAAGAGAAGGGCGGGCCTCAGCTACCAACGCTTGCATTGGCGTCACAGAAGGGGTGATACCATCGTCCGTATCACTCTTCTGTGATGCATAGGACGCCCTCGACGAGAACCAGTGGTAGGAAGGTAGTCCTATTCCTTGAGATTTCGACCGTCTCATCTTTCCCTTCTGTTGCACTAACTGGCTCTAATGCGACAACTGACCTGAATTCCGTCCATGGCAGGAATAGGATCAGTACCACCCGCAGCGGCCTGGAAAGCGAACCATGAGCCGAGGTCAGTAGTGCTCTGACCCGCCACACTCAGTTCCGCTATAGAGGAGTCGAGCTAAAAGAACGACAAAGTAATCGACGGCAACAGATCGATATTCAAATCTGAGCCTACCGTAACGGTGTGCGCGAATTTGCCGAAAAACTGGACAGCAGCTCGAAGCTTCACTGCGTCTTTTACTGTCCACTGTGAATGAGCAGCAAAAAGAATAGAGCGGTGTTCGTGATGGGATATGAGGTTACACGTGGAATGGCGAAAGAAGTCCCCTGAAACGAGTGGGTCAACTTTCTCTCAAAGTTGATTTGGTAATTGTGATTGTTGAGCATTTTATTCACTTTGATATTTCAGAAAGGCAGCCTTGATGGGAAAATATTTGCATAATTCGACTGCGCTGCTTGATGTTAACGAATAAACACCTGTTCGTTCAAGAGAACGTTCTCGCGTGAAACTTTTGATTGGCTGAATGAAATGTGCAAGCGATGACCTTTCACAGCACGTCATTTTTGCATATTCATTATAGTTAACCAGTTGGGCTGGCGCAAACAACTGCGCGCGTCACACATGGAAGCATGGTAACTGGGCTTCACCGATATCGATCGATCAGTATCATCAGTCGAATGATTTCAGAACGGGGAGTTCGCAATCATTACACCACTTTAGGAACTGACAAGGGAAGGACCCCAGGTCGAAGTGGCCATTCGGAATGAGATATATATAGTCCGACGTATTTTCGAACGCTGATCTCGAATCTGTATTCGAAATTTGCAAAACGATTCTCTGAGCGGAGTTATGGAGGTTTTTTTGAAAAAACAATACTATATTATGGTAGGTTTGGAAGCCCATAGCACGCTAGCCAGACCTTCTCGCGCAAAACCAGGGAGATTTTCGTGTTCAGGGAGTCAAATTACCTCAGAAGACAAGTTTTTAGCCAATTCGAGTATTTGACCAAATTTCGGAAAAATTCACGGGCTACAGGGTGGCAGCCTATTGAACAAAGGAGAAGTCGTTGACCTTGCCTAGGAAATGCTCCTATTTGACGCTTGTTTCGTACATTTAGTGCGATGGGCAAGCGTAAGAGGTATGTGTAGGCTATCTTGTTCAGGTTGCAGGGTTTTCTGTAGAAGAAAATTCAAAATCTACCACTTTATAACCTGGCCACCCCCAATTTTCAGAAGTTGGACCAAAAACCGGATTTGGTTGAAAATTTGCACAGAAGGGTAATTCGACCCCCTGTGCACGAATATCATAATCTTTTCACGCAAAAACGCTTAATTCGTGTGGTACGGGATTCTCTTCGACTTGGTATCCTTCCCTTGTGAGTAATGTTAGCAGTTATAAATAAAGTGTCAGAGTAAATGATGGGTGTGATAGGTACCAGTCCAAGGAAACGTCCAGAAGTGGAAGAAAAGCACTTACTGACAATGAAACACAAAATGCAAAAAATTTCGCACTGGCGGGGAGCAAACCCTCCACACCTCTCATGCAGATCCGGAGCACTACCACTGAGCCGCTGAGGCCGTTGACTGCTCATCAACGGCCATGCTGATGAACCGTTCATTCACGAAAAACTTCCATAACTCTTCTCAGAGAATCGTTTTGCAAATTTCGAATACAGATTCGAGATCAGCGTCCGAAACTACGTCGGACCCTATGTATCCCATTCCATATGGCCACTTCGACCTGGGGTCCTTCCCTTGTGAGATTCCTAGCTTCGCTGCGACGCGGGATATGAATTTCTCGCCATTCGCGTCACTCTAGAAATTCAGAGTCCCAGCTCTACTGCGACGCGAGATATAAACTTCCCATCACTTCACCTTTTGAGGCTCCTTATCAGCCCTTATCAGTTGCTATCACTTCCACTCCCTCACCATTGATCTCCCCTCACCACCCCCCATATCACTTTAAAATCAGAGTCCCAGCATTGCTGCGACGCGAGACATTAACTTCCCATCATTTCACCTTTCGAGGCTCCTCATCAGCCCTTATCAGTTGCTATCACTTCCACTCTCTCACCATCGATCTCCCCTTACCACCCCCCATATCACTTTGAAAAATCAGAGTCCCAGCTTTGCTGCGACGCGAGACATGAACTTCCCATCATTTCACCTTTCGAAGCTCCTTATCAGCCATTATCAGTTGCTATCACTTCCGTTCGCTCACCACTGATGTCCACTTACCACCTCTTGCATCACTTAAAAAAATCACAGTCCCAGCTTTGCTGCGACGCGAGATATGAATTTCGTGATAGACGGACAGACGGACGGACGGAGGAACAGACAGACGAAGCGTTTTAAATATAGTAAGGATATCTACAGTAGCGCTCGAAAGTCTTCGGCCAAATGCTTTTCCTGCCATAACTTTTTTCCTGTGGAACCAAATTGGGCAAAATTTTAGTATGTTGTGCCCGAACTTACTTTTTATATCTGCTACTACTTGGATGCCGTCAGACTCTTTTATTAGATTTTTACAAGCGTTTATTACGAAATCGCTGGAAAACACGGAAAAGCTTGGTCAGGAAAAACGAGCTCATTCTAAAGTACAAAACCAGAAACTTGTGGGAAACATCAATATTACATAGGAAAACCACGAATTCAGATGACAGCGGCATCTTGGGACGAAATCGAGTCCATGAGCTTCCATATAACTGTATGAGGCAAGGTGTTCTAGTCTCCTGCTAGTCTGGCACATTTTTCCCTCTGTTCCTACTAATTTACGGTGGGAAGCATTTTTCGAGCTCTTACAACATGTGTTCTATCTGGTTGAGGTGCAGGGATTGGCTTAGCCACTTGGGAAGTGCGACTTCCTGGCACTGGAAGGCTTCCTCTACTTTTGCTGGCGTGTGTTTCGGACCGATATTTTGCAGTAGAATCCATCCAGCAAGTACACTTTTGCTCGCCTATGGTAGAACGATGCTCACCAACATGTCCCTGCAGCCTGCAGCTCCATCGTTCCATTTATCTTCAAAATGAGACCCATAACATGCAGTGAAAGGCCTCATGTACCGCCACAGATCCTCCACCATGCTTGACTGTCAGTTCTGTGTGTTTCGGTATGAATCTTTCGCCAAAACGACGTCTCGCATAGCAGATCCCATCACTTTCGAGCAAATTAAACTCAGAGGTGAAAAGGACCGTGCTTCAAAGACTGAACTCCTGGTAAGATGGCGCCGCGCAGTACTAACTTTGGCTCTACTGTTCCTGTGTGTCAAAAACGGATTCTTGACTGAACGTCGTCCATAGATTCCAACATCGTTTGGGCCTCTTCCCACTGTGTGTCGACTGATTCTGATGCCATCCTCTCAAAAAAACTTAGCGACGATTTCCACAGACGTGAGAAGGACACGGCTTTCAGCTGCGAAGGATCCATCTGTCTTGCATAAAACAACTGCAGCGAAGTATTCCCATTCTCTCTGCATTGCTAGTTAAGCCGTCAACCTCGCATGATTCCAAAATCGACGATATCGCTTGATGGGGCAGCTCTATAAAACTTAAAGTAGCGTTGATCTTCAAGGTTTCTTCATCTTCATCGTCCCCTCACGTACACATTGGAGAATGTCCGCTCTTCTAATAATCACCTTAAGAGTACCAGCCGTGACATTAACCCAGATGAAGCACCAAAGATAGGTTTAGGTAGGAATGAAGCCAAGAAATACTAAGCATGGGAATCTGGAAAAGGTGGTGTCATAACAAAAACTTGTATATAACCACGCATCTTTTACCGTTTCGTGTCACAGCAATATATCTCATATGCAATACCCTCAGGTACAACATACTACAATTTCGCTCGGATTGGTCCTGTAGAAAAAAAAAGTTACAGCTGAAAAACATTTGGCCGAAGACTTTTATACACTGTATACAGTAGCGCTAAAAGTCTTCGGCCAAAACTTTTTTGTAACAACTTTTTTCTACTTGACCAAATTTGACAAAATTTTAATATGTGGTGCCTGAACCTACTGTCAACATTTCTTTCTACTTGATTGCAGCTTGACACTTTTCATGGTTTCTTACAAGAATTTACAACATGACCACCCAGAAAAAAGTAAAAGGCTTGGTCAAGAAAAACGGCTTTCTTTACAGAATTTCTCAGAGAACAATAATATTTTGTAAGAAGACCACGACTTTTGATACAGCGGCACATCGAGACGGCATAGCGATGGCACTCCATAAACAAAAAATTCACATAATCACGTAACCTACACCGTTGAGTGCCAAAATGGTATATTTAGTATGTAGTATCTCCAAGTACAACATACTGAAATTTCTCTTAGATCGGTGCAGTCGCAAAAAAGTTACAAGTGAAAAACCAAAGTAAAGGACTATTTCGCCGAAGACTTTTGAGCGCTACTGTATATGCACGTGGCGTTGTTTGTTATAGTGAGAGGTAATGAACGGAAACAGTATTCCACAAAAGTTCCACAGCATTCATTGGCCCATGCTTGTTTTGAAAAACACATGCATTCACACGACCGTCATATGATCCCGCCTTCTCGCTGCCTTCGCCTTCATGAAAGAGTTACAAGGCTGGGTACGTGCCCTTTCCAACAGTGCTGTCACGAAGCACTTGAGACGGGTGAGTGCCATCTACTCAAAAGAACCAACCTACAAAATCTTGAAACGGACTGTTTCGTAGCGAAGACGGCTTATAGTAGGAGGTTTAGGAAAGAGCATACAGTAACAGCAAGGCTCTCTCAAATAAGCGAAAGGTGATTGGATGCTGATGTAACTAAGAATAATATCTTCTCACGACTCCGTTTGAATTATTGGCCAGAAAAGCGCTGCCGACAAAATCGCGCTGTAATTATTTTGTAAAGGAGAGCGAAGTAGCAATCCTTCCTGCTCAGTTTCACCGCATTTTCCGAAGATCGCTTGCCACAATATACGGATCATCCATGCGACTAAGAATAATCAGCTTACGTTTTATTTTTGAGCCCCCTTCCGTGCTCTCACGAAAAGCGATTTTGCCACCCACAGAATGCGCTTACTGTTTACTTGCTCTTCATATGTAAGCAGAAGTGGAATTGTTTAGAAAGGACACCAAAATATCTCGACAAAGTCGAACCTCGTAGTCGGGAAATCTTTCAAGTTTCTGAAGAATCAGGAATGGTTCAAAAAATGGGATCACAGTGAGGTTCCTTATAAAGTAGAAACTGTTTTCGCTTTAGTTGTAAGGAAAGGACTACCACACAATATCATGGGAAAAATGACATGAAAATAGTTAAATTAACAAATGACATTTCTCACCGTCGCTTGAAATTCCTCGTGGCAAAATTTGGGTGATATCCATACGCAATACGTCAAGATATAGGATACGTTTAACGCGATTATCCACCACCCTCTTCATCTGCTTATTCACCCGTCTCCATTTGACGACATCGAACGGAGAGGAATAGTCAAATATGAGGTTCCTGCAAGAAAATGACATTACTGTATTCGTCACATCACGTGGATGCAGTCTGAACTACATAAATTTCCTCACTTGTTTGAATGCATGTCGGTTTCATCAAATGCAGGACAATTATCTCATTCAGCATTCAACTTCAGCTACATATCAATTAACCAAGATGTAATTAATACGTGTTCACTTATATATTTGGCTTATTTTTCAATTCGTTGGACGGAGGTGGTGTAGTGACAGGTGGCGCGCACCCCACTCCTTATGGTGAGGGGATCAAATCTCGCACCAACGCCCGCCCAGGCCAACCACGCCTTCCATCCCTCCGTGGTCTGCAAATTGGTACCAGATTCGTCTGGTAGGATAAAAGCACTGACTTGTACACTGGCTGGTCACCGCAAGACATTGTATGAGCCACATCACCTTCACCAGCTATCACGTTCTGAATGGAACTAAAATGTGCGACACATCCCAGGAAGGGGTTGATTGACTCCAAAAACTTTATCCTCTTTCTTTTATTTTTTAAATTTAATTGCTGGTAATGCTCTTTTCGAACCAAGAATTTCTGCGGTGGGTTCTACTGAAGGCTGCAGCTCTCGCCAGCAGTTCAGGTGCATTCTTATTAAGATTAGACAGGAAACTTGCGCAAACTAGCCGTGTTCCGCAATACACTTCGAAATTTTTAGTAACACACAGCGAGCTGTCGTATTTCAAACAATCAAACGAAAAAATAGAAACATATACATTTGATCAAATCCGTTGCTAATTAGCAAAGGACTGACTGAGGAAGCCCTTGAAATCCGATCACACACCGGCTGTTCAAATCATCCTCGGAGATCAACATTGCTTTTGTTTTCGTCAACAAAAAAGCGGTGATCGAGTTCCGTTTGAACTGATGACGTACGGGTCGTGGAACTTACTCGCTTATCTTGGCAATGAGAACATTGCAAAAGTGGACTGCGACAACACCATCACCTTTCCGGAGTAAGGCCGAAGTTGGACGAATGGAGAAATCAAATCACTGACGATACGCTGACCATAGGATATCCTTCTTAAAAATTCGGTACTGCCTGAAGGAATGCTGGACGGTCGAGACTGATGAGATTCATATCAATTTCCCCTCTCAGTCGAATCACAGGAAATCTCGGCCTTTGTCACGGAACTTGTCGAGTGGGACACTGTTTGCCACTTAAATGCCTACCGCACCGCTTCTTCCAATACCGCCACTGATAAGAGTTACAAGAGGTGTAGGCACCTATAAGATGAGCCACGCATGAAGGCGCCTTCCGCCATCGTAGAGACGAAAATACGCGACAAGTAGTACTACAGGCTATCCTTCTGGAGGGTTTTTGCAGGAAAAGTCGAAAATGTGACTGGTCTACCTTTTACACATTCTCATATTTCTGAGTGTACGGTAGCAGCTGAGCGGCTCAAAGGAATGGTCCACGGAAAAATGAGTTTTTATGTTACCCATATAATTATGTTGTATTCGCCTAATGCGGGCCGCATGCAAAGTTCCACACGAAAAATGTGAATCCGGCTAAGATACAGCACCACAAAGTCTTGGCCGGGTGGGCGGAGCCTCCGAGTAGGTGCCCACCCCGTCGTCCGCAGCGGTCGGAGAGCACTGTAGGAACAGAAAGTTACGTAAACAGTTTCACTCTCCGTTTTCAACCGCGGGGGACGATGAGACGGGGCTTTCCCTCAGAAGCTCCGCCTTGATCACCTCGAAACTCGTCCGATACCAGGAGTATTCAGTTTTCTTGAATGACCTTCCCGAAAACACATATAAGCGACTACAACCATTCCACATACAAATACTGTATCATTCCAAATCAAACGCTAGAGTCACCATTTCCATCTATTTTTTCAAAAACTGAGAATAATTTAGCTACTTACCAAACATTATCAGGAAACTCGAAGGCGGATGCTTGCTTTTCTTGAAGTTTCTTTTTTGATATTGAGCGAATTTTCATGTCTTTCTCAGCGTTGAGCTTAGCGAATAACTTCCGGAGTTTAGTACTGAGCATTCTGGAATGGGACATAAACAATTTTTTGGAACACAAACAAGAGTTACTCGCTCTATAGTACAACGAAGATTGGTAGCTTACTGACAAACAAGACGATATTACGCAAAAAGAAAGCAACAAAAATCAAGAGAGAAAATAAAGAACACAGAGAGCAATGGAGGGATGATGAAGATCTAAGAAGAAAAAGAATACTCATGTGCATGTTTCGCTTGACGTGCCATGCACTTCTTATTTATTGCAATTCGTCGATGTGACTCAGAGTTTACGTGCAGAACACCATATTGAACTGTTTCAATGATGTCCATGAAATCATTACATTTTGAAACTGGCACAGTGAAAAGCTAGCGAACAAAAAAGGCATGGCAAGGATGGACTGGATGCAATGCTGGCTGTAATGGCTACTGAGCAAAATTTTTCCGGGCTCAGAACGCGCCGTGCACTAATCCTTAAGTCCAGATAATAAGTGCGTTTGGGTGTCATCCTCAACCAAATGGTGAGGAGAAGAAATTGGAATGTGGTGTGGAATGTCTACTCTAACAGCTGCAGCTGGCAATAGCTAAGCGTAGAAATAGATGAGGCTGATCAAGCTACAGAGCAGGTGCGAACTACAGCTGTTCTGAAAAAGTTCAGGATGGGTATGGAAATCTGGAGATAAGGAAAAATCATCTTAGTTCTTCTGGGGAGTTGTTTTTAGAGAAAGAAATCAAAAAATGAAGCTTCTCACCTCACTCACCTTGTAAAAAACCATAAGAAAATGCCTAACATATATAGGAGGGTAATAAAATTGTAACAAAAAATAGGACGAGTTTCTCACTGCCACCAGAAGATAAAGTGGCTGATCCTGTCATCCTCATTCGATCAAAGTTGAAAAAAAGCCAAGTATTGCGGATTACCTAGAGTGTCCGGTGTTGATGAAAACACCGCGGTTCGTCTGATCGGAGGCGAAACGAGCCACTTAATTTACACATTAACGTCAATTGTTTTCAAAACTTTTATTCTCTCTTTTCTTAGAGATGAATCAGCTCGATACAAAAGTTTTTATGTGGAAATATCAATAGGTGCAGGCCATACAATACTGATGACCGACAAATCTGGAAAACAATAAAGTAGTACTGCGAAAAGTCACAGTACGGCCACCTTCGCAGCCAACGCTATGCATAGATGGCTGTGTAGATGACAGTGAAGGCAAGCGCGGGCGGTTCCAGTCAACCTCTACGGGGGCGTGGCATCCCGAATGCCATGCACCCCCGTACATCAGTTATTCCACGAATCTTGACTATGTTATCATTGGCACGTAACCCGGACCTGGAATGGGTCAATGGCAGAGTTGATAAGAAAGCCCGCATGAAGAGAGTACATCATATCAGGACTGTGCAAACGACCTTTTCCGTTTTAGAAACATCTTTTCCTAATGTTTTGGGGAATTGTGGAATCACTCTAAACTTCCAGAATATACAACGTACTTTGCAAAGCGAATCATATCCGTGTAGCTGACCATTTAATGTGATATACTGCATGTGCCGCTATGGTAACGCTAAGTAAACAGCCAATGTTTGCTGAAAAATCAACGCTTAACTACACTACCAATTGAACGTCATGTTGAAACACGCCATGCATTCATCTTCAACTTGAAGTTGTGAAGGTATGACCGCACATTTCAGCGAAGTTGTGAAGGTATGACCGCACGTTTCAGCCATACTACACCACATAGCGCCTATAAGGCGATTGATCTGGCATGTGGAAATTTTTGGAGAACTCTAGTATTTTAATAATCGTGAAAAAACGGGAAGCACGGCTGGCTAAAACAGTAACCGAGCCTGCGAATTGCGAGCGCGTTGGCTTCTGTAGCCGTTGGTTTGCATAAGAAAAAAGGTTTCCTTGATCTTTTGAAAAACCTTTGCAGGAAATTTTGTGAAATTTTCGCAAAAATTCCATATTTACAGAGATACAGTAACTTGTAAAGAATGAAAAAATGATCAGTGATGTAGGAATAATCGTGCCGTGAATCGCATAGGAATGCCCGATTTGTGCAGCGCTTTTATATGAGAGCACGTCGACCAAATATGCTAAGCCGATCAACCACTGATGGTCGGACCCGGCGACGAAACCCCGAGCGTGTTTTTCGAAATCACGCGGCGTCGAGGTGGGCGAAAAACTGAAGTTTGGACGATTATTCCCCTCTCAAAAACACGAGGACGAAATATTTTTCACAGCGAATTTTTTAGAATTTAGAAGAATAAATTAACATCCACATAGTGGACAAATTTCACTCAATGGGAACCACTTCCTCACAAAATGAGAAGAGTAATCAGGGGAAGATGTGAAGAAATCTCAGCTGTGTTCTACAGCCTACGGTTCACTGATATCCATATATCACGAAAATGAATATCTACGTGGAAACAGGAGGGCCCTCTAAGAAATTCGAATTCCTCCTAAGCGGCAACATGGTACTACGATTGTCAAGACAAGGATTTCGTCGCTCGGGTCGTATAGTGAGGCTGGATGTGCTTCAGGAAACTCACAGGAGACGGGAATCACTCCCATATGGCCGCTCAACAACGACAGGGTGCCGCGTTGTGCCATTTCAGATAATGATCTCCATAAAATGGTACACTTTCCTCGCAATGCAAACACCCATTCAACAAGTGTTCTCTCGAGTGGAATGCAGAGATGTCGAGACAAAGAAAAGAAAACAAGGGCAACGTCAAGGCCATAGAGCAGAATCTTTCGCCGATCACGTTTTTAGGATTTTTTGCGCAAGCATTCAGAAAATCGGTCGATAGCAAGCAGAGTCACAAGTGGATTTTCGGGATCCAGAAAGCATACGATTAGACAGGTTATGATAGCCGATGGTATGCTATGGGGCTATCGGTAAAGCGTAAGTTCCGACGGGTTGAATCATGGTAGGGCAACACACTAGACGCATCATTTTTGCCAGGATTCACCATATCGCTGACATTCCACTGAAATCATACACGATGGAAGGCGTGTGGGGCAAGCCTATGGAGCGATCGTTCATACGAGGGATCAACTTAGACTAGGTAATATCTCACTGGGACTATGCATAAGCGGTTTCGGCAGCTGTATCGCTTAGGTGCGATTCAAGATGTCGTATAACAAGTTCAAAATTTTGACTGAGTTGCGGAAAAACATCTCACATGGATGTTTCCAAAGAGAGGAATGCATGGCGTATCCAGTCACGAAACTGTCCACACCTATAACTATATTTACTGCGGGTCAACATTTGGTATGAATGCAAGAAAGCTAACCTTATGACCTGAAGGTGCATCTTAAGAGGAGCCTGGGCAAGAGGAATCTCAAGCACAAAGAACAATATCGAGAATGAGAATAATATTTTGTAATGAAAGTACGACAGTAGCAAGAAAGTAGAAAAGGTGTCTTGTAGTCAAAAATTTCTAAAAGCAAGAAAACATCAGCGGGCAGAATCAAAAAAGCTGCAGGGACTGTACTCATTTTCCGAGCGATGGCAAACGTGGAGATCAAAACTGCGCGCGACATTGGTAGCGTTACCAGTAAGCAGCTGGCCATTCCATTCATCATGCAAACAAAAAATCCCAAAATTGTATCTGAAAATTAAAATAGTAAAACATAGCTGATTAAACAAGACCCATGAACTATCATTTTGACAAAATCCCACAAAAAATGGGTCACGCAATCGCAGACGCATTCGGTGCAACTGAACAAAGATCGAAGTTTCGAAGGCTGCAAGTCGTTATTCAGGCGGAATACGTTCTAAAGCCAGAGCAATTTAACTGGTAATCGAGCGCGCGGCGCATACCAAAGGGACAAGTTCTGTGTAATCACATCACTGAGAGTTCTCCGGTCTTTTCCTTGAGCAGCAGCAAAGATGGAGCGGATGAATGCACGGGAAAATTGTGTTAGATAATGTTAAAACAATACATTGAGTCTAATGCACTTGATATCCTACCTCCAGCATACAAATATGTATACACACATATATATAGAAATATGGGAGGATCCTGGCACTCGGCCAGCCCGTACACGTCATAAGTGTACGTAGTGCATGAGGACCATCATGCTGAGCAATGGTTCTGTAATGAGCTATCTGTTTTTTGTTAATCGAACTCTCAAAGAAGGCTGCGCTTTCCACGACTGGTTCGACACCTTTGTGCGTAGTAAGAAAGTTAGAAGAGACGTTTTTCTGTGAAAAAGTGGAATGCCTAAAGTGGTTTTTGAAAAAGAAGGACATGAACGGGGACAACAGGTCTAAACTTCCGTGAATAAGTAATGTTACACCATGAGGTTCCATGGTCACATTGCCTTTTCGGAGTCTGTAACTCGGAAATTGTAGGAGGGATCGTATTTTTGGAAATTATTTTGGAAATCTTCGAAAACCCTTTAATTTGAAGCAATTTTTGGATCGATGAGATGATGTTCAAAAAGGCCGTCAATCGATAAGCACACTTAATGCTAGGTAACTCGATGCAATGCTTTGATTGTCGACTGAGGCCCTTTTCTGAGAAGACACGTCGAGTATACTGACAGTTAACACCAAAAGCACGAAGACTGCAAGGTCGTACGGCTGGAAAATTTCCCTCGACACTGTGGTTGACGGTACAAAGTACTCAAGGTGTGGTATTAGGTTGTAAGGAAATTTCTTTCCGGTTCGCGCGTTCACAAAATGAATTTCAATCTCGAAGCGCGTCAACATGAATCAACCGGCATATTGCGCTCCTTTAATAGACAGGAAGTTTCCCTCTTTAGATATTTTTTCCTTAGGATGCCACAAGGTATTCGAATCATTAGCGAAATTTTAAAGTACAGCGAATATAGCACTTTTTGGCTGACTTCACTTCACAAGTTCTTGTTTGGTCGAATCCCAGCGAAGGCTACCACAAATGTGAATACTGCAAAGGAAGGAGGTGTGGCAGTGGATGAAACAGTTTGTCTTCGGTTTCGGAAGTACAGAAACGAGAATGAGTTGCGAATTAATTGATCAAATCTTCAACTAAAACGGCAAAAACGATGAGCGTTAATACTTGTAGTAGGTACCTAAAAGTATTGACTCCCCTAGCCCAAATGTGATTCACCACCTCGAGTACATTTTATTCGAAAAAACCCAAAAATGGATGCTGCGCGATACCTCGGAGCAGCCATGCGCGAGCACATTTTCCAGGAATTGTCTACTAGTATTGAAGCAGCTGGTGAAGCCCATAGTCGTCCATCATCAGTTCTTTTTTGATTTCGCGCAATATAAATCGTCAGCCATTCATCAAAATGACATATGCAAGTATACATAATGTTGCCGAAAGTGTAACAAATCGAGTGGTGCTTATTCTGTGGGAAAAGATGCAGTCGGGGCCGAGTTATTATCTCCTGAAGATGAAATTGCGCCAACCGGTCAAAACATACTATACAACCTAATAGGCGGAATAAGCTACACTTTTTACAGTATTTCCTTTCTACCACTCCGAAGACTGAATCCCCCAATTTTAATTAGTACTGAATGTATGGGTAATTAAGGAAGTCAGAGCGCGATCGTATAGCGAGCCAAAAAGCGCCGTTGCCCACTTCTGCGAGCGTGCGTATGGAAGATAAGTGGTTAGGAGGAGGGTAGCCGAGGGGTGAAATTACGAAGCAAGCAATGAGGGTGTAGCCGGGAGATTACTGTGTCAGATAGCAGCACAAAGATTACACCCTCGCACTTTTGGAAGGCATGTCATTTAAGGTCACAAGCTCAATCGCATATTGCGCATTTGCCATTTTATGAAACCAAACAACATCACTGTCCGCCTCTCTATAAACCAGAAAACATTTGAAAACCCTATAATCCTGCCACGCGAGGCACTCTATTCAGAATATAGCCACTGTTTTTGAGCCCTTCATTGTAACCGGGAAGCATTCAAAAACGAAACCTTCGCAGCAGTTCGTGGCAGTAATAAAAGGGATGTGATTAACTGGGGAGCGAAATGTAGCATTGGAAACCAAGTCGCTATTGCTTCTATAGCGCTGATGATGAGATCACCGGCAAAGGGTGACCGCAAAGATAGAATTCACGAAATTTTTGATGACGTCATTTCTGGGTATCGAAGAGCACAACAAGAAGCTGAGGTAATTCACGGACCACCCGAAGACATTCAAGGTTAAAGACATAGCAAATTCAAATCATAGTTTCGATTATACGTGGTTACCATACGTGCGCTTCTGTGACGAGTTATTTTGATGATTTATCTGAAGAGGAGGGGCAAAGTATCTATAGTTTTCGGCACCCACTGACGCGAGCCAGTGGTCAGGCTATGAACCATTGTCTATCCGGGCAGACCAAGCCATCATTCTCTGCAGAGTCAGTGGATTAGTACCGTGGTGGTTTGGGACGATGAAACACTGACGTGTCCATCGTTCTGTCTACAGTCAGTGCAGATGGATGCCAAATCGAGGGTAAAAACCCTAAACTGGACATTGACTAACATCCGCAAATCATAGTGGGGATCACATCTCATCTGGATCTTTCTAAAAAACGAAGGCGAAGTACATGGCGTATACAAGATTTAATGCCGAATGTCTCTTCTTCTAGATCTCATAAGAAGTAGGGCGGAGCTCCGGAAAGCCTTGATAGAGCGAACGCAGAAGATAGAAGAATATTATTCGTATTCAAAGTGAGAAAGGAAAACAAAAGAATGTAAAGTTACGCCTTTAATAAAAAGAAGCGCTAAATCACCTAAAAAAAACTTATAGTGCAGTATATTCGATTGTGCATAGAGCCCATAGAAGCCCACGCTTTTCATTTAAGAGTTTCCATCGAACAATAAAGTAGGTGGTGTTCGCCTACCTCGCGCTTTCCACCTACAAGCATGAACAACTGGACAGCCAAACAAACTTGAAATTTTTGAAAACATTCATGGAACAACGGGATTCGTACGTATCCCTTTTTTTCTTCACCTTCAACTATATTTTAGTGGGACAAAGAACCAATGGTTGGTAAATGCGATGGAGCTCCCCATCGAGTTGTGTTGAAGTGCACTGTTGTGCTGTCTAGTGTGGTTCCATGGATGGCATGCTTAAGCTGCGCTTCCGAATTGCGAGGGCGCATCAAGCCTATAAACTGATTCGCGGGGGAAATCCATTGCTTATGTCATCACACCAGGAGAGTCTGTTACCAATCGGCCCTCGCTGCCGAGCAGGGATGTAGGGATTTGTTAGTCGATGAGAGATTCCATAGGTACAGCACCTCCTTCTACGGCACACTGAGGCTGAAACTATACAAATTATAATGCATGGCAAAACAGCGGAGTCATTAGTAGATGGAATAATAAAGGAAAAGGGTGGTAAGTCTAGCGCAGATTTTTAAAGGGGGGGGGGGGGGTTGATTGGAATCTGATAATAAACTGTCAGTGGCAAACGCTTGTCTTGCCTACGGCGACGTAAAGATTGAGGCCACCTTGCTCGACTCTCCACTCGTTGGCCTGATATCACGCGCTGACTGGGACGAAAAGGATATATCCGGCAATAGTGGAAATCCAACACCACCACCATCCTTAGAGCGAGACCACGGGACTGCAGCCCACGTGGAAATGGACCAATTTTCACTACGGTGTTCATAGATTATTCAGAAAACGCAGTTGAGACCATAGTAACGTGACGAATACAAGGTTGCCATATATGTTCAGTAATGCTCAGAAAAGAGTGATGCACAAAAATCAAAACTAGCAAATATTTCATGAATAAGGTAGGGCTAATCGAGAACTACATCTGATAACTACATAAAGTATGGCAACTTAGAAAGTAAATATGTCATTTAGTTGAGATTGATGAGAAGTGTTCTAGCCAAGTGGCTATGTTATTCTGGATCCGCTGGAATGCATCCGTCAAAATGAAGGGCGTGGCTGACACCTCGTGATGTGCTAACATCAACTGACGCCTTTGGCCCTTTCAAGGTTTTCTTTATGGAATTCATGCTCATGTTCTCGTTCTTATGGCATTTCCCTATAGTGAAGGATGGGCTCATGACTCCTGATGCTGAAACAAGCGTTTTCAACTTGTAACCAGAATAACAACCTTCACGCTTTTACAGTTCACAGTTTTTATTGTTGTATATCATATTTACATAAATAACTGCCATAATTTATACATGTGGTTATCTGATTCAGATTAGCCACGCCCTAAGTGCAACCATTGTTAATTTTCATTTTTACAAGTGTCAGGTGTCGCAGTAGCATGGAACATGCGCTTTTTTCAAATGCAGACATGCTCTGCACAGTTACAAAACAAAACTCGTCTGGGAAAAAGAAAGTCATCACAACATAGGAGATCGTTCAAAATACGCCCGACTGTAGAAATCTGCCCAAAATTGAAAACCTTGAAATGCCCTTTATTTGCAGAATAGCGCTGCGGTGGCCAGTCGATATTGTTATCTGCTTTCCTCAGATAACGAGGAGAGCGCAGTTCGAATTTTCTCGCACAATGTAGACTTACTCACTCTGCGTCCCCAACCACGTGACCTTCCTACAACATAAATATTTGAGTAACAGAAGAACTGCGTTTCCGTGGACGATTCCTTCAACCATTACATACCATTACTCACTATGAGAAATTATGTGTGCACATACATATCTGATTAATACATACGATTACTACTGCATTGATATTTTGCGGATTTACTCTCCAACTTCGATTCCTTCTACCGTTCAGCGAAATGGAAGCCGATACCGATCCGCAATGGGGTGTCATCTTGTAGAGAGAAGAGGAAATAAAATTCAAAAAAAATTATTCTAGAATAATCCCTTTTTTTGAAAGAACCGCCTCCACTCAGATTCAGTGGCAGTTTAATGCAATTCACTATGCAAAGACTTGAAGTAATCCTTCAGACATAAGACACGTTCAAAGGCTCGGTTGTTCCAAGCACCTTAATTTAGAATTTGATCCTATGCACTGGAACGGCGGCATCTCCCCCTACATCACTACCACCTCGAAAGGAACAGGAAGTAGACATGGGAAATTCAAAGACCGCCCACTCGCCCAAGGCCACTGCAAGCTGTATGCCATATACTTGTGTTCGGAAAGTAGAACAACCTCCTAATCTCAGGAACCAAAAAGTTCAAAAAGAATTAAAAACAGGGAAATATGTGCTGAACAATCGTCAAACATGGAAATCCACTTACATGCAAAAGACAGTGAACGAACAGAAATCAGACGATGAATGTTCTCCGAAGCACCCACTACCCACCAACGCATCATGTATGTAGGAAGGGGTGCAGCACAATTCATCTCATCTGCAGCTTACAGTGACGTCAAGTCAAGCTTTTACGTCGGCGAAAGCACAGATCAATTCCGATAATAACTGGGTCAGGACACCTTGACTCGTCATCGAACCCACCACAAATCACTTTCCAACAACAGTCGCTCAATCATCCTCTAACGCATATTGCGCTCACGAAAACATTAAAACCACTCACGATGCCCTGCCTGGACAGAAGAAAATGCCAAACTGGACTACTTAGAACCATACATTAGCAACATTCCGTACCTTCGCGCTCTAAACACGTTCATTCGAAGGGTTCACCTATTAACCCATCAGAAAATGTGAAAATTCGATTACTCGGGAAGGAATGGTAGTACACACATAAAGGATTCTCAATGGACCTGAATGCAGGTACAAATTCTGAAAAATGTCGACAAAAACCAACCTCCCGTTGGAGCGGGGGTGGTGGACTGGCCAGAAACAACACGCTAGCGCTTGCGTCAGCTATGTACTGAATCACCTGCATCAACAAAACCTCTGACAAATCGTTGACGAATCGGTAGCACATACAGTAGCGCTCAAAAGTCTTCGGCGAAATGGTCTTTCACTTGGGTTTTTTCACTTGTAACTTTTTTGCAACTGCACCGATTTAAGAGAAATTTTAGTATGTTGTACTCGGAGACACTGCATACTTAATATACTATTTTGGCGCGCAACGGTGTAGGTTACGTGGTTATATGAAATTTTTTAATTTTGGCATGCCATCGCTATGCCGTCCCGCTGTGCCGCTGTCATCAAAAGTCTTTCTACAAAATATTAATGTTCTCTGAGGCTTGCTCTTTTTGTTTTTGTATAGAAAGCCGTTTTTCTTGAACAAGCCTCTTACTTCTTTTGGGTGGTCTTGTAGTAAATTCTTGTAAAAAATCATGAAAAGTGGCAAGCGGCGCTCAAGTAGTAGGAAATGTTGACAATAGGTTCAGGCACCACATATTAAAATTTTGTCAAATTTGGTCAAGTAGAAAAAAAGTTATGACAAAAAAGTTTTGGCCGAAGACTTTTGAGCGCTACTGTAAATACGTGAGAGACTTCAACGCCCCCGAAATTCATTGTGCAGGCCGGTTGCACCCTTAAACTTCTATTATGGGGGGAAGTCAAATAGCGATGCCTGTGTAATGCACGGATGTGTATCATTATGTCATGATTTCGCACGACGACGAGCGGCGTGCGACGCATAGTGTGCGAGTTATGCACATCGCAGTGGTTGGGTTTTCGAACGATTACACTGTAATGTCAGGGGCGCGATACGTTGACTTGTAATCGCTTCGGGACCCAACAACACGGCGCCTTTATCGTCCGCGTTGCTTGGCTTGCGGCATGCCGCGTGCGAAACTCTGACATAAGGGTACGCGCCCATAATGCACATGCTCACGCCTGACCACTTCATCCTTCGATTCAACCCGAGAGCTGGAACCCAACAACTGAAGCTGATTTTCCTACACCGTTGGACTTAAAAGACCTTTGACGTTTCCTAACTGTGAGAAGTAATAGCCGCCACTTATACATTGCTGCTATGTATAAAGATGTTCGGAAATCACAATGACCTTAATGACTGATTGGGAGAATTGCAGTTATTGCTAGAGGAGCTTCCAGAGAACTCTAGGATGCAAGCAGAGAATACCACTTATCTGGTGTTTCTTTGCAAAACATAAGATAAGGGAACGGGTTCATTGCAATATATCACTAGCTATTGCTTGCACGGCTGGATCATTCCGTTAGCGTGTACATGATTATACGAATATGGGAAGGGTCGCAATGTGCAAGAAAAGCTCAATGGATGGCGCACGTCACCGACCGATGATGAATGTTTCGCCCGATAGCGGCTTCTCGAATCGAAACACACATGTACAAATCGCTTCATCGAGGGTGAGGGCGGTGTAGGCGTGGAGAATGCCCAGCCACGTGGTGTCCGCCGAAATACACACACACTCGGATACTGCAGTTTTTGCGCGACTCGTGAGTAAATAAAAAAAGAAGCTGAATACTTTGTGCAATGGCTGCCACTGTCGTCTACTCTGACGCTACAATGCAGTATACTAGTCGCGCTCGCGCTCTTTCCTTCGTCCCGCTTTTTGTGGTGTGGTTTCTTGCCAAACACCTACTTCCGCCTGACCTCGCGTGCTGACAACGCGCCTCAAAAACGTGTTATTCAATTTTTCTGCAGGAGGGATGTGGCGAAAATTACCCCTCAACTAAGTTTCTCACTAGACGATTCACCTGAACTTCTCTTTCCGATTTAAGATGTCATACCAGTTTGGTACCACATTCAGATGCGAGATAAACGCGAAGTTGTAATCCCACTTTGAGTTTCACTTTATTCGTGAAATCTGAAGAAAGGGGATTCCTTCCTCTGCAATGGGTGCAGATAGAAGAGAAAAGCAAGTGCTAAAAAATTTATTGCCAGGTCTTAGAAAAGGTGCAGAATTCACGAAAACAGAAACGGAACAAGGTGTCGAGAGCTTAACAAACGTAGGGACTGGAACGACGGCGAGTCGACTTTTTATGTTTACGTGCCGGCCAATAATAATTTGTAAGAGAAGGCAGCATATACAACCACTAATCTAGGTTTCTAATGTTCTCAAATGACATAATTCTCAATCCACATTATTGAAGGAAGCAGAACATTCCAGCACAAACACCTTGCATCCTACTCTCGATTAAACGCCAGAAAATCTGGAGTTGCTGGAAGCAGAAAACACTGATAGTATAATGGAGCCCAAATCATCTACCGACCTGGTATCGAGAGACCGACACTAGGCGAGTGGCTCGAACAGTATAGAAAGCATTGGACGCATCCTGATTGGGGGTGCTTCAGCAGTAAAGGAAACGCGTACGCATTAGGTTGCAGGATAACTTTCTCCGCCATTTCCTGAAGGCTTCTCAAAAGTTTTGCGAGTGAGTTTTATGAAGAGGGCGCCGGGTGCATTTCGTTAAGCCAGGATTTCACGTGGCCCCATGCGACAAACGGCGCGGCGAGAGCGAGTAGCTTTCTCCACGAGTGATTGTTACAACTCCCTTCGATGTTCACATCTGAATCGCTTACTCACGGAATGAAATGGAGCTTGTTTTTTTCATCATATAATATTATCGTTGTTAATTTTCCACAACTCTCCACTTCTAAACTTTCCACCAATTTTCGAGTCACCTCTGCCTTTTTCAAACTAGTGATAATCCGTGAATTCACCCACGGTATCAAGGTCCGCTTAAAACAGTGGAGCTGGGTTCCGTGGTAGGTCTTTTCAGGAAAGCTTCCTAAGGATTTACCCTTCGGTTCATAGGAGTCACAGAGCTCTTGCTGCTTGAACAGCGCTGCTATGATCCGAGGTACATATCATTTTTCGTGTCTCAAACCTGCCTCCGAAGGGGTTTTAGTGCTAACGTCACGTTCTGATTCGGAAACCGAGGGCACTGGAAACCCGGAAAACACGGAACGTTCAAGAACATCACCCAATATTGATCTCCTTAGGTACCCGGAGTGAACGGACCTCAGCAAGGTTCTGAACGAGGGCGACGAAATCTTCGATTTCGCTGTGTGGAGGTGACACATCATATTCACTCAGAATAAACTCCGGATCCTGTTCATGGAGAAGGCTCTCACGTAGTTAAGTGATAGTATGAAAAGTGCTCTTGAATTCGGGGATGGATGCCAATAAAAAAGTAGTTTTTTCCTCCACCTTGTGAAACTTTGCTGAAGTTCGACTAAAATGGGGTTATAAGTGGAGGAAAAAATTACTTTTTTTTATTAGCATTCCCTGTATATAGGTTATGATTGAAACGGTATCAACCCATGGTGTGCTGACAGGGATCCCAGCCGGCTCCGGTAGCTCGTGCTGATGGCGTCGCGTGTGCGACGCCACATACGAAATCCTGGCCTAATGATATTTAGCTGCGGGCACCCATTGCAATTCACCAGCTCGATCGAACTGTTCTCATCCCAACGCCTGTGAACAGCGACGATTTTTCGAGGAAGATTTGATTGTTCCTTCTCCACAAATGTTGCCTGGGCCTAATACGAATGACGAGGACATGTAAATGATAGTTACGGGCTGATTTCGAATACACTTTTTTTCCGATTTTAAACATGATTGTGTCTAGATAGATCACTATGAATAAATATAGATAACAAAACCATTATTGGGAAATCGAGGCCGAATTTTTTTTTGTGTAAAGAGTAAATTTTAAAAAGTCTGGAGTAAAAATGTTGCAAATTCATGTCCATGAGGTCGTTCGCACGAATCCATGGAGCCATATTTAAAATCATGTAAATTTTTGTAAATAGTTGAGCTGATTCCTCATGAACTCTAGCATGACAAATACATTCTCATAAAAATGTCTTAAAAGAAGAAGTTCAAATCTGGAAGGTAGTAATAAAGTAGTCCGAAACGACCTATTAAGAGAAGCTCATCAATTCAGTATGTCACGACGGTTAACCGTAGCCAACGGTGAGCCAACACTCCCACCAAGTTAGGTTCAAGTTAGGTGTCCAAACTCCATGGTCCTTATAAATCATCACAATGCGCCAGATCAACCGCAGAACATCTCGAAAAGGAACCATCTCTCCCTTCTCGTGCATTACTCTCTTATTTCCGTTCAATTTAAATCGCCTGCAAGTTCAACTGGCAACACTGACCATAACTGGCAACAAATTCAACTATTCTACCAATTTGACAGCCTCAACTAATGCAGATTATGGGCGGAAGCAAGAACGCAGCACACACACTGCACATCCTAGCCGTATGGTCAGAAGCAGGTACCAGTAAGGCAAGAGCGATGGGAAACTGAAGTGAATGGGGCAAAGTTCCACAAGAACCACAGAGGTACGTATGATTAGATGCTCCCGTTGACCATAGATCGAAGTAATGGAAGGCGTCGTGAAGCTATTGCGCAGCTCATACGATCAGATAGCACTCAAGCTAATTAAGGCGGATTTAACAATCCCTTACGTGTGTTTAAAGAACTTGAAGATGTTTATGTAGACCACAGTGTAGGAAAAGAAAAGGAACCTAGCCTAGGAAAAAATGTTTATTTCTTGGATAGGGGAGGCGCCACAGAACGTTCCTGAGATGAGCGTGTGACTCGGAAGATATGTAGACGAGACAAAAAGAGACGGGAGAGCGACAAGAAAGGAGAAAAGAAAGAGAACGGAGCCTTTCACAATCGCATGCAAAATGATCAAGTGCAGCACAGCCTGATTATTGCACGAAAACATGAAGTTCATATTTCAACTTCAAATAATTAATATTTTATTAATATGATAATATGATATTCCATATATTTCATATAATTAATATTCATATTTCGAGCGACAAGTTGAAGGAGATCTCCGATTTTGGAGTTAACAGCTGCGTAACTTTTTATACAGGTCGAGTCATCCGCTAGTAGATTCTTGGAAGGCACTCAGCCAACGAAACGCCCCTCTCCTTAATTTTTGCGGCTCAGAAAACGTCAAAAGGGCCCATTTCGTCGCATGGATGGCTCTAACGCTCAGTGTGACAGTTTCCTCAGAAGCCCAGTTCCGTGATTACGATGTGTTCCGAAGAATCGAGGAGTTTAAAAAGGAGTAATAATATCAAATCAAGTTGTAATCTGACTGTAGTCTTAAGCTGATTAAAGTCGATTACGAAAGGAGATTCACTTCTTGTTCCTTTTTTCTTTGGAGGCGTAATGGATGATGCCGGGAGGACAACGTCTATGGATCTGCATCAGAAGAATGAGGCTAAATGAGTACATAAAGAAGCCTACAAACACCTGCTGTTTACATTGTTGTGTGACAAATGAGCTTTCTCATCACAAACAACGTCGATTAATTCCTGAAGGAGAGCAAACAATGAAGTGGGGGGAAGGGCACTACCATGTAGATATGCTCAACGGATTCTGTTGTATGAATGACATCGAGTGGGAAAAAACCAGCCATGACACTATGAGGTTCCAGCTGTTTTAGCAACAGGGTATATATATATATAATCCGGAAAGCGTGCGATCGTTTTTCTTTGATGGAAGATCGATGAGTGAACGAACCAATGCAGCTGTGATAATAGAACCGCCATGGCTCAAAGCTTGCCACAAAAGTGGGAGAGTGGACGGATGTTGCTATCGTGGACCTATAAGGTGACGTCCCACCCGGTGCTCGGTGGCCATTTCTGAACCATTCCCCTTCAGATGTTAAGGAACTTCGTTAACCGAAGACGAACCTCTCCTCTACTGCCACGCGAAAGTCGTGCAGACTAAACAAGAAAGGAATTAAAACTTGCAGTTTGGCAAGCTACGACCGAGTTAGACTCACCAAAGTCGCTCAATTATATAATGCTTTCAGAAATTGTCAGTTAAGATTTGTGGAATCGAGAAATGACAGAATTCATAGTTACACTACAGGTGAAAGCAAAAACCTCATAAAACACTCAAAAGTGAACGTGACAAGCCTTTTCAGGATACCCTCCGCGCTCACGCCCGCTACCAGCGGTAACCCCATCGTCTCTACTATAGCAGTGATACTAACTCCAAAATGGGTTCATTAAGAACGATAAAAAGGAATACAATACTATGGTAGGCCTGTTATTTTCAAATGACGAATACATGGTCTTGAGCACATCAGGTTACGAACAAATGGTACGGGAAACAACTGTTTGCAATTCTTCCCAGAATAACCGTTAGGCGCCAAAGATTTCCAATCTTTCAGCGCGCTATCTATTCCACATTATCTATTACTTACTCCCTTTCAAGGCTCTTATAAACATAGTGTCCATCCTATGAATTCCTTACTAGTTTCTCTATCTTCTAGCAGTTCTGCTACCAAAAATTTTGCTAATTGCTGTTAATAAATGTGTGACCGTCGAAGATGCTTGAAAGAGAATTGGGTGAAAGAATAATGGAAAATCCGCTAGTCGAAGGCAGTATGATCCATTCGCCTCAACTCTGTTCTCTTTTCCTTGTAGAACAAATTCATGGTACTGGTAGCCGGGCGGGGCTACTGATAACAGAAAACTGCGTGGCCACCCGCGGCGGGTGCGAGTGCCAGTGGCAGGACATGGCAGCCTTCAAGTGAGGCAGTGTGGCATGGGTGGCGGAGGCAGGGTGGCATGGGTGCCGGAAGCAGTGTGGCATGGGTAGAAGTGCAGAAGTGACGCGGTCACGCTCTGCCGGGCTCCCAACTGCAGTCGATTCGGCAAGTCGTACTGGTGGCGCCGCGAGTGCGACGCCGCGAAGCGATTTTCCGTCGTAAGTAGCCCTACCCTTGGTAGCCAAACAGAGAGTACCCTGCATCCCGTACCACTTATCCGTAGAAGGTTTCGCCCTGTTTAGAAACCGATTAAAAGAGGGAAATGTCAACAAGACGCTCGTTACAATTCCATTGCCCTATTGGCCCGGAAATTCCTGAATGCTTGCGTACGTGCAAAGCACCTAGTGTTTGATGCATTCCAGTGAAGAAAATCATAGAATGAAAAGCGAACGACGTCACAGGATTCCATGTGGGATACAGACGACGGAAAAAGCCATACATCACGGAGAATCACATGATTCACGAGCGCTCAACTCGGCATTTTGTATAATGAAATGACGTGAAAATTTGAATAAACAATGAAGCGACGAGCTGTGCGGAATTTTAAATATCCATTATACGATCGTCTTTTTGTCACCCCATTGTTGTGGATGGAATCATTGTCTCACAGAGACTGGAAAGGGAAGTATCCTTTCAAGACACATCTATCATTGGGAATAGCGCTAACCACCGTTTTGTTAGGCTCACAGTATTCTTTTATAATAGTTGATTGACTCAAGCAGTTCCTCATTGCCAAGATTACCTTTATTACTGTCTTCAAGCGTGTGTCGCCACATCTTAATTATTAGCAGCAGCCAATTAAGTGTCTGGCGAGTCACAAAATGTCAACAGACAATGTTTTGGAATACTTTATAAAATACATATGAAGTGAAGAAAGGGCTATTTTCGCATGAGACTGCGAAGACAACCAAGAAAAGCGAGGAGTTGGAAACGGTGTTGACGGCGAGACTGAGCAGGAAGAATACTAAACCTGTCATAAGCTAGTAGTATGGAGATATTTAGAGATGGTCAACTGGACCGATCAATGAGAATAAAGCGTTGCCGAAAGGATATTTACGGAAGGTACCGATCCAAAATTGAAAAAAAAACAGATGCTGATTTTCTCTACGTGGGAAATGCCACGCCCAGAAACATGACAGTTTTTTTTCGCGGTTGACGAGCCAACGTGAAAATAGTAACAAATGTTCGAGAGAAATTGGGATGGAGAAATGAACTCCTACAAGTAGAAGGCACGGTTTTGCGAATAAGAACATGGGAGTGTGGTAAAGATTGGTTTTCTCCAACATTATGCTGCTTGGTTCCATGATGAGTTTACATAACTACTAGAAGGGGGTTTTAGCTACCGAATTCCACACTGTAACCTACCGGGAAAAGTTCTTCCAATGTAACGAAGTTAACATTCGATTTGGGGGAGAAGTGTCAGAGCACCAAAAAGGAATGAGAAGAGAGGTTGTCTAAAGAATTTTGAGTGCAAATTCATTGTAGGGCTACAGCAACGCTCCTCGAGATTCAGCCTCTTAGTTGATTGCTTTGGAGCATATATTAGCATAAGCAATAATAAGCGTTGTCTCCTCCGTTCTAGTAGCATTCCCATGAGGGTGAGCCGGAAATGATGTTCATCACTTGCATTGTTCAAAGGTATCACGCTCAACTAGTACGTGAATGTTATGACCGATTTGCAACATTTTTTAACGCCAACAAGCAAGTGCGATCCATTGGAAGCGAAAATCGCATTATGTGCCATCTCGCAATAATAAAAACACTTCAAACCAGTTCTGAGCAGCGATAGGGTACGCCTTTATAAGACGGAATGAACGGTGGTCGAACGGATACAAGGAGCTTGGAAGTTTCTCACCACCGCAGTCCAGACACCATAGATTACCCCGAGGTGGTGTTGGCCTCCTGTGATCTATAGTCAGGAGACATATCCCGCGAGAATCCGAAAATCTCGAAAATCCCGACCATTTAATCTACGCTGGAAAATGTCAGCTCTAGAGTCAATATCCAAAAAAAGCAGATTGAATGTGACAGCCTGCAACTTCTCCAAATTCTGGATGACCAAGTGAGTGTGAAGAGTGCAGTAGCGCACTGCTGCTCCGAGGGATCGCACATCACCCTTCTGAGCTTTGCTGAATCCGAGTTACCTGATGCAACAACCAAGACGTGAGAGCACTCAATGCTGATCAATCTACCAATGCAATATAGATTACACAAGGAGTTCCGGGAAGAGCCCAGGCGCAAGTCGGCGTTTTTACATTCGCAAATGAGTATGGTACTAGCTCACGAGGTATAGGAGACTGACCCCAGTATGATACTGGCGGGAGCGGCGACGCTTCTCACCCCACTATCTCTGTCTTTGATTTCAATTCCCAAGAGGAAGTGACGGGGTAATTTCGGTAATGGGAAATCTCAAAGAGAGTCACCCAAATGAAAGCCAGAAGGACAAAAGAAGACTGTGCGGCAAAATCCCTGATGAAGGAGTGCCCCCGAGCTTTAGGAAAAAGGTGTTTTCTAATAGCTACTAGGTACTTGATTCGCCCCGTCCCTCCTTTTTTGGGAATAACAGTGGGAAGGGCTCTTATTTCTATTTTTTGATCGTTTCATCTCGTTATCCTTCACTCCCACTACCAGCTCCACTCTACTTTTATATCCAATGATCTTTCCTGTTTGACCCGATCTCCTCTATCAGCTCCCTTTAAAGACAGTGATTAGGGGTAATGTGGGTAATGAGAATTCCAAAAATGGATCAGGCAAATGAAAGCTAGGGGTCTAAAAAAGCTGTATGTGGTGAAATTTCCGATGAGAAAGTGTGCCTCGGGGTCTTATAGGAGTCGTCTTCAACAGCAACCACTTGTTTTACGGCAGCCCGTCCCTTATTTTTCAAGGCAGCCAGCCCCTTTCGAGGATAAACGGCGGGAAGAGGTTGTTATCTCTCGGGTTTTCGACCATTTCATTCGGTTGATTCTTCACTTCCGTACTACGAGCACCTCGAACCTCATATTTGATGATCCTTTCATACTCGGCCCGAATTACCCCTAGCGCTGCCCTCGATGGAGTACCTTAAACAATGCATACTTCCTGTGGATATCTACACAGAGGGACTTATGATAAAGAGAAATCGCCTTGAGAATATTCAACAATGTAAAACAATGCACATTGATAATTAAAAGCCTAGAAAGAGCCGAAGTGCTTTTGATGGAAGCTTGAAGCTTCGAAGACAGTCGAATACGTCAACTAAGCCGCTTCCAAATGGCTGCGAAACGTCGACAACAATAAAAGGCTGACTTATTCCTAGGCAACGAACGCCGCCCACAACAAATGAACCTTGCTCAAAGTACGACCAAGGAACATCCTTTACTGCGAGAGGTGATGATTTTGCAACTTATAACACTGTGTAACACAAACAAGAATATAGAGAGCAGGAAAAATAGAATGGCAGGGAAATATGAAAACAACATTAAATGAAGGAAAGTGTTCAATGATATTCAATAGACCAGAATGTTTGAACTAGGATATTCCGTGGCTTAGAAGTGAAGATAGAACATCAGACCGATACGGACATGAAAAAAAAAACGATTTCTTCGATCGGAAGATATTGATGAAGACAGTTCCGATCCCTGTACAGCATGGGTTAAGGAATGCTATTGTGTCCTGGCCTAAAAGAAAAGGGGAAGCTTGTTTGAGAAGGAAACTATCCAGCTTTAACAAAAAAGATTGCCTATGGATAACCACTTCTACTAGCTACAGTGATCGTTAACGATCTTTTGTTGGATACTAACATGGGGAGGGGGTATCGTTGTTGTATATTGGGGGAGGGCGAATTTCTCAAAAAAATCGCAAATTTCGACACCTGAACATGGTTTTTGGTGGCAAGCACTCAACACCCACATACTCAGAACAGCAGAAATATTTCGGATTGAGTAATCCTATGACTTGCTATGTTGTTGTCTTTTTGCTTTTTTTGCGAGCAATTCGCCGATAAACCGCTCACATATTGTCATTCCATAAGCCGATAGACCGCTCACATATGTACATATTGTCATTCCAAGAGCAGTGTCGTTTTTTCGAAACCAATTTTTTCTATAAAATCACAAGTTTTTGCAGCATGTCGTATATCATTTAAGAAGAGATTTTTCTGCTCTACAAAAATTGATGATCAGTTTTTGAGTATGTAAGATTGGGGCCGACATGCAAAACGGCGAAGAGGTAGGTCCAGCCGAAAAAAATTGGCCAAATCGGCAATTATTTGGAACACCATATCTTTTTTTCGTCCCGTACTTAGCCCCAATCCCTTCTGCAATTCCCAGTATCTGGTTGATCAAGAAGCCGCCTAAATTACTTCATCCGAATATCCCTTGCTCAGCATTGCTTCTCAAACCACTCGGGGAGACTTTTCTGCTCTATCAAAAATATGTTTCGTTTTTGTTCTGGCTGTGATTCATAGTGAATTTTGAAACTGCGTGATAGCGGCCCAATTAGCATTATTGCGCAGTTTATTTTTACCATAGGAGCTCAAGTAATCCAGTCAGTGACGTTTCTCCGTCTCTACTCGTTACCTGTTCTCGACGTTTCACCACACTCTCAGCCAACTGGTTGAGAAAATCATCTTCTCCTGGTTCGAAAAACTGTCAAAAATCACCGAGTTGTGGCGAA
The DNA here is from genome assembly GCA_963978905.1 of Trichostrongylus colubriformis. Taxonomy (NCBI): domain Eukaryota; kingdom Metazoa; phylum Nematoda; class Chromadorea; order Rhabditida; family Trichostrongylidae; genus Trichostrongylus; species Trichostrongylus colubriformis. The sequence goes on from OZ022258.1 coordinate 29,735,504, forward strand.
GAACTGAGTGTGAAGAAGAGCGGCGTGACTTTTGGAGCAGCCAGTTGGTGGAACGCAGAAGAAGTCTGGGATGGAACACATGGTCAATTTCTGTAAAGTGAAATAACTGAACCAACAAACTTGGCCAGCCTCAGAATCGGCCCTGTTGTGACGCACACAGGAACTGAATAAGTCATTTTGTAGAGCAAGAAAATTTATCCCTATTGAGACATGACATGCTGCAAAAACTTGTAAGTCTTCAGGAAAACTTTCGCTTGAACAAAACGAGGCTACTTATGGAGTAAACCAATACATATATACGATAAACAATACATTGCTGGGGTACGGTAATCACGGGAACATTACATACGTAAATAAATAACATTAAACAACGATAAATCGAATTTGAAGGATTAATGCGAACAGAGAATTTTAACAAGCAGCGAATGGGTTTATTAGCGTTGAGCGAATCACGTCGATTTATGAGTAGTTGTCAGCACTTTTGTTTACGAGCAACCATTTAAAGAATCACTTTTGATTTGTTGTGTGCAATTGCGGACACAACCCAATCAGTGAAAGTTAATGCAATTCATCGTAGTTTAACCATTCGCCGGTGACGAGGAAGTGGCATACCCATTTGAGTCAAAGTAGCTGCACCGCAGGGATCAAAAAAGAAAATTTGAACGGGGGAACACGATAGCTCTTGCTGGGTATTCGGAGTTGGAAGAGATTAAGCGGCATGGAATGACTGAGAAGAAGACAGTCGTGTCCCAGAAAGATCTAGAAAAAATGATGTCACGTGGCGCAAACGAAGACACGTTCTCGTGAACAGGTTCACATCGGGTACACATAGCACGAGGATAACTCATTACTATGTCAGCCAGTTTGCAAAGGGCAATGCAAAGGGCGATCGATGAGCGGGCTCTTTGTGTTGTAGTAAAATCCATTCAGTCAGGTTTCCGGAATGTTATACGATCATCAGGGCACACCCAGCTGCCGAGGAAAATTGCCGCTCCACTACGACCCCCTCTACGGGACCCAAGTATGAGCCCTACCATTTTAACTTCCACATAAGCTCTGCAGCATCAGTAACTATTGCCGATTTGATACTGTGGCTGTTGATCAATTGAATTCAAACATATTCTCTTACATAGTGGGATCAGCTGACGGCACGTTCTGCTTATCATCTGACCTGAGACCATTGCTGACCCCTCCAATTGCGACCTCCACCCCCATCCCGAATGAAAAATACGACCGCTGTCGAGGAGTTCTCGACTTCCGGTGTCATGCAACCTGACGATCATGCATGCATGGCCCGATATGGCCCTGTATGCATGCATGGCTCGATTGGCCCCCTGCTCGCTTGGCAGGTAATGCTGATTTGTCAAAATGCCGCATCACTATTCAGCAGATTAAAATAGAGCGTGATCTAATCCATTCACTCAGGAAATAGAAGATCCTTGAGTCGTTTGCTGATCCACCTGATGGTCACATGAATGATCACTTCGGCCCATTATCAAGGCATAGTAGAGATGAACCACACCGTCATCCAGAGCGAGAAAGTCGGTCGGTAAGAAGCACAGCGGAAGTGGAACTAGTTCTGGGCGGTGTGTACACTCGACACTGCACTGTTGTATCGGCATTGTCTTATGACAACGATGCATATAATCGCAAACAGGACGACAGTATTAACGAGTGGAAACGGAAGGGGACACGATGATAACCGCTTCAAAGACTATGAATTCGCCGAAAAGGAAGGTCTAAACAGGGTTCAGCAAAATACGGAAAAATTTCCTGTGAAATCCGTCTCCTCATTCCTCACCCCCCCCCCCCCGCTTTTTCTGCGGGAGATTCCCTGAAACTCCGAAAGCATCAGGAGTATTTCGCTTGACTCGCAGATCCTCAATGAGAACGGGGTAGAGCGAGGTTCTATTATCAAGCTATTATATTAGTGCACTGCAGTACTGCTAATGCCTAGGAGTCAGCCACCTACTTGGGCTGTGAAGATTTTCTTTGAAGATTCTTTCAAAGGTACAGCTGGCGATAGTCTTACATAGGTTGGTTGTAGCGGCACCAAGGGCACATTTCAGAATTACTGGGATAAAAAGCCAGGAAAGTCAGCGCGACTCCATTATGCTGCAACACCACTTCTGACGTGATATCTAGAATGATAGTGTTAGGCGGCGATCATAGTTTTGGAATTTGCATTTTTGCTAAATTGCGGAACGCGTGGAAAAGAATTAAAGGCATCGATTGGGAAAGCTGCGGAATTTGCGTTTTTGTGAAAAAGAGAGCAGATAGTTATCGAGAATTGTGGAAATGAAGAATTTTTGTTGTTGTGTGAAGTTGTTTCCGTGGGAATGTGGAATTCTGGAGTTTGCGGAAATGAAGGGTTATGAAGCGTGGAATCCACTTATGAGGCGCTTGTCATTCCAACACAGCTCATGAGTCGTGAACGGTCGACAGTGCTGTGCAGAACTTTCAAATTAGAAACGAATGACCGAATGAGAGCAGAAATGATTGAACCACATCTAAAAGAAACTGCATGGGGGAAAAGCATAGTTGGAGATTTATTCGGTTCTTCAGCGTAAGGAAAGAACGATTCTGCATTCCCATGAAAACGCAAATTCCTCAACCCTCCCAATCGATATGTATGTTATCTTCCGCAGATTCCACATTCCGCACATTGTGCGATTATGCATTTCCACTAAAACAAATTGCACATTTCTGCACTTTCCGTCTCTTGATTTCTCTAATCCTCTTCGCTTTTCGCAGCATGAGAACACATGGATCCGTGTCTGATGCCTTTTCGCAGACTCCACATCCTGCATTTCCACAAAAAAGCAAATTCCGCTATTTTTCCAATCGATGCGTATCTTTATAGTTTTCCGCAAATTCCACAACTGTGTCAACACCCAAATTCCAAAGCTATGGACACTGCCTCAACAGTGGCGACTGTGTGACAAGACATGGGATTTGTGCGTAACTTACATATGCAAGATAAGGAAGAGATTCCACAGTGAAGGAGACGTTGATGTGAGCAAACAGGTGATATCTCAAAGCGCCGATGATGCATCTAGCGGAATTCAAAGACTACTTTCACGCGGTAAACTCGTACTGATCAGATCCAGGGGCCTTATTTTTGCCATTTTTCGGGATTCTTTTGAAGTTTCTTCATTGAAGTATCCATTAGCACCTCTTATTTCATAATTAAGCGCCTTAACTTATACAAGATATTCATGAAATTTACGGCTAGACGACTTTACTGAGTTTTTAAGTCATCTAGCACGATGTGCTGCACGTAACCACCCAGTACCGTTTTTTGAAATCACATAAGAATTTTTCTTTTATTATTTTCGTTTTTTTTGTTTTTTCCTTTCAGAATAGGTTTTCAGATATGGTGAACACATAATTATTAGACACTGAACCACTGCAAAAAGTACTTTGTTTTTGAACCTCGCTATTGAACAAATTATTTTTTGTACAACTAAGAAGATAGCGAATCAGCCGCCAACTGAGTAATTGTAGTCGACGTTCCATCGGTGCAATTGAAAAGGTATCTTGCAGTCCCAATTCTTTCGGAAAAAATTCAGATTATTGTCTGGATGCTGTGAAAAACTATCCAACAATCACGGCGCCCCATATGTTCGAGCAAAAGCTTCCATGGTAACCCAAACTGCTTGGTTTCTGAAGAATATTATTGCCTTATCGTTCTAAGAATCACCATAAAAATGCACGTGTAGCGTAGCTTAAGTTTGTAAACATTATAAAAGCTCAAGTCATTAATAAATGCAACGCAAGAAGTAGATCCCATGTACATATCGTTTAACACAGGATTTATCACCACGCATATTTCCTAAGTGAAAATTGTAGTTGTTTCAGACGGTAAAAAACCATTACAAGAAGTGTAAGCGCATTTTTACGTTACAAACAATGAATTTGGCTTGCCATGGCTTGCTGCATATGCTGTTCCAAAGCGCGTGTTGCCAAAATCCAAGATACTTTTTAGAGGAGAGAGAATGTGGATAGATACTTATTTCCCATGTTGAAAATTGTAGCGGTAGCTTTTGACTGCGATACATTTTCAGAAAACCAATAAATTGTAGTTTGAAACGTGACCACTCGGGAACGGTTTGCGTGCAACACGTGCTGCACGCGAAAAAGGTGCACTTCTGAAGGGCTGGCATGATGTTACATGGGCGAGATTATCGTAGAAGGAGCCTTGAGAAAAATCGAAGGCGAGCAATGAAAAAGCCTCAATACGGTACGGTAGCGATCAGGTGATCAAAGAATATCGGTAGCGGGGGAAATACAGATTGGAGCATTTCCTGAGAATAAACTGTTGTCATGGCACGTGTACATATGTAGTAAGCAGAAGGAAGCCTGGCAGGATACGAAATATCAAGCGGCGTGATTATATCACCTCCTTACATTCATGTATTTATATTTATGTGCTCACTTTAGTTGATTACCATCTCTACCATCGTTATCAGTATAGCTACACTCATAGAACTGCCAGTCAACAACACGATGAGCTGATTGTGAGTGCAAATTTATATCAGCGGTGTTGCAAGTGGGGTAGAATCGCACTTATCAAATCAAAGGACCAAAAGGTAACAGAATAGTTTAGGTTGGAAGAGGAGCAAAACACATAAATGCGGTTTGATGAGGAAAAAGAAAATCTAACCGGTAACTTAGACGAAGGCACGATGCTCTCTTGAACAGACTCTCACCATGAGGCTAATATTTAGTTCTGAATACCAACATCACAATAGATGGAAAATCGCATCGAAGCATTGATTTGAAGCAATAAATAGAGCTTCGTGCCTTCATCTTAGTTACCGGTCAGATTTTCTTTTTCTCCTCGAACTGCAAATCGAAGGGATGCAATAGTGATATGCAATTTGGCTCTGGCAGTGTTGACCATGAGAGCGATCGTTGGTGGTTACAGACCCTGAGTCGAGTTTTCACCTTTTTATAGACATTTATTTTTATCCATTTCGTTGCATTTGTGATGATTGCTGAGAGGTCGCTTGACTTCACAATGTGTGCTAGTGCATTAATAAGACTGGTATGTAATGAGGAGCAGACTATTGCACGTGTTCTACAAAAAAAAAACTCCATCGGTTCTCTGGTCATCCAACTCCGTCTTGAGTCAAGTTTATTTTTGACAAAATAAGGACAGACCTTTTCTTGCTTTTCGTTATACTCTGCGATATGAACTGTTGAGGATCCGTTAGTTTATCGAGATCAGCTTGGAAAATGAAAAGTCATAGGTGAATAACAGCGGTCAAGACGTGCCGACAACATTGCCAACTATTTCATCTCATGTCTGTCTGTGTCTCATGTCTCATCTCAAAGACAGCACTGATAGTAATGAAGTCAGAATTGGCAGAATACTTCTGTGAATGAAATGGCGAGTTTTAAAGAGATAATACGTAAACTCGCTTTATAAACCGCGTTTTAAGGTTTTTACCGCGGCGCCGTTCGTATGCGCCCCAGCAGTACGCCTTCCGATGACCGAGAAGCTGTGAAGAAGGGACAACATTCACCTGGCCGACCTGCGTGCACTCGCCTTTTCATCAATTTTCTAATGAAGCAAAGGGGAAGGAAACGGTTCCTCGAGTTGGAAAGCGTTCAATTCCTCAGGGTTCTGCCCAATGTTTCCTTCTTTTTCTAATATTGCACTTATTCTTACTCCTTCTCTCATATTTCACAGTGTGCCAAAAAATTCCTAATTCGCCGTGCCTTTACTTATTTGTTCTGAGGACCAGGCTGCTCCGTAAAATGTAAACAGTAGAGGGCCGCACTTCAAAGTACCCTCCGTGATTCAACTACGCGGATAACGTCGATGTGGGTCTACTCAAATCGGCCTCCAATTCATCTTCTTTTTACGACCTAACTTTGCCCATTCTTGCAATGTTTACTTGCCTTACCCATGCTTTAGCTGCCGGGAAGAAAATTAGTACCTACATTTAGTTCATTTCGGAGCGCCCCATAGGGCGTGACCTACGGACTTGGGTGGAAGTGTATCAAGCTCTCTCGTCTGTCACACACTCCCACTCTTTCCACGCACTCTCACTCTCGCCACTCACACATGTTCATAGGCCACGCATTATAAGGCTCTCCGAAATGGAGCATATTTACCTTCAATACACATCCAATCTTCAACAAGGAACTACTACACGTGCTCAAGGACTTTAATCTGCTACCCAATCAGAACCGTTATCGCGTGCATAGCGAGCGATCGCCTTCTGAAAAACTTTTGCACTACAAATAAAGCTGTACTATTATCTAGCAATGGTAAAAAAACGTCCAGCGTTCCTGAAAAGTGCCTGAGCGAGAACAATAGAATCCTACAAAAGGCAGACACAGAGAAACTGCACACTCATCAAAAGAAAGAGTTGCATCAAAACAAGATGAGCTAGTTGAATCGCACTACTTCGTCGTGTGGTTCATCACTAGTCCAGAGCCCAAGTGAACGCTTCAGTGCCGTAGTGAATGGCGCCAACCCTGCAGCAGGAGGTAATTGCTGCTGATTTCTTCCAAAGCAGCACCAACACTCAGGCAGCTCTGTACAAGAAGATCTCGAACGTCAAGATGTTTATCGTGTTCGTGGCACATTCCTGAAGGGAAAGGCAGAATTTAAAGCAGTAGTCACAAAAAATTAAAATAAATTGTGGTGGGTGAACAATTTGAAAATCTATGGACCAGTTACCTTTGAGTTAACTTATCAGCACTAATTGATTCCAGAGGGTCATTTCACAAAGAACTAATCATGGAATACGGTGCGAAAAGCAAAATTGCTGTCCACCTGAGGAATGGTTTCTCACTTTACCAGGTGATTCGAAATGATTATGTACATGTCGTCACGTTAATAATCACAGCCCCGTGAATCTATGATGTATGGCGGTCGCAAGCAGCACACGGACCGCCCCTTGCCCCCACCCAAAATAAATGTGGAGATACAGTGCAGTTATGCAGGAAAAGCGCCGACACCTTTCCCACTATTCAAGTCAACCTCATTGTTATACTCCCTATCATCGAGAGATTTTGCCAAAGAAGCGATAGCAATTATGCTTCCGGTGGGTAACTAATTGCTATACGTGATGTCCCTAGCCTTCGAGGGTGATCGCTCTCTGATGTAGGTTTTTGATGGTTCGACGGGCTTATCAGTATTGGACAGTGATAATATACATTGTGGACAGAATCTAGTTCTGTTCACGATGAACTGCTGAAAAGTAACAGGGCGACCCTGATCAATAGAAAGCAAGTTATCTTTTGTGGCGCAACGGGTATGATCAGTTTCGCTGGACATGATCGCTTCTGCGATAAATGCAGTGTAGGAATTCATATCATTCCCTGTCAGTCTTTACTCCTTTAAAAAGGTCATTGACGAATATCTTGACCAATAATGGCCCCTCACTTTGATTGCTTCCTTCTATTCTATGCTTTTGTGTCTTATTACCTCTTCTGGTTTCAACCTTTTCTCGCTTGCTTTGTCTACTCATGTTTGATATTTGTCGTTATGTTTGCCGCTGTGGCCAATGATTTACAGTTTTATGTTTATCATCTCTTGGGCATTGTTGTGGCCCCTTGCATGAGTTACCTCATGTAAATGAATAAAGAATAAAGAATAAAGTGACGCAATTTTTAACGGCGATGTCATTGGCATTTGCTTTTTCCAAAGCCATGATTGATCAGTCAGCTTGAAACACGCATGATTGCGATCGCGGAATCCTGTTTCTCAAGAAAAAAGAAGGATGCTGTAAGAAGCTTCAAGGGAAACAGCAACAACAGCAACCTTGAATAACTTTAAACAAGAATTTGATCGATGTGCTACAAAAAGCACGGAAGCATGAGTTGATGATGACGCACAAAGAAACACTTGACGGAGAAGCTGCATAGCACTGGTGTGACGTCCTTCGGAACACCCGACAGGAAGATTGTGATCAGACGAGTAACGAGACGAATGGAACGGTTTGAGGGTAGAGTGGAGGAGAAGAGGAGCAAGAGCTTGCTAGAATGAAACTGGAAATGAAAAAAGTGATAAACAATAGTAGCGAGCAATAATTTGCAAATTACTTCAGAGAGGCAGCATAGTGAAAGAAGGAAGGATTGACAGTGACAGTGAGACAGAAATCTCGACAATGAAGCAGGACCAAGGAGCTGAGAATTCCGAGAGGAGTGAAGGAATACGATCCTAGTAGCAATTGGCCAGGCTGGTCCGAGGTGACATCAATGGATTCTGAAAAGAATTCTCCTTGGTTTTTGAGCTCGGAATGGAACTGGACAGAGTGACGCGTTAGCTCGCTTGCAATTGATCCCATCATACAAATGAATGGTAACATGTCTCTTCTTAGCATCATCAAACACCCAATGCTAGGCAGGTGACGTGCATGTGAGTCATCAAGGACATCACTGTGAGAGATCCCCTAATGGCCATTATCAGCCTTGAATGCACTTTGGAGGCCTTTTTACCAGGGTTTTCACACGATAATGACTATTTCGACATTTTTACTTTTTGGAATGGTAGAGAGCAAACTGCGTCACTTCACACACGCGCCGCATTCGCAACATGTGCGACTGAACACGCGAACTGGATCGCCGTGCTTGACAAATCTTCAGCAAACACCCGCTGACCCATTTCGAGTGTCCTGTCGCACGCTACTCGTGACTACCGAAGCGAACAAAGCTAGTCGACTGAAGAGTGGTCGACTTGTGCGAAGTGCGAAGATGATGCACTTTGCACAAGTCCTTAAAATTCTGCATAAAAAATGAAATGTAGCCAACACCGACATGCGCAACAGTCACTGAAGAGATAATCTGAAAGCATTTCCAGCAACAAGTTGTGAAAAATTAAGGTTCATGACTTGTTGTAGAGGTGGGAGCTGGAAGCAATATGCCAGGTCAGTTTTCAGTTCAGAGGTGGCAGGATGCAAAACAAAATGTATGTTAGACTAGTGTTCGCTGACCGAACGACACTACAGCCGAACAGCTCACATGTCGCTTGCTGTAAACAATAGTAAATCAGGTGATGAGGACATCAGACATAGATAAAAGAAAAATACAATCAAGTGTAGGCGTACATTGGCCACTCGAGAGACATTCTTCTCAAAGGTCTCCTAGGTGCTGCAGATTAGCTTCAAATCAACACATGCAAGGTGGCGAAAAAGATCGTGTAGAATTCCGAACATAAAATTAGTTCAATTCAGAACCATCAGCAGATAAACCCAATATGTCACACAGCTCATGGCCGGTAGTGAAACGTCAAGACAATTATCTCTTAACGGATAGCTGCGGTGCAAAAAGTTCTACCGAAGGCTTCTCGAGGAGCTTAAACAACGATTCAATACTTCATTAATCCGAATTGAAAAAGGCAAAACGTGCTTTTCGAAGAATTGCGAAAATCACGTAGGTCGTATGGGTGCCTGAGTGAGCATAAAATGGTGCAGGCGCTCAGTCATTCTCAGCACGTCCTTCATTGAAATTGATATTGAAAATGAAATCCTCCATGATAGTAATGATGTCCGGTGAGAACGCCTGAGAACAACTGCTCCCCTTATCGGCAATGTTTTCATGTCACAATGACATCATTTATGCATGCGCCAGGCGGGTGAACAGCGCCACCAACTGGGCTTTACGATGGAGATTTGCGCTTTCCAAAATAGTGTGTAATCCCATGTCGTAACTGTGAATGAAAAACTCTCTTGCAACCACAATATCTTGCCCTGTTGCCGGTGAATCGTCTATGGAGTTCGTCAAGAAGAACTCATTCCGGCACAGCAGCTGCCACTTAGATCTACTGTGGTCACAAAGGATTGCGTTGAGGGGCGCGGAGATACTTACAGTCCATTTCCCAACGCCTGGCAGGGCGAGGCTACGCACTTGGATGAACGTGGATCGATCTCTCTCACCCCGCCACACACTCTCACTCTGATAGAGAGTGGCCAACTGACTTGGATGAGATCAATGTATCTAACTCCCTCAACCCGCATCTCACCCAAGTCCGTAGGCCACGCCCTATCAGGCGCTCCGAAATGGACTTTATAGTGGATTTTTACTCAATTCAAGGAAGTATGCCTACTTGAAGACTATGCAAGACCACATGTTTTGAAGATCCGTACCTACAGTACAGGGTTGCATGACTCCTTCTTGCCACCAGTCGTTCCCGTTCATGGCGTGGGCAAGTGGTAGGATCTCGATTATGATATGACACTCCTTCCAACTCACTGCGAGCTTTTTGAGGAGATCCGCTCTTTACCTCTTTGCTTACTGTAGTAGTATACGTGGATGAGAATAAGAATATTCTATGTAGAGTGATTGTTGCCTGTTAAATGCTGAGATAAATACAATTCAAGATGTGCAGGAGGCTTCAAGACAACTCAATAGTAATATGTAAGTAGCTGTTAGGAGTTAATGGGGATGTGAGGGTAGAATAGGAAAACAATCATGCTGCTAATAAAAGAGGCCACAAGCGGAAAAACAGCAGACGGCTTCGTTCCTCAGCACTCACAATAACACATGCTCCGTTGCCTCTTACGATACTACATATTTGCTATTACGCAGTGGCCTCTCACAAAGAATCACAGTAAAAACATACGCTTCCTGCGAAATACTATGCATGAAAAGCGATTCTAGCGTACCACAGGAGGAGATCCCGCGAATCCTTTCAGCTTCCAGAATTGTGGAGAGGATTACGAGGACAAGTGCAATAAATGACGAATAAACGCCCCTTCCCCATTTATTGAATTTCACTATTTACGTTGTGCTACGCAACGCATTCGACTAGCGATCGGAATAGAAGTGCATACACATGGCGTAGTTCGGCAATAGCATGATGGGCTAATTGATGTTCAGATAAAAAATGAGCGAGAACGGAAGAACACTCGACAACTCCGCTGATGTTCCTCTTCTGTGTGGAATCAGCTTTTTAGCGGAGCCACGCAAAGACGGGAAGTAAAATAGTTTAGCACACGCTCGAAAGGAAAGTAGAGATGCTGACTGCTAAGATTTAGGTTGTCCCAAAAGTCTTGCAGGATTTTTCCGAAAAAATCAGTAACTCTTGTTCACTTCGAGGCAGGTCTAGGCGGTTCACGAATAAGGTAGAAGGTTCTCTGAGTTTCTCATAAAATCTATATTGACCCACCAGATTCCGTGGAGAGAACCACAATGCCCGTAGTCGATACCCACCCAACACGCGGTGTCATCTACTATGAGTGGTCTCGGAGCAACAAAGCGACGGAAGTTTGCGACTCCATCAACGCTGCATTGGGCAGGGGATGTGTGAGCTACGAGACCGTGCGCCGCTGGTTCATCAGCTCCAGCAACGGCGAGATTGACCAGGAAGACAAACAACATTCAGGACTGAGCTACTTCTGGGACGCGGAAGGAATGCTTTTCCATGAGGTGCTGGTACGAGGCGAGACAGTCACCGCTGCCGTAAGCACCCACCAGCTCCAGCAGCTCGCCGTCGCTGTTCGAGGAAAGCGCCAGGAAAGGTCCGCGGTCACCCTCTTTCATGACGACGCCTTCTCCTATTTCGCGAAAAGTACCCAGGCCAAGTTACAGGAGCTCGGCTGGGATGTCCTGCCCTACTCTCCAGACATTGCCCCTTCCGACTATCACCTTACGCATCCTCTTGAATGCTTTCTGGCCAAGAGAAAATTCATTGATTATGACTTGCGTGCAAAGGCGCGATCGCTGACCTCTTCGGCTCTCAGAACCCAGTGTTCTGGGAGGAAGGAATCAACGATCTACGTACGTGGTGGCAGAGCGTTGTCGATAACAATAGTGAATACGTCGTTGCCTAATTGTTGTTTGTTGAAAAAAAATATTACAAAGGAATGATCAAAAAAAATCCTACAAGACTTAGGGACAACCTAATAGTAGGAAGAATAGGAAGTGGCCCTGCTGGGACTGCCACTAATTTAACCGAAGCGGTAAAAATGACCAGTTGCCAGCTCTCTCAACCTCTTAAAATCATGAAAAAACAGCGACAGCTTGGTAGAGTGAAGTTGGTGCCAGGAACGAACTTCGGTTTTCTGATAGAAAAACGACACATTCAACCGTTAATTAATCAAATTATCACTCATGGAAAGAAGCATTTTTCATGCTGGCCTCCATTGACTCATCCAACAGACATGCAGCCAGACCTGAGCAACATTCAACAAACATTATCATTAAAGGAATCGTCCACGGAAAATGAGTTCTTGTGATACCCATATGTTTATGTTGTATTTGCCTAATGTTGGCCTCATGCAAATTTTCACGCGAAAAAATGTGAATCTGGCTGAGATACAGCACCACAAAGTGCGGTCCAGGTGGGCGGGGCCTCCGTGTAAAAGCCTCGTCCCGTCGTCCGCCGTGGTCGGAGACGCATTGTAGGAACAGAGGGTTACGTAAACAGTCCCACTCTCCGTTCCCAACGGCGGCGGACGACGGGACGAGGCTTTTACACGGAGGCCCCGCCCACCTGGACCGCACTTTGTGGTGTGTATCTCAGCCAGATTCACATTTTTTCACGTGAAATTTTGCATGAGGCCAACATTAGGCAAATACAACATAAATATATGGGTAACACAAAAACTCATTTTCCGTGGACGATTCCTTTAAGTTGTAGGGAAAGCTCTTTCGATTTTTAAAAACTTTTTCCCTCGAAACTGCTTTCCAGCAATTTCTTCTGTACATATACATGTAGTGCAAGTTCACACGCATCTATAGGTACTATTGTCCTTCATCTCCCGGATAACCTTTTTCGGCAAAGTAATCATATCAAAAGTCATTGTCCTCTTCGCCATCGAAAGTTTTTCTTTGAATGGCGTTAGATAGGGAAAGGAAAAGATGATAGTCTGATGGAGCAAGATCAGGGCTTTGAGGCGGATGGGACAGCACTTCCCATTTAAGTTCGAGTATTTTTTGGCGAGTCTTTCCATATACTGAAATAGTGACTCGCCAAAAAATACTCGAAGTTGAATGGGAAGTGCTGCCCCATCCGCCTTGAAGCCCTGATCTTGCTCCATCGGACTATCATCTTTTCCTTTCCCTATCTAACGCCATTCAAAGAAAAACTTTCGATAATGAAGATGACATTGACTTTTGATATAATTATTTTGCCAAAAAAGGTTATCCGAGAGATAAAAGACAATAGTACCTATAGATGCGTCTGAACTTGTACTACATGTATATGTACAGAAGAAATTGCTGGAAAGCAGTTTCGAGGGGAAAAAGCACGTTTTTAAAAAAAGAACTTTCCCTACAACCTAATACAATTGAAGCAAACTGATGTCATAGCTAGTGAAGAGAGAGGGCATGCAGTAGCTGGCAAACCAGCTACTGCATGCCCTCTCTCCATATCATTCATGGAAGTCATAATATCCTAGCGTTTGAAGTCACCCATCTTTTCCATGACCGCGGTCAATTATATGTTGACAGAAATGAAGTGAAAACAGTGGCACAAGCACTGCTTTGTTTATACAAGGTGTTTAGCGACTAGATCACATGGATTCAAAAGTGTCCAAGACCCAAAATGGAAATCTTTGTGCCGCACGTTTCAGGAACTATTCGTAAGGCCCCCGGTCATTTCTTCTGAATGAAACTGTTTGTATTTAACCAAATGGAAAATGAAATGTCACTGAGATAATTCTGCTGAAGAACGACCAACAGAACTGAACCCATTCTGTGCAACAGTGTTACGAAGGTGAAAATCTGGGTGATTGAAATGAGAAGTGCAGCATTCAGACGAACTACTAGTGTTACCTGCAAAAGAACACATGAGCGCATGCTGGTGCACTGAACACAAATGATCGAGCTTCCCGTAATAGAGGCCGCTGAGACTTCCGCTCTTCCCCTTCCCATTTAGAATATAAATGAGACAATCCGCTCGCATTTTCAAGGAATACAGATTCACTGGAGATAAGTGCGCCACCGTGCAAATCCATAGAATCCATGTGAATTCTTCTAAGAATAAAACGAATTAGATGTCAGGCTTCACATTTTAGGGACACGCCCAGCATTCGATTTCCTTTCAAGATCATGGATGCATTTGCAGACCTGCTGCGGTCGTTTCAGAGGAGTCCTACCACGTGAAAGCCTCTGCTGCTATGGAGCAGTTGTTTATAAAGTCGTTTTGGAGGTAATCTAAGGAGGCTGTTAGACCGCATAGGTTAGGAAGGAACTTCAATGACGAGGAATGAGTAAAGATGAGAGGTCTATATCTTCCTTTGCTATACATGTAGCTTGACATTTAAACTATTTATTAAGAGCTAAAAAAGTTGCTAAATGGTCGCATATATTCATGATGCCATCATGACGACAGTTTAGTTGAGCCATTATGCATTAATTCTTTGAGTTCTGTGACTCAGGGAAAACCGGCAGTTCGATCCATACCTAGAAATTCCTGAATTTCAAAACGAAAGGGGATGAAACTGAAATGAACTAAGATTCTGAGAGTTTTTCCGCACATCTGTGCCAATCAGGTTTCTGCGGAAAAGTGGTTTCATTTATCTACGTTTTCGATTTTTTGTCAGCAATTCGTCGTTTTCAGGGACCCTTAGCCCCTTCGCCAGCTACACCAGCTACAGTCTGCACTTAATCTCGTGGCTAACTTGAAGGCACATTCTAGGATTACCTTGAGTGGTTCAGGCACTGAATTATAAATTACGCGGTGTGAGAAATAAAATGACAAGGAAAAATTCAAAGGCATTCCCTCTTCCTAAAATGGCAAATATGTAAGGCAATCTGGCATCCGGCTTTGTGCGAGCTTACCGCGTGAAAGTGAGCCTTTGAATATGTTCCCACTGGATAGTATCGTGTGAGACTCTGAGATATCATCTGTTTCTCCATGCACTATTGAAATCTCTTCTTTTTCTTATAGCATAAATATAATAGCATGCCTCTTTTGCCACTTCGTTGCCACCGTCATTGCCGGCAATCGCGTCTGGAGTGGGCGGGCTTGGGCTACATATTCTAGTCGCGCTGGCTTCTTGTGCTCTGCACGCTCCGAAATTTGCACTCACGCATCGGTCAAGGCACAGCCTACGTGGGTGTGGATCCAACTATCCAATCACAGTGCGAGCTGCACTATCCCGATAATCCTTAAAAGTGCCTTTTGAGTGCGAATTGGAAGCTGGTGTATCTGTAAAGCGGTCAAGAGTCCTCGCGAACGACGAGCTCGAAATGTCTGGTTGAAATCAAACATCGATTGATTATCGAAATTTGATGTTCGACTGATGGAGCAGTTCCAACATAATAAACCGCCTACAGAAAATGAAATATGCGCATTGCTAGGTTTCAGGACGATCAAACATTGAAGGAGGGTCTATAAGGGAGTGCAACTTCTTTTGAATTGATTTTTGAATCTTCTACTGACGCATGCGTATATAGCTGGTATTCATACGCGCTAAATGATTTGATGCCGAAAATGGCTGATGGCTCCATCCTCACTGAGGACAAATTTTTGTTTTTTCCATGACCATACGTTTAAATTTCTCAGGTCCATACATGACCAAAGTAACCTAAAAACACATCACGCGGTGATCAGCTTCAGTGGCTTACCTCTTGGAGTAAGGGTAAGTAGGTCAGGTCTCTGCATAACAGTTGAAGTTGCAACTTTGTCACGCCTGCACGGCGCACCCTCACGGTGTTGTGCCTGTGTGACACAACTAAGCCACGCCCACCCAACCAAATAACAGCGAGACTTAGACGAACAAATATCCAACGTTACGCTCACGTGGAGAAGGAAACTAACGACAAGAGATATAATCCATTGAAGCAGCCATTTCGGTGATTGAGGCAGCTCCTACGTTGGAGGTTCGTTCGACTAAGGCCAGGTGTGATTTGGTTGGGTGGGCCTGGCTTGGTTGTGTTCAAGCGGGCACAACACCGTGAGGGTGTGAAGCCGCAACGAAGGTATAGCCCGAGCAACTATCTAAGGACCTACCCACCCCAAAAAGCTGACTTCTAATCTGATCATCGCGTAATGTGCCTCTGAAGACAACGGAAAGGGGTAATTTTGGCCTACGGTAGAACAGACACAGTTCGGACGAGTTTAAGTGGCCGCCATTGCACAAACTCGCCAATTGACGCCTTGGCATGGTGCCAAGAGGAGGTGTTTTTACTATGAAGTTGTTCTTTGCATTTATTTTTTCCTTTGTTCTTTCTCATATTGTTTCGAGCTGTACTGACATAAATGCTAATGTAGCTGGGGAGTGGCCACTCCACTGCGCTGGGAGTAAGGTGCTACAACTAACGTTAGCCCGCGGCCCGTCTCCTACAGCGGACAACTTGGAAAGTCAGTATGTTGATGCGAATGGGATGCGAATACACACCTAGCGTCGCGTTTTTGAATCCGGGTTTGCCGATTATCGCTTCTAACCTTGAGAATTCGTTACAAAGTGCTCATTTCTTTGCATGTTCCTCTTGTTTCTGACCCCTTCCGGTTCCTTTAAATGCACACTCCACGATAACCAAATACGTCGACTTTCCTTCTTGGGACAGTAGCTCCTTTGCTAGCTGTCAGGTTGTATGTACTCTTTTTGCGCCGTCGCAGTGCCCCATCACGGTGCTACATTTGCTCAAACTCACCCCGGCCCCACCTGATTAGCTCAGTTGACCATTGAGGGAGCCTAGGTGGGTGTGGTCGGAGTAGGTTGGAGCAGGTGTACTACCGTTATGTTGCGCCGTGACTGCGCAAAAGAGGTACAGTCACGATAATTACTCAAGAACCACTGCCCCAAGTAGGTAAATCGTCTCGTCTGATAAACTCGTAGAGTGTGCCATTAAGTGCGATGTGGACTTCAAGGTATCGGGATATTCGGGATTATCAATTTATTGTGAATTCGACGACTCACTTATTTAAACCTGTAAGATCGAAACGGCATGTGGTTGTGATGTTCGAGGGGGCGCTCAGAAAACCGAACAACCTCTGGAGGCCAGGTTCCAATCGAAACCAAGTTTTCACCCGACTCAGAAAGTTGGGCGGCCGTTGCTGTACCACAGACAACAAGTTTAGCCGAAGGGGGATGTTGTCCGATGTCAGGACACAGTGTCTTTCGGTTTGTGAGGTGTCTGCTAGGTTGCGGCAACGGGATGGTCGTCCATGCTGAACAGGTTTCACTGAATCTAAACAAAACTGCCAGCCTTTCGTTTGCGCAGATGTGAAGAGACCATGTGAAATTTAAGAATTTAGAGGGTCCATAGCCAATCCCCCTCCCTTGAAGGATCACCTTCAAGGGAGGGGGATTGGCTATGGACCCTCTAATTGTGAGAGGTATCGCGCCTGTTACAGGATGTAGAGGCCCTGTTTACCCACAAGTGGAGAAAAATGAAAAACCTCCACAACTACCAAAAATAAAGCTCCCTGCCCTCAGCCCTTGTACGAGTGTTGGTGATTAGAAATGAGTTTTTGCTAGATGATATCGCGCAAAACGCTACGATATCACCTGTTCTTCCCTGTTGAAGCTACTTTCACTATTGATATCGTTGCCTTATCATGTCTTATCGCAAGTTTCCCCCTCGTCTAAGGCGGATGTGATTCGGCTCCGTGGGCTCAACTCGGCTCAGGTAGACCGGGCCGTGCGCGGCGGGGTGAGCCGTGGCACCACGAAAAGGGTGCAATCTTCACAACCATCCAAGGGTATACCTGCCCTGAGAAGGTAAGGACCACTCTAATTATCGAGTGGTGTGCCTTTAAGCTGGGGTCGAAACCACCATGTAACTAGATGTTCGCTCTTAGTACATTCGTCTTGAGTGAAAACGCCTGGTTCACGTTCTACGAGCGCATCAGAGCACCACTGGAGATGTAAAGGGTGTGATTTGAAATGTTGGACATGGAATCCCCAATATATTGTGTTTGCAGATCTCCATGAGCTTATTGCTGCAAATGACAACCTAAAAATGTAAAATCACCGATGTCGATGT
The DNA here is from genome assembly GCA_963978905.1 of Trichostrongylus colubriformis. Lineage (NCBI taxonomy): Eukaryota > Metazoa > Nematoda > Chromadorea > Rhabditida > Trichostrongylidae > Trichostrongylus > Trichostrongylus colubriformis. Next base: position 29,753,402 of record OZ022258.1, read on the forward strand.
CGAATCTTAATCCTATTGCATCTCTGTTCTTCAGTAATCCCCCAAAGGGTGAGCAGATCAGTTATGGACCTTCTCTAGACAGCATACATACTAAAGGCAAGGTTTCAAGGCTTTAGTTCTGACAGACACTCACCGCTACAACGAGTACACGACTTCCTTCCTATCAGAATGGTCTCATACTTTTTGGCCCTCTTTGAAGCGCGATTGTGATCGACACTAATTTTGTAGGACTCATAAAGAGCGCTTCACTCTTCTAGGGTGTGTACCCCCATGTTAAAATTTCGCACTGCGGCATGTCGCAAGTGAAGCATTGTTCAAGGCACCATGTTGTTGGGTCCCGAAGCGACTACAAGCCAGCTGCGCATCGCGCTCGTAGCACTACCGTGTAATCGTTTTGAGACCCAATTATTGTGACGCTCATAGCTCGTACACACTGCGTCGCACGCCGATCGTCATCGTGTGAAAACCTGACATGAGGGTACATACCCACTCTCATATCAACTTTTCTTGTAAGAAGTTCGAACACTAACTTAGCAACAATCGCTTCGTTTAATTGTACAGCATGTTCAAGTCCGCGTACTTCGGCGACGATTTTGCATTCAAGAGTGAGTACGTCAGTCCGGTAGAATACAGCATCCTGAAAATACCGTCGACAAAATGGAACAGTATGGAACACTTCAGTGACCCTTTGCAGCGTCTCGCTCGCTGCAGCGATAAATTGTTCACTGCAGCGAAGGAGACGCAGCAAAGACTTAAGGTATGGGTTCACTCGGAACAGACCACGTCGTTCGGAGTCAAGGCCAGAATCAGCCGCCGCTGGTCAACCTTCGAAGACACCGGTAGGGAAGCAAGGAAGAAAACGCATTCGGAAACATTTCCTCCGTAAATGAACGTTCAAGCTAAGAAGAGATAATGTATGGTGAAACTCGCGTTTGAAATGCATCTTTAGAGCGCAACTACGATCCCTGCGCGCTTCACCTTGAGCTGCACGCTCCAGTAGCCAACCTGCCTGCACACTAGATTTCTAGGCACTCATCGTAGGCCGAAATTGCCCCTCCCGGTGTCTTCAAGTGTGCCTATGTTCAAAGGCTTACAAAAATTGCACTTCACCTAAGGCTCAAGAAGAACGGTCATGTTGTGAGAGGTTTTCCCAACCCTACGCACAATGGGTGTTAGGGTTTACTATCCCTATCCCTACTATATATAAAGCGCTAAGCCGTCTGTCCCTCCGTCTGTCACGAAATTAGGTATCATATGAAAAACGACCTGTGCAGATGGGGCCAAGTGTGGTATGGGTAGGGCATGGGACAGGAAGTAAAGACCACACATGGAACAATGGAACAAATTAAGCTCCGCCCACGGGGGCGGGGCGTGCACTGGAGTGTTTGGCTTTCAGCCCGAAAATGTTGATTACGTTCGAACGTGCTCCTAACGTAGGGAGAAGATGGATTTAGGTCAGGGATGAGTTTCTGAAGGTCAGGAAAGAATGCAGGGCACAGTGGGCGGGGCATTTAAAGTGGTGGGCGGAGCTTGGACGTTACATGAAAAGCGACCTGTGGAGATGGGGACAAATGCGGTATGGGTAGGGCATGGGACACTATGTAAAGACCACACATGGACCAAGTCAGGCTCCGCCCATAATGGGCGGGGCCGTCGTGGAATGTTCAAAAATTATTGATTGGGTTCGAATGTGCCCCAAACATAGGGAGAAGATGGATCAAGGTCAGGGATGAGTTTCTGAAGGTCAGGAAAGAATGCAGGGCACAGTGGGCGGAGCATTTAAAGTGGTGGGCGGAGCTTGGACGTTACATGAAAAACGACCTGTGGAGATGGGGACAAGTGCGGTATGGGTAGGGCATGGGACACTAAGTAAAGACCACACATGGACCAAGTTAAGCTCCACCCATAATGGGCGGGGCCGTCGTGGAATGTTCAAAAATTGTTGATTGGGTTCGAATGTGCCCCAAACATAGGGAGAAGATGGATCAAGGTCAGGGATGAGTTTCTGAAGGTCAGGAAAGAATGCAGGGCACAGTGGGCGGAGCATTTTAATTGGTGGGCGGAGCTTGGACGTTACATGAAAAACGACCTGTGGAGATGGGGACAAATGTGGTATGTGTAGGGTATGGGACACTGAGTAAAGACCACAGATGGACCAAGTTAAGCTCCGCCCATAATGGGCGGGGCCGTCGTGGAGTGTTCAAAGATTGTTGATTGGGTTCGAATGTGCCCCAAACATAGGGAGAAGATGGATCAAGGTCAGGGATGAGTTTCTGAAGGTCAGGAAAGAATGCAGGGCACAGTGGGCGGAGCATTTAAATTGGTGGGCGGAGCTTGGACGTTACATGAAAAACGACCTGTGGAGATGGGGACAAATGCGGTATGTGTAGGGTATGGGACACTGAGTAAAGACCACAGATGGACCAAGTTAAGCTCCGCCCATAATGGGCGGGGCCGTCGTGGAATGTTCAAAAATTATTGATTGGGTTCGAATGTGCCCCAAACATAGGGAGAAGATGGATCAAGGTCAGGGATGAGTTTCTGAAGGTCAGGAAAGAATGCAGGGCACAGTGGGCGGAGCATTTAAATTGGTGGGCGGAGCTTGGACGTTACATTAAAAACGACCTGTGGAGATGGGGACAAGTTTGGATGGGTAGAGCATGGGACAAGAAGTGAAGACCACACATGGACTAATTTAAGCTCCGCCCACGGTGGGCTGGGTGTGGACTGAAATACTCTGTCCTCAAGGAAAAGAGCAATACAGGCCGACCTACTGACGCACATGGTGTTTCGCGCACAGTGTGTGCGCCCGCCAACTGGTGTGCAATAAGCATTGATGTGTTTGATACGCGATCCTTCGCAGTTATTCATCTTAATATCATCTATGGTGGCTACCGTTTATCTTTCCCAGCTCTCCAAATAATGGCCTTGTCTTGTATGTGGTAATCATACCGTCGAGAACTCTTTCACCGTCGATCCAACATCCCCGAATGTTCGAAATAGCTCCGCATATCCACCAACCATATCAGGAATCACTACTCTAACTTGTATTAGGCGGTTGTCAATAGCCAACCCTGCAAACCTGGATGTTAATACACGAACTGCACAAAACATACTGCTTTGAAAGCGTGACAAAGTGTGCTGTAAACTGACGAGAAGTTGAAAGATTCGGTGAACTAGTATGATATCCTCAAGTTTGACCGTAAGGGCTAGAATTCAAAAATAAGCGTAAGTACTAAACAACCGCATTGATGTTCGCCGTTGGTGACAGATTATGAGTGAAGATAGCGGTTCCCTGGCAGAGTAGAAATCGACTTTGCACACATTTTGCTCTTGCGGTCATACATGAGCACAAATGGATGAAAACTAGAAAAATGCAAAAATTTGCCTTCAGTGGGGAGCGAACCATCACTCACTTTCTGAGCCCCCTCCCTCCCCCAAAACCATTTAACTGATTTGAGCCCGGTTTTTCGCCTCATATATATGACCTTATAGAATGCAAAAAACCGTCTTGTAGAAGCTCACCATAAACTGATGGGCCTTCCATGCTAGATACAGCGTACGGGGTGAATGTGGAGGTTTCGTCGTGATGACTCAAGATATTAATAGAGCAATTACTGTTCGCAGATCGGAGGATAATACAACCTACTGTGCTTCACACTGTGTTGCGAGTGAGGACATAGCTACTCACCCCATAATGTCTTTTTGTGGTGGACCATCCGACAAAATCAGTTGGATACTGGTCAAAGTCTTTTCCTTGCTCCTGCGCTACATTAGATCACATCTGACAAATAGCGGAGACTTCATAGCTTCTTTTAGCAATGCTAGCGCCCGCAAGTCAAGCTATGCCAGTTTGATGCTGTATCTCTGTATACCAGTGCCAACAAACGCAATGCGAGGCCATGTTAGCCCTCTGGAAACATTACAAAAGAGAGATCTACACTTTTGCTCTTGAAGAGAACGACCTCAGTGCCTGTTCAAAGCAACTCTGGAATGCAACATATTCCAATTCAGTGGCAGGTGGCAGAGACTATGAACAATGTCGCGGCCTGACCATGGGTTTGAGAATAGCCCCACTACTGGCTACTATCTTGACCGCATAAAATGTAGGTCGATGACAACTGGATTCATGTTTTACAAAAGGTATATAGACGACGTTTTCAAAGAACGGCATCAAATGTGAACAACGTGCTGAAGAACTCAATGCTCTCAATACGATTCAAATTCCGTCCTCCGGCGATTTTGAAACACATAGTCACATACTCAAAGCTCTGCAGGATAGATGTGGAAGGGAGGGCTGTAGGTACTGTGGCACTCATAAAATATGTAGTTACTGCGGCAGTCATAAGATATAGCATCTCCGGGCAATGGTATATCTAACAGGTTGCTAGAGATGTGGGCAAAAACATGAGGGAGGAACTAAGAGACCACTCTACAAGCGCAATGACGAGCACCGCAGAGGGTTACTGCATGATCTTTCTCGTATTAAGTGTAAAGCCACCTACAAGATGGAGCCCATTTCGTGCAAATCATCATGTGTTGGGCGCAATACTGTGAGTCCGTTCAACTCACCTTTCTCAATCGCCCGTCCAATTAAAGAGCTATCGATGTTTCCGCCCGATAGTATGCAAACTATTCGTCGACCAAGCAATCCTTCAATATTACCAGCCAGTAATGCTGCCGGACCTATAGCCCCAGCTCCTTCAAGAACAATCTGAAAGAGAACGTGAAAGATGCACAGGCCGAGAAATTGTGAATAGAATCCAGTTTAATATCCGCCACAACGCGATGCACCTTCTCTTCCTCGAGCATTTTGAGTATTCCGGTAGCTAAGCTGCCTTCTCTAATAGCGACTACTCCGTCAATCATGTCTGCAAGATAATTATAATTTGGTCCAGCATCATCAAATAGTGAACCATCATCGAAGATGAATAAGTTAGAAGATCCCAGCTCCAAGCACCATGACATCCCTTCTGAATTACGACTAAGACTGCGTTCATACTTTGCGGTTCCGGCGACAAGGCATGGCTGCGTGTCTCTGCGTCTCCACCTGTGATATCCCGTCTCGTTGCCTGCGTCGTCTCTGCACCTCCCCTGTGCCACTCTGCCTCGCTGCCTGTGAACGTAATAATACCCTTCCAGCGCAAAGTATAAAGGCGGCCTAAGCTCTTGCTGCTGCGGACAACACTGCAGTAATCCGAGGTACTTCATTCCCATGCCTCGAACTGGCCTCCGGTGGGGATTTTTGGAAAATAAAAACGCGGAGAGCTTAAAAAAACGAAATAAGTAAAGGCACCGCCCATTCGTAAAGACAGTGTTAAGGGTAATGTGGGTGATAAGGAATCCCAAAAGGAATCATTTAGTGAAAACTACGGATCGAAAGGTCTATGCATGACGAATTCCCCCGCGGAAGGCGCCCGTTGAGCTGTGGCGGAGGCGGCCACGTCAGGGCAAGCCGCCTTTCTTCAGGGCAGCCCGCCTCCTGGCGACAAGCTCCCCATGATTGGCTGGGGTGGGAGTGGCCAAGGCGATGCGGCCGGCTGGAGCAATCGGGGCGCGCTTTCGTAAACAGAGCGTCGCAGACCCCTTTTCAACCAGATGATTACCTTTTTCTGTCTTTTTGATTTTTGCTGCTTATCCGTAAAGTTCGCGAGTTTTTCTTTTCTATTCTTCTTTCATTTCCATTAATACTCACTTGTTTCCTTCGCTCGCTTGCAGCCAACGATGGGATGCCTTTCAAGTTCTTTGTATTGTTTCCACGCCTGTTTTTGCGCATCGATTACCTGGATACATGCCAGTGGCAGAGCCGTCCGGGCCACCAGCCTGTTGACGGAATGGGCGTCCACGTCGAGAATCACTGGTGGGAAAGTGGTTCTACTTTGGGGTTTCTGGTCATTTGGTTCCGTTTTTTTTTTCACCATCGTATTAGTGATCATCTCCCCCGTCATATTCGCCACTGTTTCAGTATTTCGTTCGAATTTTTCCTAATACTGCCTTTAACTAGCAAGTAGAGAGACCTTGACAAGGCAAACGAGCGTGGCGGAATCACGGATTTGTTGAGTTGAGAAAATGCATCACACTGCATGGCAAAAGCAACGGACATCAAAAACAGGAAGTATACTCTGGTGTCTACTATTTTTGATGCCCGTTCTCGATCCAGCACAGTGCAGCTGTACTTTATGGCTCCTTATTATAGGCCGGAACTCATTGCGGCTGCGCGTCGTAGGTCTTACTGCTGTCCAATTCGACTTTCCTTGGAGCGTCCTGGATGACAGTTGATCAAAGAGAAATCGTGCGGAGTCTTCCATCAGATTCATGCTGCATTTATGCAGCTTTCAAGTCTCGGTCCACAATGCCCTCTGTGGCTATACCATGTGATGAAAGTACTCAACTCATTCGATGCTTCCACCACGGCGATCCGCGGTTAATGTGTACCTTCGTCGAGCTCAGGAACTCGGTCTTCTTGGCCCTGAGTCGGAGGCCACTCTATATCAGTATTGCCTGCCTACCATTTCTGCACTCTCGCCTCAACTTCCTCCCCGCTATCCGCTACCTGGACAATGTCACCAGTAGACAGGATGGTACACAACTTTTCCTGCATGAGCTACTTCACAATACCATTCAGTGTAAGCGAGAAGAGGAAGGAACTCACAAATGAACCTTACTGCACACCTACCGAGATGTTAACTACAGCTGCTAGTCAAAATGGAGTGGTTGCAGGTACCGTCGCAGATGTCTTTCATGAGAGAATCGGTCACTCCTATACTTTTCCATCTTGTAGTGTTCTCCAAATTACAGTATGTGGTAGGCGATAGCATACTCTCGAAAAGAAAAAATCTAGGTAGTAAGGTCAGCGATACTTCTCCATCATCATTCTAACGAAGAATAAGGCATTCGAGGTGGATCATCATTCTGGCACGAACCCCAAGTGATCGCTAGTCACTTCCTGAAAAGGAATGGCTACGATGACTGCGAACGCTCCATAACGGACCTTTTACTATTCTCAGCGTTGAGGGCAGCATATTTAGATTCGCTAATTGGGGAATAGAATGAGTACCGGAAGACAACTGTCTCGCATCAAATGAGATTCGCTATAAAAAAAAGTTGACAGCATTAAACAAGGTTGGTCGCAGAGAAAGTTAACAAAACCATCTAAGAGATGGTCTTGTTCCAAGTCCGAATGGGTCTACTCATTACTCCGTGCAGCTATGTGGTACCTGCACAAGTCGTCAGGTGCAGTAACTGGAGATTGAGCAAAATACGAGCACCTCACCTTTGAGTGAGTAAAATGCGTTGCATCCAACCCTCTTCATAGCCAAGCCGTCTGCAAATGATGGAAGAGGTTGAACGACAGTAGGCCGACCTTCTGTTAATGCTGTCTGAAAAAGAATGGTCGATCCCTGTGGAAAAGTGGATTCGTCGATAAACAAATGATATAAAGATCCAAACATTTGAGGAGTTGCTCGAAATTCAGAATTCAGGGGACATGTTGATCGGGGAATCATGCGATTAGGCGATCAGCTGATCAGACCCACTTCTGATACTGCAGGTAGTGAAGTGAAAGCCAGCCGCGGTTCCATGGAAAAGTTTATTGAAAAACCTCTTAACGACTGCGACCGCAGCTTTACCCAAGGCGTACCCGCTCCTACCATTTTTCTTAAAGAAGACTCTGGAGCCGTCCAAAATTTTTTTGGTGGCATGGTGGCTATATCTTCTTGAAAGCAGATGACTCAATTTGAATCCGTTACCTTTAAGACCAGCTTGATACTCCAGCATTACGATAAACTATTCGGATGATACTTCCTCACATAGCTCTTTCTACTAGGCAGCGCCGAGTATGGATGAAATTGCTTAAAGTCTCACTCGGAGTGTTGGACATGTTTCGGATTCCAAACCAATCACTTTGATTCTCGATGAAATATTTTTAGTGGCTATTGTTATGCCGGTAAGAAGTCCTCCGCCACCAACTGGTACAAGAACGGCATCTATATTTTGCACCTGAGATCATCTAAATGATCGATCCTTCTAGGCTAAAAAATTGAACTAATGAAAATTCTGAAGATTGTTCAGTACGATTTTGTACCTCAGAACCTTCTTCTTTTTGACTCACTTCTTGAAGTATTTCCAGAGCTATGGTACCCGCTCCTGCCATCACATCAAGATGATCGTGTCCATTGATGAATTTTCCGTTTTTTTCGCATGCAAGTTTGAAGGCAGTTTTCATGGACTCCTCGTGTGTTTTACCCTGAAAACAACATTGCAATTCTCGTTACCCCTCAGTAGTTGAATTATTTCGCCTCGCTAATTGACTATGAAAATGATGCGATAACCATACATTCAGAAGAAATCAAGAATCGGGAACGCATTCTTCGCATTCGAAAAGGTTATGGATTTTCAATTGTTCTCTCACTTCTCAATATCTCATTCAAGTAGGTCCAAAGTAGAACTCATGACGTATGTACACTTTTCCACAAGAACGAATTCACTGCTAAACGTGCGCTCTGACGATGACCGTAAAGTTCACTGCCGGTCACTGCATTTCCAAGAAAATGCGAAGAGCATTGATAACAGGGTCTGCATAACCGTGTGAGGAGGAGGGAGATTGTTCTTTCCTAGCCTGTGCTATGACCACATTTGGTCAATCCACAAGCGCCCCAATGCTTATCGCCTCCAGGACTATCTACCATGCGGTTATTCGATGCGCTTTCAACTTGAAAGATGGACTAAAATGTGTTATCGCGTAATGCACCTTGGACACCTACCTTGACTACAACATTCGCTCCATACTGTGCGCATGTGGTGATCGTTGTTAATGAGGCGTAACGTGGCAAAACAACTGTTACTGGGATACCGAGATCTCTGCCATGATACGAAATGGCCCGTGCAAAGTTTCCTGTGGAGCCAACGAAAACCTAAATACAATAAGTAATAGCACCGCCTTCCTCAAGGAAGTAGTTCACTTTCTAATAGTGGAATGGAATTACCCCATTCATGCGCTCTTCCTCTGATAGACACATCAACACATTTCGCGCACCACGATCTTTGAAGCTGCCAGTGACCTTCAAGCATGAAATCAACATCAGCCAAACTGCATGCCTTCGCAGAATAAGTATCCTTCGTTCGGCTATGGCAGAGTACGAATCACACGGTAAAATAATGTAACATTGAAATGTTCGATATCGACTAATCAATAAGCGAGGGGCCCCTACCGCAAAATCACTGCCCGGGGTCGAAGCATTTTATCGGTACTGCCTCTCGTTACATTTAAAGGCAGCATTAGGGGTAAGTCGGACGAAAAGTAACAGAAGTAGTGAATTCGAAAGTCGAGATGCCTAGTAACAGAACAGTGAAGAAACAACGGATGGAATTGACCAAAAGCCGAGAAGTAGGACCCCCTTTCCACTGTTGATTCGCGACGCGGACTACCTGTCCGTCAAGAGGCGGGTAGTCAGATATAGTCTTCCATTGGCATGTTGCCAAGTAAACACAACGGAATGTTTGGAAATACGACAGCATCTATTTTTTGGAGTGAGCTTCAAGCTAAAACTGCGAAAGCGCGTCGCAAAACCTTCGATCCTGCCGCATCTCCTTGGCCGCTCTCACCCCAGTCCATCGGGAATTACGTCATCCCGAGGCGGGATCGACTTATCAATTGGCGGGACAGATGGGCGGTTGCGGCCGGCGTTTTGCGGTGTTTCTACAGCTCGCAGGAGCGCTGCTTCACAGGGATTTCGCCACAGGTAGCCTTCTTAGGCACAGGACTACCATGTGAGTGAATTCTTGTAGGGATTTCTCCATTACCAGATTACCCCTAATGCTGTCTTAAATACTGAGTCAGGAACGAATTTTATCCACCCATTGTTCATCTAATAATTGGGCTATAGTGTCCGTATCATAACAGGGAGCGGTGTGTCTTCTGTCATACGTACGTGTTTATAAAGTAATGGTAATGCACACGATCGATACGCTTATCGATGTCGATGGAGCCCATAATCCATACTTCTACACCGTGATACGTGCAGAGCTGTACGCCATCCTATCTGCTATTTGCTGCTGCTCAGGCAGTTTAGCCTTCGTAACTTTGTTGCAACTGGGCAACTGAACCTGGCGAAGACGTTGTTCATGAGGAACGGATTGGTACCTGATGCCCCATTCACGCTCAACGGACTGAACGTCACTGAATGCTTCAGCCGTGTGTACCTAGGTCGCGAAGTCAGTATGATGTACGACATAGCATCAGAGCTGAGCAGGAGGAAAAGAGCGGTCCTGGGAGCCTTTAAGACCATTGAGGGAGTAGTGAAGAGGACGAAGAACGTCCGGCTCCGCGCCCATTTCTTCGATTCCGCTGTCCTTCCTGCCTAACATGCGCTTCAGAGACTTGGCCCCGTCGTAAGCAGGAGGAGCATGCGGTCATCCGAAGCGCCATCGAGAAGACGATGCCCGGAGTATCCCGATACACGCATGTGCACAGGGGAATCTGAGGTTGCGGAATCCGTCGACGATCGAAGATCAAGGACGCCGCCGTATTTGCCGAGGAATCGAAGATTAGATGTGCCGGACGCATCATGCAATATCGCGATGACCGTTTGACCAGAGCTGTTACCGACTGGATCCCTCGCGACGTCAAAAGAACACCTGTATGACTGCCGACTCGATGGCCAGACTTCTTCACGAAGCCTCTGCGCAAAGGAAACGAATGCTGAGTGTCCCTGGAGCCACAATGGTTCATTGGACTACTTTAGCTCGCGATAGGGACGAATGGAGACGTTGCTGGCACCCGCTGAAGATTCTCGATGAGCAACGAGACTACAGGGGACACAGATGATGTCGTTCCGAACGTGTCTGCCCACATTATGCAGTCAACTGATGCGGAGTTGCTTACCTGGGAGTTTTCCATTTTGAGGAAGACGTCGCATCCAACAGCATTCGAGAGGAACCTCGAATGCAGGCATTCGGTGCGGTGAACAGCATTCTGTAAGTTTCATGATGGAAAACTGTTCAACTTCTATTGAGTTTCAAGTCTTCTCAAAGGCTTGTGTAATATCAGCTATCAAGCATGTACTAAGTGTGAAGGCATAGTGGATTTTAGGTTCATGCATGAGCACACCTTGATATTTTGCTGAGCTGCACTGATTCGAGAGTAGTCGAGCTTTTTCGGGTTGAATGGATTGCAGCATGGATCAATGCCTTTCTGAATAGAGGACAAGTATCATTTTTTCCGAGATTCGCGAACAATTGGTCTAATGCAATTCTCTACCTCATCGACATAGACATCTGATGCGAGACGGAGCGAGCACAATACTGAAATCATGTATAGTGACCGTCATATGTATGACAATTTCGCTATCACACAGTACTCCGCGCATGACACGGTGGAACTGAATAATGGAGTTAGTGCTTCCAACTGATCGACTATCGATGTAACCCATATCGCGCAGCTCTGAAGCGCGATGTGCACAGTACTGTTCTCTGAAACTGCTGACTTTAATCGCTAACCACTCCTCGAAAACTCAGAATGTTTAGCTGTCGAGACATTTTGTCAGTGTTGATGTAGGGTTAGGTAGTATATTCACTTTCTGGGCATTTAACTCTTAGGCCAAAATTCATCTTTAATTGGGGTTCAACCATTGTTTGTGATATCTCTATAGACAGTCACCAGCATTTGGAGTTTTAGGAAGTTTAGCGCACATTACTTCACTATACCTGCTATCGAAAAAGGGATGAACCGCTACTTGTTATCATTTACGGTAGCCTACCGATTACTCCATTTCACATAGCACCTATAAGGGGCTCGTCAAGTCGAAAAACGAGACGGATTTGGTGCCTTTCGCATCAGGATTTCTTGACAGCTCTTATCAGTTGTTATCAGTTTAGGTCGCTAACAATCAACACTTCCGCACCATCCCACATAACACTCATAAGAGTCCTCTTGAAATGGACTACGGATTAGGTGACTATTGTTTTCCGACACTTCTTAATATTGACAATTAAAGACAGCATTCTTAATAAAGACAGCATTAGGGATGATGTGGTTCTCGAGAAACCCCTAAAGCGATCTACTGGATTTCAACCCATTCACTCAGTAAGACTGCGTTCATACCCAACTGAATGAGAATTTTGGCGCATCGGCGCATCCGCGGTTTGGAATTTTTGGCGATGCCACATCTGGCGATGGGTCAGTTCATTTGCATTGTGGCAAATAGCCTAAATCGCGGATGCGCCAATCCGCCAGTTCTCTCAAATCGCGGTTGCGCAGATGCACTCAAATTTCTCGATCGATACGTATATTTAACTTGCCGAAAATCGATGAGCCGAAAATCCCATTCTGTTGCGTATGAACGCAGCCTAATGGCTCCCATCAGCCATCATTAGTCCTTACGAGTTTTGATCAGTTACCATTAAGGTACGAATATCGCCCTCACAATACCACTAAGTATGAGCACTAAATCATCAGCTGCGAATACGTAATGGTTTCGACGATTTTTAGAAACTCACACCTTTCTTCACCCTTTGTTAGCTGCTATAAAATCGAGCCACCAACCGTTGATGTCTCCTCACTATCCCACAGAGCACCAGTGAGTATCACGTCTTATCCTTCACCCAAAATGAGACTTTGGTGACATTTACTCTTCGTCCTTCTTTATCAGACGCTATCAGTTTGTATTGTCCACCTTTCCTTTCCCCGTGGCACATCCAGATCACTTGTAATATATAAGAATTTCGTGATAAATGGACAGAAGCACACACGGGCAGCCATACTTAGCGGATTATATGAAGTAGGATGGAAGCGACAAGGGCACTCTAATACTTATACGGCATACTAGTTTCGTCAGAAAACTCACATTGCCTAGAGGTATCAAAACATTTCATTGTGCTTGCCCGACCGCACAAGATGAACATCTTGGGAAAATGTAAGTGTGAGCTGAAGCAAAGATTACTGATCTGTCTTTTTTTCAAACTACAACGCTCACTCAGAGAGTCATCCCAATATATAAAATTCGTTGAGTATGTTTGTGTGTGTTTGTGTGCGTCTGTCTGTTTGCATTCATATCATCATTCATTCGTATCTCACGTCACAGCAGAGCATGGATCTTGATCTTTGCAGGTGATGCGAGAGATGGGACGTGGGCACCAGCGGTGGGTGATTGGTACAGATAGCAGCTGATAGCGACTGTAAAAAAAAGTCCCGAGGTAAAAGTCTGCAGACCATGTCACATTAGAAATATTGTTAAGTAAATTTCTAGAAGGGATCAATAACAGGAGACTGTTGTAAGGCAATTCAGTCGAGTTAGCACTCAGTACTGCACTTATCACAGTGTGGAACTATGCGATATGGACATTTATGATATCGGTTGATCTGATCGGTTATTTCCACATTACAGAATTCTATGATGTGATTCATCTACCTTCTGAAGCTCCTCATGTGATTTTTCCAATTACTCGGTCGTTTCTCACGAAATGAGCTTAAAGACTTTCGAAAATGTCGTGAAAAGCTCATGCTGAGAAGTGTCCTGAAACTAAGGATAACTCACTAGAAATATGATGTTTGCATGGAATATGGACGAGCAGCAATTGAACATGTGAATGTGCCCAAAAATGTCGAAGTCCTGCCTCATAGAATGTGATCAACAGTTTTCATTCTGGATCACCCATCAATGTCCCCTTCCCACTCTGCTGAATACCAATGAAAATCAACGCTCCAAGATTGACGCGAAAAGCGAAACGAATATGATGACATTCGCCTTTCGAAGCTCCCTCATCAGCCATAATCAGTTGCTATCATTCTCGGTCCACCACCGCTATGGTCTTCTTACCATACCCTATATCAATCATGAAACACAGGGTCCCAGCTTTGCTGCAAAGCGAGATATGAATTCCATTACAGACAGATGAACACATAGACACATACAGACATACTAAGCGAATAATTGGGCATTCCATGAGTAGTGTCGGTTCTTTTTGAACGAAAATTTTTCCTATAAAATTGTAACTTATTGCCGCATGTCATATATCATTCGGAAGAGATTCATCTGCTCTGCAAAATGACATGTTCAGCTTCTGAGGGCGTCATTATGGGGCCGATTTCCAGGCTGACGTGGTGATTCGCTCAGTCGACAAAAATTGCTTGAAATGTCACGTCGCTCTTTCTCCACATTTAGTTTTTCCGCCACAATTCGGTGATTTTTGACTATTCTAACCGGGGCGAGAAGATCTTATCAACCAATCAGTTGAAAGAGTGGTGACACGTCAAGTACATTTGAGTAGAAACTGGGAAACACCTCTGACCGGATTACTTAGGTTCCTATTCTGAAAATAAATCGCGCAATAATGTTATCACACAGTTGGGCCGCTATCACACAGTTTAAAAATTCAATGTGAATCAAAACCGAAACGAAAACGATACATATTCTTAATAGAGCAGAAAATCCTTCCGAATGATTCATAAAGCAAAGCTGAGCAAAAGATCTGAAGCGAAAATTTTATTCTGAATGAACGTGAGTGCTTTCGGAAAAGAAATTTAGGAAAAGAACGACGCGACTTCTTGATCAACCAAATGCTGGAAATTGCAGAAGAGGTCGGGGATACATACTGGGACACATGATTGGCTGATTTACCTGAGGTGAAATATGGTGCTTTGATTAATTGCTGGTTTGGCTAGTTTTTGTCGGCTGGACCTACTTCTTCGTCAGCCTTAATGTCGGCCCCATTCTGACATATGCTGAGCAAATGATAAATGACGTGCTGCAAAAACTTGTAATTTTATAGGAAAAATTTTCGTTCGGAAAAAACCACTCTTATTATGAAATGATCCAATGTACAGGGGGTGCCAAAAAAAAGAAGTAATTTTGTCTTCTCCACTTTCACCTAACTTCAGTCAAACTACAGCTAATTCTGTTGAGGTATTCTCATCCCCAGATTCGAGAGCAGACCTCACTCTATCTCTATACTTCGTGGCAGCCTTCCGCACGAGCAGGAACGGGAGCGAGGAAAGAGTGAACAAGATGTGTCACCTCAACTGGGCAAAATCCGAAATTTCGTCGCCCTCGTTCACAACCTTGCTGACGTCCGTTCACTCTGGGTACCTGAGGGGATTCATATTGGGTGGTCTTCTTTAACATTCCGTTTTTTCCGAGTTTCCAGCGCCCTTCGTTTCCAAGAGCCAAAACGTGCCCTTACCACTGAAACCCCTCACGAGGCGGATTTGAGGCATGAAAATGATACTTCGGATCATAGCAGCCTTGTCCAAGCAGCAGAGGCTCTGTGACTTCCATGAATCGAGGGGCCAATCCTCAGGAAGCTTCCCCCAAAAGACGTACCACGGAGCCTGGCTTCACTGTTTTAAGCGGACCTTGATACTGTAGGTACTCCGAAGCCTGACTGCGCCGAATGAAAGCTCCATATTTTTATGAAGGTGAACGTAGGAAGCCACAGCTTGTTCCTGCTTTTAGAGGAACATTTCGGGGATGTTTTGCCCTAGTACTTTTATCTCTTTCGTTTCCCTACAATTTGTATAATTGGCAGATGTGAGCCGTGGGCAAAATTACTTTTTTTCGGCACCCCCTGTATATAGTGGGATAAGGACTATCTGTTGGGCTCCCGTACTGTACTGCGCGAGTAACACCATAGAATTATGCAGTAGGAGAATAGTCGATACTAACCAAACGATATCAAAGAAGTCCATATCGCACTGTTCCAAATTGTGATAAGCGTAGCACGGAAGGTTAGTCTAACAGATATCCCTAAAAATATCGGAATTCCACGTATTAGGTTGTTCGGAAAGAAATGCGCGTTGAATTTGTCCATTTTTCTCTCCTACTATAAAAGATTCTTCAAAACAGTTCAATCTATTAGAAAGAGATTTTTATTGTGCATCTTTTCATATATCTTTGTCTATGTCTACTTGGTTTTTTTCAAAGAAAAAAAAGTTTCAACGACTTGAGGCCGACTTCCATGTTCTTCGTCATCCAAGCTTTCATTACCGTTTTTTAAACGCTGGAACTTTGCCCGACACTTTATACAGCCAAATCTTTCTGCAAACATTATACGCATGGCGACAAATATTTACCGCTTATCGCATTGAATCTTGCATTTTTTTGAATTTTTTTTTCAAAAAAAAGTAGATATAGACAAAAGTATTTCAAAAGATGCGCAATAAAACTCTCTTTCTAACAGACAAAACTGTTTTACAAAATCTTCTGTAGTAGAAGAGAAATAGATGGACAAAAAAACGCGCATTTCTTTCCGAACAACCTAATATTTTAGCAGTCATAACATCTCATTACTTATCTCATTACGACATCGGAGTGCAAAGTATATTGGCTTGCTGAGCACTCAGTGCTTAAGCTACTAAGTGTCGATAATCTAGTCGTTTACTATTGCATATCGCGTCGCTAAAGAAGTTCACTACTTTAAGAGGTGCGGGTGATATAGCTGTTTATAACTCCTGTCACAATGATATCGACGATCAACGTAAATGGATCAGGAGAAGTGTGTTCATTCACCAATCGTTTAACACCTTGGCGGTAATGGTTACTGTTGAGAGTTTGGATAGTTTAGGATTCAATAGTTTCATGTTTGATTGCAGCGATTAGTAGCAATTTGCCCACTTGCTGAGCATCTAATTTCTATATTTTGGTGGAGGATCAATATGCCAGTTATTGATCCTACCAGTTGAGTTATCGCACAGTACTGCGCGAACAACACGATGATAATGATTAACCGATATCGAAGAGGTCCATATCGCATGACTTCACATTGTGATAAGCGCAGTACTGAGCGCTTGCTCAACTAATCTACCTACAAAGGCCTGTCACTATTTGGAACTTCACGTAGTTTGAGAGTCGTAGGGTTTTTGTTTATTTCTATTGGATAACGAAGTACGTGCAGTCGCCGAAGGTTTAGTGCTCAAGCCTAGTGTTTATCGATAATGTTTATGTTTATGTTCATACGTCTGCTTAAGGTATACGTGAGAAAACACGGAACGAAAAGAAAACAGAGCAGAGACATACAAAACGACAATATACTTCAACAAAAAAGTACAAAACAATGAAAATGACTGCAACGTTCAATCATCTGAAGAGTTAGGATTTCTAGTTTTCCTGTAGCTTATGTACTACATATCGTTTGAATTGAGCACTACCCGCTCTAAAAGTGAAACTTCTGGTCCGTGGGCTAGATCTAGGACGATCCAAGAAAAAATTCATAGAACCTCTTCTAGTTTGAAAAAGGCGTTTTAAATACACTGGATGAACCAGGCCCACACGCGCCCCTTATCAATTTATGGACCAAACATAAGTCGAAAACTTAGCGCCTTACTTGTAAAGACTGCAGTCCCAAGTATTTATTACGTATAGCAGCATTCGGTATTTTTGAGTAGGAAAAGCCGCCAATACGAATGAGCAATTACGAGTAAAATTGTTCTGCACCCTTCCTAGTGTATAAATATGTCTTTCACTCAAAGGATTGAGAACCGTGGTGCTGGATTCAACCAGTGATCGTACATAAGCTTTATATGCTCGAAGTAGTGCTTTTTCATTAGCTGTGTCTAAACCTTTGAATATCTGAAAAGTTCGAAACTGAGCCATGTTTACCTTCTTCCGAATGTGCTCAAAAAAGTTCAATTTGTCATCATAGTGAAAGCCAAGGTCTCTCACAGATCCAACAGCAGACAATGTGGTACCATTGACTGTATAGGAACGTGCACAGGACGGAGTTCTTGAACTTAGTTGCATGTAAATGGTCTTCTGTGGGGCACTCGGCAACTGCCACTGCATAGACCATTTAACTACCATGTTAATGCCTTCCTGTAACTTGGACGAGTCTTCGTAACCGGAGACTGATTTATAGATTTTCACATCATCTGCATAGACCTTCACCCTAACGCCTAGTTCTTAAATCCGTTCATTTACCACTGCTTATCGTCCAAAGAGGGCCACCACTTTTTGGAGGTACAGATGATTGAACGGTCGATACCTTTGTTACAATGATATTGGCTATCAATGTAAATGGATTAGGAAAGAAATGTGTTTATCCACTAATCATTTGACACTTTGAATAACGTGACCAATATTAGGAATTCAGATAGTTCAAAGATCGATGGTTTTGTGTTCGATTGCTTCGATTGGGCCAGTCTTTTACACAGTGAGCATCGAATCCTTGCATGTTGGTAGTAGATCCGTATACCAGTTATCATGCTTATCGTTTCTGTAGACATTCACCACTATTTCGAATTTCGCATAGCCTAGCGGCCAATACCCACTATTATTGCTGGTATCGCATGAGAAAATGATTCACTTGCTTTACTTACATATCGGATCCCGATCATGAAATGTAGAACGCAGTATCAAAAGACTCGCACTATTATTTGGACGCTGAGCAGTTTAGCAGGCGATACATCGGCAACTGATATCAGAACGTAATCAAAATATGTTCACCCAGTAGCACTGCTCATCAGACGCTTTTATTATAGCGGTCGTGTAGTAGTTGTCAGCACTTTAAAAAACGAATGAGGTTATTGCCTTCAAGGACATTATCTATGGTTTTACAATGCGCCACACATCACCGACGCTGCTGCTTTGGAAGGTGTTTCCATGAAAAAGATCGCCCTTGTCACCGCTGAAATAGAGGTGCATGTTTGTATTAGGAAGAAATGGAAGCCTAATTACGTTCCGAAATAGAAACTTTTTGTTCACCAGGGTTCTGAAATCAATCAATGCTTTTCCCCCCCCCCCTCCCACCACTTTTCTTTCGCAGGTCATCGGTTTCTGATCTTCGTTCATGTGAGGTCCTGCCCATGATCGCAGTTGGTGCCCCTGTCCGCTCGGGATTTCATATCAATTAAAGGCGCCAGAACCACCCCGGCTCAATCCGTCTTCCTTCCGAGTAAATCGTATTCCTTTTGTTTCCTTCACTTCTCTTGCGATAAAGCTTCATTGGAACGGCGATCTATGGGAGTCCCTCCCACCGGAATTAATCGAAACATTGCGAACCATTTCATGTTTGATTTGTTGGTCTATGTGCGAACACTGCTATCTGTGATGTGTTTAAACTCTTTCACTCTGTAACGTGATAACCTCTATAGGCTCCTAAAATTTACACACTCCACTTTCTTGATCAGCGAGTAATTTATTCACATAGTTTTGGATGTGAGTTTGTTTTGCCAAGTTGGTGTCTAACTGAGCGAATTGTTTTAGAGTAGAAGAACTACTGTGGGCCGCAAAACTCACGCTCAGTTGAAAAAGAAACGAAGTATTTAGTATAAATGTCAGTGCATAAATTAAGATGGAATTACGATTTTTGGAATATATGACAATTTGTGTGATTCTGGCAGCAGAACTATGCGATTTAGCGGGAGTTTTCCTATATGGACATGATGTGACCCGTAACCCATAATCCATACCCTGTGTAAAAACTCAAAATAATAATATGACCGGAATTTGTGACTAGGAATATGTGATCGACGGTTTGAAAATGAAACGAGAACAAATGAGGGTCTTTCAAATTTTAGTTTATGCAGTTTACATCCATCACATGCTTCCGAAACGGCGTGCTCTGGTAAAATCTATATTCCCGGGGTTTACAATGATTTCTTCGCACACCCCCCCCCCCCCGATGGATATGACGGCAGTGGCTAAAAAAACGCTCGTTATCGCCTTCACAACAGCTATGTATTTGACTTTTTGTCGAACTTTCGGATATTCTGATGGTTTCGAGGGTTTTTTGACTGTCCTTTTTGTTTTGCCTCCTGGGAGGTCAACACGCTCAAGTTTTCATTCTGGAAGGTTTTATCCGATCAAAGTACATGTAGTCTGTGGACACTGCTCACCGTGCTGTTCCAGAACGGTATGTGCCATCGGCGAAGGAATCGGATATCAGTGTCATTGATATCCTCCCGCTTACCTTCGACGGCAACTGGCGAGCCGCAAAGCGGCTTTCGATTTTTTTCGAAACCTTTTGCTTCATTTTTCCTTTTTTCTTTGATGCACATCATGGGTCCTTTATAATATAATGCTGCTGTACCAAGCCTCCCTGACAACCGCGCGGCGTCTATTCAGCAGTCAGTTCTCGCGTACTGGTAGGACACGCTGCGCGTAGGAATGCACACAGAGTGCATGACATATTCGGTAAGGTTAATGTAACTGTGGTAATGTAACTGCCCCATCTCTTGTCTCGATTATTGCGCCAAGCAAATCGGAAGAATCGATTCATTTATCTTTTAATTTATTTTCATCTACGTTCTTCAAATTTTAAGTGAGAATGTTGTCCTTTCTTCTTGCTCACAACATTCTCTTCAAATCGTTTTACCACCTTTGTTAGCTGGTTTTACATTTTTAGTAGATTTACACATGCTTTTGCCTGAAATGCCTCCACTCGTGCTCATGTAGCGCAGCATTGTGGAATTTGCCGGGAGAATGATGATTTTGGCCTATTAAAGCCCCTACTGAATCTTTCCTTGCATTTGGTGTGCATTGTTCGTTGTGAGATAATTTGCATTTGTCATGATATTAGCATACATAGCATGAATACTGCATTTGTTTTCAGAGGGACGCTTTATTCTATAGCGATCCGGCAGCCCAGCGTCGCGCACGCCGCACGCGGCGCACTGCGCGGCAGGTGACGGATCGAGTCAGGCACGCCGTCGCAGTCAAATGGAGCGCGGCATCTATTCTTAGCTCTTTTGCTTGATTATCGCTCGTTTTTTTGTGATATTATCGCTTCCTGCTTCTCATCGAATGTTAGAAAATTGTTATAGGTACCGAAAAAAGAAGTTAGAGAAGTTCACTTCTGATGGAAATCGGAAAAGAGCCGTTTTTCTTCTACTCCACTATTGCGCCGCAGCGACACCTTTGGAAATTGGAATAGTGTGCAAACCAATTATCTAGAGCTGTACAAAGAAGAATTGTTTGACCTCCTCGCGACTACCACAGACGATCGTAAACGTCTACGAATCTTTGACGATCCCTCGAAGAAGGTGTGCTGTCATTATATGCATTTTACCATTAATTTAACATTTGTATACCTCTTGCTGGTACAGGGAATGGTCGTCATATCAGGTGCTGAAGAACTCCCGTAAAAGACCGCTCTGAAGTCTACGCTCTTCTGAAGAGGGGAGCAGGAAAGAGACAACAGCTGCAACACTTATGAATATTCACTCAATGTAGGGTGGTTTTGTGTCAGGATAGCACTGAAAAGCTTTTCGTAAGAACAACTAAATCAGCAGAGAGCAAAGTTTGCAGGCATGTATCTTAAGAGCGTAGCTCCTAATTTTACATTTTGTGGTATGCCGCTTGCATAATTTGCATAATTTCAAGAATGAATGGTCATCATTTTTCTGATCTCACAAGGAAAGGCTCCCGCATCACCGTGGCCATTCAAGATGAGTTGTATTTCCTCCTATGTAGTTTCGAACGGGGATCTCAAATCTGCCCTCCGAATCTGCTAAACGATTTTGGAAAGGAAGTTACGGAAGCCTGAAAGTCCTGAAAGATACGGCGCAAAGCGCAGGTGCTGGTCATATATGACTCGAGAAAATCATGCTGTCAGCGGTCGATGGAGCAGCTGGTAGCGTGACGGTTTACAAATTGGGGCATGAAGGTTCGAATCCTTGATGCATTTGCTAGTTTTGCTTTTGCTTTGAGTGTTTTCTAAACGTTTGCAAAACGCTTTTACGCTTCATTAAAGCATCCCGTGCCCCCCACTAATGAGTAATATGTTATTGGTTCTTTCCTGCATAATTGAACATTCTGCCCATCTTTTTTACCCTATTGTTCTGCGACTGTGAGGAATTTGGCGTTGTTGCGTAAAATGACTATGATATTCGTGTTCAGGGGCTCGAATTACCCCTCTGTGCAAATTTTCAGCCGACGAAAATGGATCTGATTTTGCGCGAAAAGTCTGGCTCGCGCGCCATAGACTTCCGTACCCTGTAATAGGCCAGTTATTCATGAAACGCTCCGTAACTCCGCTCCCTGGCCATTCAAAATCAATTGTGCATGTTTCTATGTAATTTTAAACGGGGAACTCAAATCTGCCCTCCAAATCTGCTAAACGATTCTAGGAGTGGAGTTATGGAGGTTTTTCTGAACAAATAATACTATTATGCGGTAAGTTCGGGAACCCATAGCGCGCGAGCCAGTCGCTCTCGTGCAGAACCAGAATGTTTTATTTTGTGTTCAGGGAATGCAATTATCCCAAGGAAGAAGTTTATAGCCAGTTTGAGAATTTGACCAAGTTTCGGAGAAATTCGTAATCTATTGGCTGGCAGCCCATTCAACGAAGGAAAAGTCGTTGACCCTTGCCGGGAAAATGCCCTTATTTGACGCCTGTTACGTACATTTTTGTCATGGGCATCTGGACTAGATATGTCTAGATTAGGTTGCATTTTTTGTAGAAAAAAAAAATTCAAAAACTACTACTTACCCCCTCAGCATCCCCAATTTTCCGAAGTTGCGCCAAAAACTCGATTTGGCTGAAAATTTGCACAGAGGGGTAATTGGAGCCCCTGAACACGAATATCAGAGTCATTTTCCGCAACAACGCCAAATTCCTCACAATCGCAGAACAATAGGGTAAAAAAGATGGGCAGAATGTTCAATTATGCAGGAAAGAACCAATAACATATTACTCATCAGTGGGGAGCACGAGATGCTTTAATGAAGCGTAAAAGCGTTTTGCAAACGTTTAAAAAACACTTAAAGCAAAAGCAAAACTAGCAAATGCATCAAGGATTGGAACCCTCATGCCCCAATTTGTAGCCCGTCGCGCTACCAGCTGCTCCATACGACCATGATAGCATGTTTTCTCGAGACATATATGACCAGCACCTGCGCTTTGCGCCGTATCTTTCAGGACTTTCAGGCCTCCGTAACTTCCTTTCCAGAATCGTTTAGCAGATTTGGAGGGCAGATTTGAGATCCCCGTTCGAAACTACATAGGAAGATATACATCTCATCTTGAATGGCCACGGTGACCCGAGAGCCTTTCTTGTCAGAAGCGTTATCACTGATTACACTAGCGATTTCGATCGCTTCGGAAGTTTGGAAATATTTTGACGAGCAGTCCCACTTCTGGAAAGTTATGTGTTCATCAGCTTACTGCCGTAACCCGCTAGCATTTTTTGTGTTTTTGTTTGTCAGTGGTCGTTTACTGTTGTTACTGCTTATTGCTCAGATTTTCATGTCAAAATGCATATTGCTTTACAGTCGATTCCACTCGATCTTCACTGTCAGTGTAGTAAATCGGGAAAATACACCCAATGGCGAAGAACTGGTTAAGCAAGTACTTATTACCGGCTCAAAAATTAACAGGAGGAATAGCAGCGATATGTGGCGGCTCACATTTTTCTTACCCAGAGTCTTTCCGGCCGCTATGGCTATGAGAGAGCTTGTTTTGTTCTGTAGTGTGAACTAAACTTGGTTGATCTCGCTGGATCTCAAGACATTGGACGATCTGGTGCGGCAAACGCGCCAAGGAAGCAGGTTCGCAGACAATTTTCTATCCAGGATTCCCCTCTCAAATCATGGTTCCGGGGAACATAAATCGGACTCTTCTCACATTGGGTCGCGTCATTACAGCTCTGACGACATCTTCTCCGCACGTTCCTTACAGGTAATTCGCTATATTCTACTTTCGCCACCTTGTAATTCTGCAACCGAGACTGTTCAGGGAATCGAAGTCACACGTCTTCTACAATACAGTCTTGGTGGTTCAACCATAACGTCGATCATGTCGCCTCTGTCGCCAGCATCTGTCAACTTCTGTCAATTCTGTCAATTGTTACTTTACTAACTCAGCTCCGTTTTCAACTCACTTCACGACTCGGTGAATCCTTCCCACTGTGAGAGTGTTTTTGACATATAGATGTTGCGTGTTAAAAAATGTACTCGTTCTCAAATCATTTTATACCATGTCTCAAGCATGGAAAATCAATATTCATCAAAGAAAGCATTTATTACAATGAGAACCGTAAGTGATAGACAATGCACGAAAGTAGGTAATAAGACCATTTTTGTAATTCGTCATAAAATGTACGGAAGGATAACAAATAGCATGTACCCCTATGTAGCAACGTCAAGGAGGTGAGCCTTCGATGAGACCCTTCTCTTTGAGCTTTGAAATCAGTATGTGCACTTCTTCAACGAATTGTCCTGCTTGACAAATGGGAGGCTCGGTTACCTACGAAGAAAAAAATCATTTATTACACATGGGCGCATCGAAAACCTGGAGCCCTGAAAGGGGCAACAGAAAGACAAGTGATCAACTAGAGTACCTCTGAGGTTTTAGTTTGCAGTGTCAAGTCAACGCCAAGATCCTTTGCGGTCAATTTTTCCACTGGCTTATTTTTTGCTTTCATGATATTCGGCAAAGTAGCGTAACGAGGCTCATTCAAACATAACTCATATCGATCCAAACCTGAACATCGAGTGCATGCTCACGATGAAATATACATGAGTAACTATATTGCAGACCATTTAAATGCCGTTAATATTGCGGGTCACGTCACACCTATAGGAACACATGCCACTCATAGAAGCTACGTGGCTGGTGCGCATTCAATTTTTTCTTATTTGGAGTTATTAGGTTGTCGCAGAATTAATTTCGTTTTAAAGGTATGTATGAATAAGTAGATTTCTTATCCTGAACTATTCCATTCCAAGGAAAGCCAGGCATTCTATTTGATAGGTTTTTTCTGCTCTTTCTAAATCTTTGATGCATCGCTCTAATTGTTCCGGCCGGCCTTTTCCAGGGCTGCGTATAATCATGAACCGACGCGACTATAGAGTCATCATGCTTTACGAATTTGAATTGGGACACTCCGCAGCGGAGGCAGCCCGTAATCTCAGCAGTGTTTTTGGGAAGAATTGTCCTTGCGAACGTTCAGTGGAGCTCTGGTTCGAAAAACTTGCTTCTGGCAATTTCGATCTCGAAGAGAAGTCAGGTCGCAGCAGCAGGTCGTCGCTTAATGATCAAGATTTAAGGAGAGCCGTCGAATCAAAACCGGAGACGAATACTCGTGCTTTAGCAGAAGACTCAGGCGTACATTACTCTACAGTGGCCAGACACTTGCTGGAAATCGTCAGGTCAAGAAGATGTTGAAGTGGGTGCCTCATGAGCTGACCCATGAGCACCGTCTGGCACGTTTCGACACCTGCTCCAACCTCCCAGTTCGCTATAAAAATGAGCCATTTATAAACCGTATTATAACTGTAGATGAAAAATGGGTTCTTTATGATAATAGGAAACGGGAATTAGTCTGGACAGATGAGGATGCTAATCAAAAAACTTTCCCTAAACCCGACCTTCACCCTAAAAAAGTTATGATTACTGTGGGTGGTGTTGTGAAGGTGTAATCCATTATAATTCTTGCAACATGGTCAGCCAGTCACAGCAGAGTCTCACTGTTGTGATCTGGAGCAAATCTTAAAAATTGTGGCCGGCGGTGGTGAATAGTAGAGGGCCGATCCTGTTGCAGGACAACGCAAGGCCACACACCTCACAAATCACTCGGCCAAAATTTACCCACTTGGGTGTAAAAGTTCTCCCTTACCCAGCGTATTCTTCCGACCTCTCCCCCCTGACAGAAGTCACTCACATAGAAACTATGGACCTGAGAACATTATTCATGGCGAAACCCCCGTCGAAAAGCGCGCCCCCGAGCTGTAGTGAAGGCGTAGAGGATAAGACCTGACGCCTTCAATAAGTCCGTCCCGCCTCTTAGGGTCGATTCTACCGAAGAATGACTGACTGAGGTGTATAGCAATCATCATGATAAGGTATTAAAGCCGTATCGATCGGAATGAGGCGGTGCTTGACGTGTAAGCTTTCGTGATGAACACGTCCACCGGTTGTATCAAAGATTGGAAGGAATGAAGCAATCCAATTACCCCTGACGCTGCCTTTGAGCCCCCTCGTTGTAGTATTACCTAGTAGATCCTTAAAAACAGTGTTAGGAGTAATGTGGGTGACAGGGAATTCCAAAAGGAAGCATTCACTGAAAAATTACGGGTCTGGAAGCCGATGTATGGCGAAATCTCCCGCAGAAGCGCCCCCTTGAGCTGTGAGGGAGGCGGCCTCATCAGGGCAAGCCGCCTTGGTTAGGGCAGCCCGCCTCCTGGCGACGAGCTTCCCCCTGATCGGCTGGGTGAGAGGAGTCAAGGCCGGCGACGCGGCTGGAGCGATCGGGGCGCGCTTTTGTGAACAGAACGTCGCATACCCTTTTATGATCAGCTGATAATCCTTTTTGGTGGTTTTGTTTTTGCACTTTTTCATTAATTCTCACTCGATGTCTTCGCTCGTTTGTAGTTA
Source organism: Trichostrongylus colubriformis (assembly GCA_963978905.1). Taxonomy (NCBI): domain Eukaryota; kingdom Metazoa; phylum Nematoda; class Chromadorea; order Rhabditida; family Trichostrongylidae; genus Trichostrongylus; species Trichostrongylus colubriformis. The sequence continues at coordinate 29,779,706 of OZ022258.1, forward strand.
AAGATGGGATGCCTTTTGAGTTTTTTGTATTGTTTCCTCGCTGTTTTTGCGCATTGATTACCTGGATACATGCCAGTGGCAGAGTCGTCCGGGCCACCCGCCTCTTGACGGAATGGTCGTCCACGTTGATAATCATTGGTAGGAAAGGGGTTCTATTTTCAGGTTTTAGGTCACTTACTTACGTTTTTCCTTCACCGTCGTATCACTAGTCATCTCGCCCGTCACATTCGCCACTTTTTTTGCATTTCGTCAGGTTTTTCCCTTACACTGCCTTAAAAACAGCTCACGATAATAAGAATACCTTGGTTCAGTCAGCGAGCAGTTAGCCCCTTCCACAAGGGCAAAGCGTGTGCCATCATCCCGGCGCGGAGATGAGTGCTTAGCGTAAAGAACACGTAAATGAGATGGCGGCCACCGTCTCAAGATGGCCCACACCCATCTTCGATTCAACCAGCTGGTAGGCGGTGGCTTTTACGTGTAGGAGTAGCATGATATCGACCGCGATAAGAAATGATAGGAAATACTCCAATTGAAAAAACAACCTTATCGGATGTTATCACGTAAAAATTTGGCCAAATATTACTTGTTTTTAAGCTGCAAACTCGTCGAATCCAAGGTCAGAAACACTTCATTTTCAAGGGTTTCAAAAAGTTTCTTTGTTTTCCCTTCACACTTGTGTTCTTCAGCACTTTCAAAGTCTTCGTGGAGCGCGACGAAACACGAAAATTATCGTGAATTGTGACTTTAGGAATCACATTTCAACACGTCTTACATTTCCCTTTCATTATGTGAGGGAAGGGCAGAGGTGGTGCAATGATAGGTGAAGCGCACTCCCACAAGGTGCAGGGTATATTTTTCCGCATCTATGTATGTCCGCCTGGACCAAGCAAGCTATCTATCCTTCCGGGTAGGTGGATAGGTACCCGAATCATCTGGGGAAATAAAATCATCGACTTGTACATCTGCTAGCCCCGCGGTTTATTGTATGGTCCGAATCGAACTCATCTGCAGCCACGATTCTGAATGGAATTGGAATTCACGGCGCACCCAGCCAGGGATTGATTCATGCAAAAACTTTATCTTCATCTTCTGAGTGTAGGGAAGATCCATCTCTAGCGAACGGTCGTAACACTCAACAGTTTTGCTTTTTTGCAGTATAAAAGGGGCGCCCAAAAATGTCACCTTTTTCATGGCTCACATTCACCAATTTTATACGCGTATACTTATGAAAGAGATGAAAGTAATGAAGTAAAATGTTCTCTGGGAGAAGGGCAGGCTGTGGATCACTGCCCTTTCCGTCGTGAGAAGATGAGGCTGTCAGAGGCGCCATCAGCCCAGAACACCTATAGCATCAACGTCTACCGAAGCCAGGAGAATCAACTTCGGTGCGATTCTCCTGTGGGGTGCTTCGTGAAGACCAGAATGGGGGTCGACTGGTCGGATTTTCGCGCGACCGCCTGCGGCAAACGGCGCGGCGAGTGCGACTCGTTTGGAATTCCGCTCAAAATGCAATGGGCTGGTACCGGACCTTTAAAGGTTGCCCCTTTTTTTCAGCGCGGACGATTATTTGCTTTTGTTCTTACGCTTTCTGTGAAAACTGAAATGTTAAAGGTATTTAACTATTATTGTTCTCTCTCATTCTGCAGTGAGTGATCCATAGAAGTTCCTTCAGGAGCTTTAACAGTTGACGAAACCTATCAATATAACATAACAATCAACAACATCCTCAAGTAGAATAGAAGCAGTGATACAATACCGCTCGCGTCGCGTGAGTAATTTTCGCCTTGCGACGGTTTGTTTGCGATTAAACCGTCGCAACGTCATAACATCGTCCAAAGTGGATAAAATGGAAAGTTCTTAGGAGCGTTGGATTCGTCTCAATGCGACGAGTTCACTATTGTATAAAATGTCGAATTTTGATCAGCAACAGTCCTGAAAATCGCGCGAAAACGCGTTTTCGCGTTTTTCCGCTATAAATCAATAGTTTATTGGTTTTTTATCAGACTTGTATACATTTTCGTAATCGGCTCGTCGAGCTCTATAAGACGATGCTACAAGTTTTCGGTTTTCTCAGACTCGATTTTTTCACATTCTAAGAAGTTGGAGGGAAATTTCCTTTGGAACCTGATAAGTTGAAGCTAAAATCCTTTCACAATCTCAATCTGAACTCACAGAAGTGTAGGGATTTTGAAGTTTCGAGCCTTTCAGATCAGCCCCTACTCCTTTGTGTGGCCCTAAACAGCGTCTCCGTGTATACTCTGCTAAACAAAAACCATCCCTTAACTCATCTGCGGACGGTGATCCCCTAATGAAATGTATGTCGTTCGATTCCTCTGAGAAAATGCTATCGAACGACATACAAAAACCTTCGTACTGATAAATGTCTTCTTTTCCTATTTTCAGCCTTTTCCCATTGTGGATCGACGTCTCAATCTCCTGCCGGCCGTCGCGATTCACGTGCACGCCCTGGGAGAGCGGTCACGATCGATGGCGCCATCGCACTATTCACGTGGGAAAGCGCTAGGAGCTCGCGTTGGCGCCATCGATCGTGACCGCTCTCCCAGGGCGTGTACGTGAATCGCGACGGCCGACAGGAGATTGAGACGTCGATCCACAAAAGGAAACGGCTGGAAATAAGAAAATAAGACATTTATCAGTACAAAGCTTTTTGTATGTCGTTCGATAGCATTTTCTCAGAGGAATCGAACGGCATACATTTCATTAGGGGATCTCCGTCTGCAGATGAGTTAAAGGATGAAATTCCAGCTTCTCTCTTCGTGAAACCTCGGCATTGGGCTTGTTTACTTTTTCTGTTTTGCCAACGAGGTTGTTAGGTGGACTCTTTATTTACGGCCTAACGTTTCGACCAGATCGTCTTCCTCAAAGGCCTAAACGTGGCTCAAGATTTGGATTCTATCCACTACCCATCAAACGCCTCATCCCTCTAGCGGTTCTGACGAAACATCAGGAAACCCCCAGAGGAACCCCGTACGAAAGAGATAACTCACCAATCCACCACCGCGAGAGTGGAACGCCGCCACTCCGTGTTAGTTGTCGTCAGTGAATGAGGGATGCCATGCTGTCCTTATACATATAGTGTAATGGGGACATGCATGTCTCCCTCCTCATATCAGTAGCTCGCAATGTGGCGCAAATGGCAAGAGATCATTCGTTATGGATAAGCACTCATTTCGGTTGTTCATACTTGGATTTCTTGCGGAAATCCAAAACGCTTCAAGCACTTTCCTGGCAGAAATCTCAGTCTCGCATGCCAGAATTCTGCACTTCACATCAAAGTCGTTTCCGCCATGCTCCTCGGTCATGTGCTTTCCCAGAGGTGTTCTTGTGTTACCTAGTCTTTTTCCAGCAAGATGTTCTTTGATACGTATTGCTAGTCTTCTTCCAGTTTCCCCAATGTACGTTGCGTTACATGTTTGACATTCAATTTGATAGATTACACCAATTTTGGCGCAATCCCCAGTTGTACCATACGGACATGTAACACAATTCTCTGACACGCAACATTTATCGTAGAGCCTATTTTGCACGAGTTGGCTTTTGATGTTGCCATTAGGGACACTCACTAAGACAACATCATCATCCAGCTGTGCTTGAGCAAGGCATCTTTGGATTGCAGCAGTTACTCTGTCAGAGATGAAAGGTATACATAAGGGAACCTTTTCGAGACGCGGTATGTTACGGTGCTCAGTGCGTATTCTCCCACGACGTTCTGGTACAACATAGCCGTTTGATGCAGCTATGTCAGAAGCTAAACGTATAGACTCCCGCCGCTCTGTCGGACCTGTGCAGACATTTGCAGCCGTCTTGAACATGTTCTTGACAACTGCATGTTTCACAGCCTTGGGATGTGCAGATGTGGCGTGAATCAAAATGTTCTTAGAGCTGGCTTTTCTGTACCACTTCACACTGAGCATGCCATCGGACACTTTCACCTGCGTGTTCTGGTAGGGAAGCCAGCCATGGCGTGGTACTTCTCTTGTAAGCTTGATATACTGCGACTGCTCATACCGCGTCTCGAAAAGGTTCCCTTATGTATACCTTTCATCTCTGGCAGAGTAACTGTTGCAATCCAAAGATGCCTTGCTCAAGCACAGCTGGATGATGATGTTGTCTTAGTGAGTGTCCCTAATGGCAACATTAAAAGCCAGCTCGTGCGGAATAGGCTTTACGATAAGCGTTGCGTGTCAGAGACTTGTGTTACATGCCCGTACGGTACAACTGGGGATTGCGCCAAAATTGGCGTAGTCTATCAAATTGAATGTCAGACATGTAAAGCAACGTACATTGGGGAAACTGGAAGAAGACTAGCAATATGTATCAAAGAACATCTTGCTGGAAAAAGACTAGGTAACACAAGAACACCTCTGGGAAAGCACATGACCGAGGAGCATGGCGGAAACGACTTTGATGTGAAGTGCAGAATTCTGGCATGCGAGACTGAGATTTCTGCCAGGAAAGTGCTTGAAGCGTTTTGGATTTCCGCAAGGAATCCAAGTGTGAACAACCGAAATGAGTGCTTATCCATAACGAATGATCTCTTGCCATTTGCGCCACATTGCGAGCTACTGATATGAGGAGGGAGACATGCATGTCCTTATTACACTATATGTATGAGGACAGCATGGCATCCCTTATTCACTGACGACAACTAACACGGAGTGGCGGCGTTCCACTCTCGCGGTGGTGGATTGGTGAGTTTTCTCTTTCGTACGGGGTTCCTCCGGCGGTTTCCTGATGTTTCGTCAGAACCGCTAGAGGGATGAGGCGTTTGATGGTGTAGTGGATAGAATCCAAATCTTGAGCCACGTTTAGGCCTTTGAGGAAGACGATCTGGTCGAAACGTTAGGCCGTAAATAAAGAGTCCACCTAACAACCTCGTTGGCAAAACAGAAAAAGTAAACAAGTTAAAGGATGGTTTTTGTTTAGCAGAGTATACATGGAGGCGCTGTTTGGGGCCACACAAACGAGTAAGGGCTGATCTGGAAGGCTCGAAACTTCAAAATCTCTACACTTCTGTGAGTTCAGATTGAGATTGTGAAAGGATTTTAGCTTCAACTTATCAGGTTCCAAAGAAAATTTCCCTCCAACTTCTTAGAATGTGGAAAAATCGAGTCTGAGAAAACCGAAAACTTGTAGCATCGTCTTTAGAGCTCGACGAGCTGATTACGAAAATGTATACAGTCCGATAAAAAACCAATAAGCTATTGATTTATAGCGGAAAAACGCGAAAACGCATTTTCGCGCAATTTTCAGGACTGTTGCTGATCGAAATTCGACATTTTATACACTACTGAACTCGTCGCATCGAGACGAATCCAACGCCTCTAAGAAACTTCCATTTTATCCACTTTGGACGATGTTATGACGTTGCGACGGTTTGTTCGCGAACAAACCGTCGCAAGGCGAAAATTACTCACGCGACGCGAGCGGTATTGTAGCTATGTCCTTACTAGCTTTGGAGGATGATGGGGAGCTCATATTGCAGTCTTAGGAATTCTAATTCACAACATAAGTAGGTGCTATAAATGCTGCTAGGTGCTATAACTAGGTGCTATCTTTAAAGGTCCCTCACGGTACTAGCCCATTGCGCCTTGAGCGGAATTCCAAATGACTCGTACTGACGGCGCCGCGAGGGTGACGCTGCGAAGAGAGAATTCGACCAATCGACCCCCACCCGTGAAGACCACTGCTCTGGTTCTGGAAAGCCGCAGATTTCTTTGTGCCTGGACATCTCTGTTATACTCCGCGCTGTTGTTTTCCACGTCCCGACCCTGCCTCCCTTCATTACTGTAGCGCCAATATAGCCTGCTTCAAAAGAGCATATTTTATCCAGCGAAACAGGTAGGTTAATCTCATTTTCGCTCTTTATCTCTAGCACGGCTCTGTGATACTGTACAAGGTTAGCGTTGGAGCTTTCTCAGGCTAAAAAGCTTCTCCTTCTATAGCACCTTCTGCTTGGCCTTCTAACCATGAACCCGTGCGAATACTAAAAGTTGTAAGGATAGTTTCAAGTTTTTCCTTCAGCTGCGCTTTTTACTCTGTTCTCCTTATTGAGCGCGATAAGCCAATTGAAATAAACAAGCCTCTATGCATATTTTGCTATGCACATGATCGATCTCTCGCTCATCAGCGCAATCACTCTCACGCAGCGTGCTACAGTGGGTGTGTACCCTTGTGTCAGAATTTCGCACCGCGGCATGTCGCAAGCGAAGCAATGCGGACGAGCTAAAGACGCCATGTTGTTGGGTCCCAAAGCGATTACAAGTTAGCTGCGTATCGCGCCCCTAGCATTCGTGTGATCGTTCCAAGACCCAATTACCGTGACGCGCATAGCTCGTACACACTGCGTCGCATGCCGATCGTCATTGTGCGAAATCCTGACATAAGGGTACACACCCTGCTACAGCAACAACTGGCTGCTTCTGGAGCTTTTCTCCAATGAACTGACAGAGAAATAATTTAAAATAAATTTATATCTATAGTGAGTGCATAACATACAACAACGGGCTATCAATTATCACAGGAATGTTGTCACAAACATTGTATGATTCCGGCAAGCGATAAGGCGTTTCTCAAGAATTCGATTCTCCTGAAATGAATCACGACTAATGAGCAATTCGAATACTTATTTCAGCTGATGACGGTGCGACCCGCTGCTAGCCATCAAAGCTCACCAACCACCACAAAACTTCTAGTGCCCTACCGTACGAATTTCGTGAGTTTGCAGCTCACACCGTCTGAACAGGAGTACTCAATGAGAAAACATCAACGGAGTGGGCGAAGCCCTCTACGCTTTGCCTCAGCAGGATTTTCACACAATGTCATTTTCCTACATGAGTGCCAGTAAATATGGAGAGTTATCTTACCTGTCTCAGAGTGTCTACCAATGTCGCTTGGCTAATGCCAGTCGTCTTAGTGTCATGACAAATGGCTCTGAAACAAGGCTGCACTGAGAAACTTCCAAACGCCGCTTTCATCAGCCAGAAACTGAACCTCACCTGGCATCGTCCACCTGTCCTATGATTGCTTTTGCTTCTTGGAGCTCCTTTCTGAGCCTCCTTTGCTGCTCACGAAGGGTATCAGCTTCTCGGCCTAGGCCAAGTCTCTAAAAAGGAGACTGATTTGAAAACTGAAAATAATCCTGAGAAAAAACAGGGGATTCGATGGCAGATAAAGATCACACCTTATCGACAGCTTTCCTCTGATCAAATCGAGAATCTTTACACAGATCTGAAATTCAATATCATAAAAATAGCTGGCAGCTAGTAAGCATTCAGCAATCGCTCGGAATGGGTGGAGCCCATCAGCCACTCACGGTATGCTGAATGGTAGTCACCAGCTGCGGACTCGTAGCCGGACGAGGCCGAATAGCTTTGACGTTTCTTTTCGCGACATTGCGACGCCGCATCATCAGAACCACGCCCACTGCTCGGTGGACCATCAACCAGCCGCGGATCTGTGACCTAAAGTCGATGAATCGATCACTGCATAATTCGTAAGCGAGCACACAAGAAAGGAGAAAACATGGCAATGGATTATTATCGACACTGTTGAACATCTCGTTCGCGATTTTTCGGACTTGCCGTGATTAGTGACGATTTTATTGTTTCCCACTATAAAAATAGTTTTTTTTTTGGAAGTGTCAGCATACATATTTGTGCGATTTGCTCACCCCCCTCCCCCCCCCGAAATGCATCACCAGTTCCTACCCCGGTTGACCTCATGCTCAATTTCAGTTGGCGGTCAAGGGTGTGTGCCACTAGAACAGAAAATTCGCGTGGCCCCGTTCAGCGCGCAACGCGATGGTGCGAGCTAGTTGAACCTTATTAGGTGAGTCCTGAGGGGATTACGCCGAGAGTGAGACGTAAGACACTATCATCCTTCAGGACCCATTCAGAACGGCGCGCATAGCTCGCACCATCGCTCGCACATCACAAAGCGCATTTTCTGTCCTAATGGCACACACCCTGGCGGCCAATGGCATAATGACTCGTGAAATTCGATTGGATTCAAACATCGTTCCGCAAAAGTCGATTTGGCAACGGGAATCAGATGTCATCTGCGACACCTCTCGATAGTTTTACTGTTTCATCTCTATTAATATTGATTACGAGCTCTATTAATATTGATTACGAGCTCCCTCCCGGTCACTGATTTGAAGTGGACAGGGCTTTCCAGGGGCTTATTACGACCGAGAGTTCCTGTTCCAAAAGCTTCTCGAATAACCTCACTTTTGGCATACTATTGTTGCTACAGATTATTATCAGATTCTATCAACAATTACAACTGATCTTATCACTAACACCTCAAGCATAATTCAACTGTATAACCTATATCAGCGCTTCTTCAAAGGCATTGCCATGAGGGCCCCATATCGAGATCATACAGGCCTCAGGTAATCAATAATTAATTGTGTCCGGATAAAAAAAAACGATACCTTAGAATAAGGTGAGGGAATCCCAGTCTTTTCTCTTCGTCCGTCTTCGCAGACCTTCCGTTCACGTCGATCTGTACGTGGCTTACTGAAAGGGTTCTCATGAGATACAGAAATTGCGATCATCAAGCTTTTCAGGGGAAATTTATTAGGATTTTATAAATCAGCCATCAAGAAACTACCTGCAGCGTCTGACATGTGTGCCGTCGACCCAGTGCGCTTTGATAATCCCATTCTTCGGGTGATGTGATGGTGAAGGCAACGTTGGTGCGGCGCAGTTGGTTAACGATGGGGTCCTAAAGTTACATAGGCTTTTTAATAAAAGAGAACCGTCTTAAACATTGGTAGCTTTCAAACAGTAAAGCACAAACCTTGCAGGTGGTGCTCCAAGCTGCTTCTTGTGAATAGTTGGCGTGGTAGGTAATGAATCGGAAGGTGCACGGCTGACTCTTTGACTGAAATTTTGCTACTTTTAATTACTTCCATCCAGAGCTTCGCATTACAGATGAAGAGTAATTACCTCGGCTTCGATCCCAGTGTTAATCCATGCAGCTGTTGAGTGATCTGACGAGCAATCGCCAACGGCAATGAGCGTCCGTTGAGTTCCTGAAGTCAATAGGATGCGAGAAACACACGTGATTTCAAAAACTTTTGACAAACCTTGTCGATCTGCTCTTTTTCCCTTCGTATCTCGTCCGCTTCGTGCTTAAGCTCTTCTCGTCTCTTTCTCAATTCATTCTTCCTTTTCTCAAGCTCTTCCTTTTCCTTCTCTGCTATCCTACAAAACCACATCAATGACTGTTAATCGAATGAATGACCGAAAAATTAACAACCTTCGGGTCTCGATAGCGTTCCAGTCGACGACCGTGCTACCCGATGACATCATCGAGTTTTGACAACAGTTAAGGATCAGTTTACTTCGTTTTTTCTTCATTTTGTCGTCATCCAACTCCTTAAAAAACTAATTTCAGGAAAGTTCAAAAACGTTCAAAATGTGTGTCAGTACATGTCAGACCTTTTCAGAAAAGAAAGAACACAGAACGGTTTGTTTGCGATAATCAATCAGTAAGGATCAAATTTTTTGAAAGAATATTAATGGATCACCGCCGCAAGGTATGAGAGTAGCATTGCTGGTGGTCAATCAAGTCGTACTCCCAACACCTGCTCCCTTGAGGGCGGAGTCTTGGGCAAAGAAAAATGGTGGTGCGGCTCAATCGATCATCGACTGCTCACGTAAAGATGAACTAATCCAATTGTGATTACATCAATACAAAAACATGCGCAATCTGCTTCAATCCGTTGTTGACGGGAAATCGTTGCTGGCCGGTAAGACGGTGATAGGGATAAGGTGGGTACTGAGAGGAGCCGAAGACTATATGTGGCAAAATCTCCGGTGAAATGATTTCTTCTGGCTTCTAAGGAGGCGACTTTTTCAGCTACCGTTTGTTTTATTTCAGTCTGCCAACCAGGTCCGCCCCCTCCCCTCCCCCTTCTGCAACGGGAGAGAGGTTCTCGTTTTAGACCGTTCTACTTCGTTTTTCTTCGCTTTCATACTATACTTAGCACCTCGACTTTCCCACCCACTGATCTTTACGTATTTGATTCAAACTACTCCAACCACTGCCTCTAACAAAGCTATGCTAATGGGTTAGCAGCTTCATAGCTTGGTTCGTACCATTTCCAGGATCGTGAGCTTTCGTTTGCAATAAAGTGTTACGAATTACTACCGCGAGAGTACTTGTTAATGTCTAACAATAAGTGTCGCTTTTGCATAAGTATCATTTATGATCAACAACTTTCGACAACTAGTTCTCTTGATCAATAATCGATTTCTTAACATGTAAATAGGTATCTCAGGTTTTTCAACGGTGAGGTCGCTTACAATGCAAGGATTTTAAACTGCTGGATCTAGTAATGATTACTTGGATAGACTAACCATTCTCTGTAACTATGTCTTACTAAACGTAACACTGTTATATTTCAACCATTGTTCAAGTTCATTAAAAAAATTTACTGTCAAATATTACAGGAGATTTTTCATATGAAATGAAATATGAAATACCCCCTGGTAAGAACGTGTAAGTATCAAAAGTACTCAGAAGTTTAACTTTGTGAGCAACAGTCCACTGAATCACGACAGCATACCTTCAGTTTTTCAATTGCGTAACTCTCCAAATGACTGGCACGTCGATAAAGATCCATCTCACTTGGAGTGGCCGTCGAAGCCGTTAACGAAGCTTCCTTCTGGAATGAGTTCGATGATCATCGCTTACTGTTAACTCAAACGAAATCATCAGGAAGTGATGGAATTTCAGCTTGCTATAAGGTTATAAAGTACGAGTGCATGCGTTCCCTTGTCAACTGGAGCTCGAGCACTTCTCGAAATTGGCAGCCGCCAGAGAGCGCTCGCTTGATGGAACGTCATGACTGCAGCCTGTACTTGAGCTGCGCGGGCTGTTGTCGCAATTTTTGTGAGTGTTGATGTTCTCACGCGAAGTACGAGTCAAAGGAATTAGTTGATTTTCCCTTTTAGCCAGGATTACGAACAATCCGTCATGCATTTCTAGGTAGGATCATATGTAATGGCAGGTATTCAAAAAGAACGAAGACATTAAAACATCTCCGAATAATATAGCTACCAGTCGCAGCCATCTGGTGGTGGTCCTGATGCTCAAAGCCCTCTTTCATTCACTCATAAAGCACTGAACAACTTAAAAGCGTTGAAAATTAAGGGCAGAACGGGGTTAGTCTAAAGATGCCTTCAGCTGAAGTAAGATCAATTATCTACAGTCTGATTTTCGAAACCTGTGATTTATGTTACTATCAGACATGAGGACTAGAAACCAACAGAAAAAGAACGTTTTTCTGGAGATTAGCATATAATGAGGTGAGGAATATTTCACTGGTGAAATTTAATTCATATTTTACTTGTATGGTTCTCGATTTTGTCTCCTGGAGCCACAATGATTTACTACTTGTGGTTGCAGTCTACCTTATTACTAGCCGTTCCGACAGAAAAAACATCATTTGTTTCTCTTGCCTCAAATCCATTACTGAAAACCTAAGACCCAGACCGTTTGCTAATTCATTCGATCCCTTCGTATAGGGTGATTGAGAGATTTACGTAATAGAATAAGAACAAAACAGCTACCCAACAGGGGCAGTCCACATGTGGCCACGCGGGCCCTAAGTGAACGTTAAATTGCAGCTGACGAAGATTTAAATAACGTGCAGTGGTCCACATTCAGTTCGAGTACTCTAAAAATGCTTACCGCTGCTAAATCATCGTTGAGTTTCGCCAGAATATCATGTGATCGTATCGATGACACCGACGCAGCCATAGCCCGTTCCAGAGCGTCTTCATCAGATCCCACTTCCTGAATTTTTTGTGTTCTTTATCCAAACAAATAGAAACTGGATAAAGTTGTCTCACAAACAGAGCATATCCAACTACTCAATGTTTCCCCTGAATACTGGTGCTTAAAAGAGAACGGAGCTCTCGAGACGAGCATGTGCATAACGTAGAGGTCGGTGGTGGCGATACCATGGCATTGGTCGGTAGTGATGCTACTATGATATTAGCTAGACTGATGATTGGTTTCTGCCCACGATGGCGTGCACAACCATCAGTTTTGCACTGTTTAAAACCTACAAGGATACCCAACTCAAACGGGCAGTTCATGAATTTCGGCTTATAAAGACCTTAGGGTACAAAAATACCCTCGGCTCTGAACAAGGTACAAGTACATGGAACCTCACAGTCAGTCCTACCCACAACTTATTTTACCTTTGTCATCTACACACATGTACATAAGGAATACGCCGCGGTCAATGCTCCAGCGCGATCACAAGATTTGAATGGCTTATTACCTGCCTCCTCGTTATCTTATATATTTTTGAAATCGAAACCCAGTCCACAAGGTACAAATATGTATGCACTAACGACAAATACACAATGGAACTTACTTGTGGAGATCCTTCAGTGCTCATGATCTTCTCGATGTCCTCTCGACTCAAAATACTCAACGGATGTGAATCGGTGTCATGTTTCGATCTAAAAACTAAGAAAACAGTGCATCGATTCTCAGAGAATGATAAGTGAGCTCAACGAGGGTATTATTCTCGGGGCTTTCCGGCAGCCTCACAACTTATCACATACACAATCAATACATCATCAATCATCAATAAGTGATCAGATTAATGCTACCGAAGCGATCAATCGGAGGTGTGTGTCAATATGACCAAAAATTCGCGTTGCGGAGTCTGGAGTCTGGAGTGCAAGTCATGCGCGCCGTATTGAATCGGTTCTTAAGAGATCACAATCAGAGAGTGCCCTACGCCTAATACTAGGCTTATTTGCTTCAAGGCTGAATCAGTATGCCGCCCTTATCTCGCATGAGCTCCCCTATTGGTCAACTGAGCAAAATGGGTGGCGTCACGGTGGGTTCGACCAGGTGTAGCGTCGTGATAGCGCACCGTGGCGACGCAAAAAAGGTGAGGTCTGACTAGTTACCCGAGAATCTACTGTTCCAAAAAGGTGAATCGATCCATTTGATTATCGCGGAATGTGCCTTTGAAATAGCAGAAGAGCGAAAGGAGAGGTATTAGGAAGGGGTTCTACTTCTCGCGTTTTCGGTCTTTTCAATCAGTTCTTCCACTGTAATGCACTACTTAGCAATTCGCCTTTTATACTGCAGAATCGGCCAACTTACCCCCACTGTTGTTTTTGATGTTCGTTCACTTTAGACTGATCCCTCGAGGTTAATGTTCATAACAACTGTCATACCGTATCGAGTCCTTCATGGACTCCTCATCCTGTTCGATAATGTCTTCCAATGGGTGCGATAGAATCTCTCGTGGTCGTTCGTTATTCATTTCGTCATCGTCGGGTGATAGCAGCGGTTCGCATGTGTCCACCCATTGCATGATCGCCTGCCGTTTGTCATCGTCCAGATTAAAGCTGAAAACATTTTGTGTGACTTTTAGTTTTCACGGTCTTTCTGCAAATGAAACGATAACAAAATGTCCCTAGCGCTGATCAGATTAGAAACTCAAACGCCCAGCTTATCGAGCTTTTCAGAAGCAATTACCACGTTCCCGACGATGGGCAATGTTGTACATACGGCAGCCAATCCATCTCTTGGAATCTTGTTGGCCGACAGTGCCGGAAGTCAGCCGAATATAAGGAAATTCGCGTATTTTCGTTTCAGTGACTGCTTTCAGATTTCAGCATTCTAAATTTGACTTGAAACCTTTTCCAAGTCTTTCTTTAGTTGCAAACTGTCATCTACTCAAAGTAAACCCCTAAATAACATCAAAAACAAAAATGCCAGAAGGATAGGAGCACTCATTGCTGACAGTTGCTGACAAGATCAAAACTATTCGAATAAACCTGCCCTCCACAACGACCCCTCTCGAAGGTTCTAGTATATAATCTGAGAGAAATCAAGAAATTGGAATGAACTCACATAAACATATACATTCACTGAAAACAATTTGTTCCTTTCTTAGGTATTCCAAGTTTCTACTCTTAGATGATCATTTATCACCCAAACTCAATATACAAGACAGATTCTGCTTGGTGGGACATGTCGGTCACTGCTGATCCGTGTTCGCAACTCGAAAAGCAGGCGTTTCCTCCAGTGTACCCGCCAGTAAAAACGCGTCGTCACCGCATTCATGGTAATTACATTCGGCTCAAAAGAGCATTGTAGTCGAAATCAACTCATCCCAGTCAAGAACACATTCGAGTTCCCTTGCAACTTTGTGTGAAAGCAGAATGTTAACTGTTGATGGATCCTACGGATTGAATTTGTCCCGTACAGAAAAGATTTTTTGCTGAGCTTCTCATTTCAACTTCCTCCTAATATCAACCTAAATTCCTGAACAAGGGTGAGGAGGGCATTTTTACTGTCAGATGAGATGTAGAAGACGTCACAAACACGTGGTAAGAATACAGCGGGTGACAAGGATTGAAACTGAAAAGTGGAAAGGTAACTGGGTCTCCCACCATTCTATCTCTTGATTATAATTAGTAGTTAAGTCATGAGATTAAGTTATAATAGAAATAAAAGTCAGTGGCTTCGGAATGCAGCGATACTTTCGACTCGACTGAACTGAAATCCTCGGAAAGGAATAAAAGTCGGCCCCGAAAAACTGTCAGGGATCTTGTTTAAAGCTTCTTGCTCCTACTTCGATTTACCACAAAAAGAATTAAAAATTAACTTTTGTTCTATTAGGAAGTATGGCGGAAGGAACTTTTATAGAATTAACTATTGCTCCCGGTGGTAAATGAGCAGGTGGAATTAAGCGGAATTGTTGTGGTCTCGAAAAGCCTATTCATCCCATGTATTCACGCAGATTTTGACTTCTTATTGCTTCCATTAACAAAGGTTACTTCAATAATGTCAGCGCTTTATCTCAAGAGCCCTATTTGCACTACATAGTTTTCCACATACCATTCGCAAAGTTGGATTTTTTATTGTCCTCCGCGATAACAATTTTCCACGCACAACATCGCACAGAAGTAAAGTTTTTGGAATGAAAATTTCCTGTTAAATTACAAGTTTGTGCAATATATCATACATTTTCCGAAAAAGGTTTATGAAATCTACTTAGGTCAGAGTATTCTTGAAGGCAATCCGTTAAGATCAAGAAGTGCGTATTGTTGGGAACACATCGTCGACCAAATGCTTCAACTTTCTGAGGGAAAATATTGTGAACTGAACCCCTATTACATGACCTTAAAACACAATCCGAATCGCAGTCAGAATAAAAGTGGAATAAATTTCCGTCAGAGAAAAAACCTTCAATTCATCCACAATGCAAAGAAAACAAAAAATTGGGAAGGATAAACGCTATTTGAATTGACAAAACAGTGGCGTAATCGGTCAATCACTTGAAATATTTCATAAAATGAGGTCGGGGCGGAATTCGGGATACATGAATGGTTAATTTTCTCAAAGTGAAACATATTGGTCAATTTTTGTCAACTGGTCCTATCACAGCGCAGCCTAATCATCGTAATTACAACTTTGATAAATAGGGAATCCATCTTGCATGCACGATGCCTTTGATCGAAAGCAACTGCCTCAACAGACACATGGTCGTCTCAACCCTTCAAAGGGAGGAGGCGAATTCAAAGTATGCTGACAGCACCTTCCACTTAGAGCAACCCACAACGAGAACAATTGCACGAGAATTCCGTCAAGTTCTGCTGTGCTGTCCGTGTGCAATGTGGGAGGCTTGAAAATGGCGTACGTACCCCTTGGAAGCTCAATCATTCATCACTCGATTGATCGCTTTCCTAGTTGACGATGAGCTAATTCAATACATATAAGGCCGCTCTTCAGACGGTGAAGCGTCTGGCGCACTGAGAAAAGCTCTTGTCGGACATCGATCAATTTACTGTCCGCTAAAGCAACAGAAGAGACTCGATACGTCATTCTATCCCTCAAACCAATGCAATGTTCCAGTACGGAATCACCGTGAACGGCTTTGATTCATTACGCCCACTGCAGACAGAAATTTATAGGATTTTACGCTGAACACACGATCGTTGCAGACACAAGGCTATAAATTTTGCGCGTAATTTTTATGGACCTCTTTAAACGGACTATAGTTCACCTGTCGCAAACGGCCATTTGAATGCCTTCACGGGCATTAATACTGGCACGTAGTGGTTTTAAAAAGTTGGCCAAGAGGTTGACAAAGTGCACGACTGCAATTGCTCACAGGAAGTTCCTAGCGTTATCTTCACCCCCACCCTAAAGAAGCAGGAGCTAAGCATTGCGCAGGCAGTGCAAAGGTTTGCGCCTAAAGCCTTTCAGGCGAAAAAAAATCAGCGGTAGAACTATGTACGTGCGAAACAGCCTTTTTGTGCATTCAGATCCAATAGTAAGTGATAACGGGTGCTTAGATGACCATGGCGAGATCAGCTCCAAAAATCGACCCAATCAACCCCTGAGCTCTGCAGAGTACTCACACATTTGCTCCGCTGGGTCTCTAACAGGTCTATAACATCGCAATTTCCAAAATACTCTACAATCACACAATCTCAAAAAAGAGTCTGCCACAGCGGTGTGTTGGAGGGTCAGATGGCAGTCAAGAAGTAGAGATCAATTACTCAGATTAGTGTCAAATAATTAGGATAGGAACTTACAAATAACGCTGTAGGGCAGTACGCAGGTCCTGTAGCATAACAGGTTACGAACAGCACTGGGTGTCAAAGGCGCTGACAGCTGATTGAGCGAAGGCGCGATATATTGGCCCTCTACACATAAAAACATGGGATAACAAGGGCCGAACAACTCACATAACGCAAAAACGTCGTTCGGCTCCAGGGCTGTGACAGTTGCCGAGGAGAGAAAGAAGACGTTAGACACCAGAGGAGCTCGAGTTTTCATCAACAGAAAGAATGAAAAAGTTCGGGAAATGTAAACATGAAGCAACAAGTTTTCAACACAAAAAACAACAGTTTGGGAAAGCATAGATTTTGAAAACACGCGAATTGGAGGCTGTTCAGGAGTCAAGAATTAGATTTATGCGATTCTCATTAAATAGCATGAGTCCAGTAGAAACGATAACTGAATCACTAGCCTTTAAAAGTATGGCGGTAAAAATGAGTCGGGGAAAAAAATTCGATGTCAGAAGAAGGATTGCAATTGCTCACATCGTTACATCGATTAACTTTGGGAGACGACAGAAAATCAAAGTTTTCCGTTGTCTTTTTAATACTAATTTCAATTACAACACTCGCCCTAAGTTTTCAAAATAATTTCAATTACAACACTCGCCCTAAGTTTTCAAAAAAAGGGAAAAGATGCGCATTCGCGTTTTTCTTTTTCGTTATAACTCTATTTGTGCATAATTTCTCTTGTAAAAGTATATACCATTGAGCTCGCCACGTCAAGCTCTACTACATGGTGACTTCAGAAATTAGACCTCTTGATATTGATTACTCCACTCCTCAAAGTACCAGTGGGCATTCATGAGCGAACCACCAGCATGCGTATGCGTCTACTGATAGTATTTCACAATTTATCAACGGGTATCCTATATCGAACAGGAAACATACAGATCGTAGTGTTTTTCGGAGGGGTGATCCTTTCTATACCAGCTTTTTTCAGAAGACGGTTGTCAGTTTCAGGCCTCCCTATGAAAACCGTATGAAATTTTTAGCTGAGGATGAAATGAGATTTTCAAAATCTGTTCACATTTCCCGGAACTGATACAGTTATCTTCTTGGTCCGACCCCTCGATCTTCTCAGGATTAGTTCGCTCATCAGGATGGCTGAGACATCGCAAGCTCTTCGTTCCCAGTATTCAGAAACCTTCTTACAGATGGGCGTGATAATGAAAAGGGACTTGAGAACTGGAAACTACCTTTTTGATCTCTTCGGACTCGCAATAGTGACGCCAAAATCGTGTCGATTCTAAAAGAGGCACATAATACTAATTGTATGCTTCGAATCAGCTTGAAGTCACGGCTACCTTGCTACAGTAACCACCAAATACAGTAAGATCGTGCGACGCTGTCGATCCATTGCCAGATGTTCCAGGAGGTGAACACAGATCATCATATAAACGCAATGATGGCGACAAAAATGGCGTGTGCCCCTTAATTACGAATCACTTAGGAAGTACGTCACCTTCATTTACTTTCATTTACTTCGTTTGCTGTTCCTATCAAGAATTTCTAGCAACATTAACGTCAATTCTTGATGGGAAATTACAACTACATACGCACTTAAAATGGAATTTATAATGCTCCTATGATCCCATTAGCACAGTCTTTTCATCACAGCTTGAGGCAACAACGAAGAAATCGAACTCCACAGCCAAAATACAACTTGGGTGGAATCAACATCTGGTTTTTCCAAGCCACAAAATATGATTTTTGCGTGAGTGCTAGCAGGCTTCGCACTTAACGTGGAGCACTTCAGCAATTCTGAAGCTCGTCTCCCTGAGATGCGGTGGAAGCTTTCCCCTCCCCCTCATTATAACGGCTACAGAAAACTCCTCATGTGCGGAATAGGAATGTAGCACAAGTAGTGCGTAATGTACTAACCACTGGCGCGATAGTCACGTAGAGAGAGACATACTACTACTAAGAATCCCATATAACATACAAAGCACCACCATTCTTATTTGCTCTAGATAACGCTACAAGCCGATCTTCATTCAATCTCGAAAAATCGGATTCCACAGATCTCAAACCCTGAGTTTTGAGAACTGTGGACTCTAGGGAGTGATATCAGAGTCAAAAGCCCAAGATAGTGAAAATATCGGTCAGTGGGATGATAGAAGCATTACAAATTCCACTATAAGATTGTGGAAATAAACGATTTAAGTTGAATAATCACCAGCTTTTAGTTGCAGAATGAAGCTTCCTGCACAAGTATCGCAAAAAATTTTGAAGTGCTCGCGCCACAAAGCCAGCAAGAAATTTCTTTTTTTTTTTTTTGAAATCATAGTGCAAAATGCAAATGAAATGCAAAATAAGGAATGTTCTTATAAAAAAACATTGGGGTGCTACGGAAAAAACTCTTCGAGAAACCTTTTCATTTTCGGGGAAAAGCGGCATAACTCTCTCGAGGTACTTTCCTGAGACACGAACTTACATATTTGAACATAATTTTTTAAAAATAAATATAAATGCAATACAATGGAAGAAAGTGCAACGATCTCTACCTTGAGCATGGGTGGTATTGACCCGGTACACGTGCGCGTTGAACTTCCTGAAGTCTGGGTGAGCTGAAATCAGTGAAAAATAGGCAACGTATAGAAAGCGATATCAAAACCGAATAGTACAGCGTAGGAGCACTACCCTCATTAGCCATCATTTTGCAGACCTGACCAGTAACCATCCCACTGTGATCAGAAGCATCTCCAAAATACCTGCTACAGAGTTGCTTGGTGTAGCTCACAGGGCAAGGGCAAGCCTCCACACCCCCTTGGTCGTTCGTAAAGTTCGCAGCCACCATGGGAAGATACAGTTCTTTCCGCAGCTCAAGGAAATTTCGCTCGTTGACGGCCGTCACTGTGGCACTACCTCTGATCCTTTTAAACGTTCATTTATCGTCAAATTCAATTTATAATCGACTTTTTCGCTGTGATGGATGGCCCGCGGTAATGAAAAATAGCTGCACAAAAAACCACGCTTTAGCTCGCGATTTTCATGGCTCAAGCCTCGTCGCCATTGCGAAGCGCAGTCTGTGGAAGGCGATCAATTAGATGAAGAGATTCCTTTCATTCCCTTTTTTATATCCATTCTGTAAAGCAAAATTATGCGCCAGTCCGTAGTTCATCGCATACTCACTTACTGGCCAGTTCATAGCTTCCATTGGAGGTGATCACGCTCAGGGTAGTCCATCGTCATTTTGTCGGAGATTTCTTAGTTCCACTTTGATGGCCCATCCAAACCACGTAATACTGACAGAAAAAGCTTTTTTTTTTACAGATCCCACCACCCATGGATATCACCTCTCAAGCATAAATCCGTTAATCTTTTCAAAATCCTCTTTTTTAAAAGAGACCATCGCTTGTGTTCTGAAGGAACGGTCGCAACATATAGGAGGACGTGCTATACAGAAACAGTGTCACGTTCTTTCACTTTAGCTCCTGCGAGTCACCGTCATAGCATCAACTAGTTTCTGAGGAAAGAAGAGCAATAACTTGGTGCTAAGAAACACGGGAAATGTTCGCTATGAAGGACAGTCAGCGGCCTAAGAAATCTTGTAAGGCACAGTTCGTTGTGAAAGACTAGCTACAAGCTCTGATAACGGCGCTATGTTCCCTCTGACCAAGCTCCTACCACAAGCAATCGACTCATTCAATTGTGTATCACTGCCACGCACTTTCATATGGTACCGGACTTCGTGGGTAGAAAGCAGTTAGGCCACAACTGCTTTCGGAATTTTTGACCATCTTCACTATGGCACTAGTAACGTCTATACTCTCATTTCCAATGTACCACGACATCAGAACTCTTGCTGTCTAACAGTGGTAAACACTTCTGATCGGGTGTGTGCACTTATGAAGGAAAATCGCTCCGCGGTGTCGCACTCGCCGCGCCATCGGGACGACTTGCCGATCAGTTGCCCTTGAGAGCCCGGCAGAGCGTGGCTGCGTCACCTCTGCACTTCCACCCATGCCACACTGCCTCGCTTAAAGGCTGTCATGCCCAGCCAATGGTACTCGCATGCGCCGAGCGGCTCGCCGCGGGCGGCCACGCGATTTTCCGTCATAAGTGCACACACCTTCTGATCAGATGATACAGCATGTGTGCTTTGCAAGCAACTTCTACAACGCACCTTTGAGCTTATTGATGGACTGCTGGGTGGATAGATTGAGGTGGAGCGATGTAGACCACGAGGTGATGGTCCCAGGAAGATCACCGTTTCCGCACCGCTCACCTCTGATCCACTTTCGATCTCGCTTCGCGGCACACCAGATGAATGTGAACTAGCTGTGTCAGAGAGAATCTGGAAATTGTCTGTAAATAACGATGAAAGTTGTGATAAAGTTTTGGCTTCAACGCTTCAAGGTGAAAGGGACGCGAATTCCGAAATTTTTCGGGGAGGGCTACTAATCTCACGTTGCCTAGAAACAACTTAGTCAGTACGCTGTGGTCATGGAGCGCAATACTCATTCACGTTCAAGGGGTGAAGGTGTAAAACTGAAGTGAGTGGGGTGTTCTTGAAGAAAACCAATATATTTCCTTTCATATCTTCACAGGCTACCCTTATGCAGGAATTTACTGAGGAATTTTGACTGCACTGGTGTCGTGGTGGTACGGTCAACGGTGTCGTTAGCCGATTGGCGCGCGCTCATCGCATAACTCAGTGGCGTAAAATTTATCGGCGTTTTGTCGTGATTAATGACTTCGTCACACTATGTATGAAGTTCAAATCGTCGTCTCTTCATTGTAAATTGAGGCGCGAAAATCGTACCACACGATCGTTGCGGACGGCCACCACACATTAAACATTCTACTGGCATTTCCTCCCAAACTCACATCTTTCAACATTCAGTGCAGCGCACTCAAAACATAAAGTACCAGAGGTGGAAGGTCTTCGGTATAAGCCACGCACTTGATATTTACAGAGGTACAAGCAATCGTATTCTGCCTTCTGCAAAGGCGAGCTTACGGTAAAGCTGATCTTGCAAGTGCGCCTGCTATTGCACAGATCAATTGAAAATTAAAAAAATATGATAAACTTCGTGCTAGGAATACGTGGTTCGAAGACGATTTGAATTCCTCTTAAAGATTCATATGTTGAACAGAAGCTACTCCCTTTGAGAAAGTCAGCTACTGCCAGAGTGGAATCTTTGAATCACAACAACAACCACAATTTCCTGTGGGAAATCAACGCAAATGGAAATCGCCAAAATCGTCTCAAAGGTGGCGCTTTACCTACTCCGATACTAAGTATCCTAAGGACTTCGTGTAGAGCTACTAGCAGCATCAGCGAGTTCATGGTTTTACGATCTTCCACACCAGCCTATTGATATGGCTAGCAATTTCAAATACTATTAGGAAACCGCATCGTCGCCAGCATAGAGCGGTAAATGGTAAGAGCAATGTATGAAAAATTCTTTGAGAGAGAAAAACATAGAGTCCTGCACAGTTCCCCGATTTCCATTCTGCCTATGATCACTCAGAGTCATCACGATTTCGGTTGTAAGGCGGATCGGTTGTCGCTCTTCGTGGTGTTAGTCATTAAGGAGCATTTCAGTCCTCTACTTGTCCCTTTCAACAGCGATTATGTACCTATGGAATCTCGTAGGTTCATTCAGATCCTCAGTGCCCCCTCCTTAACTAAACACTAAATCCATCGGGACAATGCGAGTGAGTTTCACACTCGTTAAACGCCATACGGCGACTAAAGAAACCCCCAGCCTCGTTCAGCCACTACCACCACCGCCGCTTCTTTCCAAAACTGAAGCCGGCTGTCCCTCATCAACTCGCGCACTTTCGTCGTCTCGCGTCGCCGCTCCAATTAAGCCAAACACAATCCTTTCAATGCTAACAAATGCCGTGTATATCCGCACATTGAACGAATGCAAACGCCCGACGGACTAAGAAAATGTCTCAGTAGTGAACCTAATCGAGTGCCACTCGCTGTGCTCCGCTAAATAACCGTGGAGGGTGGCCGCGCTGATCAAGTGCCATTGGACAGCAGATTTGAGAGGATGTCCTCAGGATTTTTACGGCACCATCAAGAAACGTTCCACAAACTTTCGTAAGGATTCACCATGCTCTCTCTTTAAAAGTAGTTTCTCATGGAGAGCGCTTATAAGTGATGATTCCTATGGGGATGCAGTGAGCTCTGAATGTGCACCAGGAGTGTACTGGAAGCCATAGAGCCAGCAGAAGACATACTGATGTCTAAGTTTAGCACTGTTAAATATCATCCACCTTTCATCTTCAGGCTCAGGTCGAGGTTTCATCCAGGACAGATACCTATTCTGAGTGAGATTAACAGGATAAGACCACGCGCGGCTTCGCAGGTACAAGTTGGTAAAGAACAAGTATGATATCCATTCATGGAGGCCCACCTCCAGTACTGGGCTAATCCAACGGCTCTCCCTACCTGTGCGCAAGCGTCGGGGGTGTTGTAGCCCATATGATTTTGTGTTCTGCGTATTGAACCATTCTTCATTCTCTCCCGAACCGTTTGTAGAATGGAATCTACCTTGATCCATTTGCAAAGAATTCAAAAAGTGGGGTGGCTGAGAGCAAATAGTGCATTGACCTACTGCAAGGGAGAAGCACATTTGGGTGGCAACAAGCATTTACTGTCATAGGTTAAGAGGCCTTAACCTAGAATGGAAAAACTTGCGCTCATATTTTTTGGCTGAGCTAATAGTTCCTGTGATAAAGACTGAGTGAAGCTCAGAGGAGACCTGAGCAGGTAGTCCGAATAAATGTGCCGAAAGAGCAGCAACACAGTGACTCTGACACCTAATGAGGATCATGCTTGTTGTCCACCCATCTGCTAGGTTTTCTGGGACTCTGCTGAAGCAACTATGAACAGTTAACGACATAATTGTTTCTGGGACCGAGAATAATGCATGGCGCATTCCAATGTGATGGTTCGAGTTCGGTTGTATGGATTATCTTCAAATATAGGCATTATCATGTGAACGCATTTGACAGAAAACAAATGAATGGCGTGTCCAGACAGAAGAATGCAATACAAGAGCTCATTTCAACTTCGGCTTTCTCCTAACTGAGAATGAGCACGGGAAAACCATGCAGGAAACACTGTAACGAACCTTGTTCTTCCGTGTGTTCCTCTTAGCCCGTGACAGTTTGCTGGCCAACTGCACAATATTCTCGTTGTCGTCGGCTTTCTCAGCGAATGAGCAGATGAAGGAAGTGAGACGAGACGGACACAGGGCGCATTTGAGCAATTGAGAAAGGTAGTTCTCCCTGAAACAGGAAAGCGTGTCGTTAGATTTTAAACTTGTCAATGGAAGCCCCCGCTCTACAGGTTTTGCCATCAATTTTCTCGATGGGGCTGCAGTTGCGAGGATGCTGCACATTTCTTGGAGATAGAATTATTGCACTAAATTCTAATGATATATTATTATAAGAATATTTGTGAAAACCATAGCAAAAAAACTGGGCTTCAAGCAAATTTGCGCGTATGATGAGCGGAAAAATGACAATAGACAAATGCCTGGAATAATTTCGAGCAAGTAACTTCAGGATAGTGTTGTACAAAAATAGAACATTACCTAACTGAAAGTTTCATTGAGTTTTACTGATTATGAGTTTTATTTTATTGCGTTTTATTGATTTTTCATTGAATGCGGTAAAACTAGGGAAGATATAGGTTGAATGTGACTCCAACACAGAAGACTCTTAGACAACTTCTTCGGAATGGAAGGCAAAAATCCCTATCAATGATGCATCAGAGTACAGCGCACAAGGACCTCTGCCTCGATTTGGACCCGCGTCTTTCAGCAGTCTTGGGTATTGGCACGCTGGAAGCTTGCAAGCATGCATTAGAGATGAGAGAGAGTTAAAAGCCCAAGCGTCTTTTTGGAAGGATAGAAAAAAGCTTTCCCTCTAAAAAGGAATGGAACTGCTCGATGTGAATAATGAAACAACTCCGACCGCGACATCGATTGACCTCAAAACAAAGAGAGGTCGTTGATCTTCATGTGACTGGTCCTACAGCTCCTACCTACGTGGATAAATGTGCTGCCGTAACTCACTCCGAGAAATTTTACGAAAGTGAATCTTCTTGAGAGTCGAGATTAACAACACAAAATCCCCAACAAAACATGGCTCTGCAACCTCATCCTTTTAGGACGATCAAATTCTTCTCAAATGGCTTCATCTCTTGCTATCTACTGGTCAACCCGGGGCTCCATCGTTGTGTGTTGCCTCCCCGCAAAAGTTTTCCTCTCGTAGTTGTGCATGGATATGTGACTAAGCGCGCCATATTGGCGTCAAACAGACGCCGCCAAGGTAATTCATCTGCATCGTCGTCGCCTGTCATGTGAAAATCGCGGCGGCCGAGAGCATTTCTTCGCTACAACTACGAATCCCTTGGGTGTGTTTTCTCAAAACTATTTCATTCCAGCCGCCAGCCTGGCCGTCCGTCGCTGTCCCCACTCGGATGTCCCGCCGGGATCATGTGGGCGCATGCAAAATGTCAATGAGTTATGTCAACTCGAAACCGCTCGTGTATGCACCGATACATGTTGGTGCATTTAAGGATTTGGCATATATCGCAGCACTAGCGAACGTCATTATGGACTTGTGGGCTAGTAAAGGAGTGAAGTGGACCTTCGACGTTGCTCAAAACTACGAATGAAGAAATAGAAAGAAGCATACACGGGAAGGGAGGCAATACGGCTGCACATTCCTAACGGTAGCGGTGCAGTTAGTAACATCAGGCCCATTACATCTTAGGTAATCATTCTTTTTATGACACGGATAACCTCAAAATACTTTTTTGGGGTCACAAAAGAATCTCTTTTGCTCAAAAGCTGAGAGAACTGCGCACTTCTCAATCGAAATGCGATCCCGCTGCGGTATTTTCCTTGGAGGAAAATGAAATAAAGAAATAATCCAATAAGTTTGACAGCTGGTTCCTATCGTCTATAACTCCTACTGCACGATGGAGTACTGTATTTTTCCATCAGGACCGCTTCCACACCACTATTATTACGTTCAAAAAGATTCTGGCACATCTAGACGGATGATCATGAGCACAAAAATTAAGGAAGTGGAAGAAGTGCAAGATAACGGCTAGTATTGCTTCTAATACAACTTGACTACGCTATAAAACCCCACGGAATTCTTTCGGTGGCTCATGCTCACGGTGTACTTCATTTCAGTGGAAAAAAATAATCTAAATAAAAAGTGGGCGTAAATCCATAGGCTGAGAAGCTGTAAAAGATTAACCGCCCTAGCCTTCATTGCACTTTCCCATCGCCTATACTACTGAGTAATTCCGTGCCTGCTACCTCTACCTGTTCGCTTTCCATTAGTCGTTTCCCTTTCCTACATGGCTCGTTCCGACCAGGGAATCTTAATGGGCCCAAATTGTCCCAGCGTCGGCAACAAAAAAGCGATTGAGGATTACGTGGAATGAGTCGAGGATTCACGGAAGTTGACATGACCGCGGGCGATCGATGGCACGGGACTCTTTCTCTGTGGCCGTGAGTGTTCATCAAAAAACACTCGAAAAAAATCAAAGACAGAAAAAAGGAAAGAATTACCTGGCGGGCAGATGCTTTTGTCCTTGGACCAGGGCCAACAAGATACTTCCTATAGCCGGCATTGTCAACTCGCCTCGATGGGAATTACGTTCGCCGAGACCGAGGTCGATAATCGCCAGTCGTCGTCGACCACCGAAAAAGAAATGTTTAGGAAAATTTTTCTACCTGATTCGGTGACATTTCTAAGCTAACGCCATCACTAGTAAGCAGAATTATTGCTCCTTGAAAGACTCATGTAAACAAGAAGCAAATAAATAAAAATGGTGAAATCAGTATATCGGTATGAAGAAAGATCACCTTCAAGCTCATTGGTGCCGGTTCGATAGGCGTACACAGATAGAAACACGAACACGTGGCTGGTACGATAGGTTTCCTCGTCTTCTGAAGCAATATTATATCATATTATTGATCTACCCTAATTAAAAAGATGACCCACCAACGATTCTGTGATCGGCTACCGTATTCAGGTAGAATAGGGCCAAATCAGGCGAATCAACTCGGATTTCGGATTCATTTTCCAGTAATGCGCCGGCTCGCGGATCGTCCACCACTCGCACCGTTCGACGTCGTGGATCTTCAAGAGCCACTTATAGCCTCAACTATCGTCTGGCTGAAGGAACAATTAATAATCAACGAACCAGTGCTGAAAGGTGACAGGAGATCGGTGAGATGATTTTCACGTTGAGAGTATTGGATGGCCGACATGCGGATTTGATATCGAGTGTCAGGCTTACTGACCCTAAAGTAAATCGCTCAGTCGAGATTCATTTGAAGATTCACTCCGAAACAAATCGGCCGAATTGTGGTTAGCTATATATTACATCACAGCCTGCCCTATGAAACGGCTATATAAGGAAGAGCGGTTTGAAAGGTCGAATTCGATTGGCTATTCTGCGTGAACTCTAAAAAACCCCACGCAAAGAAAGGCAACACATGACGTTTCAAAAGTTAGAGGAATCGTTCACGGAAAAATGAATTTTCCATTACACATATATTCATGTTGTATTTGCCTACTGTGTGCTGCATTCGAAGTTTCACGCGAGAAAATGTGAATCCGGCTAAGGTACAGTACCCCAAACTCTCAGTCAGGTGGGTGGGGTATCCAACTGAGTGACCACCCCACCGTCCGCTACGGTCGGAGACGCACTGTAGGTACAGAAACTTACGTAAACAGTCCCGATGCCCGTTCTCAATCGTGGCGGAAGACGGGACGGGTTTTTTACTCGGATGCCCCGCCCAGCCGGCCGAGAATTGGGGAGCTGTATCTCGGCCGAATTCTCACATTTTTGCGTGAAATTTTGGATGCGGTCCCAAATACAACATAAATTATGGGTAACAAAGAAACTCATTTTTTAGTGGACGATTCTTTTAGGAGAGAGTCGGCCTAGAAATGATTACACGACACGGGCTTCGTCTGACCATGCTAATATCTGAGACGAAGATCGCAATCAAAATCTGTAATTACCAACAAACCTGAATTCATCGGTGATTTTGAACACTGAAGTGATAGCCTTTTGGAATATCCCGCTATTTGATGGTGGTACCCCGTATAGAAGACACTCCTTGCCTGAAAAAAGAAACTCATTAAAACTGAAACGAGACACACGAAATTCCGACTGAAACTGTAAACCCCCAGTTTGCCAATTAGATGAGCGCCAACTTTTTTTCTAGGCTAGTTTCGCCATTAGAAAAGTTGCGCAGTGGGCATACCATTTGCACTTCCTACTCAATTCAAGTGAGGTCCAGAGAGCATCCACAGTCCACATGGACCCTGACAATCCTTGAGGAAGAATATTCGCATAGCCCAACTCCTCGTCTAGAGATGTCATCCGATCTTCTCCGACGAGCTGTAAAGCGTCGCTGAGGCGGCCGGAACGCCACTGCGACTGCTGTCCTCTTGGATGATGCGGGAAAGCGTGGATGTGAGAGTGAGTTCCAATCCGCTAGCAAACAATATGAACTCATCGACAGATCGAGTTTCAGCACCCTCAATTGCCTCACAGAACCTCCCAGCTCTCTTCAGGCCTTAGGAACACTGGTGCAGAGAGAGGTGTCTTACAAGAGGCAAGCCATCTCAGTGAGAAAGCAAATGGTTAGTGCAGCAGCCAACAACGGTTCGAAAAGCTCGGGCAAAATGAGCTCTCTGAGCCCGTAATTATTCCCATCACCAAGCAATTTGTATAGTTGTGGCATGAAAAAAAAAACCCTGCGAGTTCTCGAATTCACGGAGTAATCAAAGATCCAGAAATTCCAGGATAACGAATAGGGAATAAAAGCCGTCAAAAAATTGTTTCCAAAATGGAGCCTTGATTACTGCTCTTGTGGTGGCGATTAAAAAACACAAAAGCATTAAATCTAATTAGGTATGCTTTATAAAGACTCCATTGATTATAAAAACTCCTCTACTACATTTATTTTGTAATTTAATTTAATTTTAGATTTCTACAAAGCCGTAAATCGGTACTGCTTGATCGCTGATTATCCTTCATCTGTAAAATCCAGCAAATCACTTGTCCTCAAGCCTTTCAGTCTTTGATCCCATGGTGTAACTGGTCTCATTTGTGACAGATGTCCGCCAACGCTTTGACGTTCAACCGTCACTTTTCGTAAACAATAACAAGACTGAACTTACCCCGGGTCAACCGGATAAAGGACGGAACGCATGTTGAGCAATGCAAATATCTGATGTCTCCAATCAAGATTAAGCGGGGGAGCATTTTCGTGGTGCCACTCCTTTCTTTTGTTTGTTTCTCCAATGATTTTCACTCTTTAAATTATGCTTTCAGATATTTGGCACGTGCCACGTTCAGTAAGAGGGTTCGCAAAGCAACTCTAGAAGTCTACCATTGTTTCGACGAGCTGCTCAAGAAATATTTGAGCAAGGAAAGGGAGCCACATGAACGAGTGGTCATAAGATTTTGGCTTTCGGCACCACACAACGATGGCCCGCAAAAGGGTTTCAATTTCAAAGGCGCTCGAGCCACAAATGCAACCCAATCACAGCCACTTCAGACGAACACCATTACGCAATGAGATGAACGGGGAATTCTCGCGTCAACGCTCTGACGACCACGCTCTTTGACCCCAACGATCCGAGCAACTGCAAAGAAATTTCAGTACCCATTCAATGTTTTCTCTACAGGTGATGTTCAACGTATTTCGAAGGTTCGTCAGTCTGGCAAGGTTTTGAGCTGAAAGCGTGATGCTAACATTCGACACTTTATAAGAATTCTCAGAGAGGGAAGAGCGTCGATTTCCCAAAAATGAAGTTTATACAGAACTCTCGGAAACTCGAATGACCAACATAATCACGACCATTTGACCTCACCTGTGAGCAAAACCATTATAGTTCAGGTCACGTTCACAACAAGAAATTTGAGTTACACTTCGTTCCTACAGGGTCCGCATTCCGGGAATGGAAAAGTGGAGTCGGATATTCCTATCCAACTTCACAGAAAATGCATTCGAATAACACATTTTTTAAAAATTGTTTCTCTGCCGTCCCCTAACATCACTATTGACGATCATTACCGCAAATAATACGAAAAAATCATGTCTTCTGCAAAGCCTAATGGGGACCCACCGCATTTGTTAGGCCCTTGCTAAACCCAAATGACTTTTATGGGAAGCTTTTTGGTTACGCTTCTTTTTTTCCAGTTTTTTTTCGTGAACTCTTGCTTACAAAAAGCGATTGTTGTTGCGACCCAGGCTCGTTTAAGCCTTACAGCGATAGAGAGATAGTGACCACTAACCCCTTGACTTGGCTCCTAATGCGATCAGCGTGGTGTCCTGTCCGCTGAATACTCCCTGTACGAGCTCAGGCAGTACATTTGAGCAAATTTTCTCCTGAATCAGTAAATAATCATAACTGGTAATAGTTAATCAAGGCATTCAAGCATAAGCCCTTACCTGAGTAATATCTGGTCCAAAGACGTTCTCAAAGGCGTTTTTCGAGTGCGGCTTCACTGCACCAGCTAAATGGATTTGATTCGGTGCTGGTACAGTTATATCTCCCGTAGCGACATCATCTCCTGATACCATAGCACATATTCGTAGCTGAAACATGGGAGATATGAAAGAACGCGGTGGAATGTTGAAAGAGAAGCAAAAATATGGCCCTTACGTAGGCATATCGTAAGATCGGGATCACGGCAAGCACAGCAATGGTGGAATTTTAAACAGCTCAAACTCCTTTTTGCCCAGCCTATTTCACATTCTTGTTTTCCGTTATCATCTAACATAGGTAGTTGTTCGTGTGTGACAGGTGGGCGTAACCCCATCCCACAGTGCGCGGATCAATGCCCGCTCAGGACAGCCAAGTCTACCATTCCTTCAGTGGAGTTGGATTGCAGTCATCTGGGGGAATACTAGACTTCTACACCGGCTAGTCCCTGCAAGTCACTGTATGGGATAAATCGCATTCACCTGCAACCACGGTTCTTAATTGAAATAGAATGCGTGGCGCATCCCACAAGGGATTGATTAACGCTGAGAGCCTTATCCCTCATCCTTCATAGTTGTTCGTCGCCTCATAGGCGGTCAAACATCCACACAAATAAACACATAAGAAAATAAATGGCAAATATCGAGCTAAACTAGTACTGATCGACTACTGACGCGTCAAGTGTAGCACCTCCACCGACAGAAGCAGTCGCCGGGCTCACAGCTTTCCCCAGGCATCGCCACTTCGCAATATACCAATTTATGATTAGGATCAGCCCCGCGGATATCCAGCCACCACTCCTTGCCATAGTGAACCTTCTGGGCATGCTGACATTAAGATATGGGAGCTGTTAATGATGGCTATCATAAATTCTACGTGAGTGCCACTGGTCCCAGTTGACCTATCAGGAAAAGACCTCATAAAAAATACAATAGGAAACGTTGCTTTAAAACTCAATGAGTTCAATACAAGTCAGAAGAGTAACAGCATACAAGCAAAAATATGCGGAATTGAAAAAAACCAATTTTTGCTTGTTCTCATGCAAGGCACCGCCTTCATCAACCGTTGAAACCCTTAGATGAGACACAACTCCAGATACAGCAGAGCAGTTCAATTGACGCTACAGCGTAAAGATTCCATAAGGGGTCAAAAAGCGATCTTGAAGCATTCATGTCAAATCAGAGGACCGAGCTGAATTAAAGAGCGAATATGAGAGCATCTTACACTCTTTTGTATCGTCTTAACAGGGATCAAAATCTCCACGGAGCATTTCTTGTCATCTTCATAACCGTTGACCTCCCACGTCACCTTAAACCGCCTACATTATGTATACAGGACATACCGTATATCTACTGAAGACCCTCCACCGAGCGTCAATCATGGCTTAGAGCTACCACGTATTGTATCTAACACTGGGGTCACACCCCACAGCGGGACATAGCGCCAATGGGCAGCGGCGTATAATTGGCCATCAAATCATAAACCAATTCGGTTGGGCATACAATAACAGAATAACTATGTCCTATGCGCTACGCAGCAAAGTATTGCACTTAGTACATTCATTGAAAGATAGTAATTGAGTTAGAAATTCAATGAACATCTTCTGAGCCTTACCGTATCCTCGATATGACCTTTCAGAAAGAGCTAATTGGAATAGCGCTGAGGTAAATTTGACCCTTGCCCATGAACGTCCACTTCAGGAATAAAAGTGCGAATGAGTGACATAATACATCGGGATTATAATGTCCGGGAGACATTTCTTGCTAATTCCAGTGCAACGCTAACCACGCCTACTAAGATCATCAGAAGCAATACTGGTGTCCCATGCCTAGCCGCAGCAATTCGATCAAAAACCCTAATGACTTCTCTCATAAATTCTTCTCACGATAATAAAT
The DNA here is from genome assembly GCA_963978905.1 of Trichostrongylus colubriformis. NCBI lineage: Eukaryota > Metazoa > Nematoda > Chromadorea > Rhabditida > Trichostrongylidae > Trichostrongylus > Trichostrongylus colubriformis. The sequence goes on from OZ022258.1 coordinate 29,811,744, forward strand.
GCCGGCTGCTCCGAGGCATCAAATCCTTGTTTTTTCGTGTGTCAATGAGAGAATGCTCGCTGCGAGACGCATACTTTACACCGACACACCGTAGTGACAGCGGAAAACGAGTAGTGCTACGTAAAAAAGAAAAGCGCTCTAAAACAGCTCACCAACAAGCATAAGTCAAATAAATCAAAAAATTAAATAGATTTTAAGGAAGGGTCGGTGCTCACTTTCGCGTTCGTTCGTATCGGTGACGGTGGTAGCCGTTGACCGGTGGTAGTTGTGATGTTGGCGGTGGTGGCAGCCGAGACGGTACTTGGAACGGTGGTGGTGACTGTGCCGTTAGCGGCGGCAAGCACCCGCTCCATGCCGTATTCTGAAGAACTGAAACAATCAGATTAAAATCGACTATAAACGTTAAGAAAGGGACCCGAACATTGAAAATGACCGTGAAAAATCGATACCACGAATAGAGAGCAAGTTTTACCAGAAGAAAAGGAGGTACGCGGTGCAAAAAGACAATGTGATGAGTGGAGCTACCATTAGACGGAACCTCCGTTAGCTGTCGGAAGCTCTCTCGACCAAAAAAGTCGGATCGAACTGATAAAAAGTTGAGGAAGGACTGATTCTATTCACACATGTAACAATAGTGAAGCAGATACAGCCAGATATCAGCATTCTCACAGATACAATGCCCCTTCCTACTTTGCCGGACGCAATTTCAGTAAAATTGGATCTGAAATTCACTTCCCGCGAGAATGACGTCTTCCTTTTTTTTGGTATAGACGATAAGAAAAGCATCTCGATATAGTTTGACAGCTCGCCAACCTTTCAAGATTAAATTCAGGAAATCGTCTACATCTGGTGGTTTAAATCTCCCTCCAGTACCCAGTAAAGGAAGAAAGTGGTTTTGTAGGGAAAGAGGGAAGTGCTCGATGACAGAAGATGATGGAAGTACTACTTAGCAGACATGAGGACATCGGATTGGATCATGAAAGAAATAGTCAATAATTTTGACAGCAAAAAACATTGGAACAAAAAATTTCTCGAAATTCTCGAAGGATTTGAAAAAAAGCTTGAGTGTATACCTAAATGCTCCGTTGAAGGGTAATCCCTGCCAAACAGACAAAAATACTGCACAGCTTTCCGAGTTGAGGCGGGTTTCAAAATTTCAACAAGTATTCAGAAACCCGCCCAGAAAAAATTGAAAAAACCCGTTTCTGGCGATTGTTCTGAAAGTGCACGCATGTCGTTGTTGAGTTAGGAACTTGTCCATCCAGCAGCGTCTCACCGTGTCCAAAGACGCAGGCGTGCAAACGTTTGAACGGAGGCGGGGTTGTGGGCCCGTCCAGTCGTTGGTGAAGGACCAGCCGGGTTGCGCTCGTCCTCTGTCACTCAGAGAGATGCGCCACGACGATGGGCGGAGTTCGCGGATAGGCTTGAGGTCGTCGAATGAGGGAGGAAGATGAGCTCCTAATGCAATAGTCTCGACCCCAATCAAACTCGTTCCCTCGTACGTAAGGCCCACTGAAATTCCAATGGATGACGAGCTATTGCTGCGAGCTTGATTACCATAACATAACGTCACCAATTCCCACTATACTATGGGATTAAGTGACTGCAGATTCGATTGACCAGTAGTTCAAGGAATGTCAGACATTCTTGGACGTAATCGAACCGCTTTACCGATTTTTTGTATTAGTTTCACAGGCCAAATTCCAATATTGCTTTATATCAGTCGCTGGGAAAATAAACCTTACGTATTGGGCGAAGATATAGCAATGAAACGTTTATTGAAAACTGAAGAGGCATCCAAATGGGTGGTTGATGACTTCAAGGAGTATTCCATGGAATCCTCAAATTCACATGTATATTTTATAGAGCCCATGAGTCCTAATGATTGGTTCTTAACAAAAGATACTGGAGAAAAGGATGGGTAGGGGTTAAGGATATCCATCGAAATATCTGGGAATGGCTATAGAGAAAAACAAGTGGGTTTGATATAATTATAGGTGACCAGACCAGCTTGATATAATTATAGCTATACATGTACCACGAAGTATCCTTTCTTTCTACGTTCCGTCTTCAGCAGTTTGGAGGAGCCCGTATATCATGAAAGACTACGATCAGGGTCGTTAGGGTACTCCAAAGGTGTGTCGTGCCAGAAAATAAACAATTTTTAAGCAACTACTAACAGGGAAGATGGCAGAGCAGAGAACGAGATGCGTTCAGAATCAGGGGAGTACAGTAAGCAAGCATCAAAGATTACGCGATCCAGACTGCAGATTTAGCTCCGATGAATCTACCAGTGCTTCAATGGCATTTCATTTCTCGCGCGGGAAACAGGGCGACACATTTTATAAATCGGCCATATCAGGCTGAAAATGAGAATGGTGATTAATAGTTTCGATATTCAGGGGTGAAATTAATAGTTAATGTTCGAGGAAGTCTCAAACCATCCTTCCATAAGCAGCAAGAGCACAGCAGAAAAGTAATGATCGAGGTGATTCTAATACAAATGGTTGATTCCATTAAGGCTTACTGGTCAAATACGTTCTCGAACGATAGCGGACATGATTGGTGATCTAATTTAGCTGATCAGCTGGGCCATTACAATAATTTCCAGAAGCTTCGTGATTTTTAGCTGGTTACTTTTATGCCGCCGCGTCGCCATCTCTCGCTTGTGGCGTGCGCATTCAATGGAAGTTAGAATCTCCATGCACTGTCCTTATTTCCGCATGAGGTTGCCAGTTACAGTCCGTTAGCGATCACACAGTTTCCTTTCGTTAAACGCGACCCATCGCTTGTTTCTCCTTACCGATGCCTGTCATCGCGTTCACTGGGTTTTCTTTTGTCGCCGACACTACACATTCGATCCCAATAGATCATTAAAATATGCCCAAATAGAAGAGAGCGAGGGAACATCAACGAGCCGTTGCATTTCAGCCCTTGTTGGAAATTCATTATTCACCCATTGATACCATGCGAGAGCCATTTTCTTGAAGAATGCATATTTAGATAGCCGTTGCTCATTACAAGAAATCTGCATATCGACCGAGCGGAGGTCTGAGAGTCCTTCATCTCTAATCCGTCTCCATAAAAGAACTCAACGAGAAGTCGTTGTGCCCGATTTATTGGAGTAGTCCTTAATCTCTTCGGAGCAGAAGGTAACATTCAGAGATGAGCTGTCTCAAGAGAAGGGTCCAACATAAATATATCACAGCCACATTTCTAGCTTCATCTATCCAAGACTGACATAGCACGGATGACGCAACTCGATAATTTACATGTGCTTTAAGATCCCATTTCTTTACTTAGTTTTTTTTTCTGGGATTTAAACGTAGCGCAGAGTTAAATTCGGTAACCATCAGAGCATTTTTTGAACCCCGAACCATTCGAACATTTACACAAAATGGAGTCACTAACACCAATTTTTGATTACGACTTACGAGATACCGGTCGGATCGCCCAAATGCCGCCGGGCATTTCTCCTTCTAAGGGAAGCTCGGCCTCGCCGGACTCCTTGAAATTTTCATTTTTTCTATCAATGCGTTTTACACACTCTTTACATACTTCAGCGGTTGGTGCTGATATGGATAGTGAAAATGAGCGCTCGGTGGTAAACCAAGGTGATATGTGGAAACTGTTCGGCGCACACTGAGCAGGATGGGAGAAGCGCTACCTTCCGCGAAGATTCCACTTCACCTAATCCGATAGGTAGCGAGAGAAAACACACTATGGCCATATGTCTGATCAATGATACACTTAGTAACATCTTGGCATTATTGAGAGCATTATTTCATCAAAAATGAATTCAACGACACATCGTCACATTTTCCTGGCATCCTCAAGAGACAACTCCTCGCTGCTCTTTGAAGGCCTCAGTGATAGTAGCTTTCTGCATTAGACCAGGGAAGGAAACGGAAGACTGTTCTAGGCGAAAGGATTGGGAGATGCATAAAGTGGCAGTTATGACTGCTTTTCCGAAGCGCATGATCCACAGCCAGCATGAATGCGTCAAAGGAATTCGATCAGATCTAATGATTAGGCCCCCCGTGTCGATGGGCACGGAAGCAAACCCATATGGTTTTGGCAGGACAAGTATTGCAACCTCAAAGAGCAGAGCACTGGAGTAGAGTGATAACTACTGGCCGTGTATGTAAAGGCGGACGATTGCAGCTTGGCGATCCGGCTGGTGTCCATACGATAATGTTAACAGGAGCTGCTCAGTGATGTGTTCAGCAAATTATAGTATATCATTGTTGAATTCAGAATCATGCACATGTCCATTGGTGTCATCATTAGTCACAGAAACTAAAGAGCGTACTCTATGATGGTAAGGTCCACCATCCGCTCCGATCCTCTAAATTCTTTATGATAGCTGTCCGAGCCGGCCATAGCTTGTGAAAAAGATTGCAATAGTTTTCGTTTACACAGTTACCCACTCTATGATCGGTTCTATAAATAGGAGGTGCTATCACTACGATAACATAGCCGTATAATGATACTCCAACACCCATCGGTTTCAAAAGGCAGTGCTCCTCCCATAACCCAACATACTGCATGTCATCCCAGTGTTCCGACACTTACTGCGGCGTCAGCGCACCGCAAAATGACGGCGAGGGTGTGAAATAGGTGTTAATATAAATAGGAGGTGCTATCACTACGATAACATAGCCGTATAATGATACTCCAACACCCATCGGTTTCTCCACACTTAGAGCGGTTCTTTTGCTCTAAATTCCCCTGATCACAATCACTCACAGACGGACAGATATACAGACCGATATACAAACCGACACACAAAGCAAATGGTTTATATAACAGAGTGATAGAGTCAGAAAATGCGTAGAGAGGAGGAATGGGTTAGAGGGTGAAGAAAGTCGAGTTCCAGTGGATGTCGAAATGGCAAAACTGTGTTCAAGAGTAAAAATGAAGGTAACGAAGTCGGTGGCAGAACAAACATAAAATGCGTGCTGGTTCGAGTCATGATTGAGCGTGTTGCTCATAATTCATCAACTTTGTAACAACACTCGTACTGCGGACTGCGGAGAAACTGAGCAGTCATCAGAAACCAGAAAGTGTCGAAGCACATAGCGAAGCCTTCGAAAAGATCAATCAGAGGGGTGAATTAGAAGAGTTTGGGAAAGTCCAGTGCATGGCAAAGCTTGATGCAATTTCAATACGAATTCGACGCCGGAATTTCCGTAAATCGGAAGAATAAGAAGAGAGGAGGAAGTAAGGAGTGCAGAGATCATCTCTAGAAAGTTCTGGCAGGCTAATTATGAGTTACCAACAACCAGTATCGCATATTCCACTTATAAATAATGTAAAAATAATAGTTCTAGAAAAATAGCTGTTAGGTGTAAAACTTTGGTTGAAAAGAATCAGTATGTTTGCTCGCTACAAGGTGGGCAAGTCTCGCACACCAGATCGAAAACTCTGGTTGCAGGAGACCCCAGAGAACGTTGAGTTGGCGAACCCCTGACATCAACCGCTTCACTCCTCTCGATAATGACTCCCAACCAGTCTCGAAAAGAGTTGAAGCGGTTGGTGTCAGTGTCCGAAAGCGCGCGCTCTTTTCAAGGCCACGTTCCTCGCCCTGAGCCACTAACTAGCAAGCAAATCGCAGCCAATGTCATATGATAACCGTACCAGATGGACAAACCATAAAACACATAAATTGCGGTAATTATCGACATAAGGGCCAGCGATGAAGTTTGAATGTGCGATTCGAATAAAGATAACCCCAGCTGGGCGAAAAATTCGTCCCACCCAAGGGAGTCGGGAGGTTTCACCATGCTTGAAGTGATTTGAAACGGCGTACGGTTTTAAAGGACTATCTGGTGATACAAAGATTTCACAGCAAGGACTGCTGCCCATGCGGGTCTGAGCGGTCAAGGATCTAGCGACAGGAATGGAACGTCTGGCAATGACAGGAAGGCTGAGGAGGCAATGAAAGAGGCGACGTTCGACCAACAAAGAAAAAATTGGAGGCGACTTTGTTCGAACGGGGTCACATAGTACAGTACTATCAATCACCGACAAAATGCCTCGTCGATCGATATTCAGAGCTGTTGTTCGGGGGACACCGTTCAGGGAGGATCACCTCGCCAGGGCTCGTCTATGTATGATCGCTGTACAGATGTCTGGCAACACGCCAAAAATTGACGCAAACAGACTCTCGTGCTTGGTTTTCCCAGTTTTTTTAAAAGTTTGAACATAGCATTCCCCTTTCATGGAATGAGATTATGCTGTAATTTGATTTGAAGCTCCAACTGCAACGGTTATTCAGTCCACCGTTTTCTCGGCCTGAATGATGATGCAAGCAGTCCTTCCGTGTTATGAGTCCATATAATCAGCCTTGCTCAGAAGGTACTGCACGAGGGATCTGGAAAGTCAGGGCACAGAAACCGGAAATCGCACAAGGTGAAAACAGGCGCGTAAGTGGGTGGTCGATTTCTTCATGTGTTTGGAAAGGGCATCATCAGTAGGGCCGAGAAAAACCGGGAGCTGACCTTCAACCCCCCAGTGCCATTTTCTTCAATCAGATTTTTATGACCGGCTATTTCGTCGGTTTTAAAAAGACGGAGGATCTCTTTTTCAACAGGAGTGGGTTGAAATTAGGCAGCAAATAAATAATAAATAATACAATTCACTTATTTTTCGTTGGATTCGAATGTGAGCTTGGACCTTGAGGGTATTGTGCCAATGCTTGAGCTTGAGCTGACTTACCTGGGAAAGAGCTGTTGTGGAATATCTGGTCTGTGTCCGTATCATCTTCCCCTTGTCAGAGTGGTCTGAAGGCTCTGGTCTTTTTATGTGCACCTCTTGTAGAAAGTTCTTTTAGAAAAACTCCGAGACAACCGGTTTTCGAGATCCGCACTCTCCTTTTGTAAGTGATCCGCGAGCATGGTTCCAACCCATAGCGCGCAGGTAACAGACTGGATTTCTGCTCTGCCAAAAATCATTGCATAGATACAATTACTTCGTCCGCGATATAGTTAATTACCCAAGCTGCGAGGATCTTAGGACAAAAAATATGCATGAATCAAGCCAACATGTAAATAGTGGAAAGGCCATAAAATTTTGTTGGGTTGATGCAAAATTAATGCAGTTTTTTTCAATAAATTTATTTAGCAAAAACAATGATGAGCTTAGCGAAAACGTATTCAAATGATTATTCGGGAGCGTTTCCATCATCGCAATCAGGGTCTGCTCCCACATTTGATAGTCGTCAAAACGTCAGTTTCCACTACAAAAAAATGCAGCATCAAAGAGCCGCATCAGTTATGCACCAATCTAACAAGTTCCAAATCTGTGATTGCTGGCAAATAATCATTGCTCGATGCCATTTAAAAATACGTCTCAGTTTCACAGAACTGGGTGAGATAGATGAATTCCGCAACTGCGCACGAGCGACATGTGCACAGTGCCTTTAACTCATCCGAACTCTTGCACAATCCACCACCTTACAAAGTTTTTCTTCAGTGAATAGCAGTTGTTAAGTTTTTTCATCAGCGATCGGAACGGGAATCTCTAGTCGATACGCGAACGCTGACGACGGGAGAAAATAAACGGCGACAGCTTAAGAAATACAACTGCAATAACAAAGGAGGCGCATGAAGAATTGTATGGGAATTGAGGTGGAAAGAAAATATTGCGAGCTCGAAGGAAGATCTGTGGAAAACGGGACGTGAAGGAGCACCAGTTAAAAGGAGCAAATGCAATCTTCTCAATGGGTCTCTCCACTTTACAACTCTGCTTGATGGTTATGAGTTATGTTGTATGAGCATAGGGAAGATAAACTGTGGGATTGGATCTGGCTCTTAGGTGAGTTCTCCTGCGAGTTCCGAGGCTCCACCGCAACATTGTGGTTTCGGGAGTTGTAAATAGTGTTTCATGATGGCTGATTTCTAGTTTGCGCCGTATTTAGCGCTGGGGGCAATACGAATTGTGACCCCAATCCCTCGACTTGTGGTAAAAATTGCTTCAGATGCAGCAAAGTTCGAAATCAACCTCTCGCTCGATAATGAGAAGACTCAGTCTTATCGAATGTAATACGACAGATTTGAATGCTTCTTACCTCTTGAAAGTAAGGACTAGATAGCGAGGCCCATAGGGTAGTTACTAAATATAATACGGTATTTTCCACCCAATAAAAATTAAGTGCAATACAATTTCTCGTGACATTTTGGTATTCGATAGGCAGCTTGTATATGAGCAGTGGTCCGAGATGTACCTCTAACCAGGGATCTTTTAGTTCCTAACCAACGCTTTCACGGCGGACCGCAATTAAAATGTGAGCCAGTTACTTGGAAATTGACGGACCCTAGTTTATAGCCAACCCTGTAACTATGGCGTCCAAGCACACTTATTGAAAGACAGCGGAATGGGATAATTTTGACCTACGATAGAAGAGACATACAGTACATTTCCCGACGGCTGGCAGGGCGGACCTACGGACTTGTATCGACCTCTCTCACCCCGCCACACACTCTCACCCATCTCTATAGGACACGCCCTGCCAGCCTTAGGGAACTGGACTGTAGTTCGACAAGTTTAAGTGGTCGCCATTGCACAAACTCGCCAATTAGACGCCTTGGCATGGTGCCAAAAGGAGATGTTTCTATTATAAAGCTGTAGCTGTTTTTTCCTTTGACTTTCTTCTTTGTTCTTTCTTATACTGTTTCTAGATGTACTTACATGAATGCTAATGTAGTTGGGATTGGTCAACCCACTGCGCTGGGAGTCAGGTGCTACAACTAACGTTGGTCCGCGGCCCGCCTCTTACAGCGGACAACTCGGAAAGTCAGTCTGTTGATGCGAATGTAAAGCGAACACACACCGCAGCGTCGCGCTTTTGATTCCTGGTTTTTTCGCCTATTATCGCATCTAACCTTGAGTGTTCGTTACAAAATGCTCATTTCTTTGCAACTTCCTCTTGTTTCGGACCCCTTCTGGTTCCTTTAACTTTAAGAAAAATATGAACAATTTCTCAGTTTCTTCAATCCCTGCACTAATGGCCGAAATTATGGAAAAATACAGGACATAAAGTCCGGAGCTTGCACTGCTGTGGATTAAAACCGAAGGTTTACCGAATTCTGAAGGTCAATGCAACACACTTAATCGCATGTCCTTTCCGATGGCAGATGATGAATGAACTCGAGTAGATGGCGGAAAATCTCGCGAAATGCACCACGAGGACAACAGACGCAGTTAGGCAACAGTTTATCGCCGTGAAGACAATAATTCATGCCGTCGAGGAGTAAATGGACAGGGTGATATTTGTCTAGGTGACAATATAATGAATGAGTGTCGGCAATAGTTACACACTTAAAAACGCGCGGCCAATGGACGTGTACAGCCCGTGGAATGCGAAGAGAGCACGAGTTCCCGAGGAAAGTGATAATCGCATAGTGAGAGAGACGATGGTGATCAGTTTTCATCATCGTTGACGACACTTGGCTTCGACCGAAAAAGTGAAACCGATACTCGCGACGAGCCCCCGGCGCGAGGCGTGACGTACGTGGAATGTGAACCCAGACCTACGGATTCATATTCTAGCTTGCATATTTGTGAAGGTTAGGGATAAACAAGGGCGGGCTATGGTCATGGTCAGAATATAGCATGGAATTCCTATTGGGGAGATCATATATAACTTCTAGAAGGACGTCACATTCACTTAGCAGAAGCTATAGAGATGCTATGAAGGTCAAAAGCGAGAAATAGGGTGTCAATTAAAATTGTTTGGTCATTTTCAGTAATTTCAGTGAGCTGTGCCCTCCCCCCACCCGCTCGAAGGGGTGGTGCATGCATCTTCTACGAAACGTACTGCACACTCTCACAGAAGGGATCGCAATGAGGCACTCAGGTGTGCTGATACCTTTACTTTGAATTTCTGAAACTGTTCGTTCTCCCCATCTCGTTCGACGCCGTTTTCCGAAAGTTAGGAGGAGGCACCTCCTTTAGGGAGTCGTGCTGCTGCGCTTTCCTTCGGGGATGGAAGCCAAAGTGACGTGAGCTGGCCTCTCAATGGGTTTAACTCCTACTATAGCGTCGCGACATTGTCGGCCGATGCTGTTAGCATAGATTTAGTCGACGAAATTGAGGAACTACCGACGGCTGAAAAATGACGACAGCGGTATCCTACATTGAGGCCGCATGCTTGCACTAGTCTTTACTTTTGCGGTCAATTCCTTTCCATAACAAGACAGATTTCCCCTCGACATGCCCAAGGCATCCGAATGCGGGTCATAGGCGGACGGAAACCAAAGTGGTTGTTAATCACGTGCATAGTAATGGTAATATATCATACCCGTGCCCTATCGAATGCATGGAAAAACGATGCTTTTTCGTGCGGCGATCACTCACAGCTATAACGAATGAGCTGGATAGGTGATTTGTAATTGATCAACTGATGAATCACGGGGCACAAAACACTTGTCACTGCTTAGGCGCACCTCTGACATCTCGAAGTACATATGAACAGCTGGCGAGACGGGTTCCGGATAACTCCACACGATTAATTTTCAACAAGAGAAACTGCTCACATTTTCCTGAGTGGGGGAGTATGCGATCATTGGCAATGGGATTGAACTCATGAATGCAATGGTGGTGCAGTCACTACGTGCTCCATAGGCAAAGAGCATGAGTCCTTAGCCGGAGACCAATCTCACGTACGTTTAGTGCTTTCAGTTACAATGTAAAAAACGGCTTTGACCGTAAGCTGAACTGGTCGATCGTGGCACGAATTCAAACACCTTTATGATAAATTACGTATGGGCATGCATGACACTTCTCCCAAATTTGGTGCTCGTCCCTGAATGTGGTGGATACCATGAAATGTGGGCATATATCCGATAGCTTTTCTTTGGAGCACGACTGTCGTGCCGGCGGAAGGTCAAAGCACCCTCGTACCTGGTCAAAGAGAGCTTCTGGTCGGGTTAAAGGAGAGGTGGAGACGGTGAAGCGATAACATATAGTAGTGTATGGTTGTAGAAATATTCTTGCGACACTATCTCCGAAATTTTCTGGAATGTTCCAGAAGCTTCTGTGGTTGGGGTTCATGAAAAGGACGCGGTACATCGGACATATGGATTGCTTCAATTGCATACTTGTAATAATAATGACGTCTCGAGACGGAATCGGTTGCTTCCCTTCATTGGCATTGAATGGGCATGAATAATAATAATCAGCAAATATTTTTAAAAAAAATAATGCCACTCTTCGGTATAGAACACAGATATGAAAAAGAAAGAGATCATTGTGTGATTTGCTATCATCAAAAAATCTTCTGATGGTATAACGCTTCATCTAGGCAATTGATTAGGTGCGGTTGGTTAGGTTCGTGGTGCTAGCCCTATCCGGAAATGGCCTCGGCCTGTCCGGAAATCATTCTCGCCTCTTCATCAATGAATCTCAGCATGGTTATTGTGAAACAGTAGGGGTCAGGCGATTTCAATCTGGATACATAAACGGCTTGGCAACAGATGCCCTACACATTTCAATAATAATTTGACTATATGTAATAATATATAATGAAAAATTCCATACAACGACAAAAATTTGAAAAAAAAATTTCCGCAAGAACTCGAATATTATGGGTGAGCCGAGCATTCAAGCCTAGATCACAATCAGTGAAGGGGCGATCACACAGATGCCTTCAATGTGAAAAAATGAAACTGTTTTCAAAATCGAAGTAAGATACGAGGCTAGCAGTAAAGAGAATCGGGATCATAAAAACATGACATATGGACGATCATGTTATCTCGTGCTTCAATAATAATTAGGCGGTTCCCAGGAACGAAGTCTGACATTTGGGCATTCTTCAGTGTTACTGTAAATGGCTAGCCTTGTCGAAAATAAAGCAGGACCAGACTGAGCAGCATCCATATCTCACGGCTGTGTGAGACGTGGATGATGTCAGGTGCAGGGAAAAAAGCTCGCCGCATCAGCTGTTTTCAGCTGTTTCACCTCCCAAATCCTTCCGAGTGGTGGCTTTGTTGTGGATGCCATCTGGATTTCCAAGTATTACAATGGAGTCGATTTCACACATAAATTTTGTGATATGTCCAAAAACCTAAACGACGGGGTAAAAAGGTCGAGAACGTCTGACACGTGTTCGATGACGCGGCTGGAAATGTTGGGAATGATACTGGGATCCTGGTGATTGCGCTTACATTCTCTAAAAAGGGGCCTAAACAATAGTTTCGTAATACTGCCTATTGACTGCAAATTCATTTATCTCATAATGTAGTAGAATCTTTTGATTTGATACACAGAAAAAAATGAAAGAAAAGTTATGGCGGTCGCGAAAGGCGTTTTTAAAAAAGCTAGTAGGCGCCAGCGATATGTAACTACTATTTTAGTTGCAGATGTGGCTTAGATGTTTGCTTGCAGGTTAGACTACGTGGATGATCAGAACGGTCCAAATTCCAGTGCGCTTTAGAATTTCCATACGCCGAAAATGTGCTCGAAGCAATTAGTAATCTCAGTTGCAGTTGAAGGCGTTGCTCACCCTTAGATAGATCATTGGCCCCACTCAGGCTGCTCCCTTACCATTCAAAAGAGAGGAACGCTGTAGTACAGTGTTTCATGCAGAGCACAGAAAGAGCTTCAAAGATTGGATAGCGGAAGCTGTGCGTGCAGGAAGGCTTGTAGCGCAACACATTTGATACGAATTTGGTTATTATCATGGTTGTTGCATTAGTAAACATTCCATGAAGTTAACTAGTATGAATAGAGGGAGTGATCGCGAGGCCAAAAGGTCACCAAAATTTCTAGCATGAAATGAAGATGGTCGTTTCGTGACTCGGAAGAGCCAAGTATGAGAAGATAAGTTGAAGACGGATAAAACTTTGAGAATGTGACCGATAGAAGGGTTACCACTAAGTTGTAGGATATTTTCGCAACACTTTTTCTGAAAATTCCTGGAAGCTTCTAGAATGTGCCATGTGTGAGATGCATAAGGAGGCCATTGATATAACATATTGGGTAGTCTAAAAAGTTTTTTCGTATTTTCAAATACCGCTTTCTCCCTCCAAACTGCTTTCCAGCAATCTATTCTGTACACACATGTAGTACAAGTCCATACGCATCTATAGGAATTATTGTCTTCCATCTCCCGGATAACCCTTTTCGGCAAAATAAACTTATCAACGGTCGACCTCATTTTCAATACAAAAATTATAAAAAAATTTTTCTTTGAATGGCGTTAGACAGGGAAAGGAAGAGGTGATAATCCGATGGAGCAAGATGAGGGCTATAAGGTGGATGGGGCAGCAATTTTTATCCAAGCTCGAGAATTTTTTGGCGAGTCATTTTTTCACTGGTGGTAAAAAATTTTTTAAATTTTTTCATTTAAAAAATTTTCGAGCTTGGATAAAAATTGCTGCCTCATAGCTCTGATCTTGCTCCATCGGATTATCACCTTTTCCTTTCCCTGTCTAACGCCATTCAAAGAAAAAAAATTGGAATTGAAAATTAAGTGACTTTTGATATTTTTATTTTTCCGAAAAGGGTTATCCGGGAGATGGAAGACAACAATACCTATAGATGCGTGTGGACTTGTACCACATATATATGTACAGAAGAAATTTTCTGGAAAGCAGTTTTGAGGGAAAAAGCGGTATTTAAAAATTCGAAAAGACTTTTTAGACTACCTAATATTATAGCCGCTAATAACCGCTACTATTGAATGACTCGTTTAGATTGTTCTAATCTCAACGTCTTCGATAAAATGACAATTCGGTGGAGAATTCTTTGAGGGTTTACTTTTTCTAATTCTTTTTTCCAACCAAGTATGACCCAATATATGGAATCGCTACTTAAATTGTTTTTCAAGAGTTGAGGACCATTTTCTTTCAGTGAAAATAACCGTGAAAAAAAATACGAATAGGAAAGTCGCAAAACTTTTTTGTAGATTAATATTATCTACTGCAAACGCTACTAGCGCTACTCAAGGAGGGCCATGAAAGTCAACTTCAGAAAGTGGAGTGTCCTTCCGAATATGCTTGAGGCTATTCTTAACTTTACGTGTTCTTTTTTTACTTCATAAATTGACGGCGAGGTAATGCTTCCAGGGAATCCACGAATCTGCCACAATCTGAGTTGTCTTCGATTACAACAAGATCGTATTGCAACATAATTTGGCCTTGCTTAGCGCTCATGTGCAGCAGCCTATCTCAAAAGCATTTCTGTGAGAATCTTCGTGTATTGCTATACACGATTCAATTACTATCAGTATTAACCTAAAAGAGGAACTGCGTAAGCGGGTGTGAGAATAATCGCACAACTCTGTACATTATTTCGTTAGGAATACAAAGCTGCATGGATTCTGGTTTGGGAACATAACCATATGGATATCCAAAGCACAAAAGTCAGCGGACTCGGATTGGTGTGCGTTGGAATGAGCAATATGTAGGGTTTGCCTGCTTGGCGGGTCCTATTCCGCAGAGGAATATCCCAAGAAAGGATACTCGGTGTGAATTTCGAAGTACGAATGTTTTCAATTTTGCAGATACGGCTTCGCCCAGAAGGTCGCTAGTCGTCATAACGTTGAGCATGAGCATTCCTGACAATGAGAGCCATCAGAGTATGAAAAGGTGGACTCTTGCGGTCTACGGATGTTCCAAATTGGTGTTCTCCTAGTTCGTAAGAGTCTTTTGAAACCCACTCGCCAACAAATAGAGAAGCGTAGAAGTCTGTGGGGGTAGAAGGGACTTAGGCACTCAAAAAGTGTCTTTCCTATTCAATCTGTCCTACAGCCGATACCTTCCACTCGAAAACCAAGCTTCAGCCAATTTTGCTCAGATAAAATGAAATCAAAAAGTAACAGATGTCCTGAGGAGAAACTTCAGCCTGTTGCAGCCGATGGTATTTTCTTCCCAATATTAAGAAGAAGAAAGCTGAGTAGCACTGCTACGAGTGCAGTGGATGACATATGCTCGTAAAGTAACCAAAGCCGATGGTAAAAAAATGTTCTGAAATGAAGATCTACCAATGAACGAGCTGGATGATTGTGATTCAAGTTGGATTTGAAGGAAATGAAAGCGATGGAACGACGCGAAAAAAGCGATGGAGCGAGCAAAAAACACAAGGTGAAGTGATCACAGATATGCCTTATCACATACCACAACCACTCAGCAAACAAACAACAAATAAATAAGCCGATCAATCAACCAAGGAATCCTTCGACGGTGCGAAGCGTCGAGAACTCAAAAGTATGCATGTATGTCTGTGTGATGGTGCTGTATGTATATAGGGCTGCAGCCGGTATGAATATGCACGACCATCGTCCTAGCGGAGGGCGGGGTCAACTGTGCCTCATTCTACGGGCGGCTCCTCCCCTGCATATGAAAAGAGGCCGACCGGGTTAATAAATCAACGACTCTGAAGTTTGTACCTAACGGGTGTGGCTGCGCAACAGGTCTACCACCTTTCGTATTCGGACGCTGAGTTCGTCGCGGTCGGCAGACATGAAAGAGGCGGCAGACAAAAAGTTCAAAGCCTCATATATTCCGAATTAGAAGAACCTGGACACAGTTTTCATTAAAACCCAGAAAAAACTCGGATGAAAAACATCCTCAAATGTTGCCGTGTGACAGAAGCCAGACAGGCGGCTGAGCGTAGGCCCAGCTTCACTTAAGCCGCCTTTACACGCCCACACCATCCAAAAGCTTTTTGAGTTTGCAGACAGAAACGTCTTTTCGGAGGTTATTTTGCAATCTGTTGAAATTTTAAAGATCCATGATACGATACTGCTGTGGTATCTTTATTTGAGACTTTCATACTTCATTGCTATAACCAGTTTGAGAACAGTTTATGGTGCTGTACCACTATAGCATGCTTAACAACAGGCCTTGCATACCTTGCATATCGGTAACCAGACGTATAATTCTTTGATGTAACATACTTCGGGAGTTGATGAAAACTTGTTGAATGTCGAACGACAGCATGCCTTAACATGAATGTGGTGGGCGCTAGCACCAGTTTCATGAGCCCGCGCTTGTATATGACGCCATTATTACTTTAGTAACACGATAGTGATGTAAATGCGAGCCACCCTTCAACATTCAACCAGTAACCTCCACCTCACCTATCAATTCTTTCGTTGATGTAACAGCCTTGCAAACCAAAGACAAAGGGAGGAGGGAAATGCTGGTTGACGGTATGGGATTACGGTGGCTTGCAGTTGCCGCATGCACCCACGACACCTTGCCAAAACGTCGAAATTGAATTCATTAGGTTTTAATTGCAAGCACACTTTTTCCTTACGCTTTCGCTTATTCCACTTAATTGTTCTCTTATTTGTTGCTGTGTGTTGTTTCACTTATTTCACATCATCACCATTCACGAAATACACTCTAGAGTGATGCGAATGTGATTCGTATACACACCACAGCGTCGCGCTCCGAATCCGGGTTTTCCCCGATTATCGCTTCTTACCTTGAATGTTCGTTGCAAAATGATCATTTCTTTGAACTTCCTCTTACTTTGGACCCCTTCCGGTTCCTTTAATTCGGGGCCATCGCTCGGAATGCGCCATGTGCTTAATAAAACTCGACTCAACATGCATGTTTGATGACATAAATCTCTTTGAATGCATTCTTGAAGGATTGGAATGGATGTGACAGACTGCGCTCACACATAGCCATATTGGATGATACTGTAGAAAACGGATAATGTCGTATTCCGAATGCGGAAGGAATCAGTGAAGCACTTAATGATTGGGATTCATTCAGATACGCCTTTCCTTCGTCGTATACATTAACTCTACTGTTGCTTTTCTACAGAATCGCTGACAGGTCATTGTCAAGTTGATGTAACCCTGTTTACTCTTCATGGTGGGTTGAAGCAACGGTTAATCTCCTCGGAAACTAGTTCAGGAATTCTTGAAGTGGGATAGGCTTTAGAAGCGGCTTATCTCTATTCTCAAAAGTATACTCATATACAGCCCCAATGGGCGATTCTGTAGAAGGTGGATGTCGTGTGTAAGACACTATTGACATTTTCTATGACACTGCAATGATTTTGAATCAGTATCCTTACCATGTCTAACCACAGTATCAGTGCTGATCTAACAGTAAGGTCACACATGCAGTACTGGGAACGTGAAAGCAGCAGCTACACCGAGAGTCGCAGAAAGGGTTCAAGTGTTCCTTTTGCATCTGTCAATGCTGATGCATTCCACAATGAGCGAAACGACGGCGACGACGAACGAGAATTCTCTATCGTGGAGCTGTCACTGTGAATTTCCTTGATGCTGGCGCTGATCAGACGAGAATCGAACCGAAATCGCAAAGGAAAGCGTAAGAACGAATGCGATAAGCTCATTCAAAGCGAAAATGTGCCATATTCCGATTTTAAACAACTGGAGATCTGAAGGAACCGGCAGGGGTCGGGGAAAAGAGGAAGATGGTAAGAAACGATCGTTCGAGGTTAAAAACGGTAATCGGTAGAGGAACCCGGATTCGAAGGCGCGACGTTGTGGTCTGTACTCACATCCCACGCGCATCGCAACATCATCTTTCAGAGTGGCTCACTGTAGAAGTTGTGATTTGTTGTCTAATGGGTATATTTTATTCGTCCATGATTATGTGAAAAAAATGAAACAACAAACAGCAGGAAGCAAGTAAAACAATGAATGGAAGAATAAGCGAAAGGTTCAGCCAAGCAAGTTCAGAAGATGCAGTTGAAAAACTGTGGTTAGGACTTACTATATACTTACCTCGAGATCGCTACTCACACATGAGATTTGTGCACATTTGACATTTTTGTTATTTCGTTAACATTTCATAGAAGTACCTCAGTTCATCTTCAAATTATAGAAAAAATGGAAAATGGCTGTTAAGGATGGAAATAGTAGTAAAAATTGTGGTTTAATCTTCATGCCTTTCATAGTAAATGTTCCTCAATGCTCCTTACAATTAGATTTATGCATCAAAACAGTGTTTTTTCTAAAAGTTTCTAACGGTTTATGATTTTTTCTAGGAATACTCAGTGTGGAGCGCATAGTATACCCACCAGCCTATCGCAGTCCACACAAGCTTTGAGAAGCTGCAAGCGTCTCGAAACGAGTCAGACTCGTCGTCGTCCTGTCGACGACAGAATTATCCTGAATTATGAAGTTATTCGTCTTATAGCTTTATGTGCTAACGATCTCGCACCGTCCATGTTGAAAAACTGGCGCAAAGCCGTTCACTGTACTTCTTATGAATGCCCCGAACTGCCGTTGAATTCAATGCCATTCGAGAAAGAACCATGCATCAACTATACCGCTCAGTGATTCCAGGGCGAACAATAGCCTCAATCATTGCGCTCCTTTCAACTGATTCAGTTCTCTTATTTTATTCGATGACTGAATGGTATAAGAAGACCATCTATATTTTTTCCGCTTGATCCTAGAAAATTATTTGGTCTTAAACAGAAGTAATTATGTAGCTTTGCTCGATCTGGGTTCAAGAAAATGGTATCGTGAGATTCGATCGAACTATTCTTCGGTTGGAACCAATGAAGCTCATTTTGCCTAGTAATCGTTGGTGAATGCTGGCGCTGAGCGTCGAGCGGCGCTTGTAGCATAATCTGGCGCGGGCGCAGCGCTGATGTTCGTTTATGTCAGATGATGGACACTTGAGTAGGCATAGTTTACCACCGATAGCCGTTAAATTATACAAGTACCGACTGCAGATATCATCAACGCAAGTCTAAACAGTGCGTAATAGATACCATCAACGAGCACATTCGCTCTGGGGACAATGTGTGAGCAAAGAGTATGGTGCAACCCGCTCATTCAAAGGGGGCGGAAGAGGTACACCAGTGGCAGAGTCTGCGGGTAGTTCAGTGACAGGTGATGACAGGTGATGCAGCTCCCTCCAACATGATTCGGCAAACGATTACTGAGCAAGTATCGTCCAAGCCAAAAAGAACTTCTGTTCCTCCTGGGTCAGGGAAGTGGAAATGCAGTCTGTTGAAATAGAAACGCTGTAATCTGTAAGGGCCGCAATCGCAAGCCATTTTGTATCTAAGTCGAATCACAGTCAATGCCACTACGATCACCGGTGGACGTAGAATGCATGGCGCACCCCAAAACTGATAGACGGCAATCGTTTCTCCATGCTTCAACACTTACAGACCGGCAACAAGAGCATAATACAGATAGAAACATAAAGGACATGACTCCAGATGGTTGGCTGACAGTCGAAAGTAACTGTATCAGATCCCGAGCTATGCTTATGACTTCCATGCCTTTCTCAGAAAGCAAGTTCCATTTCAGAAGATTTAAACTGGATTTCAGAAGACGAAACCCTACTCCTCTAGAAAACGCGGGGAGACGCGATGACAGTGACCTTACACCGGTTTCGCGCAGAACGACAACCATCTGTCTGACTGCAAATTACAGACTTTGTCACATCATCATCATCATCTCCTTGTCAAATTAATGTTCGAGGACGCTGTCGAAGTGGTTGGAGGACACCTGCTAGAGCCCACTCTCATGAATGGGCCAATTTTTGGATTCAGCTAGACACTTCAAATGTTTCTATGTAGTAGTGGAAGGATCAAGAGCTCCCCGAAGTCAAATGTTGCTCCAAATATAGCAGTTCATCGAACAGCTTTCTCCTATAGTGTTCCTAAGGGTTAACTCAACATCAACATACCAACTGATTCAACAAGTGTGACGGGCAGAGAAAGCATGGCGTAATGAGAAGACAAGGAAGGCAATTTCAGTAGTGGAATGGTCTGTGCGAAATATGTAGTAGTATTGCTACACAAATCTATGTCAATCAGAATGAACGAGGAGGTAGATAAGACAAAAGAGCAAAGAGCTAAAGGAGAAAGAAATGAAGGAAATCCTTGAGCAGCACTACAATCGGTGACTAATCTGGTCGCTAAAGAAACAGAATCTCCTAAGGCAAAACATGTGTATTACCCGTAGCACCACCCTAAGGACGATATTCTACTTCCTTATTAGGCCAGTTCCACTTGTATAAAGACTTACATGGAAATTCGGGGCTCTTCAAATCCAGTAATATTTCTGCAGACACGATGTTTCCCGGTGTTGCTTACAGTGGCCCATTTTGTCTCTGCTCTGTGCCCAGCTCCCAAATGAATAAATGTTTCGTTTAGCAATGCAAACTACAATTCTTTTGATGTT
This sequence comes from Trichostrongylus colubriformis, assembly GCA_963978905.1. Taxonomy (NCBI): domain Eukaryota; kingdom Metazoa; phylum Nematoda; class Chromadorea; order Rhabditida; family Trichostrongylidae; genus Trichostrongylus; species Trichostrongylus colubriformis. The sequence goes on from OZ022258.1 coordinate 29,831,884, forward strand.
TTTGGTTTTTGTTAGCTGATGATTTTCGCCGTAGCCCGCGATGCGAAATTTACTACATACAAGCATGTTGAGTTATAGGCAGAAGTTTCGCTCTCGGACGGGAGAACCCGCACTTCATGCTTTCCGGGCATATGTGCTAATCCGTTACACCACCCAGACCCCTTTTAGCTGAATGGCATATTTACCCTAGCTTAAATGGATATCAAATTCAATATCTATATGAGCTTTCAGCTTCACGGTTCGATTCCGATGCTGGCCAACCGACTCAGCATGTTATGCCTGTGATAAGCTATGGTAAATATGCTTTTCAGAAGCTGAGCTAAAATGAACAGGGTCTCGGTAGTGTAATGGATTAGCACGTATGCCCGAAAAGCACGGAGTGCTGGTTTGAGTCCCGTCCGAGACCGAAGCTTTTGCTCATGACTCAGCATACTTGTAGCATGCTATAATGTTGCCATGCTGCAGTTTTCAGCTTCCATTAGATATTTAGAGCAGACAGTCGCAGTACATCAATTACCTGCAATAAACGCGAACCAACCCTGCAGAATATGGCTATTTGGATGCTTGGCTTCCAACCAAGATTGGGAACACTTTTTTAGTCGATTGGTGTTTCGGCGTCGTCGCCTTACTCAGCAGCAGTATGTCAATCATCATAGTCCAATCACATTTTACCAATCTTGGTTGAAGACTGCAGAAAATGTTGTGACCTACTGTAATCAAAACAGTATGACCGAATTGCTTCTGAAAGTTGTAGTGAGGACTGATCTCCTTAAAGTGGTAGACTGGTCATATCTGATCGTAGTGCGGATTTCGTGAAGCGCCTCCTAACAGCTACTTCAAGCTGTGGTTAGTCGAATTATCAGTTTTTGCAGTCACTGAAATAGTCAATATCGGCTATTAAAAGCACATGTTCGAATGGCTATGCAGCAGCGCCCCATAACGTAGCTATTTCGTCTCTGTGCGAATCGCACACCTCCGTTGTGCCAATAAATGAGGATTTGACATATGTTCCATCTATAAGAACGCCATAGGATTTATGTCCTAACTCCACCATGTATCATTTCTAACTGCTGCGGCGATTTTTTAGGATGAGAATGTCAAAATTCGATCTCGTCCGATGATGAGCAGACCACATAAATCAGCTACTCCAGCAGACGTGTAAAAGACCCGGTTTATGGAGCGGGGTCAGGACACGGAGTATCATGCTTGTGCGTAAATCACCATGGCTCGTGTCGTGAGCGACCGGTTAAGCTGTCGGTTCAGCCTGATCAATTAAGGGATCATCAGCCAGGTGCGAACAGCAACTGGAGCATATCAACCGGCTACCGTATAATAGAACAAGCCTCAAATGGGAACCTCGCAGCCCTGTGCGCATGAATTCCATGAAGCAAACGAAGGGTTCAGAGCTGTTCAGCGCGTGAATCAGGATGAAAGTAAGCGTATGGGAAACGGGTTCCGTTCCGAACATCTTTGAGGAGGAGCTTAAAGACCGAGTAGAGCTTGCCAGTAGGGTAATATAACATTGCATAGTCAAATTCTTTCCGGATGGATGAGAGTGCTGTCACGGTCACAGCATCGCCTTAGCCCCATACTTGTTCTTATCGCGAGCATCTGAACATTCAATTGCTTAAAATAGACAAAAAGAACTTGACATCGTTGTGAATCATAAAATGATACAGCAAAAAATAACAACATTTTGTAAAAATGACCATCGGCTTCTGCCCTTTTGTCCAAATCTTTGGACCTCATTCGGAGTGAATAGTATGCTGGAACCTTCATTTAGCGTTGAGAAAATGGTGGGCTGGGTTCAGTCGCTATTCGAAGAGATCTTGTTCAATAACTCTTACTGTGATCGCAGTTGTAGTGACGACATCAACGATCACGACCATTTGCATTAAATCATACAAATCGTGGTTCAGCTGTTAGGTAACCGGTACATTTTATCAAGCATCATGTGTTCCATTTGTGTCCTCTCTGAGATCTTCCGAGGTGTTCGCATAGATAAAATAATATTGTTCGCGGTGGTAATGGTGATAGTGGGTCAAAGTGGTTGGTGCCACTCTTTCTAGTTCTGTTCAGAATCATGGTGGTATGTGAATGCGGTTTGGCTTGCGGGCACCACTCGATGCACAGTTCTGTTCTAGTACCAACCACTCACCCTGCAGGGTGGGAGACTTGATCGGCCTAGGCGGGCATTGATGCAGGATTTGAGTGTGTGCAAGTGAGAGTGTGCACTCACTGTCATTGCACCACTTCCGCCCAACAAATTTGAGCTATATACAGGGGGTGCCAAAAAAAAAGTAATTTTGCCCACGGCTCACATCTGCCAATTTTACAAAACGTAGGGAAACGAAAGAGATAAAGGTATTGGGGCAAAACATTCCCGAAATGTTCCTCTAAAAGCAGGAACAAGCTGTGGCTCCTCACATTCATGTTCATAAAAATATGGAGGTTTCATTCGGCGCAGTCGGGCTTCGGAGTACCTACATTTAAAAATTCGCTAAAAACAGTGGAGCCAAGCTCCGTGGTAGGTCTTTTGTGGGAAGCTTCCTGAGGGTTGACCCTTCGGTTCTTGGAAGTCACAGAGCCCCTGCTGCTTGGACAAGGCTGCTATGATCCAAAGTATCATTTTCATGCCTCAAATCCGCCTCCGGAGGGGTTTCAGTGGTAGGGGAACGTTTTGGCTCTTGGAAACGAAGGGCGCTGGGAACCCGGGAAAAACGCAATGTTAAAGAACACCATCCGGTATGAATCCCCTTAGGTACCAAGATTGAACGGACGTCAGCAAGGTTGTGAAAGAGGGCGAAGAAATTTCGGATTTCGCCCAGTTGAGGTGATACATCTTGTTCAGTCTTTCCTTGCTCCCGTTTCTGCTCGTGCAGGAGGCTGCCACGGAGTATAGTGATAGAGTTGGGTCTGCTCTTGATTCTGGAGATGAGAATACTTCAATAGAATTTACTGTAGTTTGGCTAAATGGGGTCGAAAGTGGAGGAGACAAAATTACTTTTTTTGGCACCCCCTGTATATGTAATACCCATTTCTATCTTTTCATCGGATGGCGACATGCTGCTCTTGTTTGGGCTGCACTAATCTTGAGAGGTTATAGAAAGTGTTGAGTGGGTCAATACACCTTCTTCATTATCATAAACTGAGAAACAGCAAGGTGTTAAATCAATATATAATAGTAACTTCAAACTAGCACCTGGTAGTTGAACCTAGTTCTGGTTTCTCAGTACTTTCAACAGCTCGTTGATATATAGCCTATATACATGTCTCCATCGCTCTAAAACAATGTGAAGTCCTTACCAAACGAGATGTCACTCAAGCATTTCTGTAACCGTTCATAGGGCTTTGAAAAGGCTCCTACTAGAAATAAGTGGCATTTGCCCTGAGGCAAGCAACTTTAAGGCAGGCCACATGATGTATAAAGGAGAGGTATACCAAGTGTTAAGGATGGAAATCGAATTTTGAGACATCACCAGCCCGCTATCATTGATGTGGCTGTGAGGACTTTTGACCTCGCTTAAGAGCCCACTCATTTCGCTCTACAGTCGACCTCGTCAAACCTCCCACGCTTACCTGCGTCGAAACAGAAGAATCGCACACGCGCAATGCCAGTAACATAAAAGCGGCTCCGCAATCACTTGATCATCGGCGCCAAGGAGGGAGTAAAACGAGAATTATTGTTACTGCCTTAATCGCTCAGATCAGGCGCCATTTGGTCGGAGGTGGTGAAATGAAACCGTTAGAAGGGACAGATCGATCGGCGACAAGCAATAATACCGACTATCCTTCAGTTCAGACGAGATAAATATAATACCAAGAGAAATAAGGTCATGAGTGAAGGTTTGCAAAGGAGTAGCTCCTGCGGATCGCAGTCTTACAGATGCTGATGGAATTTTATACTGTCAGTGTATTTTGGGTATACGACAAGGCGACAATAAATTCTCTCACCAAGAATGCATCAGGAATAAGCTCGCCAGTCAAAACGGACTCAGTGCTGGCGACAGAATAAGACCATCCGTGCCTCCCACCACTTTTTACTTTTCGTACTGATCCTAGAGGCATGCAGTAACGTGTTTGCAATAAGGTGCACTTTCATTCACGTACTGATTAAAAAAGTTGAGAAAACAACAGAAGTCAACAGTGATGGCCATCCGAACGACGGCTAAATCTTAAAAAAGGAGAGACGATTGTGGGCTAATAAGTTGAATTGAACAATTAATTGTGGATCTGCACTCGCTAAGCTAACTTCCGCAGATGGTTGTTCAAAGGACTTTAGCTAAATATGAGATCGGGTGTGTTAGTTCTGTTATCCAAAACAGAGCACTCGAGGATAAAAGCCACAGACATGTAGAAGATCCAGATTCACAGATGCTGATCTTCTTCTTCCTATTATACGGAATAGGGCAAGTACCATGGTGCAATCGGCTATCTCTATGATGCCATATTTAATTCACACATTGGTCACTTTTTCAATCCTCGCAACGGTTTTTCGCTCTCCTGATCGACTGTACCAACTTTCAGATGGTCAACAAGATCTATGAAACACAACATCTGCAACGCATCAAACTCATGGCCATAATCCAAGGAAAGCATGAACAAAAAGCCATTTTGTTTCATCAGTTCAATCCAATTTTCTTAAAAATTCACAGTATTCCACAGCCACAGAGCGATAGTAGGGCTGCTACCACCGAGAAAAGGAGTGGAATCTACGGCAATAGAAAGAGACAGTAGAAGGAAGATAGGATGAGCTCAATAGTTTATTGAGTGTGGAAACTTTGAGAAAGATGTGTTAGAGAGAGAATTGCGGAGGCGACTGGGGAGTGCTTGAACATCCGTAAGTGGCTGTAGAAAAACTGATATTGAAGCGTTCTCCAACAATCTTCGCTTTCAAACTGTGCCTTATCAGTACGTCCAAAGGAGGTCATTCGCTTAGCAGGCAATTTTCAAACTGTAATCATGGTTCTGAGTTCATGTTACACATAGAGTTAAGGAAAAATAGTTATGAAACCTGTAGAAAGTAAAGGAAAGAAGGATCGATCGGTGAGGATGCGACAAAGGGTCTGCAAACGGCTAGCGCAAAAAGCGAAAAGGGAGGTCACAAGCGATGCTTCGAGAATCGGGTTCAGATGCCCTTTACGTATCAGTCAAAATGGGCTAAACAGATTCCACTTAGAAATATTCTCCTCAGACAACAGCAACTGACTGAGGAAGTGATTGTTACGACACGGCAATTACAACCCACTTGTGCCGCGATCTGCCAGATGATTGAGCACCCATAGCTGAAAGATCGACGCGAAGACAGTCCGAGCGGAGACCTGTGGGGAACTACGAACTAGAGCTTTCATCGTTCTAATGAACTCGTCAATGGATACGAATTCGGAGCTTGTGAATGAACTCCCTTGAAACATGGCATTTTGACTTAATGAGTCTTCTAATGCCCTTTCTTAAAAAAATCCATGATCCCAATTTGTACTGACAAACATTTGCGAGAGTTGAGTTGGATATAAACCAAGCGAATTCCACGTTTTGCGAAATTTAATCGGAACGCCAACTTCAGCATTACTGAAGTTTGCAAAAAGCTTAGTAAAAGGCAACCTTTTCAAAATCAAATGCCACATGGATCATGTCTCGTCACACTCAAGTCACTCAGGCTAAACCTCACAAAATCAACGTCTCAATAAAATACAGTCACTTTCAGCACTGTTACAGCTGTTCAAAACTACATGTGTGATTTCTTCTAGAGCCGAGGTTGTGGGTGAGATTTTGCAAGAGGGGCGGGGATCTGATCATATTTACAAAGACCAAGGCCACATCAGAGGTCATGCTTCGCCGCGGATTGTCTACGTTACGCAAACGGAAATTAGCCGAGGAAATTAGAAGGTAGATGGGAGACGAAGAGGCTCGAATGAGGTGCTGAAGTGGATGAGGGATCATCAGCCCATGGTCAAAGAGAGGATTAGTCAAAAACGAAAGAATATCCCGTAAGCCGTTGGCGAACCTCGCCATGAGACCGGTAATTTTACTGCTATCACGGGGCTGGAAAAGATCGTTTAACACGGAGGAGGGAGCCCGTTATCAGAAATGGAAGACGGTAAGAGATGATTCAAAGAAGGTCGAAGAAGTCCCGGAAGAGAAAGCTTTCGAAAGGAGTTGTGAGTAAATTGAACGTGGAGCTTGTTTCTATTAAGACAGTGTGACTGCTGATCTGCAAAAAGAACCTCCGAGCTCAGAGTTCGGGTCAATCCAGACGATATGAGATGGTGAAGAAATTGATTGACGTCTACATATATATGTAACTTATGTGTGGCTGAATTGCTCCGTTCTCACCGGAAAAAAAACCTTTTCGTTGTTGTAAATGGAATAATTCGTGCGGGTTGGAACCATGGAGGGCCTTCAGGAAATAAACACAAATAGTGTTATATGGTAATATAAAGAAACGGGATAGTATGCGCAAATGCGAGATCAACCAGCAGCTCCAAAAATGTAAGATCCTTCGACGATCTCGCGTTTAATCGAAGTTTGTAGGTCAGTATTGAGTGATTAGCGCAGCCAAGTTGTAACTAAAAGTTTCCGAGATGTAAGGATGCGCCTAAGTGTCCATTGTGCAGATGGAGGAGTAGCTGGCCTAAAGGTGGCCGCAATAAAACCGTGTGAAGCACTACACGGACATCTACATATTCAAGCTATCCACTCAGGCACCGGCCACCTAACAGAAGAGTGCTATCTTTTCACAGTTACGGCACATGATTTTTTATTTCAAGAACTTATTACACATTCTCTTCTTTTCAGTGACAGCCGGAATTCCATTAGTCAACTCATAAAATTCGACGATATGAGGTAGTACAGAAATAATGTTGCTCCTATGCAGACCCGTCTAAAATCAAGTTTTCGTGCAGGCAGCTGAACAGATCCGAGATATACATCGCCTCCTGCTGGATAGACTTCCATCGTTAAGCGAAAGGTACAGCCGGACAATACAGGTTGGGCCATGGATAAAATTTTATGACGAGCATGAACTTGGATTGCAACATTTCAGCTTTTGAAAGTTCATTAAAATCGTTGCAATCTGCTTAAAAAAGAGTCAAGACTGGTACAAATAAGGAAAGAAAAAATCGATTATGGGATCCGCAAATTATTCCATAAGCGACTGTTTGGGTTCAAGAAGGTCAAATACTCCCTCTGTCAAGAAAAAACCACACGCAGAGAGGAAGGCACATTTCGAGGCAAAAGAAGTTTTCCATGCTATTTTTAGGATTCTACGCTAGTCTGTGCATCAGGACTTCCCAACTGGGTCATCGGACCACGTCGGTCAGATCTCAGCGGTACACGTCCCTTGCTGTCCAGCTATACTGAGTCAATCCACAAACGAATCGGAACAATTTACAACGGCACCATCGAAGCACAAGTCGCGCGCAATGACCGGACTTGCATGACCCGGTGACCAGTTGGACACAATCTTCAGTGTGTGGGGTTTCCGAAAAATGAGCACCTTGCTTCAGGCTTCTCCAGAAAGTGAGTGCGTCATTGACCGCATGTCACTTCACGTATCATGGATCCGCATGGCCTCTGGATAATGCGAAACATTGCTAAACTCGTCCGCAGAGAATCATATGTTCGAATTACGGTCCAATGCTCAAACTTTTTGGCCATTTCCTTTCGATTATCTTCAGTGTAGCATGCCCCTATAGGCTATCACTGGTTTTACCTTCGACAGGTATCGGAGCAATCGAACTGTCCCCCGCGTTGCCTTTGAAACCCTCACAGCATCCCTCAGCAAGTATAGTCCTATTCCGCTGTGACGATGTGCTGCAAGGATGAATCAAGGTTCTGTTGAATAGAAGTAAAGAACACATCAAAGGTTTGCACAGAAAATTCCCTAGAAGGGAAGAAGAAAGGGTGAGTCAGCGACTTCACTGGTGAATATCAGGGTTACGAAGGTAAAAGTAAATAAAAAAGTCACGTATAAAATAACTCCAGTCAACAGTGTTGAGAAGGTGTGGGTTGAGAAGAGCTCCAACCACATCTTCTCATTTTGCGAACCCATCGATAAATCCTTGAAAAAGTAAGCTAATAACGCCCCTGGGGCTGTCAGTGCATGAGGCGGTTTGCGCTAACCTTCGACAAAACTGCCAGTCCCCTCAGTCAAGTGACACGGTCCTGCAAACATATGGCATCGCCTGATACTGACGCTCCACACACGCTAGCTTTATGTTATTTAGATATCGCAAGACGACGGATCGTAAGGATCGCTCGTGGAACGTACGCGCACGCAATTGTCGCTCATTAGACATTAATGACGACGTATGGTTATGTGACGTGACGTTCAATCATTGTAATGGGCACATCAGGAACCAGCAGAAGCCTGTAAGCTTAGGCGTAACTAATGTGATACCTTAGGTGTGCTCCTACGACAAGCTCATCAACAAAAAATATGCTAGGATCAAAATTACAAGTGCGTTCTAGTTCTTTGTCAGTAGAGGGAAAAACAGAACGAATTTTCGAAAACCCACGAAACAAAGCCCATTCTGTTGTCACATTCCCATTCGCAGAATTATAGGGGCACCAAATTTCCGCAACCTCTAGGGAGCTTTTGACAAGACGTACGAATGGTAGTTTCAATGATTCATTGTTTCAACACATATAAATAAGCGCTATTTCCCCTCATAGGGCCACGAGATCAATTTAGTTCGATGCCTACCTAGACCAACTGAGCCTTCATCATTTTTGGATGAGTGGATTGGTATTACATTTATTGAGAAGACAAAAAGTGATTTTTAGGCTGAACGAGCGTGATTAAGTAAATCACATCGCATCCCAATACCACTACGATTCTAAATGGAGAGAAAATTTGTGACCTATCCGCAAAATGGTACCTACCTCATACCGAGTATTTCTTTAATTTACGGAACATAAGGATGGGACTTGGCTGAACTCAGGAACACACATACACAGATGGTGGTGAACTGACCATGCAAACCATTGTGGATTTTAGGAAATTAATCTTTGTATCTTTGTGTTTGAAGCGCAGCCATATATCTCGTAGAATGCATCCTTTTTGAGTCAACATGGAAATTTCCATAAAAGTTTAGGGACGACTTCTGGTATCTGATGTGGCAAAGTGAGTCGTCGGTTGCTGAATTAGTATCATCACAATCCCCGGACCATCAAAACCGTCCGCTTTCGAGCTGCACATGGCACCGACGAAGACATGACATACTATTTATGTACATACGCAGAGCAGCTGTCAGCTTTGACTTCGAAAAATTGCCTCTGAATCGTTAGAAATTTATTGTTCATCCATCTCACCATATCTGTCTATGTAAACCATCTAATTCATCTCCCACGATTTAGAATTGCAATGGTGCGGTACAGATGAGGGCCAGCACATTGAGATTGCCGCAAAGTGGTAACGAGCCACACTATGAAAATTTCATTAGACAATGACCACCCAAACCCAGAATCCGGGAGCTATTGAAGGGGTGACCCCGGAAAACTAAAGCGGTAACGAAGTCTGCAGACGTCGCGCAATTAGTGCCGCACCTGATGGTGCAAACGACGTTCGACATACGGCCATGACGACACTTATCAGAGCGTAACGTTCGAACAAAGGATCTCAGAGGGGCCCGTGCAGATTCTGAAGCTTCACGGCTCTTAATAAGTTGTAGGTGAAAACGAAGATAGATCACGTTAAAAGGTGCACGCAGAAATTTCTGTCCTGCGTAGAAGTATAGAAGTTTTGAAATTTTGATACTGAACGATACGACATCAGATTCATTGCAACTCAAAATGATAACTGAATAAACTGAAATTAATAAGCAGTGTTCTAATTGATGAAACACTACCTGCTCAATCATAATACTTGCATGGATCATTTGCTTTCATTATTCCCTTCGTAAACTCGCCTGCTCAATCAGTCACGAAAACATTCTAAGGTTAGGTGCATGGCACGTCTACCAATCTTACTGTCATCGCAACCCCCAAAGACACTGGTCGGATTTGGCTGCCTCATGCTCATTTACGTCAATTTTTCATGGCCACGGCAATGTTCATGGATTTTGAGAGTCCCTTTACTCTATTAACTTGCACGTTCGAGATAAGAATTAGCCAACGAATCCTTCAGGAAGAAGTCACACCCTCTTCGGAAAAGCATCGTACTCGATGAAGCGAGACTGTGTGGAGAAAGAAGAAACGGATGTGGTGGTGAACCAGCGTCATGTTTTCCGAAAGTTCGCAGAAATTATGGAAAATGGGCCTTTGCGTTCGTTACCCTCTTTCGAGGAAAAAGGGCTGCACAGTAGCCATCATCTAAGGAATGCACTGCCATTCCCTCACGATGAGGGCACACAGACCCGGCCGATTCCTTCGGCAAGGTTTTTCGTGCATGTAACCCGACGCATTCAGGAGCCACGGTGCGACGTGGGTCAGAGAACCCGAAATGAGGTACTTTTTTAAGGAAATAAGGAAAGGTAGGTAATTTTTTCCCAAATCATAAGTCAGAAGCTGTGCCGAGCTGCGATCATGTACTGCTAACACGGAAATATTCACCTCGCAATGGCTCACGACGATACTCCTCTTATCGGGACTGGAGGTTCAGCAGTGAATCACCATTGAGAAAGAGGCGGATGCCACCTTCAAGATACTTGTGGTTATGGGGTCTTCACTGTAGTAGATTCTGAATCTTTATAAGGTTTTACCAACATCTGCGGCTCCAAAGCGTTCCGTCTTGCCTAATACTTCCTTGTTCGCATAAGCACTACCCATCCCAGCACTCCCTGGAGAAGTCTTTGTTGGAAGGGAAAATTTCAGAAACAGAATTCCTCGAACACGCGGGTTCGGGCTTGTTAAGCGGGTCTATTATTTCGAAAATAATTGTTGAATAACGAGAGGCACAGGCACACGAAACTTGGAAACCGGCTATGCTGCAATTTCAACCAAATTTAGCGACAAGACATTTTAGCGATAGCTAATGTGAAACACATGAAAAAAGGATTAACTTCCAGAATGAACCAAAGATTGAAAAAGAGTAAGGAAATAATTCTTACTCGACCATTTACCTGATGGACAGAACGCCGAGCACCTATCGATGGTGTTCCGGCGGGCGGGATGCGTAACACAGTTGGGCGGGGCTTCCAACCCAATCAGCCGGCTAGCCCCACCGCATAACCGGGAATGTATTCTGGTCGAGTCAATAGAAATACCAGAGAAAAGCCACAGCATGCTTTCGACCCGAATTCGATTAGAAAGCATCGGTCGTTGTCGTCGGGATAATCTTATTACAATGACTCTATCCCGCCAGTCTGCTGGTAACATTCCACCAAATGAGCTGCCGTAGGACTAAAGGAGGTTAGCGTGTAATTAGGAGTGCATTCCGGCTATTGGCCACAAGAGTAGTTGAGTCTCAACTCTCTTCGCACAAGGCAGAACATCAGAGAGGCTCCGAAAGGGATTGAGCAAGCAGGATTTAGATGGCACAGCGCATGAATGTAAGATAACAGGACTTCGGAGCAGATTTGTCCCATGCAAGATAAGTAGCACTGTGGTCCGAGGCGTCACTCTTTCTCCATCTCTCCTGGTTGTATTCCCGTCCGTTTCAGCGCCTTCTTTGAATTTTGATCAGGGAGGTGACCGATGTGATTCAATTCAACGACTTTTCGAGTCAAGGTATAAACATTTATCAAGAAGTAAGCGAGCAATCAGCCAGTAGCAGTGATAAATCTATCAAAACATGAAATATAAAAAATGCCAACAAAACTGCGATAATAAGGCAACAACCGAGAGTTAGTTCACAGAAGTGAGTCATGTGACAATGATAATCTCTTAAAACTCAACCGATCACAGGATAAACATCTGCAAAATTGCCAGATTACCAATTTCCTGAAGTTAAGAAAACAGTCCTTGAATATAACTGATTAACCCTCCTCTAAAATCGCTATTTTAATGCTATTTTCTCTAGATCTCAAAGGTCTTTCTTAAAACCTCCGCAGCTTCTTTGGTATGGTGTTCACCAATAGCCGTGGCCGTCCATGCCAGTTCCGGTCGACCAGCAAACACAGGCTGAATAAAAACTGTTCAGTTTTGAATGCTAACATTACGTCAAGCAAAAGTTGAAGAAACACTAGCCACTTAAAATGACCGAAAGTGCCTGAATTAGGAGACCAAGCGCATGACTTTTACAGTTGTAAAATCTCAGTTCCTTTGACGCGATTAACACTGCGACTCACTCACCCATCGATTTATTGCTGTCTATAAAACATGAACACGTGCCCTCAGCAATTGAACAGCAAAACAATTCCGCGAACAGTGAAAAAACTTGATCAAAGCGAAGCGTCGCAAAAATTTCGCACAAAACCTCTAGTACCTCTGCACTTCACAATAGCGATAAACTGAAAATACAGCCCGCCTCTTCAGGGCAAAAACCGGTCGAGGAACTGCGACAGATTTCGAATGAACTCTGTGTCGCAATGGAATATCAACATGTCCCATAACAAATTGATATTGAAATTGCTGTCATGGCTTTAAAAATGGTCCTCTTTTCAATCTTCCAGAACATTCTCTTGAAACCACTCTGAACGGACTCGTAGGCTACAAACTCGCGCGTAAATCTGCAATCCCCTTGCTGTACCAGCATAGTACTCATGTGTGAGAAAGAGTCAAACAATTGTGAGTCGTAAGGGAGTGTTGATAACTGTGAACAAACTGCGGAACAAGCTTTCATCATCTCCAAAGAAAATGGTGAATTTGCAGCATTCCTTCACGCGAAATAATTATCATGACGAACCCTTTGTGCCTTCATAGTTTCGAAGAGAACTTCCTGAACAATTTGCGTACTAACAAATGTTTCACACATGCTCCACAGTATTGACCTACTCATGTGTACGTAGAATGGAGATCAACAGGACCTTCAGCTTTGTGAAAAAATCCAGATGAGGTTAAAAGAAGGTAGACGGTGATATTACGAAGTCAGGGCTCGAGACACATACCCGATTGTTCTATAGAAGACCACTACCGCCTAACATTCTTTCTCCATCTCTTTCCATGTTAACCCGCGCTTAGAAAAAAATTATAGATGAAGTTCGCATACAAAGGACCATATTGCATTAATCTCTCCTCGAACTACTATAAAGGCCACAATCGTGAATTCGAAACCAACGACAGAACTTCACTGACCAACAAAACGGCGACGAAACTGTTGTTAGTTTCAACATTTTTTCAATATATTTCCACCTATTTATTTCTATTAGAATGAAAATTGAACTGTTTCCAACGCTCCAAGCTTTTCCAGCTTGAACAAGCAAGAGTAAGTACGTTAAAATTTGGATTTGACAAACAACTTCCAAGATCTGGTTTTAATAAATGTAAGAGCACAACTGACTCACCGAGATCCCCAAAGCATTCTCGAAGCGAGGGCGAACGAAAGACCATGCGCCTGCGTTCCGCGGTTCTTCTTGAGACCACACGAACTCTGAAGTTCGTCCAGATATATTGATGGATATTCTGCTCTTTATGAGGAATGAAACTCATAATTGGCTTAATAAAGTGCTTTACGGAACGAGTGCACTGTTAAAATCAGCGCTTCCATCTTTTCAAGCAAGTTTGACGTCAATAAATCGGCAGCATAAAAGTTTGCCCTGCTTGGACCAAATCTAGGCCTTACATGGAGAAAACGATGGGATGTCTCTAGCTACGAACAATGTTGCCTACCTTGCTTTGACCCTACCTAGGATCAGATCCTTCGACCTAAAGTGATGAGTGTATTAGCTCTTGTGTTCTTTCGTACGTTCGCCAAAATAACTGAGTGCATAGGAGCTGCAGGCTCCGCAAATGTCGCAGGCATGCCATCCCTCGGGGGCGTTCTCCTTTATCAGTGCCTATACTGCGTTCAGTATAGAAGAAAACGTAGTTCGTTGGGAAACTTCAATAAATTCAATAGAGGATCAAAGGTACTCGTTGGCGAGCGAAAGGATGGGAAAAAAGCTGCTTTTCTGGCTTACAATGGTCGCGTTCTTTTTCTTTTGCGAGGCTCTCTTTAGACTTTCATGGAATTTAAAAGCAAGCAAGTAGTTTGGTAAGTATAAAGTTTTTGAGATCCAGGCATACAAAGAAATGTCTCGTCTTAGGTGGAAATGATAACAGGAGCCGTGAAGTGGCGCAATGCATACTACGAGGACCAGTTAAAGGCAGTGATAGGGATGATTCGGGCCGAACGTGAAAAGATTACTGGATGGGAGAGCCGCGGTGCTCAGTAATTCGAATGTGAAAAAACGGAATGTAACGATCAAACACCTAAAAAATTAACCCGTTTCTCACTCTTGGTTCTCAAAAGGGGCGGGCAGGGCTCAATAAAAAGGACGGACTGGGACGAAAATGTCGGAAACCGTGGAGAAAAACACTTTTTCCATAGCTCAGAGGCGCTCCTTTCACCTGGAATTTGGCCAAATATGGTCTTCCCTGGTCCGTAGCTTTCATTTGTGTGACTTACATTGAGAGTTCTCATTACCCTTATTACCGCTATCACTGCCTTGGAACTGTGTTATTCAGCTACTGAATCACTCAACGGAATATACTTGAGTACATGCCTGTAAAAAGAAGACGAACGATCCCGTGGTAGTAATAAAAATTACAAGACTTTCCTCAGATGACACTACTGATCTCAGTTACTTTCAACCGAGCCTGTGGTTCTAGCTCTCACTTGGAAGTGCTACAGGGAATTGCGATTAATTTGATAGAAAACCCCTAATTTCAGCGTTTTCTCACAGCATATCAGTGTTTACTGACGCAAAGCGGACGACTTTTCCAACTCGTAGCACCCGTTGTCGTATCACTTGGCAGCACGTATAGCTGCTGATAAAAGGAGAACACCTCACGCAACACATCGTTGTATGCGTAACCTCTTGCCGGTCGTTGGTTGTCGGTGGCTTTGAACGGCATAATTACCGCCGTTTGATAACACCTTTCTCAAACAAATAGCTCAAACGTACGCTACGATGGCCAGATTAACAAGATTGCCAGAATGGTCATCGAAGGGGGCAAAAAAGCTGACAAGAACAGATATGAGTGGTTCATTGAAGCCTCTAAGCTTATGAACGCAATCAGGCTCTCTACATACTTATGAGTTGACCACAGATCGTATGGAATGCTTGGGTGAGAGGGTTAAGCCACGGGCAAAAATACAGGGTGGGGCAAAATTACGGAAACTGAATTGATGTCACCCAAAAACTTTATTTTAGTATGAATAAAAAATCAATCACTACCGAATTATTCCCCAGAGAAAACTGAACAAAAAGCACTATATTTTTTCGAGACAATTTCCATCTACTTCGACACAGGCTCGAACACGCTTCGGAAACGCGTTGACCGTGGCGTGGAGGTAGTCTTCATCCAACCTACCCCATGCTTTCTCCAATTCTGCCTCCAGGGAGTTGAGGTCGCGATGGTGTTTGAGCATGCCTTAGACTCGAGGACGCTCCATAAAGAGAAATCGTGTGGGTTGAGGTCCGGTGAACTGGGATGCCATCCATCAAAGGTGATGATCTGGAAAATTCCCTTTGCAACTCTACTGGACAATCCTGGCCTTGTGAGCAGGGGCACCGTCCTGTTGATAGCATCATTCCTTATTTCCAAAGTGCTTCTGGGGCTACGGTAAGAGTTCGATCTTGAAAATGTCCAAATAGTTGTTCGCGTTGACTCTGACTCCCTGTGGAACGAAGACCAGCGGTGAACGGAGACCACGCAGACGATCGCGCACCTTCTCGCTGTTCGCCTTGACCGTGACAGAAGTCAGTCGCTCACGTCCTGGTAGGTCGGAGAGGTTTTCTGATTCCGTAGACCTTCCTTGTTTTCGGCACGAGACTTCTTGGTACCGTTAGACGACGGAAGATGTCAACCGCACGGGATCCTTGACGGTGCATGTCGATGATGGAAGAACGTTGAGGGGATGGCGTCGTTAAGTTGGATCAAAGAAAAATTTTTTTGCGCTGGTTTGTAGAGAAGGTTGCACTGAATCGAGTAAAAACAAGCAAGAGCCTTTCAACTGCGAAAAGCGCCCCCGGGGTCAAAAATACCGCGCCCGCGCTTAGTTTCCGTAATTTTGCCCCACCCTGTAGAGAGACTGTGGAGAGAGCTAGCCCAACCCCACTGCCTGAGCACGGCAGCACCTTGGAAACTAGTGTTTGTCTCACCCTAAAGTCTGATAGATAAGTCCGCCCGCACGCGGTGTCGCGCGCGGTAGCGGCGAACGCAGGCGCAGTCTTCAAAGAACACAGAATCGCGATGCACCCTTCATAGAAAAAAGGACAGAATTGTAGAAACTGTTCATTCAACTTCTTCTCTAATATCTAAAAAATACCACGTATCAAAATCTTTGTTTAACCCGTGTAACAATGATCATCCATCTTAAGTTTTCTACGCAATCTCCATTTCATCGTAACAAACACACACTTTGAAATTCTCCATCTCATCTAACTATGAACCTTGGTTCAAGCCTTCACAAGAAGCTGTTGACAATAGTCTCCTCAGAAATTGAATAGAAACTGTCGCAAACTAAAGTAGCTACTTCTCCGCATTCAATCCTTTTCCTGATGCCGCTTTTGGTTTGGTATATCTGGCTTTTGTTGGGTCATAACAGGAATAAGGAAATGTTTTTATTCAACCGCTATTCCATCGCCAAAACCATCGTTGCACTGAAACCCTCGTTGAACAATGATTCTTCACTCATTCGTTCACCGTCCTCTTCCAACTGTGAAGTTTCCGTGTTCACCTTTCGTACAAACCCAACTTTATTTGCTACTCGCTTTTATATTAACAAATATAATATACAATACAATATAGACTCGTTATTAATACAATCCATAAATCATAGCCTCCTCAATTTCCTTCATCACTTGTTGGTTCTTTGAAGACTGCGGTCGCCTGTGCCGCGCGCGACACCGCGTACGGGCGGACTTATCTATCAGACTTTAGGGTAACTACATCTGTTAATAAAGGCTTGCCTTAGCAAGTGTGCCTTAGGCCTTCCTCATTAATTTCACAAAACCAATAAATGAAGACGACGATCCCAACTCAAACTAAATCTCAGTTGATTAGTCAGTCACACTGTTGATAGACCCATGTAGCCTATCTCTGAACTCTACACCCGAATAAATTCCTGTCAGTTAGGCTGGCATCACCTTCCCGCTTTGATCAAATGGAGTCCGGTTTGCTCATCACTATGCAGTTTCCTACCAGCACGAAACTCATTTGCATAATTGACACAAAACCCGCTGATTACTCAGTCTGAGGAGAATCGGGTCCATCGGCAAATAGAATCACATCACATTCATGGCCCTCGAATTTATGACTTTTTGTCGCCCATACAAGTTGCAGATAATTGTCTCATTTGACTGCACGAATTAGAAGGGGTTGAATCAATGTAGAACCTGAACTGTTCCTCCCAGTATCCAATGGTGAACATCACTTGAGCGCCTCATAAAACCTGATAAACCACACTCTATAAATCGACAAAGCTCCGGTTCAGTATTATTGTGCTCAACGTAAGCGACATCCTAAAGAAAACCATGTAGACGCCCTCTAACGCATACTTGATTCCCACGTGAGCTACTAGTCAAGGATTTTTGAGACCGCAATCAAAAGAAAATATGTATATAAACAATCGGAATTCTTACAGCTCGGACACTCGGACCAAACCATTAACGGCTCTCTCCAGAAGAAGTGATCATGATCAAGTTCACTTTACGATTTACATTCATGTATCCCAGGAAGGCTCATGTCAACAAAGCTTAAACGCACGACAAACCATTCTCTCAAGAAAGCGGTTATTCTCTTAAAACATCAATCGAAAAGAACCGATACAGCTACAAACACGAGTGTTTTCAAGGCTTCAGAAATATGAATCCTTGCTCCTAACATAACGGCAAAGGAAGATCTAGAAATTTTCCTTCAATTTCTATGCGTACAGTACCCATGCTTCTGTCCGTCATCACTATCGGCTCCTCGCTTTTCAAGGCCGCTCAGGTGTCGTCGGCGATGCTGGTTCGCGTTTTTTATGATCACCGTTTTCGAAGCAGTTAGGGTCCTTTCATTACCTCGTAAAACGGCATCAGCACCTGCGCACCTTACAATAGATATTCGAGCGACCGTAACCTCTCGAGGGCTGCGCGGTGACGCACCCTCTGAGCCGACGAATAGGTCGTGGAAAGGCAGAGACGCACACCTGCAGAGCGAATAAGGCGACTGCGCTCACTCGACTGCTATTCTCAAGTGATCTCAAGCACCGAAAGCCAGCTGTCTTGTCGGAGCCATGACAGTGCTTGTTGATACTATCTAAGCACCTAAGCTAGGTCACTAATTGGTCAACAAAAGCTCACCAAAGACAGCACATTTTAAAGGATCAATATAATACGTTTGCAAAAGAGAATGAGCGACCGCAGTCAGCATCAGAAAAAGGGATCCTCATGGAGCCTCTTTCATGATGTGAAATAATTGAGGAAAAGGCCACAGAGAAAGAACTTCAAATATAGAAATTTTAGACTTCTATAGTAGGTAGAGAACCAGCTGTGTACCGAACCAGCACTAGGTAATGATGATAGTGCCGCCACCCTTGTTTACATGTGATTTTTTATAATTTCCACTTCCGATATGCTTGCCTGTAAGATCCGCTATGTATAAAACGCCTCGCCTGTCTGCCCACTCGTCTCACGAAATTGGGCATAACATGAAAAACAATTTGTGGAGGTAGGGACAAGTTTGGGATGGGTGGGGCATGGTGTAAAGAGCACACAGGGCATGGGACAAGAAACAAAGAGCACTACGCACGCAGTAGTGTGCACTAGTCCAACTGGTAAAAAATAATATAACAATCACCATTATATGTATTCGGTTACCATAATGACTATTAATTGTCTCATATCAGTTGTTATAATATTTGCCGAAAATTAAAAGAAAAAGCTTCAAAAGGACGTAGTGAATTACTCAGAAGAGCTCAACGCGTCAGCAACATCGCCAAAAACCTACTCGTTGCCTTAGGATACCGTTGGAGTGCTTCTCGCAGATCCTGCACAGGGAAGGGGCACAGGCTTTCGAGACGAATTATCGCCACCGTATCCTTGAGACCACGTTCGTCACGTTCTTTCTCAACAGCGATCCAATGCTTGCCAGAGGTCAGGACTATCTGAAGAGAAATGGAAAGCATAAAAGTTCACGAATGAACTGGGACATTCATCGAGCAAGCCTAACATCTTAAAGGCACACCTCGCGAAAAATTATGGGAGCTATCGCGCGTGTTACAGGATGTAGAGGCCCTGGTTTAGCCACCAGTGAAGAAAAATGAATCAAAACCCCTCACAACCACCAAAAATAAAGCTCTCTGCCATCGGTCCCTGTACGAGTATGGGAGATTAGAAAAGAGTTTTTGCGCAATGATATCGCGCAAAATGCTACGATATCACCTGTTCTCCCTGTTGAAGCTACCTTCGCTATTGATATCGCTGACTTTCCCTCTTGTCTGAGCCAGGTGTGATTCGGCTCGATGGGCTCAACTCGGCTCAGGTCGACCAGGCCGTGTGCGGCAGGGGTGAGCAGTGGCGCCGCAAAAAGGGTGCCATCTTCACAAACATTCAAGGGTAGACCTGCCCTCAAAAGGTAAGGACCACTTTGATTATCGCGTGGTGTGCCTTTAAGGAGTCCCTGCGAATCACGATCCCATTTAGGATAGCTCTATCTCATTCTGCGGAAAACCACACACGAAGTTCAGTTGTGTGGTAGAGAATCAAGCTTAGTGCTACTCACCTTGGTAACCTTTTCTGGTTTACAAGTGCTATCGTCGATCACATTTTTAAAGTGCGTTCCAGGTGCGAACTCGGACAAAGACGAAGCGGCCTGAATGATGCCACGATGGATGAAGTCAATCAATACGATTAATAGCAAGGAGATCTACCCCTAGTGATATTAGTGAAGACAGTCAGTCACGTCATGTCACCTCACCCGACCTTAACACTACTCACTGTTATCTCTTCATTTATCAGATATGTATGTCTCTGCAGTACCTTGTAGCGACTGTATTAACCTACTAAACAACTGTTAGTTTTTGATAACTGCTGATTTTCGCCGCAGCCTGCGATGTGAAAGTTGTTACAAGTATACTGAGTAATGGGCAAAAACTTCGGTCTCGGACGGGACCCGAACCCGCACTCCCTGCTTTTCGGGCATACAGTAGCGCTCAAAAGTCTTCGGCCAAAACTCTTTTGTCATAACTTTTTTTCTACGTGACCAAATTTGACAAAATTTCAATATGTGATGCCTGAACTATTGCCAACATTTCCTTCTACTTGAGTGCCGCTTGACACTTTTCATGGTTTTTACAAGAATTTACTACAAGACCACCCAAAAAAAGTAAAGGGTTTGGTCAAGGGGAACGGCTTTCTTTACAGAAACAAAAGAGCAGGCCTCAGAGAACATTAATATATTGTAGAAAGACCACAACTTTCGATGACAGCGGCACAGCGGGACGGCATAGTGATGGCACTCCAAAAACAAAAAATTTTATATAACCGCGTAACCTACACCGTTGAGCGCCAAAATAGTATATTAAGTATGCAGTGTATCCAAGTACAACATACTAAAATTTCTCTTAGATCGGTGCAGTTGCAAAAAAGTTACAAGCGAAAAACCCCAAGTGAAAGACCACTTCACCGAAGACTTTTGAGCGCTACTGTAAGTGCTGATCCATTACACCACCGATAACCCTTTCACGTTCACACAGCTTCTAAATGGCATATTGACCGTAGATTATCAGCACTCAAACGCATAACGCGCTGAGCAGGTTGGCTAATATCGGCATCGAACCATGAAGCTGAAATTTTTAGTGAAAACTGATCTTGATATCTAATTAAGCTGAGTTGAGGTGGAAGGGGTCTCGGTAGTGAAATGGATTAGCACATATACCCGGAAAGCATGGAGTGCGGGTTCGAGTCCCGTCCGAGACCGAAGCTTCTGCCCGTAACTCAGTATACTTTTAATAATATTTAATATCTGCTCATCTCTGTTGCATATAGTAATCGCAAGTATTGTGACAACGTGTACGAATCCGACAGCAGAAGGCTCGCCCATGTCTATGAAAGAGAAAAATGTAAAGCGTAAAGTACTTGTTGTTCGCACTTCTTGAACATTCTTCTCTGCGAAAATGTAGAGGTATTTGGAAGCAAACAAAGCCTACACATTGAAATGAAGCCGACTCCACCTCAGTTCGAGGTTTTCATTCCTTCGAATGAACCACGGGTGTCACTTACAGAACCGCGCGAGAAAGAAGCTTTAACTTCGTCGAGATCCGATCTTACCGACAATATGTAGTTGTAAGCGGCGACTCCACTGTCTGTGTTTGAGATTGCTTAATAGAATGAACAATCTACACAGGGCAGCACTTCTATAGGCTTCATGAATACTTTCGCCTTCCCGAAAACTACAGAGGAACTTGAAGGGCAAATAGCGCTAATAACATCAAAGAGTTATCAGTTGACCGCGAACAAACCACAGACGACCGTGGTAAGTCACTGATACAGCTTCGCTTCACCAATGCAATTTGAACCAATAGTCAAACCAATTTTTGTTCGCACTGGTACACTCAAGGCAGTTCTCGGATGGAAAAAAATAGAACAGCGAGTCAAGAAAATAAAATTTTATGGCCACTTTCCAAGGACGGAATGTAGCCGTGAAACACTCCCAGAAAAGTGCAGGTAATCAAAATTATGGGTTCCTACGCAGAAAATTCACTAATATGTACAAATGCTCGAGGCTGCACCTACCATGCAGTTGTTACTTGTACCTTCTGATCGAACGATTCAAGTGGGATAGACGTTCTATAGCTCCTTCTTTAGTGTGTGTGCCGCAGTTGCACTCGTCTAGTATACATATAAAGCCAGTAAAGGGACTGCGACGCAACGCAGAGCATCCTCTTCGAAGCCACATTTCAAAGTTCTAACAAAGGCCGACGTTGTCGCGTTTCACTAAATCGGCAGCTCTTAAAGGCAATTCTCCTGTTGTCTTTATCGTTTCCCATTCGGACAGCCGTGCTTCTATGGTGTGAACAAAGGCGCCAATGAAAAAGAAACGACCAAGCGGTACCACTTTGATCTGACACCCGTCGTCGAATAGTGGCGACGCTAGGGCAGACCGCAGATCCACAGTCTAGGGTTCATTGGTAGAGGCTCTTCGCAATAACAGGAAGAGTACGAGGGCTCCAATACAATGAGATGCGATGATCAGCTGATGCACATCAAACAAGCAGCGAGCAATTCTCACCACATTTGATTGGTAACGAATGTGGCTCCACACGATAATATGGAGTGTTCGGACAGAAGGAAAAATGTGCGGGGAGACTTTATCTACCTTATGACAGCCACCGGTTCAATTCATTGTTGAAAAAAAAGAGAATGAAAACGTGATAAAGAGAATGAAAACGTTTCTTTCTCTGCGATGATTTAAATCGTCAAGGTATAAGGTATGTGATGAAGTCCCGTCCACTATCATCATCCTGCTGAGCGAAGATTTCATTACTGAGAAATGGACCCTTCCCAAACCCTTCTGCATCCTTGCCAGCACCTAAAGACGAACTTCCTCTAGACGAAACAAGGAATAGCGCATAGAAGATGTTTACGAAACCATCGCGCCCTTCACAACTGTTACTAAATTTTCTGGTGATTTTAGAAATAAAG
Source organism: Trichostrongylus colubriformis (assembly GCA_963978905.1). NCBI lineage: Eukaryota > Metazoa > Nematoda > Chromadorea > Rhabditida > Trichostrongylidae > Trichostrongylus > Trichostrongylus colubriformis. Next base: position 29,854,593 of record OZ022258.1, read on the forward strand.
GAGTGGCTCAAAGCAATCCTTGAGCATCTTGAGACTCTGCCATGTACAGTGAACCGCGCTTGAGACTCTGCCATGTACAGTGAACAGCGCCTTACGGGTGGGGGTCGAGAAGTCGAACTCCGCTTGCGGCGTCGCACTCGCGGTGCCGTCAGTACGAGACGGTTGGAGTTCCGCTCAAGACGCAATGGGCTGGTACGTGAGGGACCTTTAAAGATTGCACCTACTTTTAGCAAATTAGAATTCCCTAAGAGTGCAATATGTACTCTCCATCGTCCCTCAGAGCTAATAAAGGCATAGCTATGACCGCTTCTATTGTACTTGAGGTGTTGTTGATCGTTGTGTTATCTTGATAGGTTTCGTCAACTTTTAATGCTTCTGAGAGAACTTCTATGGACCACTCACTGCAGAATGAGAGAGAATAACATTTAAGTTACCTTTTATATTTCAGTTCTCTCAGAAAGCTTAATAACAAAGGCAAATAGTCGCCCGCGCTGAAAATAGGTGCAATCTTTAAAGGTCCCTTACGGTACCAGCCCATTGCGTCTTGAGCGGAACTTCAAACGACTCGCAATCGCCGCGCCTTTCGCCGCGGGCGGTCGCGCGGACATTCGACCTATCGACCCCCACCCGCGTCCCACACAGTGAATTTTTGTTTTCTTTTTCCACTTACTTTAGGTATGAATTTCGTTTGCTCAGTCAGGAGCATGAAACGATATCCGAAAAAAGTCACGACAAGATGGAAAGAGAATTCGTGAAAGAGTATTTACCTTTGGGTGTCGCAGAAGGATCTTTGGTGCCACAACGACCAATGGTTTCCTGTAGTTTGGAATCACCTGTAAGTACAGAATCTTAAAAGGAGTCGGAACGCAAGTATCCAAAGAATCCTGGTAGCCGTTATTTCAAAAGAGATCAATCCAACGAACGGAAATAGACGAGGAACGTCCAGTAGTGTTTCGTGTGATTGCTTACACATACATATGTGTAAAAAATTATCTTTCATTGTTTGAGAGCATGAGTGATCGTATGGGCCAAGAAGAGACGCGATTTGAGCTCTTACCAACGCCCTAGGGTGGCTTGCAGAGTTCTTGTAAGAGGGTTCTGTCCATAAGTGAAGTATGATGCCTCAAAACATTTTCAAGCTACTTTTCTTTTCAATATACCACCAGATTATCGTTCTAGCTGCAAATAATATGCAATGTGAAACGAGACGCGCATTATTTGACTGCAGACCTTGAGGCTCAATGGGGTTTTAGATAAAATGTATGAGGATCTCATCCACATTATTGGTAATACACACAATTATCCGGTGCGTAGTGGCTCGCCAGAACCAGTTTACGTTCTGGTAATCGTAGTAAAAAATAAAAGAAGCCCATACCTGCTGACTTTTCGTTTTTATCCCATAGTTTCATGCATATTCATCAACGCTGGTACTCTTCGATAGATATCGCTTCCCGGGGCTAATTGATGAATTTCGGAGGTCTCTCTATACGTGGTTACGGTGCAGCGGACCAATGACAGGGCTATTGGTGTTCGCCGGCTTCGCTGTAGATCGTGCCATGCATGAGGTTTCCATCGACCATCCATCAGATTAAAGAGCACACTATCCCCGTGGCCGACTTGGATTCGTGCACTGCGAACAAGGCATCAAGTATCGACCTCGCACCATAGTATAAGATCTGAGCGTTTCGCTTTGAAAGCTTGACACCTTGCTCACAGTTCACAATTCCAAGAAGACAAAGTGGTAAGCCTAGCCTTTGACACTGTATATCTATCGCGTTGTCCATGCAATATTCTCCTCTCTACATTATAGTCTTCAGCACTTGTCTAGAAAATTAATGTCTTACCTCGATTTCTGTTCGTGCTTCCTGTATTTTTTCAAGGTTTTCAAGAGAAAGATAAATTAAAAATTAATTCTGAATGTGAACCTACTTGGTCAGTTATATCACATTTCTCTTTACACTTTGGACCCACAGCCTTCAAAATTTCGTCGATACTGCCCACCTCAACGATGGACCAAATACGACCCCCCACCCCTGTCGAGGATTCCTCGACGGAGGCCTAACGCTGCACATCACCCGACTATATGAAAGACATTGCCTTCTGAATGATGATAGACCTTAAAAGAGTTGGCTTCTCAGCTCGAGTTCATGAATAGGCTGGTTAATTCACCGGATTTTTTTTCTCAAATCTAAATCTCCATAATGGTTGTTAATCGGGGTTGAACGGATGAGAACGTCAGTTTCGCCATACTCATAGTTAACTGGTTGGCGCGCTGTACCGATAACCTCAATTATTCAAAGACATGTCCGTTACCCGGACAAACTCATCCTAAAAACTTATTTTGTCACGGGATTCGAAAAAAGCTAACAACTCCTATCGCGTTCTGAAAATATTTAGGTTCACATAACATTTCGTTCCAAGCAACTCAGTATGCGTTTACGACTGAATGGCTTAAAAGAAATAAGCAAGAAAGGCGCCGTTTGGGGCAATTTCGGTAGATTGTGGAATAATTACGGTTGTGGAAGTTGAGGTGTTTACTAGAGCAACAGCAGAGGAAGGGCGGAATAAAGCGGTCGAGAAGCCGAAAATGGTGACTAGAAAACCCTCCTCATCCCCTCTTTCTCTCTCCATCTGCATCACTAGCCGCTGAAAGATAAACGCAGACGACGAGGGACTGACCAAGCCAGCCGCGAACTGGCAACCGTGCAACCCGCAAAACAGGAAAACGGAACCGCGGTAAAGACCCCAGGAACGCTTCCCAGCGCTAGTTTCGTCTCATATAACCTTTCCACTCGAATTTCCTCAACAGAATTCCGTTCTCATATCACTGTCTAACCCAACGGTGTCACTCAGCGGCGATGCGGCTGCATCCCATTTGTGTAGGTGGAAAACCGTAACCACCTCGAAAGCTACTATTACTTGAAATCAATGATCAACATTCTCAGTACGCCTTGCAATCGTCCGAAAGCTCATAATACGAAAAGGTGGCCAAATATGATGGTCGAAGGGACAAGCGAATCGATTTGCGCGTCAATCGATCGACAGAGAGAAGTAATTGTCACCATCTCCTCCTTACGTTCCTTTTCGCTATGTAAGTTTGTACCGTGGGATGTGTTCTGCAATTCAGGCACTGACGCGAAGTTCACACAATGTTCTGCTCAGGATCCATAATTTTACACGAACTTTCACTATTCGGTCGACTCTGGATGAATGGAGAGACCGTGGTAGTAATGACTTCAGCACCTCCAGCTTTTGAAGCCACTGAGCAGGGAAGAGCAGGGGTCCAACTTCGCTCGCAAAAACTCATTTATACTTTGCTTTGCAAATTTACTCCTCCTAACTCGCTTGAAAGCGACATCTCACAATTTTGGGTTATACTTGTGATCAGCATTCAAGACCCTATCCATACACCTAAGTCTCAAAAGTTCCAAGGGAATTCAAAACTCTTCCCTAAAGAAACCAAAAACATACACGCGGCTTTCTCGCCTCTTTTTCTTTTCTGGAAGGTGTACTCAATAATGCCATGCTATCATATACAATGCCGATCCATGTGTGCTACCACAGCATATGTAGTCAGAGCATCACAAACATGTTAGCTTGTCCCCAAACAAAAGCCGACATGAGACTGCATTTGTTTAGCTGCTCTTCGCAGGCCCGCAAAACCTGAATTAATAGAGACTGCTATACAAATTTCCACCTCGTAGAACCCGCAATAGTCATGGGTAAAATAAAGATTATGGGGGACAATGATAGTCATGAAATACCGCACCGTCATGAGCGCGACCAATATGTGCCAAGCTTCCACCTTCTACAGGCCCGTTATAGCGTTCGAAGGGGGGCTTAACCCATGCAATCATGTACGAGCTAGTCAACTACAAAGGGTGCCAAAAAAGAGTAATTTTGCTCGCGACTCACTTCCGCCAAGTATGCAAAACAGACGGTAAAGAAAGAGATAAAACTATGTGGTTAAAATATCCTTGAAATGTTCCTCTAGGAGCAGGAGCAAGCTGATTCTTACCACTTTCACCATCATGAAAATATGGAGTTTTCAGTCGGTATAGTCGGGCTTTAGAGCAGCTACGGCATCAGGGTCCGCCTCAAACAGCAGAGCCATCTTCCATGGTGCATCTCTGGGAAGCTTCCTGAAGACTGACCCTTCGGTTCATGGAGATCACAGAGCAGCTATGATCCGAAGTGTCACTTTTCATTCCTCAAACCCCCTCCGAAGGGGTTTCAGTGGTAATGGCATGCTTTGGCCCTCGGAATCGAAGGACGTTAGGAGCCCGGAAAACCGATTGTTCAAGAACACCACTCAATCCCCTCAATTGCACAGAGTGAACGGAGCCTAGCAAGATTGGGAACGAAAGTGACGTAATTTCGGATTTTGTCTAGTTGAGGTCTCACATCATACCTCGGCAGAAGCTCCCAATCCTTCTCGTGCAAGAAGGCTGCTACGGAGATTAGTGATAGTGTGATGTGTGTTCTTGAATTAGAGGATGGGAATGCTTTGTCAGAATCTGCTGAACTTCGACTGAAATAGAGTTAAAGGAAATCTCTTTTGGGATCGCCTGTACATATCACATCAGAACTTTCCACCCATCCAAGTCTGCAGGATCGTGCATTAATGGATGCTCGCCTGACACCAGAGAGAATTGCTTCTAAAGAATGTGCAGAGGCCTGCGACACCTGCCAACATGGCACTCTTCTATACCATCACCAGGACTGCACCATATCACGCTAGTCTGCGGTCAAATTCCGATGGTGAAATAATTGCATCAGGCAACATCAGCGATAGAGGTGGAGGTGAGAACTGGGGAAATACGTTTACTGTGAACAAAATTCGAGTTTTCAAGATACCATATGTGGCTATTTTCCGCTGAACAGCACCTTAGGGTCTACTTCGCAATCTCTCTCCACTGCGCTTCGTGTCACACCGTCGCCAATGATCGAATCCCTGCAAGGGCGGAGCAAGTTACAGGCTAGGTGGCTTACATGCCCGCCCTGGGCGTCTGCATCACCGCTCAGCGGCAAATGATGCAGAGGGCGAAAAATGAAGGGGTAATGAAAGGGCTTGCTCTCTGGTTTTCGACCGGATCATTCGGCTTTTTCTCTACTTTGACACTACCGAGCAACTCGAGTCCTATACACATTGCACAATTTGCCAAAATACCCCTGACGGTGTGTTCAAGCTGCAAATTATCATCTAGCGACTTGAATCAACTTCGGGAAGTAACAAGAGAAACTTGGAAACTCCGCCCACCTGTCTTCGAAGAAGGTGGAAGTATTGCGCCGACGTTGTTGGATTTGCTATCCGCAAGTTCACAATTTCACCATCAACCGGCATCTGATCTTCCCGAGAATCGCACAGTTGTAAAAACCTAGGAATAAAAGAGGAAATAAGGAATGTAGGCCAAGGTCTGCAATGTGTCCACAACCAGAAGGTAGAGTCCTACACGAACACTATTCACCGTTACTCACCTCTCCATCCTGCAAGTACTATGTTCCGGTCCGGCTCCATCTATACCATGAGGTAGCAGAAGGGTTAGGCCAGATTGTGTCAACCATTTACCTATATGTTGTAAGGTAAGCTGCTGAGAATGTACAATGCATGTTTATAACCGAACATTGAAAGCAGGGTGGTAACAATAAACCCAGGTGAAGGCGGTCAAGTGCTTATAAATCACAAGGATAGTTCTGGCACACGTGAGGAGTAAAGCGTTGATATTAAGGAGTTCATGTCGCGCCTTGCGGCGCTCATACGTCTTTTTTGAATTATACAACCTCAAAGAACATCTGATGACAGCAACTTGAAAGGTTTGACAACAGCCATATGATTTCTCAACGCGCCCTGAAAGACAACGGGAGGGGTAAGAAGAAAGTGAGAACTGGGAATACATGTTCTCTAAAAACAAACTTTCCACTTCAGAAGTGGTGATTTGTGGCTGAAATCACCTTTCCGCGGTCTACCACCGGCTAGTGATGAAAGAGGAGCGCGAGAGAGAAGGTGGGTTCACGGGTTCCTATTACTTTAATTGCCGTTCTATATCGTTCTTTCTCTGCTTACACTGCTCACAAGGGAGGGTCATCAGGTCAGTCCGGCCTTTTGCGATGGGATGTATACCACTGTACTCGTCTTGGGACGAGAAACTCAAATCTGCCTTCCAAATTTGCGAAACGATACTGTGAGCAAAGTTATGAAGGGTAGTCTCCCGACATGGTCGACTCTCTCTCTCTCGCATGTTCGCATGAGTGGACGTGGAATGCTAGCACACCAAGGTGAGTTGTGGTGTACTGGATACGATGGTTGTTTCACAGGAGATGGGTCGCAGGTTGGGATCCTTTGTGTAACTGCTCTTTTGCTTTTTCTCCCTTCGGCTCATATGAACCCAGAAAGTGCGTATTAGTAAGTATTTGAAAGGTTTACCTCTTCATTCAACATCAAGAGGTGACGAAATTTCACGTTTCCTGATTTATGCATTTTTTCAAGACTTTCATTTATAGAGGGCATATGGTGAATAGGAAATACAAGAATATTTGAAAACCAGTAATTTACGAACACATGTGGTATTCCTGCACAAAGTGGGCGAAACAGTACAACCTCTCACAGTGTACACAACGAATAAAGAAAAAATTTCCACACACACAGCAGTCGGAGCCCTCAACCACTTCAGATGGGAAACAATATTGAAGAGGTGTCTCATATTCGATTTTTGTCCGTGAATTTTTTGTCCGTGAAACGTGAAATTTTGTCCCCTCTTGATGTTGAATGAAGAGGTAAACCTTTCAAATACTTACTAAAACGCACTTTCTGGGTTCATATGAGCTGAAGGGAGAAACAGCAAAAGTGCAGTCGCACAAAGGATCCGAACCTGCGACCATCTCCTGTGAAACAACGGTCGTATCCAGTACACCACAACTCACGTTGCTGTGCTAGCATTCCACGTCCACTCATGCGAACATGCGAGAGAGAGAGAGAGAGTCGACCATGTCGGGAAACCACCCTTCATAACTTTGCTCACAGTATCGTTTCGCAAATTTGGAAGGCAGATTTGAGTTTCTCGTCCCAAGACGAGTACAGTGGTATACATCCCATCGCAAAAGGCCGGACTGACCTGATGACCCTCCCTTGTCAGAACAGCTACTTTCGTATTCCGTAATCTGCCAAATTTACCCTTTCCGTCGTCTTCAAACTCAATGGTAGAGGTGGCCAGGGTCGAATATCATAAGACTATTGAATAGAAACTCTAGGTGCTTACTGGTACGAAAGTGAAGAAAAAACGGAATGGAATGACCAAAAACTGGAACTAAGCGGGCTCGGTAAGAATAAGGATGGGCACTGCTGAAACAAGTGGCAGCAATTGAAAAAGACAAATATTATGAAGTCTAAAGGCGCTTTTTTAACTGGTAGTTCGCATAATACAGTCATTCTATACCGCTTGTTCTATTTGGATTACTCACTTTAGAAGTTCTCGCCACTCACGTCACCCCACCACTGTTTTGAAGCCTCAAGTTCCCAGAGTTGGATTAAATTGAGAAGGAAACTAGCGGGACTTCAACTAATGGAATAACTGATAAAGATTCAATCAATAAATCGACTCTGACAAGTTATATACGGCGATGTCTTGAATATCGAAACCGTACTTTCCGCGCTGGCCAGGAAGGTATCGATGATGATCTGGGCACCGTTGAAGAAATCTCCGAACTGTGCTTCCCATACGCATAAACGTCGTGGATGATCGAGGGAGTAGCCAAACTCATAGCCGAGAATAGCTTCCTCCGACAGTAGATTATTCGCCACCTGAACTTCCATATTAGTGCGTGATGAATTAATTGCTCAGTTTAGGAAACGCAACCATCTAGGAGAATACATGAGATTGTATCAGGTTGTAAGGAAAGTTCTGTCCGCTTTTTCGCGTTCGCAAGACAAATTCAAATATCAGAGCGCATCAACATGAATCAGCTGACATATTGTTTTCCTTAGCGTTTGGAATGCTACAAGGTTGTCGAATTATTAAGGAAATTTCGAAGTACGGCAGAAATGGAATTTTTCAGATGACTTCATTTCACTAGTTCTTGTTTAGCTGAGTCCCAGCGAAGGTAGCCTCAAAAGTGAGTGCTGCAAGGGGAGGAGATGAAGCATTGGATGGAACGCTTTGTCCCTGGTTTGAGAAGTGCAGAAATGAGAATGAGTGCTCGAATTTTCAACTGATCAAATCGCTTTAACTAAAACGGCAGAAGGCGATGAGCGTCCATACTTGCAAGGGATATCCACAAGTATTGGCCCTCAACAAACAAACTTAGTTTACCACCTCAAGTTGCCTCGATTTGAGAGAAACCACAAAATTAGGTGCCGCGGGACCCCTCATAGCAGCTAAAAGCGCATTTTCCACAAATCTTCTTACAGTAATTGAAGCAGTTGCAGGCTAAAGCCCTTACTCGTGCATCATATTCATCAGATTTAGCGCTAACAAAGCCCCAGTTTCCCAAACATCTGGACAGCTCCTGCAGTAGCAGTATGATCAGAAAGAGTGGCAATTTGGAGTCGACTTTTTTTCGTTTCACGCAATATAAATCATCAGCCCTTCATCAAATTGAGATATGTAGGCATGCATAATATTGCCAAGACTGTAACAAATCATAAGGTTGCTCATTGCGTGAGAAAATATGCACTCTGAGCCGAGTTATGACCTCCCAAAGTTGAAATTTCAAAAACCGGTCAAAACCTAATAGATACAACAGCTCGAAGTTCCATGAGACCTCAGGGATATGGTGAGTCAACCACCGGTCACGCGCCCTGGTGCGCTGTCTTTTTTTTGGCAATTTCACGAATGCTCAAGATCGGAAGCTGACAACTGTGTCCAGTCGCAAGTTGGCAGGGCACTATCCATCATGGGGATTAACCCCATATATGATGTCTCGTGCATCCGACCACATTTTTCCATCCTAAGAGCGAAATCTGATTCCCTTCCAGATATCATCAGCTATTTTTCTGTCCACAACTTCGTAGCGAGGGTTTATATCGAAGGGTAAGCAGCTCACCTCGAGTTGTCCTTTCTGATCATCAGAAATGAAGTTGAGCGGTATATAAGTAAGATCAGAATCATTATCCACCAACATAGCATGCCTAAAGACCCGCGAATTTTCGAAAGAAAGCAAGTAAGTTATACTGGAAGGGTGCTGCACATGAGGGGCAACCTTTTAAGGAATCGTCCACGGAAAGTGAGTTTTTCTGTTGCCCATACATTTATGTTGTATTTGCCTAATGTTAGCCGCATGCAATGTTTCACGTAAAAAGAATCTGAATCCGGCTAAGACACAGCATCTCAAAGTTCCGGCCGAGTGGGCAGGGTCCCCGAGCAAGTGCCCACCTCGTCGTTCGCCGCGGTCAGAGACGCATTCTAGGAATAGATAGTTAAGCAAGCATCCCCGTCTCCGTTTCCAACCGCCTCCGACGACAGGACGGGGCTTCTACTCGAAGGCCCCGCCCACCCGGCCGAGAATCGGGAGATTGCATCTTAGCCGAATTCTTACTCTTTCGTGTGTAACTTTGCATGCGGCCCTTACACAACATAAATATAGAGGAAGCAAAAACTCTTTCTCCGTGGACGATTCCTTTGACTACAGTGATGGAGATAATGTGGATGTAGGTCTTTAGTCAGAAATGCTATGAGAGCAGGTCACTTCGCACCCTTCAGATTCACTACTTCTTTTACTCTTCCTCCTAATTCTCACCAATGCTGCCTTTAAGCGTTTCCTTCCCTGTTTTCTTCACTTTCGTACCACTAATCACTTCGACTTTCACATTCCATAATCATTACACAATTGGCCTGGTCCATCCCCACCACAGCCTTCGAAGACACCAGAAGGAGTAAATTTGGAAGATTGTGGAATATGAAAGTAGGGATGCTCAGCAATGTAACGTAGAGAAAGAAGGAAGTATAGCGGCGAAAAAAAAACCAAAAAAACCCAGGTAACCTCCTTCTCTCTCCCGGTTCTCTGCAACACTAACCGGAAGTAGATGGCAGACGAACTAGAGGCTAAATCAGCCAGCCGTAAATGTTGTCCGCCCTCGTCGGCGACTCTCCGCCTGGTACACTTGACAAGATACGCCGTGCCGCAGGATCGGGATCACCCCAAGCCACACTTTTTTCAAGGTTTGTTCTCAGAGCACGTGTATTCCCACCTCTCATTTTCTCCTTACCCCTCCTCATGCCTTTGAAGGACTTGACAACCCACCGAAAACTGAAGGTCGCTCGACCAACATCTTGTCCACTGATACGAACATCATTGCCTTCCATAAGCAGCGATCCGAAAGCTAGTGACTAAAAGCGAAAACCAATTACAATGTAAAGATCATGTGAAAAAGATCAGAACAAGAACAATTAGTCAGAAGAAATCGATTTGAGCACAAATGAAATTTTGTGCCCGGAGAAGAGCGGGTTCAGAGGTCGTCAAATTTTCGAGATCGACAGCACTGTGTTCTAGTATCGGACACGAGTACATAGTAGAAGGATTGGCCGTTTTTGTTCTGACTTCATGAATCACCATGTAGATTGTATACGGCTGCCCACTTTGGGACGCTGCCGTGAACCACGTAAATGTGTTCTCGACGCCGCAAACGGCCATAGTTTAGCAGAACGTGGAAATACCTGTCACTCACCTCAGCGGTACCCCAATCGATTCCCTCACCAGAGATCATCTTTTGGATTCGTGCATCACAGTGTGTCTTTTGGAGATGAGGATGCACGTGCTGAAATGGAACTGAACGATCTCATTCAGATCTCACCGTACACTCGTCACATATAGCACCGCTAAATATTACTTTTAAGTACAACAGCTAGGACCAATGCCTCCGAACCAATAATAATAATTCATCAGCATAAGAATTCTTTAAAACTATTCATTCAAATGTACAATAAATAGCTTACAAATCCTTCTGGTACCCTGACCGATGCAGCTCCTACGTACTTCAGCAGGTTAGTGTCACAACCAGTGTCCCATTTTTGTATTTCGCACGGGGCCTGAACGAAACCTGTCCAGTTGCCTTCCAAATGCTTTGCTCTGAAATGAGTCGAAATTCGCGAGTTGAAGCACAGGAATGAAGGATGCACTATCACAGGCAGAAAAGCGAAAATTAAGCTATTTTCTATATGAGTTGCTTATCAATCTATAATATGTAGAAGTTCGGAAAGAATTTCACGGATGGCGTTTTTTCTTGAATACTTGTTAAGAAAAAAGTTATGAGGGTATGGGTTTTTCATGAGTGCGATAGACCTGTCGTCACGAAGACCATTATCTACAAGCCTAGAACAAGGCTCGCCCACAAGCGTGGAGTTAAGCATTCCAAAAGCGCATTCAAATGTCGGGGTGCCTACGGATGGAGATAAACTGCGGAATCTCTCAAAAAAGCGAACAGCGCAGAGTAGCGTGAAGCAGTCAAAGCAGTCACTAGCTGGAGTGAAACATCACTCTTTTGTCATTGCTCTGACGCACATGGCCTCGACTGCACAACGATGCAGGCTGCGATATGTAGTCAGAGAGAGAGTAGGGGATTCCACTAGCGTCAGCCTCTCAGACTCTCTCGAAAAAGGTTTTCAGATCTATCCAACTTTGTAAATTATGCCTAATATTTAATTTTTTCTTAATTTAATGGTGCAGCGATGATGGGTTCAATGTTGATGTTTGGTTGTAAGATATTTTTGGGACATTTTTTTCCAGAACTTTCTGGAAGCTCCCAGAAAACTATGTGGGTACGGTGCATAAACAGGACACCCCTTACTGTTGAATGGTTCACATGGTTTGTTCAAATCTGTGGTGCACCAATGAAAATGACCATTTCTCATGATGATGTCCCAATCTGTGGGGAAGCAATGAAAATGATCATCTGTAATGATGGATTCTAGTTGCTCCTTTTTCACGAGCACCGCCTGAGCTTTAACGCGAAAGAGAGACCACAGTCTGCAGTACTATTGGGTCATTCCATAAGTAATGTCGTTTTTTTCGAGCGTAAGTTTTTCTTATGAAATTACAAGTTTCCGCAGCATGTCATATATCATTTAAAAGAGGTTCTCCTGCTCTACAAAATGACATTTATGGTTTTTGAGCTTGTTAGAATGGGGCCGACATTTAGGCTTGCGAAGAGGTAGGTCCAGCCGACGAAAACTGACCAAACCGACAATCAATTGAAACACTATATTTCAATTTAGGAAAATCAACCAGTCATCTGTCGCGTACTTAGTCCTGACCTCTTCTACAATTTCCAATATTTAGTTGATCAAGAAGTGGTGTCGTTATTTTTCTAAAATCCTTTTTCCGAAAGCACCCACATTTATTCAAAATGAAATTTTTTCTTTCGAACTTCTTGCTTAGAGTTGTTTCATGAACCACTTCGAAGGACTTTTTCTGCTCTATCGAAAACATCTTTCTAGTTTGTTTTGGCTGCGATTCAGACTGAGTTTTAATACCATGTGATAGGGGTCCAGTTGACATTTTTCACAATTTATTTTTTCCATGAGAAACTTAAGGAATCCAGACAAAGGTATTTCTCTGTTCCTAGGCACCACATGTTCTTAACATTTCACCACTCTTTCAACTGATTGATTGAGAAAATTTTCTTGCCTTTGTTCGAAGAAATTGTCAAAAATCACCGATTTGTGGCGGAAAAACTAAATGTGGAAAAAGAGCGACGTGACTTTGCAAGCAACCGACTGGTGGAACTTACAGGAGAGGTCGGGGCTGAGTACGCAACACATGGTTGGTTAGTTTTCCTCAAGCGAAATATAGTGTTTTAATTGATTGCAGGTTCGGCCAATTTTCGTCTGCTGGACCTACCTCTTCGCCGGCCTAAATGTCGGCGCCATTCTAACATACTCAAAAACTAAGTATGCCATTTTGTAGAGCAGAGAATTTCCTTCCGAATGATATATAATATGCTGCAAAAACTTGTGACTTGTGGCAAAAATTTTTGCTTGAAAAAAAAACGACACTACTTATGGAATGACCCAATACAAGGAGAAATAGAACTCCTATTGCATAAAATTTCTCTGGGTTGCTTTTCCTTGATTTTGAATATAACGTATGAAAGATAGACGTGAAAAGATAACAAAACTGTCGCAAACATTTCCGCACAGTAGATGGATGAACAGTGATCATTAGTAAGTCAACTTTCTTTCCAGGCAGGCAGAGACAACAGTATCGTCGATCTCCCTCATCTTTCACCGAGCTCCCGTTCGTCAGATTTGTTATACCAGTTGGGCTACCGCACACAAATGCGCACGTAACATCACGGGCGTGAGTTGGTCGATCGGAATCGCTATTTTCTATGATCAGTACCCATTACCTTATCACGCTCCGCCCGTTTTGGGCTAGTTCCCTCTCTTCAAGTATTTCAAGATGGCTTCAACGTAAGACATTTCTGCCTATGTTTTCCTGGTCTAAAGGCTGCGTTAAGACCTAGTTATGAGCCTTTATTTCAAAGACCGCCCACCATGCTCAGGCCTCTTTCATGATCTTCAGAAAGACACAAATCAGTTAACTATTTTCGCTTTGAAAACGAATTATTTCAGTGCATGCTCCGCCCAACGTAGGCGGAGCGTAACTCGCATGCTCTTCACTTCTGCTCCATGCCCTACCCATCCCAAACTTGTTCCCATTTCCACAGGCTATTTTCACACAGCGTCCAAGCCCCACCCACCACTACGAATGCTCCGCCCATCGTAGGAACTTTTCTTCCTCTCATAGCTCTAGCCACTACTAACCACTGCCACTTTTCTCTCGGTCTCTTAACATCTCTGGGGATGAATTGCTATTTTTGCAGCGAGTGTCATCCGCCTGATAACAAGCTCCAATCATTGTGAGCGGTTCCCCGCTCATCAAAACTGCTCAATATAGTTTGGGCATTGGTCCCCACTATTCCAATTTTTCTTGGTACCAAGGCTGCGTTGTGACCAGAATATGGGTTTTGTCGTAAAGACCGCCCACCGGGGGTGCGCTCCGCCCGCTAAGCCCAGGCTTTTTCATGACTTTCAGAAGCTCTTTTCTGACCGCAATCCATATCTTCCCAAGTTCGGATCATACAGAAGCCCAATTAACGAGTTCCGGTCTGAAAAGAGAGCATTCAGTGCACGCTCCGCCCACCGTGGGCGAAGCGTAACTTGGTCCACGTTTGCTCTCTACTTCTTGTTCCATACCCTACCCATCCCGAAATTGTTACCTCTCCACAGGTTATTTTTCATGTTAGGCCCGATTTCGTGACAGACAAGAGGGACGAACGGACACACAGACTTCCAGACAAAGAGTTTTATGTGCAGTGGGATATTATATAGCAGTTTAGAAGGTCGCCAAGCATTGTTAGTAACTTTCGCCGTCACCGTCATATCTCCTCCGCACTTACTCCTTAAAGGCAGCATTAGGGGAAAGTCGGACGAAAAGTAAAAGAAGTAGTGAATGTGAAAGGCGACATGCCTAGTAACAGGACAGTGAAGAAACAACGGATCGAATTGGCCGAAAACCCGAGAAACAGGACCCCTTCCCACCGTTGATTCTCGACCCGGACGACCTTCCCATCAAGAAACGGGTAGTCTGATTTACTTTCCCATTGGCATGTTGCCAAGTAAACACAAGGGAATGTTTGGAAATACGACAGCATCTACTTTTTGGAGTGAGCTTCAAGCTAAAACTGCGAAAGCGCGCCGCAAAACCTCCAATCCCGCCACATCTTCTTGGCCGCTCCCACCCCAGTCAATCGGGAATTACGTCATCGGGGGGCGGGACCGCTGTGTCCTAGAGGCAGAACCGCTGCATGGTTGCGGCATTTTGCAGGGTTTCTACAGCTTGGATAGGCGCTTTTTCACCGGGATTTCGCCACAGATAGCCTTCTTAGGCCCAATCCTACAATGTGAGTGACTTCTCGTAGAGATTTCTCCATTACCGCATTACCCCTAATGCTGTCTTTAAGTTATTTACCGCTCTCCAACTTGTTCTACAGTTGCCCCTTTTCTCCATTCGAGACCTCGAGCTGCTCTGTGTATGCCTTGATCCACCTCTCCTTCGAAGTATTTCAGCTACTCTTGTACCTCCCGTGCCCCATCCACTCCAAAAATGCTCATTTGTACGCTTTATACGTTGGCATGTTGGCCTCGAAAACCTGCCGATTCACGTTCTTCAAATAGCGCTGTCTTCGGACTGCCTCGGAAAGAAAATCTAAGAAGAGGCTTCTACGCGCCTGTCACAGTTTTCTCCCACGAAAACCTACACAGGTGGGGTGGAATCGACAGCTTTGAAGGACTCCATCAGCTTGGCAGTATGTGCATCCTTCTCTTGCTTCACTTCATCTTCTGTGAGCAGACCTTGATCTATCAGCTCGTCAGCATACTGCCTCGGTACCGATTCACGTCCCTCGATTACCTAAAAACTTGTTGATCGTACAATCGATGCTGGACTATTCAAGGTCGAAAGCATTAACGAAAATTCAAATGAATTCATTATCCTTAGATGAATGTCCTTTCGCCGTGTAACCAAAACTATCTGCACCGACCCTATACATGATGGGCTGTGTGAACGACGGATCATCCAGTTCATTGTGCCCCCATCGACGAAAGCAAACCATGTTGATGAACACATCCTTGCGGAATTTCTCTCGATATTCCATAGCTAGCCGCGTGGCTTTGACAACGTCCTGAGTAAAATTATGAGTTGTAGAAGAAGAAGGGTGACAAATGAGGGGTGGAAAGAGAAAGAAAGCTTCACCTCAGGATGGTCACCATTAACGTGGATGACTGGATATTCAAATGACTTAGCGATATCTGGAAAAAAAGATAGTGTTGTAGTAATACTTATGAATTGTTTTAAGGCAGCGAGCACCTTGAATCCCTAATGATATCGCGGCATTTACTGATGGAGAAGGAAAGCTGGGCGTGAGAGCACTCAATTCGTTTTCGTAGCGCAAAGCTTTCTCGCGTCTCTACACCCGAGTAGGGAACGTAGCCGCGACCGGGTCAGTAAGTGCAAAGTTTTAATGCGATTATAGCCATCCACTCGAGGACACCTAAGAGGTGGAAGGAAAAGTGGAGAGGAGAAAGTGAGCTGGGAATACATTCTCTCTGAAAACAAACATTCTACTTCAGAAGAGCAGATGTGTGACGAAACTCGCATGGAAGAAGCACGGCTTGGGGTCTTATCATAATTCCTCAGCACTGCGAGTTACGCCGCCGGAAGAGTTGCCGGCTAAGGTGGGCAACTTTTGATTCCGGCTAATTCAGCCCTTCCCCCGTTTGCAACTACTAGGCGGCCAGTGAAGAGCGTAATAGGCAAGAGGGTATTTGCGAACCTATTATGTCTCCGTTTTTTTTTTCGCCGTTTTGTTTCGTTCTTTCCCTGTTATTGCATTGCTGAGTACCACTATTATCCTACATCCATATTCCACTATCTGCCTAATTCACCCCTTTCGATACCTATGATGAATCATTTTACGAGGTTCCTCAACTAAGCAGAAAAAGATATTTCGATTTGGGGTGGGAAGAATGGTACTTCAACCAGCTATCGAGGAAGAATGTGTGTCGTTTAATTAAAATTCTAGAACGCGGTGTAGCGTACGAGCAACGGTGCCGTATCATGTTCGTGGGACAAATACCGGGTAGTACGCCTTTAAAGTTCAAGTAAAGCGCAGCACGCGGTAATCACTTCAGGACCCAACTCCATACGCACTCCTAGCTCGCACGTCGCGTGTGAAATCCTTTGCACCATACAAACTCATCAAGAAATCCCCGATCGATTGTAAAACCGTAAATCCGTGAGGTTCACTTCGAGCAGTTTTTATCGCTCTGAATGAACCTGCGCCTGAAATGCCAACTCCACTATTCGTGACAAGTAGTCAGGACGTTCTATTCACAAAGTGTTTCCCTGGTCCGAAAAATTCATCGGAAATAAATACAGTGCTCTGCATAATTATACAGCCACCTATAAATTGTCCAAAAACTCTGTTCGCAGAGTGATTCAAAAAAAGTCCTAAGTGAACGATGTAGCCAATGTGGACGCGCATTTGCGCATCTATACCAAATTTTAGCCAAGAAACATCGAAGATTCTTTCCTTAATTTGTTTCGAAAATGGCGCTTATACCGTTCTGCAAAATTATACAGCCACTGAACAGATTGACGCACTCGTCAACCGAGAAACAACGAAAAAGAGAAAAATGCTGATTTTGTGATCATTTAGTCTTCCATTACTTCGAGTAGCCACAAATTTTGGTGATATGTGTCAATTTTGAGATTTTCATAATGTTTTTAGACCGCATGCTGCCATGCTTCGATGACAACGTCTCTAAACTCCCTGACACCTTCCAATCGGTTTAAATCCTTTTCCCCATGAAAACCCAGATAATGTTTCATCATGTAAAGATCGGAGCCGTTCGTTATCAGGGTCAGAAGGTCCATCCGGTGACGGCTTCACCATAATCGAGTGTTCCAGTTGACATGGGATGGTCCACTAACTTACAAAAAACAAGATTTTGGTGAAGATTTCGAGACGCATGACTGGAGAAGGGTACGGCGCACAAAGGCTCGGTAATCGGATGGTTCATCCTCTCGAGAACGAAACAAAAATTCGAATGATTATTCGATCCCACACCATGACAAATTGTCCGAAAATTCCCTCCAGTTTGTACATCTTTCCCCTTTGGTTTTTTTCTCCAGATTGTTCTGTCTGATGAAAAAAGGTTTCGGCTATGACGTCCCCGACGGCTACCGGCGCTATCGCACATGGGACAAACTTAAGTTTTCAAGAAGAACTTCAAAGAAGCAGGTGTCATGGTGTGGGATCGAATAATCATTCGAATTTTTGTTTCGTTCTCGAGAGGATGAACCATCCGATTACCGAGCCTTTGTGCGCCGTACCCTTCTCCAGTCATGCGTCTCGAAATCTTCACCAAAATCTTGTTTTTTGTAAGTTAGTGGACCATCCCATGTCAACTGGAACACTCGATTATGGTGAAGCCGTCACCGGATGGACCTTCTGACCCGGATAACGAACGGCTCCGATCTTTACATGATGAAACATTATCTGGGGATTCATGGAGAAAAGGATTCAGACCGATTGGAAGGTGTCAGGGAGTTTAGAGACGTTGTCATCGAAGCGTGGCAGCATGTGATCTATAAACATTCCGAAAATCTTAATATTGACCCATATCACCAAAATTTGTGGCTATTCGAAGCAACGGAAGACTAAATGATCGCAAAATCAGCATTTTTCCCTTCTTCGTTGTTTCTCGGTTGACGAGTGCGTCAATCTGTTCAGTGGCTGTATAATTTTGCAGAATGGTATAAGCGGCATTTTCGAAACAAATTAAGAAAAGAATCTTCTATGTTTCTTGGCTAAAATTTGGTATGGAAGCGCGAATGCGCGTCCACACTGGCTACATCTTTCACTTAGAGACTTTTTTTGAATAACTCTGCGAACAGAGTTTTTGGACAATTTATAGGTGGCTGTATAATTATGCAGAGCACTGTATTTTACTGGTGGATTTGAACTGCACACCTTAACTTCTTTCGAGCTTCCGAATCAGCTGCAAAGTTCGAGCGATGGCGAAGCTCCCCGGCACATGTATTGGCCACGTCCCTCAGCACGTGGCCCTCTCATGACGGAAACGGCTGCGGGTACCTGCCGTGGCGATGACCCAATCTGAGGGTTTTGGCACACACCATGCGTACGATCACGTAACTATCCGAGATGTGTTACCCATGAAGGGGGACGGTCGATTCTATCGTCACGCCGATTGCGTCGCATCGCGCATGCCGCGCACGGCCACTTGAGCTGCAGATGGCAATGGAGGCTTAAGCGTTGAGAGTTTATTGTTTTGAATGTCGTTTTGGGACAAAAACGTTCATGTACACCATTCAGTGTTACCGCACTAAGTAACACGACAGTTTTCCTAGCCAAATACTTTGCCCACAGTTATTCTCATGAAAGTCAGTTCACGAAGGTTGATGTCAGCTTCCTTTGTATTACATTCGCGGGTGGGGCGAAAAAACGCCAAAAATCCGCGTGGCCGCCCGCCGGCGCGGCGAGTCCGAGTTGGATTATATCGTCTCAGGGAACCTGCACATCTAAGTAGCGATCGTATCCAAACCTAAGGCGCGACAGCGCGTGCGGTCGCGTGCGCATCGTTGCTGCGGCGCCTAAGCACCGCCGTACTGAGTGTGGGTATCTCGTAGGACGTTTGGTTTGTATCTGATATCTTTACAATCTGCATTACTCGTAAATCGTTTGACGTAATGATTTAGCGATAACCCCTCGTTCTATTTCACAACGTATCTAACCATTTTCGCACTCCTGAATTCCACGACTTCTGTCTGAATTTGACCCACGTATTTTGAATACCTCCTTTCACCAGGTGCTAATATATTTGGTGGGGGCACTTCACTGTGCTCGGCGTCGGCTACTTTTGCCTAGGTTTTTAACCTAAGGCTCTCTGTAGGGGGGAGTCCCTATCCCTCTTAAAGAAGGCTCAGGTAAAAATATACACCTCAGTGCACAAACTGATGATTATATAACGGTTCCGATTGAGCGCAACAGTGAGGGCCTCTCCACATCTATATTAGCACCGCTGTATCTACTTTTATGGTTCTCTAGAGACGGATGACTGATGGAAGAGTCCATTTTCATTTAGTGATTGCATATAATAAGCGCAAAACTGAGTCTTCAAAGTGTTTGATTTTTCAACATGGCATCGTGAAACGTCAGTTCTTCAGACCCTTTGCACTATCAACAGCTGATTATTGGTGATCGGATATTGAGGTATCGAAAGGATAGAAAAATCTCCCTACATCTAAACTTTTCATAGCGCGTGATGTAGCAAACTACATGAGGCAGAGTATAAATGTGATTAGATCTCGGCATCTATGTTGAAATCGCTACGGCGCAACTCCATCCCTCATTCTTTAAAACGTTTGGCACGCCCCAGCAACGATGCGCACGCGACCGCCCGCGCTGTCGCACCTTAGGTTTGGATACGATCGCCATCTTTGATGCGCAGGTTTCCTGAGACGATATTATCCAACTCGGACTCGCCGCTCCGCTCGCCGCGGCGGCCACGCGGATTTTTGGCGTATTCCCCTCCACCCCTACATTCGCCATTTCAAGACTTATGCAAAAGCTATGAACAAGACAGAACTGGGCAAAAACTATGAAAGACATGATCATTTGGATTTAAAATTGAATTTTAAAGACATGAAGGGCATGATTTCTTATCTCTTCGAAAAATTACAGAAATTCCAAGCGGTTCCTTAACGCCCTCAACCTCTTTTGCTCTGTTGCTCGGCCTGTTGAGCCCCCACCTCGAATTTCTTTGGCTGCATCATCACTTGTGTTCATTTTAACTTCGGCCAGTGATGATAAGAAAACGAAGAGAGATGTGAATAGAATACTACTAACAAAATGAAATGGGCATCCTCAAAGGCACCAGTAAGTGTCGGTCGATTGTTCAGTATGAAAATAGAGATGCTAAGTAGTGTCACAAAGGAAATAACAGAACAGTCAAAAAAAGCATTCTCAGAGCATCAGGATTCTTCTTCTCTCTTCGATTTTCCTAACCGAGAACAAAATTTCGCGCCCTTTGCGTTAGTGAAAGAGGCGGCGTAACGGCAAAATCAATACCCCGTGCTGACCAGCCTACGAGAGCTTCTCCATGGGCTACACTACCTCGGTACGATAGGGCCATAATAATAGCTCAAGTACGGCAGCTGCGTCACAAATCGCCTTCTTGAGGAGAACGCATTCGCTTATACGTCCCTCACTTCCTATACCTGGTTAGCCAGTTGCTGATAAGATTTCAAACATCTCAAAAAATGTCTGTGGATAATCCGTAACAATCCGCAGTACTGGCTGGATCTGCCTGTTTCTAAACCCACCAGTGCAATGTATCGTAGATCGTCCTATATGCGATTCAGCAGTGAATGCCACTTGATTATTCGTGATCAGATGGATGGAACCTCCGAGGCGAAAGTGTGGCACTTGACTGAGCGAAATTGATTCCCAGACAATACCCTGCAATGGGAAGTCAATGAAGGAAATACTGCAGCATAGTTGAAGAAACCGGGAGGTGACAATTTTGCCCTGCGATTAGACTTGTCGTAACGCTTGCGGTTCGGCAGCTTGCAAAAATTGCACACACGACACCATGCTAGGATGTCGAGTGAGAATTCAATGAATCTTCCAATCATAAACACCTTTTTTCTCACGCTTATACTTCCTTTCACTTTTCAAATTCCTTATTGCTGTAGGTTGCATTACTTGTTTCCCATCGCAGTGAATGAAGGAAACACACCCTGCGATACAACAAATGACATCTCCCACAGCGAGCAACTCGGAAACGTGATGTTGCACTTCGATGTGTGGAAGGTGCGGATTTAGACCACATCGTTGCACTTTTGAATCCGGCTTTCTCTACCTAGTATCGCATTTAACCTTGAATGTTCGATTCAGGACGATCATTTCTTAGCCTCTTCTTCTCTCTCACGACACCTCCCGGTTCCTTGAACCCTACGGAAAATTTTGACAGAGACCACAACAAACCTGTCCAGTGAAAGCACCGTCGCCGTGTACAAGCACTGCCAGCACACCATCACCAGTTCTTGCTGATCGATCTGTTGAATAGTCGCCAACACCAAGAGACCTTAAATTTAAGCGATATATAATGCGGACATAACTCATAAATCTTATGTAGGTTATGTCTCTTTAAAACAAAATTAGAAGTGCTGATGAAGACGGAAAGTCTAAAAAATTACAATAGTGGCAAGAAAGCCCTCCCAGCCTTAAACTTCACAAATCTGCAGTGTGTGAGGTTGGGACGAGGTTTCGCGCGGCGATATCGCGCAAAATTTCAACTTTGAAGGTATTGTTCGCACTCGCACGGGAAGAGAACTCGGACTTACCGCTGGCGGCCGCGAAAAAATTCAACATGACGCATATCCGCAAGCGAATGTCGTTCGCCGCACGGCGCGACGCGAAATCCTTTCATAAGGGTACATAGCCCAACTAAACACATCGAGGAGTAGGTGGAGGCTGACTTCCTATTCGTTCTGAGCGTTCCTGACGCTAGAAGAGCACAACTACTGCAGTTGCGGATCGAATTACCTGCTTAAGAAGAGAATGGAAAAATCGAAACATAGTGTATTCCGCCCTTCACTCAAAAAAGGTTTCTAAATAGTTGCGCAACTCATCCCACGAATAATTCTGTTCTCCTACGCCGTCACACTTCTTGAAAACTGATCATTCTCTCCAGCGACACCATACTAATGCCGACATGGACGTGTCCTCGGACGACAAAACGGCTAATTCTTCAGGTGATGCAGCTCTGGGCCAAGGTTATACCTTGCGATTTTGAAATCGTGCAAGCGGCATGATCGCAGAATGGCAGGTTTTGTTGCGCACTCCCACTTGCTATTGCTCCTGCACAATGGTAGTCTCTTACACCCACAGCCGCAGAATTGTTTTTAAGAACCTGTGAAAAGAGTTCGTCCAAGTGAGAATGCGCATGACAACTTATGCGATTTTATGATTATGCGATCGTACGGTCCTGCGCATCGCGAATCCAATTCGATGCTCACCTACGCCCTCTTTCATGTTTTGCGGCATCGGCACCGACAGTGGCAGTGAGTGCCCGCCACCGGCACTATTGCGACGCGCTCTGTTCAATCTAACCACTATACGTAATGAGATTCAGTTCGACAGGAGTGCATTCGATTGTCGCCATCGACGCCGGTGTCGCAGAGTATGAAAGCGGCCTAACCTTAATACGAACAGCAAGCGAGACGCAAGCTTATCGGTCAAGGGCGTGACCAGTGAGGTACCGTACAAGGCAGCGCAGGATGGCGCTTCACCTTGGTTCCCACATTCACCATAGATAGTAAAACTCAACAGGCGAAGCATAACAATGATCTGTTGTACTAAACCTGGCACGAGCACGGGCTTTACCCATGGTGACTGGGTTTACTGCTTCAAGATGCGACGGATTTGGCAACATCGAAACGTGCACGGTACCCTCAGGAGTCTGATGATCAAATGAAGAAGCTGCAAGAATTTAATCAGCAGTTGACACCTTTGTTGCATATGTGGTGAGAAAACTGCATGAACTGGTGAAGTACTCACTGAAATGAGAAAGAACATCACCGGACCCATGAACCTCATCAGGGAATTCCGGTTTCCCTCTCATCTGGAACGGGGATATTAATGCTCAAAATCCATGAAAATCAAAGAATTGACTGGACTTTACAACTTACGAACCTTTCTAAACATCTGAACTACTGGGAACTGCATCATTTCTGTTAACAGATTCAGTCGACCTCGATGAGCAATTCCAACAAAAATCTAAATCTGAAACCTTAATTCCATATTCTAACATAAATCTAGACTGCGAAGCAATCCTAAGAACAAAATCCAGAGGACATTTCTATTGCAACTCAGCGTTACTCTTATCGAGCTTCCCACTACCACAGGTGTAGCGATAATCAAAGAAAATATGCTTCATCCATCTAACAACTCACGTTGCTCACTAGCAGTCGATCCACTTCACTTCTATAATTTATGGCGATTGACATACTCATTTACTTAAGGATTAATAGCTGAAGAGTGACGGAGACGGCTGCGCCGTAACATTGCAAAAGTAGTGGTTTTGCGTTTCGAGGATGATTTTCGAGTGGATCACCTCTTATTTTGGCAGGCTTTTCCCGAAACAAATGGTCTTTCCCATCATAAAATGTGCTGACTTTACGTGGGTCCTCTCCACCCCATATATATCCCTTCTTCGCAATCAGTGTCGCGGAATGCGACAATGACATCGGGGACGACTATCTGGCGCGCTCGCCGTGGCTCGCGACGACTCCACCGGTTGGCTCCGCGTAATCGTCAAGAAATCTAAGATTAGGTTGGCTTGACACGTTATGCGATATTACTATGACCGTTGAACCAGAGCGGTCGCCGAGTCGGTCGCTCAGCACGTCAAATGGACACCTGGACGACTGCTAGCCCCGTGGTCAGACTTCTTCACCAACACTCCGCACGAAAGGAAACTTGCTTCGTAGCCTTGGGGCCAGAAAGGTCCACTGGACTACGAAGTAAGTACGGACTGCTAATATTTCGAATATTGAGTTCTAATAGTATCAATAAAATTACCCAACGTAATATTGAATTCTGTAACATCAGTGAGACAGAAGGACAAAGGTCAAATGACGGTCGCATGTGCAAAAAGATATTCTATGAAGATAAATGTTCCACACCTGCTTGATATCCTTCTCTGGGGCTGTGTCAAAAAGCTCTGAGAAGAAACCATACATGGACTCGGCCCCTTCGCTACCGTATCGTTTTACCGTAGGGAATTTCAACGCAAGAAAGTGATCGAAGTTCTGAAACGAGCATCACAGGACTTCTCCAAGGGGAGTAATGTATTGGGTCATGCTACACACCCATTACTTACCTCACACTTCAGCATGAGCTTTGCCAATTGCACTCGTTTTTCTGCGCGTAGCTCCTCAGTGACTGCGTTTTCAAAATGATGAGCGAGCCACTGTCGCTCTTCCCAGTTCTAAATGAGTGACATTGAGGTGATCACAGCGAACCGTAATATTGATCTCCACTCGCAAACAAAGAGCTGACTACTATGTCTAGAGAAGAGCATGAACCCACATTTATATGCATGAATTCGATTGCCATGGAACCGCAGTAAATCATTCGCAACTGCTCAGCAAGATCTTCTAAACTTAGCTCTTTACCTGGTAAGGCGTCCTTCGGCGATAGACCATAGACCGCAGGATTCAATTCTGGCACGCTAAATTCAACAAACGGATGGCATAATACATCTTGCTACACGAACGCGCATTAATCGGCCGTGACTGGGATAGGCCGCGCATTCGGATACCCTTCGAAACAACTCTCAATGCATACCCTATACCATGACGAGGAACCCAGTACGTCGAGCTCGCATATTCCTGCCCTAGCGATGTGTTTTCCATACACTATCAGATCTTGGAAGAGCGACCGCCTCGTGAATGGAAACTTTAAGATAATCCAGGATTACCATGAGTACGGTAAAGGAGTTTAGGATTACCATGAGAAGGTTGAAGGAATCGTGAACGGAAAAATGAGTTTCTCTGTTACACATACATGTGTTGTACTTGCCTAATGAGGGCCGCATGCGAAGTTTCACGCAAAAAAGTGGGAATCCACCTAGGATACAGCTCTTCAAAGTGCAATTGATGCCCGCCCGTCGTCCGCTACAGTCAGCGGCCAAGAGCAGGACTGATAATATAACTTTCTGTAACCGCTATGTGTCTTCGGCCGCGGTGGACGACGAGGCGGGCATCTACTCTAAGGCTCCGCCCTTAGACCGCCACTTTGAAGCTGTATCTCAGCCAGATCTCACTTTTTCGCATGAAACTTGGCATGCGGCCCTTACTAAGCAATTACAACATAAATATAAGGGTAACAGAAAAACTCATTTTTCCGCGCACCTTCTTCTGAAGTGCTGAGTTATGAAATAGGAAGTTCTGGGGAATCGCAAAAGAAGAAAAATCTAAAAGGGAGCTCCCGAAAATGGCCAACATAACCTTACTTATACTCGATTCGGAATCTTCTTCAGATTATCGAGCAAACCGCGTAAACTGATTCATAAACACACCGGAAAGGATAAATTTGACAGACCAGGGAGTATGGGAGAGTATGGAATTGGGGGTGCTCAGCAGTGTGACAGTCGAAAAAGAAGGAAGTAAAACGGCACACAACCAAAAATTCAGGGATCTCAGAACCCCTTTGTCTTTTGCGCCCCTCTGCATCACCAGCCGGTAGTAAAGGTAGCAGAAGGGTGAGGAACTAAACCAGGTGGTCCCCGGCGCTGTCCCGCCCTCGCCGGCACTTCCCTTGAGGATCCGTGGCAGCGCAACTCGCAGTGCTGCGGAGCTGGGGGAGGGGAGGGGGAGCGAAACTAAGACGCCTGGCCGCACTTTTTTCAATACGAGCACTTCTCATATTATCCTCACTTTCACGGGGCCTTTAAACATTATCTGGCTCGTGCATGCCATCGTATGGTCATATACGCAACTGAATGTCGTCACGGGGCTCTAAATCAAACGCTCGGCACAGCTACAAAAAAAGCTAGTCTATGAGAGCTTTCTTCCTAATGTGATACGTGAATACTCGACCAAAAATTAGAGATATTTGCCCCAAAATAAGCTGCAAATTTCTTGAAACTGGGTGCCGCAACAGAGGCAGCAAGCTGGGTGATGCCTTCGCGAAGCTCCACCGAAATTCAGGATTTGCGAAGTAATGCCGCAAACATGCTGTGCCTCTAATCCGCTGAGAATTCAAAAGTTTCAGACGCATATGCAAACTAACTCTTTTTTTGGTTGCAGGCCAAGAGGGTCGAGCTCAGCTTGCAAGTACCCGTATCGTCTGAAGGCATTTATAAGGTGGACCCGTTGACTGTCTTCTGGCCGCATGCCACCTAAATTCATCAAATGTTGAAATTTGAGTCACACCTTGCAGACGTTCAACTTAGCTAGGTATATTCAGAGATCGTCTTACAGACGACAGTGTGTCCTTAGCTTAGAGAATTTTTTTAAAAAAACAGCTGATTTTGCTCACTCTCGGGAATGAAAGCACTTTTTGGCGGATCAGGCAGATGACCAAACTCGCTTGGACCCATACGGTAAGCTCGGAAAGAAATTCCTGAATGAAAATATTCAAAATTATTAGCTTTTAAAAAGCTGTGATATGCTAGCAAAAAAAAACTTGTATTAGAGAATCAGTTGAGCTCTGAGATCTATGTGTTTTCATCCCTCAACCAAGAATTGCCGCTCAGAATAATGCTAGCAAGTGCACCTCCACCGAGCACGCAAGACTGCACCTGGACCACAAGTTCCTACCGAAGAGAATAATAATTAGCCTTCGCAAAAACCACTGAATTCCACGACTTCCTTTGAACCAAACTTCTTCTTTGCCCTTAGGGCACAGCATGCTCCTAGGGCACAGCTTGCGTTGGTTGTTGACGGAGTTTTATTGACGAGCGCTTAATACAGTTGAAGTCGTGGTAGAACGCAAACCAATCGGAGGACGGGACCTGGGCGTGCTTCAAGTCCCAAATGATGTCACTACCTAGGTGTATGCGAGATGATTGAAGGCAATGGTGGGGGTAATTCGGTTGCTTCTCTCTTCCCATTTTTTGATGATAACCGGTAGGCGTGTTCACCTTCATCGATACGGCTTTAATACGATACGATAAGTATCATTCTGCTATCATGTTCATTATTCTACACATCAGTCACTCCCCGACTAAGCCAGCCGGATCGAGCCAGGAAAGGCGGCTGGAGCTAAAAGGGCCGCCTCCGTCACAGCTCAGAGTTTTTTTCGTAGTTTTCGTCGCAGATGAGCTCCCTATAACCCTAGCTATCTAATTAATATCCTCTTTTGGGGGTTCCTTATCACCCACATTATCCCTATCACTGTCTTCAAGGGCATAATATGCATATTATGTGCCAGCGGTGAAATTAAACGTGAGAGTGTGTGGTTGGTTCTGATGGAATACCAGAACACACTTCGAAGGAATCATTACATACGCTACGGAATTTTTCTACTGGTTACGCCTCCGGTCTGCAATGCTGATTACGAGGGCAAAGGTAAACGGTAATTTCCGATCAAAATATTATTAGCAAAAAATTGTGTTGAAAAGAAAAATAACCAAAAAATATATGAACTTGGCTTGTAAAATGTTCTATAAGCAAAGCACAAGAATTGCAAATTATTTCGAAGCTTTTGAAATATTTTGGAAGTGATGAAAGGAATCGTCTACAGTAAAATGAGTTTCTTTGTTACCTATACATTTATGTTGTATATGCATAATAAGGGCCGCATGCAGAGTACTACGCGAAAAAGAGAATTGGGCTGAGATACAGCTACTTAAATTCTCGGCCGGGTGGGCCTCCGAGTAAAAGCCCCGTCCCGTCGTCAGCCGCGGTTGGGAACGGAGAGTGGGACTGCTTATGTGACTTTCTGTTCCTACAATGCGCCTCCGACATTGGCGGACGACGGGACCGACATTTTCTCGGAGGCCCCGCCCACCCGGCCAAAACTGTGGTGCTGTATCTTGACGGCATTAGCATTTTTTTCGCGTGAAACTTTGCATGGGACCCACATTAGGCAAATACAACATAAATATGTGAGTAACAGGGATACTCATTTTTCCGTGGGCGATTCCTCTAAATGAAATTTCACGTAAGCGCTTGTTCCGACACGCTCGCTCTCATTGAGAACCCAGACACCATGTATTCCTACTTAATCTCTCCTGGTACGTTTAGCAAACACCGGATGTCCTCTACAAGGTGTTTGTCTTCACTGGCATACTGATCCAACCTTATTTACTTCCTAGGCTGCGGACATAGCAGCTGCCGGTCATCGCACTGTCCTCTGCCATCGACTACTTGGAACTCCCTCTATCGCAGGTTATTTTACCGAGAATCTTTTCTAATTTAATGTTTTAGTACTTAATCCACTAATTGCGGAACCACTGTTGAAAATCGGAATACCACGTTCGAATACTATTAAGCCAACGTCAGATCTACTCCGTACGACCCATAGACATCTTTACTGAACCTTCCCTATCTTCACTTGAGCAACGTTTTTATGTGACTAATGCTTCCTCGCCTCCTTCAAAGTGAAGCCCTTGAGAAATATAATCCTATCACAACCCGCACCACAGGAGAAAGGTCAGGACTCTTCAGACATTTCCAATTGTTCCATGTCATTTCAGGTTCACCTGATCTATGTTTGCTCATGTTGCGAGGGGTGTCGCAACGCTTATGCAATTGCGGCACTCCCTCTTCAATCAATTTCAAGCTTCAGTCTCGGAACCCTTCATCGAGTTTGAACCAGATATCAGTCAGTTACTGAACACCAAAATGGAAGAGCACGAAATGTGGAGTAAGAGCCCTTTGCAAAAGGAATCTATTCAGATGAGGAATAATAGGTAGGTATATTCTACT
Source organism: Trichostrongylus colubriformis (assembly GCA_963978905.1). Classification (NCBI taxonomy): domain Eukaryota; kingdom Metazoa; phylum Nematoda; class Chromadorea; order Rhabditida; family Trichostrongylidae; genus Trichostrongylus; species Trichostrongylus colubriformis. The sequence goes on from OZ022258.1 coordinate 29,883,612, forward strand.
TCCATTTGAATGCTTTTTTGATGGAAAGTTTGGCCATTTTCGGTACAGAGAGTAAACCGAATAGCCACAGGATGATGTTTTGACAAGGGCGCCACTCCCACTTGCATGATGCCAAGGGTCAGATCCTGGGTAATCTCGGAAAAACGAAGCCTTTCTGGAGTGGTGAATCGATACTAAACCGTCTAAAAGGGTTGAAACATTAACTTTTACTCGCCCTCCCTCGCTTGTTACATACAGTGGCGCTCAAAAGTCTTCGGCGAAATGGTCTTTCACTTGGGTTTTTCACTTGTAACTTTTTTGCGACTGGACGGATCTAAGAGAAATTTTAGTATGCTGTACTTGGAGACACTGACTAAATATACTACTTTGGCGCTCAACGGTGTAAATAACGTGGTTGAATGCAATTTTTTGTTTTTAGAGTGCCATCCCTATGCCGTCCCGCTGTGCCGCTGCCATCAAAAGTCGTGGTCTTTCTCCAAAATACTAATGTTCTCTGAGGCTTGTTCGTTTTGTTTTTGTGAAGAAATCCGTTTCTTGACCGAGCCTTTTACTACTTTTTTCCGGTGTTCTTGTAGTAAATTCTTGTAAAAAATCAAGAAAAGTGTCAAGCGGCACTCAAAAAGAAGGAAATGTTGGCAATAGGTTCAGGCACCACATATTAAAACTTTGTCAAATTTGGTCAAGTAGAAAAAAGTCATGACAAAAAGTTTTGGCCGAAGACTTTTGAGCGCTACTGTACATAAACTAGGTCGCATGGAAGTGCCGTAATGATTCTACTACATAGAGTGCATAGCACATCTAAAAAGCGTTTGATCCTCGCGAAGCTATCATTTCATTTACACCCACAGTTTTACTGAAACTTACCTGTGAGAATCTGCTTTAAACACAGCATTAGGGGTAATGCGGTAATGGAGAAATTCCTACAAGTAGTCACTCACATGGTAGTCCTGGGCCTAAGAAGGCTACCTGTGGCGAAATCCCGGTGAAAAAGCGCCCTTCCGAGCTGTAGAAACGCCGCAAAACGTCGCAACTATGCAGCGGTTCCGCCTCTTGGACACAGCGGCCCCGCCTCCCTATGACGTAATTCCCGATTGACTGGGGTGGGAGCGGTCAAGGAAATGCGGCAGGATCGGAGGTTTTGCGGCGCGCTTTCGCAGTTTTAGCCTGAAGCTCACTGCAAAAAGTAGATGCTGTCGTATTTCCAAACATTCCCTTGTGTTTACTTGGCAACATGCCAATGGAAAACTAGATCAGACTACCCGCATCTTGACGAGAAGGTCGTCCGCGCCTAGAACCATCGGTGGGAAGGGGGTCCTATTCCCCGGGTTTTTGGCCATTCCCATCCGTTTTTTCTCCACTGTCCTGTTACTAGGCATCTCGACTTTCATATGCACTACAGCTTTTACTTTTCTTCCGACTTCCCCCTAATGCTGCCTTTAAGAACTAATCACAGCTGCACCCTTATTGATTGGAAGCACCCTTGTTCAACATTTCAAAGTAATCCGCTTTTTGGTCTACTTATCTAGGCTGTAGCCCTTTCTGAGTTCCACGTACAATATCTCTGTTTCTGTTGAAAATTCGAAAAATTGCTCCATACATGCACCCTATCATCGTTGTGTCGACTCGGAACCTCTGAGACAGCTCAATGTTTACTTAGAGAGACCGAAAACACGTCGCAAATATCGAATCAAAGGCGGAGAGTACTGAGCAAATTTTCCACGGATCGATATCTATCAGTAGCTTGGCACTGCAACTGTGAGAAAAACAAGGGGTTCCAGGTAGAAAATCGTTGTATTTGTCTACTTCAGGAGGATGCCTCAACCGCTCTCTGAAAAGGATCGCTCGTACATAGCTGGAATCATTTTGTGAGTTCTATTATAGTTCATAAAACGACCCAGCATCTTAAGAACTACCTCAGATCTTCCCCTACATGTTCACCATACTCAGTTCGAAACTGTTCTTCGAATAGAGCTCCATAACTCACTGAAGGGCTTCCTGAAGTTTACACTACCCAAATATTCAAATTCTTCTCGTTGTGGATTTTGCAAACACCCTAAATAGCACGTACCACGGGCACCTAAATACCTTCCCTTTTATTGTATTTGAAGCGTCATAGACCAGAATTAAGCGGAGCCTGTATTCCTCAAAAACTGATATAGTGTGTTTTTACATAACTGAAATCATCAAAGAGCAGAAATTCGCGCCGTTATGCTTCGTCATCCCATGACCACGTGGATTTTAACATTTTATTTGTCCTTTCTACAAAGGATCACTTCAGTCGCACCGCGCTTTATTCCAGAAGCCTACCATAAGCCGTCAGTGAGCAGTATTTTCAAAATAAAAAACGATTTTTTGGGATCGAATTTTCATGTGAGGTTCTACACACCTCCCATAACAACATACAATCCTCGCTTGAGCAAATAATAGCCCCATTTCTCGTGCTCAACGCCATTTACCATCGCGATGAAAACAAAAGCAGTTAGAACAGATACACATCCACAATCAATTCTGCCCATCCTCAGTTATTTCGACAGAATGGGTGGAACGGGTGTAATGACTTCAGCAAGAATTGAATGTCCGAGAAACAGTGCACCCCAATACTGCGTCACTTCATCATAACTGTGAATCTCTGAAAATTTTGTTCCAAAATCTTTGAACTTAGAACAATGCACTCCTTTCTTGCGATCACATTATTCTGTGAAGACTTCTATCCCACGGGAGAACCTACCAAAGAATCGCAATAATAGTCTCACAAGGCTACAGAACGTGCTACGCCCACTCCATCGATGAACGAAGCCATTACAAGCTTGCGTTTCTTCTTCCGAGTTCCTGTAATTAGACGAGGATGGGATATAAAGCTGAGAATGCAGATTTGAAGGATCTGCGATAGCAGTGGGAGATTGTGGATGCGTTCAGATGGGGTGTAGTACAAGAGGAGCCGATACGACGTCGTCAGTAACATAGGGGGACGCACACGGGTGTCTTCCGATTGGCATGGTGAGAAACAAAGCCGACAGTTGCGCGGCCCTCTCCACCGGCTTCACCTGCACAACCTTTATATGGACAGTGAACCTTTACGAGTTATGCCCAAGCCCAGTGACCACTCTACTTCCGAAGCTAAATTCGTCATGCACCGATACAGCTCTGAGCAGTGAAGGCTGAGCTGTCCTGATTTGCTCAACCGCCCGTGAGTGATAGGGCAACCCTTGCCACTGCGAACTTCATTCACAATAATGCAAGTTCGGATCCCAAACATGTGGAGATCGTAAACAATGGTCAAGAAGCTTCACTTAGAGGCACCAATAGGGGTAAGGGAAAACTGAGATCTGGGAGCACACGTTCTCTGAAGACGAACCTTCTACTTCAGAAGAGGTCATATGCAGCGAAAATCGCAATGAAAAAACGCAGCTTGGGGTCTATGGCCACCCCGCAGCTCGTTATGCCCTCATGCGGTCGGAGGCGCCGTGGAGGGGCGGGACAACGATCGCGGCGGCTGGTTCAGACCCTGGCCTGTCTTCAGTCCACTTAGGCTAGTGACGCAGAGGACGAGAGAGAAAAGGGGGATTTTCGTGTTCCTATTCCTCGATTTCTTAGCAGTTTTATGTCGTTCTTTCCCGACCATTACATTGCTGAGCGCCTCTACTTTCGTAATCTACCAACTGGCCAGATATACCCCTCCCGGTGTCTTTAAGCTTTTTAGGAGATTCATCAGCTGAGGAAAACGTTCTCGATTCGCTTTCTGCGTCGTAGTTCACCGAATGCTTTTCTGAGTATGCCTTCCGAAGAAGGCCCGCTCACTTGGCACAAAATTCCGGTTGTGAATTCGAAGAATCGAGCAGTAGAAAGTGTCTGCAGCTGAGCTTTCAACTTCTTCGCCCATCCTCTAAAAGAGCATAACAAGAAAGTGATATCCGCCAAACCCTGTTTTTCTATAAAAATTTTTACAGACCAATCATAGGCACCACACTTCACGAAGTGCTATTTAGATTGATAACGCTATTTCAGTGCCTCCGTTCTTGCCGTCACATTGATCACCATTGCCATCGTTATGTGGGCTTACATTATCTAGTTAAAACATGCGATGAACAGAATAATGCGTATCAGTCGACAAGGGATCCCTTAGCAGACCGAAACCCAGAAAGTAACCGTTGGTGCCCATCTCGGCTTGTCCTATTAAGAATGCAATAGTTGCCATTTGACACAATGATTGGTCATCACATTTGAAATGTATACGTAATTCTTTTTCGTTGTCGCTAGCATTGTTGTTTACCATTCACACTGACGTCTTAGCCCATATTTCCATTTACCTCATTGCCTATAGTCACTCTTGTTTTATTGTCATTCAGCGAACAATCTCTTGTGAGTAACGGCAAAATCTTCGCGAATTTGGATTAGCTTATACATGTATAAATGTAAATAATGAAGACAATGTTCTCCATTCGTTACATCGCGACTATTACTATCAAGTCGAAAGCCATTCGCAAGGATAATCAAGTACACAAAATTCAAGGAAATAAAAAAATTGAAATCTTCATAGCAGCGATCAAATCAGGCTTTAGTCACCATTAGCGCTTGCACTGTAATAACCGCTGCATTTACAAACATGTGCTTTTGATAAAAAGGATAAAAATTATGAGGTCAATGGCTACTTCAACGCACAGCTGCAGAAACACTTCTGCAAGATCGGTGCATAAACAGTGACTGACAGGGTCCCTCCCATTCTCTAAAGCCGCAGTCATACTTTGCGCATCGACGCCGGAACCGCCACTTTTGGCGTCAAAGTGATTCAGGCTCAGCGTGGAACTGATAACGCGCTCCGTTCGCAAAGCTCGGCCACCACACGGGAGACGGTCGTTTGGCGCGGCCCCTTGGGGCTAATTTGCCAATGGGGCACTGCCAAAGCCCCTCCCTTAAAAAGGCTTAGGTAAATCTGAGAGAGTCCAGACGGCCCATGCGCCCCATTGGCAAATTAGCTGCAAGGGCCGCGCCAAACAACATACACCCCCACCACACTACACTATGGTCCGTGGCGAGAGCCCAGGAACTCAAATTCGAGTCTGGCATAAAACTGCGGGAACACAATTTCGAATCTGGCATAGTACGGCATTATGCCAAGATTTGAATTCGACACCGACGGTGCAGTCATCGGTGGGTAAAGTATGACCGGGATCTAATCGTTCGCAATTGGACTGCAACTAGTTGAATCCTTTTTGGATCAAATATAGTCGGGGGGAGACGCAACTTTGCGTCGACGTTTCACCCACGTCAGAGCTTCTTTCCCTCGCTAGGCTCAGGCTGAAGCAGATGAGACCTATGCTTTGACATATGCTTTTTTATGTGGAAGGAAGAGATATCAATTTTAGCCTAAGTCCAGGGAGGGAAAGGAGTTTCGCCGTCGACGCGAAGTTGCGTGTTCTATTCCCCCGACTTTATTTGACCATCCTTTTTTCAAAATAATTCCAGCCAAGAGACCACTGTTGATGGAGCCACTATTCTCCCTCTGTGGAAGGAAAATGACTAGCAATGGTAAAATGTGCATGAAATAAAATAGTAGCTTATCTCCAAAATATCAAAAAGTAAGTCTTAGACTACTATTGATGTCCATGCAGGATTACGCCATAAAAGGGGCAACAAATGAAAACGTCTGACAGCACACATTATTTATTGTGTTTAATTTATACACTAGACAGTAGGTAATGAGCGCGCGGGATGAATTATTCCCATTGTGGAAGGGTTTCACGGTGCACAAGGATCATTGCTGTTCAACTTCCCCCGATCTATTCATCCCGTACCTCCTTATTAATATACAGTAGCGCTCAAAAGTCTTCGGCCGAATGGTTTTCCAGTTTGAACTTTTTCTCTACTGAACCGTTTCAAGCGAAATTTTAGTATGTTGCACCTGAGTGTAGTGTATATGAGATATGTAGCTGTGCCACGAACCGGTAAAAGATGCGCGGTTGCATGGAAGTTTCTGTTACGACACCAGCTTTTTCAGCTTCCCATCCTTATTCTATCTTAATTTTTTTCATCTAAACCTATCGACGCACCATTTGGGTTAGTGTCATGGATGGTGCACTTATGGTATGGCGAAGAAGGCAGAAGTCCCCCAAGATGTACGTGAAGCGGCCGTGAAATTGAAGGAGTCTGGATGGGAAGACTTCGATCTGCTCCTCCCATGCAAGACAAGCGGACAAAACGCCGCTAAAGCCCGTTCCCCTTCTCACTGCTGTGAACATCGTCGCTAATTTTTCTGGAAGTGACGGCATTAAAATCAGTCAACAGACTGTGGGGAGTGGCCTTGATGTTGAAGTCTGCGGACGACGTTCAGCCCAGAAACCGTCTATAACACCCAAGAATAGAAAAGAAAGTTGCCACACCGCGGCGCCATCTCGCCTACAGCTTAGCGAATTGTGGCAGTCTTTTTCACCGATGGAAGCAATTCAATTTGTTTGGAAGTGATGGTATCTGATATGCGAGGCGCCCTTGAAACGAGAGATTCCGAAGTACACGGAACCCACCGTCAGGCATAGCTGAAGATCTGTGGTGGTGTATGGGGCATTTTCACTGTATGGAGTGGGTCTCATTTTGCAGATGGAGAGACGATGACAGGGGAAGGGCACATAAACATGATCGTACTACCACGGGCGAGGAAAGGCATGCCTCCTGCTGCATGGATTCTATAGCGAGTATCGATCCAAAATGCACGTAAATAAAGGTGGAGGAGGCCTTTCAGCACCAGAACGTCACACATCTATAATGGCGAATCCGATCCCTGGGCTTGAATCCGGTAGAACAGAGGGAAAAGCTCGAGGGACGCTGTTCACTGAAAATTAATAGGAACAGAGAAGAAAAATGCGCCAAACTAGTGGCGGAGTATAACGTCTGTCTCCTACAGTTACTGAGAAGCTCATGGATTCGATCTCATTCCGAGATGCTGCTGCCAACAAAGGTCGCGGTTTTCCCAATTAATGTTTTCTACGCTTTGTCGGTTTTGTAGTCTAGGGGAAATCCACTTTCCTGACTAAGTTTTCCCACATTTTCAGATGATTTTGTAGTAAATGCTTGTAAAAATCTAAAGGGGGTCTAACGGTATTCAAGTGGTTGCAAATACTCACAAGAAGTTTGAGCACATAATGCTATCTAACGGTATTCAAGTGGTTGCAAATACTCACAAGAAGTTTGAGCACATAATGCTAAAGTTTTCCCCAAATTGGTTCAGCAAAGAACACGTTATGGCAAAAAAAAAAGCAATTGGCCGAAGACTTTTGTGCGCTACTCTGTATGAATGTGAGGATATAGATCAAGACATGAGGAGCTGTGAGAATTCAAGAAATAGAAAATGGAATGCAAGGGTTGCAGTAAGCCCACAAGAAAGTAAGTTAATGATCCAGCCTAATTCAAAAGGTGGATATAAATTGCTACCTTGATGTCTCCGATTCCTGGTTCCTTCCTTACAAGGGAAGGACCCCAGGTCGAAGAGGCCATTCGAAATGGGATACATATGAGCCGACGTATCTTCGGACGCTGATCTCGAATCTGTATTCGAATTTTGCAGAACGATTCTCTGTGTAAAGTTATGGAGGTTTTTTTTTTGAAAAAACAGTACTATTATATGGTAGGTTTGGAAACCCATAGCACGCGAGCCAGACGTTCTTGCGCAAAACCAGAGCGATTTTCATGTTCAGGGAGTCAGATTACCTCAAGGGACGAGTTTCCAGCCAATTCGAGAATTTGACCAAATTTCGGAAAAATTTACGGGCTATAGGGTGTCAGCGCATTGAACAAAGGAGAAGTTGTTGACCCTTGTCTAGGAAATGCTCCTATTTACGCTTGTTTCGTACATTTAGTGTGATGGGCAAGTGTAAAAGGTATGTGTAGGCTATCCTGTTCAGGTTGCAATGTTTTCTGTAGAAGAAAATACAAAAACTACCACTTTATCCCCTGGCCACCCCCAATTTTTCGAAGTTGGACCAAAAACTGGATTTGGCTGAAAATTTGCACAGAGGGGTAATTCGACCTCCTGTGCCCGAATATCATAATCTTTTTACGCAACAACGCCTAATTCGTGTGGTATGGGAATCTCTTCGACTTGGTATCCTTCCCTTATGAGTAATGTTAATAGTTATAAATAAAGTGGCAGAGTGATGGGTGCGATAGGTTCCAGTACAAAGAAGCGTCCAGAAGAGGAAGAAAAGCACTTACTGACAATTAGACACAAAGTGCAAAAAATGCATATTCGGAACACTACCACTGAGCCACTGAGGCCGCTGTTTGCTGAACAAGTGGCCGTGCTGATGAAATAGTGCCTCGCCACAGAAAAACCTCTATAACTTCACTCAAAGAATCGTTCTGCAAATTCCGAATACAGATCGGGATCAGCGTCCCAAAAGGCGTCGGACCATATGTATCCCATTCCGAATGCCCACTTCGACCTGGGCTCCTTCCCTTGTTAGTTCCATCAAAATGTACAATAACATTCACATGTGCTATAGGGTGGCTGAAAAGTACAGGACGCCTTGTTTCTATGTGTACATTCCAAGATTGGAATCACAAACAAAGAATTATATTGAATGATAAAAGGCAAGTGTACATTACATATCGCAGAAGGTGCTCAAATCTGATCCTTTTGCAATGTTGCGGGCTTTCAGACGTTCGGGAACTGATTCAACAGTACGACGTGAGAAGTGCTGATGTGATGGACGCGTACTGTCGTGGATACTAGGAAAAAGATTTGTGATCTTACTACATACTCCTCAGTCCTCAACCAGACGAACTGCTGCGTGCGAGGACCCTTGGAGAGCAAGATCGCACAAGACTCCTGCCGCTCGGTGCTCTGAAGTTACGCTTCATATCACGTAGTACAAAATCAACGCAGGTACCAGTGGTGTCCTACTGATCACGTTTTCGAAGATCCTACGGCTCTCAAAGCAAAAGGATGTAATTAAAAGCACTTTTTGTGATGAAGTGATTGTACAGCTGTCTCTTACCTACCAATACAATTTAATTGTTCACCTAATCTCTTTCCTGAAGTTCGCACGTGGAAACAAAACGTCCTACACCTTACGCTTCCTTTCATATGGATATGAAGGGTTAGAAGTGGTTCATTCTGTAATATTTACACCGCATGATTCACAATAAATCTTCATATCAATCCCAACCCTCTCTGGCATACTAGTGCGCTAGAATGAGAACTTGGATAGTGGCCGAAGTGCCACCTCAGGTATCCACATACGCCCGTCTGTTCATCCTTCAAGGGAACCTTTCCGAAAGCACATAACTGCTCACTATAACGCTGCACGATATGCAGAAAAAAGTATTTTCGTACGTCTGATCTACTCACCGCAACATCGTAGACCTTGCTGAACAGCATGAGCCCTCGCCAACATCCTTCCCTACAGACAACCAGTCAAAATTCCATGGGCTACTGACTTTAGTTCCTAAGGTTTTCAAAGAATTTGGAAACAAAAACCGGAGAACCAGTGCTTCTAAGATGCTTCAAAAGTTTTTAATGTCAAATTTATTTCAGATAGCATGAGAGGACGTAAAAAATAAATACAGTAGTAAGCAACTATTTCAGAAAGTACAATCTCAACATGTTAAAAGGAGCACTGAAAAGATACAATACCATGCATCACACAACTTCTAATTCAGAGATTCCAGTTCCAATGGTTGCAATGTTTGAATCCAGTGACTTCATCACTGATATCGAATTAGTGTTTTTGGTCTGATAGCAGATCTGATAGCATAGCAGTGCTGATCTCATCATAGAAAATTATAAATTAGACTCAACTCGGTTGAAGAACTAAACAAATAAATAAGCTAAAATGCTGTTTGTACGCATTAGGAACATCAAAAAACCTTTGAACATGACATGAACAATGCATACGTTTTTGTAGACAAAATGGAACGTAACTCCACAACGCGATGCCATTCTCATATTATATTGAGTTTCACCAGCCCACCAGTTTGATAGGATTGCTGCTGCTGAGGAACGACCGACGCCTGTCTTTGAGGAGATTGCTGGAATGTTGGCTGTCGCTGATATTGTCCAATCAACTGTTGCTGAACCGTCGGTTGCTGCTGCTGCTGTTGCATCCAGGTTGTGCCCGTACTCACTCCGGCATATGGTGCATCTTAAATTCATTTGATTGAAAAAAGCATTTTCTAGAGTAAACATTGTTGAGTAGCACATTTCCACTGTCAGCCAGGATAAATTCAAAAATACAAAAGAATGTGGCCTTCTGAAAGCATTGGGACACATTTCAGACCAATACATGCAATTCACACTTCTGCATAACAGAAAAGGTGTTCAGGAGTGGGGGAGGGTGTGGAAGAGGAGTTACGAAGAAATAGATGTGAGCTGGTCGTGAGGGTCTAACGTAAGCTCAAGATAGAATAGAGCAGCGCCATGTCTTCACCGAGAGCTTGAAGTGAATTAGATAGTTATTGTGACATGGGCAATCACATAGAATAATAACGTATTGAGTGGAAGTGAATCAGCTGCACGTACTCAGAGTGGTCTGCTGCACCTGTCCTAAGCCTATCTGTGCTCCTGGCTGTTGCTGCTGTTGCGCTTGCTGCAATCCCACACTCTGCCTGAAAGACATGCTTACACGAAAACATCAGTTTAACAAATGAAAACAGGCAAAATGTTAATACACATACAAATATTGTTGCGTGGTCATTGGGGCTGATGACTGAACCCCAACAGTAGGCTGCTGCTGTTGAACGGCCTAAACACAAAACACATCAGGCAGCACCAAGGATTACACTAGTATTGCGATATTTCTACGCCTTTTTGACAGATGCACTGTAGGTTGGTAAAAAAAATGAAAACTTGACATATCGAGCAGCATCTATCATTAACACCTTCACGTTTATGTAATGAAAATACAATTAAATAATTTCTGTATATGTACTCACAGTAGCATACTGTAGACCTTGCTGTGGCTGTACATTGACCAGTCCCTGCTGCACTGGTGCTCCTACGGCACCATACACTGCTGAAGGCTGGCTGGAGATGTAAGTTGTTTGTTGAGCAGGGATTGCGCCAATTTGAGGTACGGGCGCCACCTGCTGAACTTGGGGAGTGGCAGCTGCATAAGGGGCCTAAATTTCCGTATTCGAATATAGAGTAGATATAGTGACGCTCGGAAATGTAGCCCAACTTGAACAAAATGCCACGTAGTACCTTCAGTGAATATGGATGACTTCCACCAATAGCTGCAGGTTGTGTATATGCTTGCGGCTGTGGAGTAATATAAGGAACGGCAGCCGAAGAAAGCCTGAATCCGATACAAAAGTAGCGACTTCCATTGATCGTAAAGCGTTATAAAACTATGTTCCCTGCACGTAGCGAATCGACGTTACCGAATATCATAACGCCGCGATAATACGATTGCGAATCAGCATAAACCACTGACAGTATCTTGCTTACGCGACGCGACGCGACTATGTTCAGCGAAAAAACGATTATCGATTCAGGGTTTGAATGACAACGGCTTCTACCTGGGAGTTTGTCACTGGCACAATGCGAAACGTAACGTAGTTAGACAGTTAACAAAGTATTGAATTCCAAATGATCAGACCAGCGGAATGCAAAAACACCGTGTCGCACTAGTCATCACAAGAACGCACGAACAACATAAAAATCGAACGAAACGAATTTAAAGCGCTACTGCGACCTCTCCGACCTATTATGCCACCAACTAACCAGGATACGAGCAAAAATGTGGGGCGAGGAAAGACGTATTGAAATACCTCCTGAGGAAAAGTTTCTCAAAGTAGGGCTAAGGAGACCAACACAGTATAAACAGTAAGGCATCATATTTCTGAAAGACAAATTCTGAGGTCGCGTGATATGACACATTAACAAGATCATGAAGAAGATAGGAACACCGCGGCGTCAAGCGATAAAAATCGCACGAGATAACCAGCGCGAAAAGAGACCGACGAATTCGAATGACTGCAAGTTCTCATTTAAGCAAGGGGTCGACGGAGGTGAAGACAATGTGCTACCCCCTACAAGCAAAACAGTGGCAATCGAATGAATGGGAACAAAACGACGACGATGAACGACGACGGAGATAGCTGGTAAGCAAAAGATCACTGGACAATTCCAGCTCCGTAAATATGCCACATTTCGCACACACTACAATCTTCTCATTCCACTCCCGCCGATAATCTTCAAAACTAAATTTCTCCAATTCCTAAAATTATTCGTATAAAACTGTAAAACTGCAGTAAGCAGTACTGTGTAGATGTTGTGCCCAACGGCGCAAATGGCGTGACGTAGACCGATCCAGCCATGCCATTGCGTTTTGCATGAATCTCCTTCTGCAGTCGTTCACGATAATAAGTGTATCGCTGTCGAGATAAACTGTACTCTTCATACAACTGCTGTAGTTCTCTGAAAACGGAATAGATTATCGAGGGAAAGCCCAGTGAAGTAACGAGAAAATCGATAAAATCGATAAAAGAGACAGAGATAAATACTTGCGATAGAAAAAAAGTACGTGCAACACTGCTAATGGGGGAGAACTCAAAAGCCAAAATATGGAAACCCTGAAACCTTCTAATTTGACTTAAGGTTTGAAATACAAGCATTAACACTTACGGTTCTGGCGGACGTGGTATTTCCTCATCGACCATACTGATCATTTGAACCGGTCGTTTAGCATCCGGTCCATCTCTGATGAGATATAAAATGAATTCACGAAGCAATACAGGCCAATTGAAACAGTGAAAACAGTCCTTACATAGCACCGGCAGGACGTTTCACAGCACCCGTTAGATCGATCTTTATGGTTTGGGTAACTCTGAACAAGAAGAACGTAAAAATATTGCGCTCCAATAGATTCATTTCGGCTGAAAACTCACAGCCAAACATGCGAAGGTTCGCTGTGTATAAACGAAAGGGGATTAAACTTACTGATTGTTCGGGTCTTTGGGACAGTTTGGAGTTTTGTGTTCTGTTGAAGCGCAACGAAAACATTGATTCGACATTCCAGGCTGCGAACGCAACTTTGATGTTGATCTAAAAAGAACTAGCGTCTTGCGTTTCTTGAAAGGATTCAAAGGGTTTGAGCTTCCTCGTCTCTACATAAGCAAAACCTAGAATTTGTTCTGAAATACTCTCTCATACACAGAGTTCAGATCGCAAATATCCAGCGTTCAAATAAGCATTTAAATTCTGCATACTTTCACTCTAACTATACATATATGTCAGCACAATTGTGAAAATGTTCCGTCAACATTAGGTCTATGCGTGAGTCTTGCGACACAAGAGAATTTCCTGTGGGTTTCACTTCTTTTGAACTTTATCAAGTTTGAGCAGACCATCCTACGTATTCTCTTATCCCAGACTACTACAATTACTACTTAGTCAGGGCCCTGAGCACCACATAGATTATCTAGTTTTACTCGAATCTCATATCCATGGGATTTACGAATCGAGCTTGTGAACTTCCGGGTGAAGGGTGGGTATCAAGTCATTGAAGGCAAGTAGAAGACAATGATTACATTGTATGTTGTATACATATATCTTGCAGCCTAAAGGTAATATAGTCTTAAAAAAGGTGCACGTGTCGCAAGAATTACGCGCCAACCTAAAATAAATTTTGGAAAGTAAGGCCATTAGCATTATCACCTCATTTTGGGAAGCATCATGCATCTACTTTCATTCAAATCGTAATAGCAGATATGGCATCGTCTGACCAGTGCAATAAACTGCAGAGCCAGCCCAGGGAAGGTGTTTCAGCACCCAGAAAACATCTGATATCAGTTGCACGACCCTTGAGGATGGAAGATTGGCGAAGATTCAATCCAAACAACATGTGTTGATAGCTGTGCCACATGTCACCACTTCACTTCTACCTTTCTCACATATCAAAACAGGTCAAATTTACACTACAGCATAGGAATACAACTCGAATGGGCTTATCACAACAAATGGAGAGGACCTAGGATCCGGATTCCCGGATCCGATGAAGCAGAAGTGGCAAAGTGCAAAATACCGACCACTGCAATCGCACCATGCGCCAAATATGAATTTCCTCATACTCACTTCGATGAAGTCAACGAGCTACGGCGAATAGCTTTCCTCATTATATATCCTTTTAACATGTAATACATCCATCGCATTGTCTGAGGTTTAAAGGTAAATTCTGCGAGGTTTTACTGTTTGATGGCTGTGGCAGATTCTAACTGCTCACTGAGGCAGACCACGTGCGGTGAAACAAAGGGCTCTTGGGCAATCCAACTTTAACATGTCAAGCTAAGCAAAGAAACACGGTTATTATAAGAATTTTTGAAATCACAGCTTCCCCAGATTGGAATAAATTTTTCTTTGAGTATTTGACAAGGTCACAAAGTACTTGGATAAGGAAACCTACAGCTGTATGTGGATATTCTTCCCCTCCAAAGTGTATCCATTTAGACGATTTATGATTGACTGGACATCATCATCCTCGATGTGCTGGAAAAGGGCAATGAATTGTATGACACCACTCAAGTTGTGGATGGTATCCAGTAATCGAGTATATGTGAGCAGCCAACTTTCAGACATATTTCCTTGAAATGACGCTTGAATAGCGATGGAAGACTTACACTGCGACATACTTTCCGCCTCAATCCCTACTCTGTCCATCGAAAATTTGATCAAACTGACAAAAAATTTACCACGAAAGCGTAATTTTTCACAACATCGCACTCGGTCACTTTTGTGAACTGTTGAAAAACTTGTTTAAGTTTTGTTGAGTCAACGGTGTCGGCAAGATTCCCCACAAACAATTTGACCATTGTGTCTGGAAAGATTAATAAGGCGAACTTTGCTCGGTATGCATATACGTTATCGAGATAGACACAAACGGAAGGCAATCACGAAAAAGGATATCGCTCTTACTGAACATAAATCGGCGGCTACAGATACTAGATAAAGGAAATACTAAGAAACACGCAAGCCACACACGATATGGTCTCAGGCATAAGTGGTGAGGATACACGAGATTGGGTCTATGGGGATGTAGGAGTGGGGGGCATTTTAGGTCAATGCATCTCGACCCACAAGCAATAACAAAGGTAAAAGGCCATAAGAAGAAACGATTTGGGTCAGAGGATACGAATTAACTGATAGTTGAAAAAGGAGCCCGGAGATGGATGAAGCACTCTTATCCAGCTACCTGTATCCACACGGTACCTGCGATGGTTTGAGCATTCTTCGAAACATCCTTCACACTTCACTTCGAACTCCGAAGCTGGTAACTCCCAGGAGCGAGGTAAGCACGAGGTATTGAAACGAATCCTCACGTTCACATTCATCCCAGAACCACAAAAACAAGTAATGAAGCTTCATTCGCACCAAGAAGTAACATATTAAACGGGAACGGATGCTGTTCGTATGATTTTGTCTGCAATATTAAAACGGTATCATGAAAAACTTCAACAAACATTATCCGTTAAATTCAACAATCTACAGAGCAAATCCGTTATTCAGGGTGGCAAAACGGAGCAAAAATAGAACGATGGATTTTCGCATAAAAATATGAGTGCGACAGCATCAAATTTATGAGACATTCTCTGTCGATGGCTGATAGCGCTCCTTCTCCTTGATCAGGAAATTAATCAAGAAATCGATAGGGTTCTCTGGCCGTTCTTTCGCGAGTGCTCCCAAGGCCTAAAAAGAAAACCTCACAATGCTGTGACAAGGAAAGTACAATAAAAATGAGCGGAAGTGCAACGACATACCTGCAACAATATGGGAACAACCGTTTGATCGAGATATTGTCGAGTAGGGATGGCAGGAGCAGCACGAGGTGGCGCAAGAACACCTGTACTCTTTGGGGCATCAGTGGCGGCAGCAGGAGCTGGCTGCGCAGCTGGTGCAGAAGCTGGAGCAGCTGGGGCCGCAGCGGGAGCAGCGGGCGCATTCTCCTGAACAGTCATAACTGACCGGATACACTGCAGAAGTGACATTCAAATGACTCAACCATCGAATAATCATTTTTGACTAACATTTCAAGCTACTTGTTTGCACATGTTAGACCAGGGAAGCCTTCTCGAAGCTCAGATGTTCATATATTCCCTATCGATGTCCTAATTTTAACATGGGGACTCCGAAATGACTCCTAAGAACGGAAGAAAGATGCGGTACATTCCATCTCGGGGCGCTTGGTGGGCGTGGCCTGAGTGGCGAGAATGGGAGTGTGTGACGAGAGTGAGAGTGTGCGGCGGTGTGAGAGAGTCTGATACACTCTCCTCCAATCCGTAGGCCACGCCCTATCAGGCGCACCGAATGGACTGTATATTGATAACGCAGTAGCTCTTAGTAACAGATACATCAGCTAGCAACAGCAAACCTCGACATATTTTCAAGCACGTCTAACGCTCAGCAGAATCAGAGCACGACGTCTTCCTTAATTATTTCGAACGCCATTAATTTGATAGCTTTCCAATTATAAGCAATATTAAAAGCATGGATTATGGGAAAAGAAATCCATTTGCAAATTCACTTTCTAAGCGACGCACACCGACTCATTTCGTTTGTAAAAAAAGAAGAAAAAAACTGTCAAACCTCTGCAGAGTTAGGAGCAGTGGCGGGTGGAGGGGCCTCACCAGTTTCCATAGATTCAGCAGGAGCTGGAGCCGGAGCAGGAGCAGGAGCGCTCTCAGCTGGGGCGGCAGGAGTTTCTGCCTGGAAAGTAGCAGAGATTCCCGGTTAATGTGAAGGTAGAATAGCAGATCCTCTCTAGCGGGTCTAAATTTAAAGGGGGAAGGGGGGAGGGAGAGGGGGTAGGCGCGAAGAAGCTCTGGAATGAGCGAAACAATTTCTTTAAGCATAAAAGCCCGTTACGTAATGAAAATTGGCCCATTTCACTGGTTCACTTTGAGACTGTTCCTTCCTTAGATCCTTAGACTTATATTAGTCTACGCAGTGACTCTTCCCTCCCACTAAACCGAAATTCCTACTCAAACTCCCTCGTACGTAAGAATTCCCTGTTACAGCAAAACAACTAACTTTGGTAATGGTATTATGAATTGAAGATATCATGAAATTCGCTGCGAACAGATAATCCAGTTCACATGTGAGAAGAAATTTGTGAGCCGTTAAAAATCAATACATTGCATGAATAAACTCACGGGTGCTGGAGCAGCCTCGGTTGCGACGTCAGCCATACCTTAAAACAATCGTCAAGTGTTGGTTACATCGCTTTTCGACCTAACACGAAACTGTAGAGAAAAACAAGCAATTAACAAAGTCGCTCACGTAAGGGAATTATTCACTGCAGTGAAAGATTAAAGCGTAAATAACTCGGTAATGAATTCCTACATCGATAACGATGACATCTGAACTTAAGCCCCCTTCCTTCCAGGAACACATAAACGCCGATAAATCACAAGCCACTTTGTCACCGATTCCCCTATCATACAAAGCGCCAATTAAAAACACATTATTGGGTTGCTGAATAATTAATGCGCTTTTTTTCAACAGCTTCATTAGCAAAAACAATGATAAATTTTGCAAAAACGTGTTTAAATGATTATTCGGGAGCGTTTTCACGATCGCAGTCAGAGACTGCTTCCCATTTGGGAGTCCCCTAAACGTCAATTTCCACGACAAAAAAAATGCAGCATTGAAAGCCGCGCTAGTTACACACCAACCCGATACGAGCCGGGAATGACTGGGGAGTTTTGCTAAGCTCACGGGTCAATTAAATTCGGGGGGGGGGGGGGGAGACGCAAAATTTCCGACATCGAAGCTCCGCTTCTTTCCTGGGCTTAGGCTAGAGCAGATGAGACACATGCTTTGCCAGATGCTTTTTCATGTAGAAGGAAGGGAAATAGATTTAAGCCTAAGCCTAAGCAGTAAGGAGCTTCGATGTCGATGGAAAGTTGCGTCTTCCACCCCCCCCCCCCCGACTTTAACTGACACAGCACACGTTATTCCATAGGTTTCTTGGGGTGAAGTCGTACCACACAACTAAAACAAAAAAGTCTTTGTGGTTCAAAAGGGAGTCATGATGAACAAATGCCCTTTGCTTCTTTCCTATATTAGCAAAAAAATTCGAATTTTAATTGACTTTTAGTTTTTTTTTAACTTTCAGTTCGAGTTCGTATGACTTGATGACAGAGTGAGCATGAAGCTAGTGGTATGCAATCCGTTTGAAACACAAAAATGTGGCTCTTAGCTCAAGCCTTTCAAGAAAAAACGCGAATTACGAAGCACAGGAAATATGTGGGCAGGATCCAAACTAGTCTCTAGAATTGAAGCAAAAATTGAGATTTCCTCGCAAAATTCATTCCTGGTTAGAACGATGACAGCGAAAACTTTGGTAATTCATTCGAACGGTGCATCAATCGAACAGAGGAATGGACACGAACCTAACCGATGCGCACCAATCGATCCACTTGACATTCGGTCAAGGGCACTGCTGTTTAAAGAATCCAGCAACTGCAGCATTTTGAGGACAACCGCTCTATGAAGAGGTTGATGTGGAATTAATGATACAAGGTTTGAGAAAAGAACGTATGCACACCACTTTGAGGAAGGAACTTTCCGAAGGAAATGACGCGGGAAATTTCGCAAACTATCGCACAGCCGCCTGCGATGCCGCCGTTCTTTGCTGTCACGTAGTCTACAATACTAATCTGTGCAATGACCCTTGAGGTGCTCAATGAACCCAAACGATTAGGGTGGAGTGCAAGTGTTCCGACTGGTGAGGTCAGGTCAGGTTGCGCGGCGGATTGCAATTAGGTAAAGACGGTAAAAAACGCTGCCAAAGCTTCTCCCCTAAAAAGGCTTAGGCAAATCTGGGAGAGCCCAGACGGCAGGACACGCCACCATTCGGACAATACGCGAAGGGCGATGACCCAGTTCGGTGCCGACCTCTAGAATCGGAACACTTGCAACACACCCCAACACAACACAACCTTCCTTTTCAAACCACAACACAACACAACCTTCCTTTTCACGATTTTCCTGCACCTCATCTTCTGTTTCCGGTCTCATTTCCAATGGTCCAAATTCATCAGAGTATCGGTGCCCGGGTACCTCTGCCATCTTCTGATCGACGCACCTAACAATAAGCAGTCTCTTCAACTCAGGAAAGCATCTTTTCTCTTCGTTGAGCATCCTCTCAAGTCTCACCAGCTCGTCCTTCATTTCTTCGATATTGTTGTCCAGCATCTTTAAGGTTTCTCGACCTTGTTTGTGATGCTGCTAACTTTGATTCCGGGTATCTCTGGACTATGTAGTTTTTCCTGAGCAAATTTGAGAAAGCGTACACCAGGAGCAATTGCTTGGCGGCAAAGTGAAGCTCCTCCCTGCTACTAGCTGCACTTCTGAGGATCCTAATCAGGAGGAGAGTTTGTTCTCCCGCTCCCACATGGATGTTCCAGGATTCGGTGTGTCCAGTTATTGCCAACCGCAAAGGCCACCCTGATGAGACTTTGGAGGAAGTCTATCGTCTTTCCTAATTCTTGCTGAAGATCCGTAAAGTTGCTTTGTGCAAGCCGGGCAATCTTTCAAACTCGTCTTTGTGGGACGAAGGTTCCTACAGCAAAAACCACTAATGAAAAATAAATCTGAACTAGTGCATTCAAATCTCCAAATCTTCCTTTTAGATTTATTCCCTCACTGCAAAAAAAAAACAATTCCTATAGCCGAATTCGGGCCACTGAAAGTCGGATATTGTTCTGGGGTTTCCACTGAGCCATTGTTTATTGAGCCTTTGAGCAGAAGCGGTAAACTAAGAATACCCTCAGTCACGAAGGATGGCACCACTTTTCCGCAAGTACTGTGCTTCTAGGTAAACTCTAGCTTTTGTTAGGCTGAACCGTAATTCCGATCGTATTCCGGTGGTGTTCATGGAATTGTGAAGGGAGTTATTCCACATAGGACTTCTGCCTAGGGTTGTTTCGGGACGATATAAAGACTGCATTAGCGAACTCTCCTTTCGTGCAGTCATAGCAACCTTTGAGTTCACTTGCGGCCACCCGACATACTACTTCATCAATCAAAATTTCGGTATTGAGCTTAGTCTGGAAGCATGATATGATCTTCGACAGTATCATGCTCGAAATAGTAGCTTGATTGATTTTAGGTCTTAAAAATCATGGTCTTACAGGGAATCCCATACAGTTGAGTCTGCTGAATTTTGAACACTATAAGAAAGTCTGAATGTGTGCATGTGGTGCACTACTCTTCCATAACGCGGTTTATTTCCATTTGTTGCAGTGGAGTTGTTTGAACCCGCATTGAGGCCCAATCTTGTCGATTCATCGAGTTGCGAAGTGACACATTTATTGAAGCGAGGTTGTGAAACCGTCAACACATATGGACAACCATACAACAATGTCACAAGGCAAAAGTAGTGCGTTCGACTGTCCGTCTCGTCATTGTCTTCGTCTTCGCATCGGCTCCTTGTCTTGTCGGGCTCCTATATTCGTGATCGTCGTTGGCCTCGTCGACCTCCTCGTACTTGTCCTCGATTCTCTAAACGACACTTTTAAAGCATTGCTTATCTGATAATGTGACTAGAAACTCATTGTTGTTGAACGGCAAAAAGCGCCTCGTGGGTGTTTGTTACTGACCTCGTCTCTAAGTCGTAATAGCTGAATCATCATAACCAAAGGTCATGACAATCCCGACTTGACAAAGGTGTGATCGTATTGACTCGTAGATATATCGTAGTGTTGCAATCGTCTATAAAGATATCGTACAATTACAAAAGGGGATAAGAACTACAATAGAGAATAACCGTAAAGTGAATACAAAAAAATAACACAACGAAGGCTTCCCGGTTTCCATTTGAAGAGGGCTGTGCTGTAGGACGATGTTGTCATCCTTGTACCGATGTTGTCGTGGATAGCGGATAGCGGCCGAAGTTGTAGTCGAATGGAATAGAAGTAGACTGCCAATAAGCGGTAGAATAGTCGTAGAGTAGATGGTTAAGAAGTTAGGTTGTAGAATAGACTGCCACGAAGACCATGCTCCCCAGGAGGACCATATTATCCAAGAAGCGTATCGACCACTCTGTGACGAAGAGAGAGATTCTTAAGCGTCCAAGTTCGACTTTCCATAAATCTTGGCATGGTATTTTCTTGATATATGTCAGTTTCTTGTAGCCAAATCCAAAATATTAATTCACTTTATACGGCTAACGTTTCGGCTTTGTCGCCTTCGTCAGAGCCTGGAAAGTCAAAGATAATCGCGATACATCCCCCAAATTCCATTTCAGACTTACAAAACAGTTCCACGTAGATCAGAGAATTAAGATAGGAGTCGCAAACCACAATAACAGACGAACTCACCTTAGAGCACAGCCGGCCGTCGTTGAGACCACTGTTACAGTGGGTGGCTTCAGATGACCCGACCCAATGGCACGAGGCCTATGGCGTTTTTAGCCCACACAAGGTGAGAAACGGGGCAAGCTCGTTTGTTATGGCTAGGCATTCGTCTTTGCTATTCATTTTGGGACTTTGGGTGCTAATCCAAAATGTTTCTAAAGTTTTGCGCGCTGGGGTCCGCGATTCCCGCGATAGAATCCTAACAGCCACTTCAAACTCCACATCTTCATGACACTGCAGCCGATGAGCACCCAGGGGGGTCTCGGGCCTGGATCTTTTTAGGCCATCGAGGCTCTATTTGACCCTAGAGCACAGAGGTCGTCCGGTTCCGCCGATGTATTCGTCCCCACAAATCTTACAAGAGATCCGGTAGATCACACCTGAATCATTGCAGTCCCCTACCTGTCCATTAGGACAGACCACACAGTGAGGGGTACAGCACGCGCGGTCATACCTTCGATTACGAACCAGCTGCTGTTCAAGGGATGTGGGCGGGATCTCGACCACCCGTACTGCATCGTCGAGACCACATCTGCGCAGAGCGTTCCTAACAGCCGAGCTGATGGAATCGGTCACAAAATATCTTTAAATATTTTCGACTTGTGAAGGAATCTCTCTCGTTACGACAGAAGATGGTTGTGACGAAGCAGACCACCCACTTTCTCCGACGCTGCCTCCAACATCGCATCGTTCCGAGCTTTATAAAGAAGAAGAAGTTGCACGAGGTATGCTGTCTCCCAGCTGACAGCAAGCAATTGCAAGATATCGAACTGCGCATACTGAGGACGGCCTTGCGATGCAAAAGAAATCAGGTGTTCTCACAAATGATCAGTTGTGTATCGAAAGAAATGTGTTGTCAACGATATCTGCCCAGTTGTCAGTGGAAGAGGATCGTGGGTGAGTCAAAGATCACTTGCGATTCAATCCGTTCCAAAACCAAAGTAGGACTTCAGAATAAGTTCGCTAGATTAATAGATTTAGAAAGGTGTCGTCATCACAATCACAAGGCAGAACCACTCTCGTTAGCGCGGACCGCCCCCATTCTGACAGCAGTGAAGCGGCGGTGTCTACGGCAAGTAGAGTCACTGTTATTGGCGGCATCACTCTCTCCGAGAATGCGCGATCAATTCTAGAGCTGGGTCCCAGTTTCTCACCCAGCCAATCGATAAGTCACGGGGTATCACGGAAATTTCTTACAGCCCTACAAACTCTTCAGGACAGCCTTCGCCTCAAGGAGAGGTTGCGCGAAAAGGGTCAACAAGGTGTTACACAGGATCACTTTTCCGCCATTCCATTTCCCTCCTTGTTCTTCAGGCCTCAAGACCCTAACCCTGTAGTGGACATAAGGTTCCGGTTATTTGCAACAACAGTGTTCACCATGCTTAACAAAAACGGCCAAAAACATGTCTCCAATCTGACCGCAGAGCAGAAACGAGGTCTCAGAGAGCTCAGAGATCTTTCAGGCACCAATCGAATCAAAATATTTGTCAGTGATAAAGGTGGGGAGTTTGTGGTGTTACCACAGGAGTTGGATATTGCAATAACACAAGCCCATCTGCAGGACGAGACTCTATATAGAACATCATCCGTGGACGAATTCAAAAAGCAGTATCGGAGATTGAATAGAGTATGGAGTGAGGTAGCCCGTACGGCAAATTTACCAAAAACAGTGGGCACACGTCTGAAATGTGATCTCCCGACCTGTCCGGTTCTCTATGTCCTCCTCAAAACTCACAAACTCTCGCCGGAGGCCTTATCCTCCATGAATCCTGCAGATTTCAAGGTGCGCCCAATAATAAGCAGTGTAGGGGGTCCAACGGATAGGATATCGTGGCTTCTAAACCTAATACTGGTGCAACTGCTACCCTTCATCCCTGCCCATCTCAGCAATACAGCTAAGTTCCTTGATCTGCTACGAGAAACGAGATTTAGGCGCAATCACGTCATGGAATCGTTCGACGTGACATCTCTCTATACGAACGTATCGAACGAAAATGCACTACAGGCATTCTTTGAACTCCTCAACGAACATGGATCGTCGATAAACATGCATGGCTTATCGTTTTCTCAGACCATGACTCTAATCAAGGAATGTCTGGATTGCTCCATATTTAGATAGCATGGTAATTACTACAAGCAGATCAGGGGACTGGCCATGGGACAGAGGTTAGCACCAGCTCTAGCCATAGCCTATGTCTATGATAGAAAAACCCCTACTGGATCGCCGACCTGTTGTGTACTGCCGTTATAAAGACGACTGCTTCGTCGTCTGTTCGACTCAAAAGGAAATGGACACGTGCTTCAACCTACTCAATAGCCAAGCGGAGAACATCCACTTTACGCGAGAGAAGCCCAGGGAACACTGGCTTCCTTTCCTCAATCTACAAGTACAACTGGAACGTGGATGCTATCGAACAAAATGGTATAGAAAACCGAGCAGCAAAAATATTTTGGTCCATTTCCGGTCGGCGCATTCTTCGAAAACTAAATGGGCGGTGGTCAGAAACATGTTTAGTACGGCCAAAAGAATGTCGTCGGGTACTCAGGAGAAAGCAGAATCCATGGAGCTTGCACGAAAGATAACCCTTTCAAATGGTTATCCTTGCGAAAATCGGGCTCTGTCTGGACCACCTAGGAGTAAGCGAAATAAGCCTTTGAGTGAGGAAGGCGAAAAGGTGCCGTTCTGTATTCCCTTTGTGACCGATGCCATCAGCTCGGCTGTTAGGAACGCTCTGCGCAGATGTGGTCTCGACGATGCAGTACGGGTGGTCGAGATCCCGCCCACATCCCTTAAACAGCAGCTGGTTCGTAATCGAAGGTATGACCGCGCGTGCTGTACCCCTCACTGTGTGGTCTGTCCTAATGGACAGGTAGGGGACTGCAATGAGTCAGGTGTGATCTACCTGATCTCTTGTAAGCTTTGTGCGGACGAATACATCGGCGATACCGGACGACCTCTGTGCTCCAGGGTCAAATAGAGCCTCGATGGCCTAAAAAGATCCAGGCCCGAGACCCCCCTGGGTGCGCATCGGCTGCAGTGTCCTGAAGATGTGGAGTTTGAAGTGGCTGTTAGGATTCTATCGCGGGAATCGCGGACCCCAGCGCGCAAAACTTTAGAAACATTTTGGATTAGCGCCCAAAGTCCCAAAATGAATAGGAAAGACGAATGCCTAGCCATAACAAACGAGCTTGCCCCGTTTCTCACCTTGTGTGGGCTAAAAACGCCATCGGCCTCGTGCCGTTGGGTCGGGTCATCTGAAGCCACCCACTGTAACAGTGGTCTCAACGACGGCCGGCTGTGCTCTAAGGTGAGTTCGTCTGTTATTGTGGTTTGCGACTCCTATCTTAATTCTCTGATCTACGTGGAACTGTTTTGTAAGTCTGAAATGGAGTTTGGGGGATGTATCGCGATTATCTTTGACTTTCCAGGCTCTGACGAAGGCGACAAAGCCGAAACGTTAGCCGTATAAGGCCGCTTCCATACTTTGCGCACCGACGCCGTCACGCGCGTGACGCCGGCACGTCGCGTGACGCAGGCCGCTTCCATACTTTGCGCACCGACGCCGTCACGCGCGTGACGGCGTCGGTGCGCAAAGTATGGAAGCGGCCTAAAGTGAATTAATTTCTTGGTTCTGGCTACAAGAAACTGACACATATCAAGAGAGATTCTTTCCTTTCTTTTTTCTTTTCTTTTTCTTTTTCTTTTTCCTTTTCCTTTTCCTTTTCCGTTTCCTTTTCCTTCTCTTCTCTTTATCTTTTTCTTATTCTTTTTTCATTTTCATTTTCTTTTCTCTTTTTTCTTTTTTCTTGTTGTTTTTTCTTTTTTTGTTTTTCCCTTTTTTTCTTTCTTTTCTTCTTTTCTTTTTTACTTTTTTTCCTTTTTTTTCTTCGAGGACGACGTTTGTGCTGTACTGAGTGTCGTAGACTGGGACTAGTAAACTTGTTGCCCGAAGTGTTGCCGTGCTACTGTGAAAACAACCGGGAATAAGGATAATTGTTTACTACGGCGTGCAACAATGATCACTTGTGTATACCAGATGATATAACAATAACGATATCGTAATGCACACAAACATAAGGCAATGATCGTATCGTTATGTACTGTACAACAGCATAAAATAATACGAACATGAAGCAATTATACGTCGTATTGTATGAAAAAATGCGAGCATTAAGCAAGGCTAGTAGTGTATTGCAAACTCAGTATGAAATCATAAGAGTATAAAGCAATGATAGTATAGTATCGTGAACTTACCATGAAACAATGATTACATCGGAACTTGAAATGGACAGAAGGCGCTATTGTGATAGCTGCGCGAAGCGTCGCGATTGTTCGTTCGACAGTAAAAGCACATTGCAGTGACATTACATAATGAAATCAAATG
Organism: Trichostrongylus colubriformis; assembly: GCA_963978905.1. NCBI lineage: Eukaryota > Metazoa > Nematoda > Chromadorea > Rhabditida > Trichostrongylidae > Trichostrongylus > Trichostrongylus colubriformis. Next base: position 29,909,342 of record OZ022258.1, read on the forward strand.
ATTTGCTTCTAGTAAGCATTATTCGCATCGATTGCGTGCTCTACATTGCTGAAGGCGGACAGTGATGGTCGTAAAGTTAGGGCATTGTGATGCCCAATGATCGTTAGAACAAAAAGCACAATGATTTCCTGCACGAGGTTGTCGCTGTTGTTGTCGCTGTTGTTGTCGCTGCCGTTGTCAAGCTGCGGCGTCTTCTTCCTCTCGACTGCTCATTCCTGGTCTTCGGTCTGCCGTTATTCTTCTTGTTGCATCCTTTCGTTTTCCAGTTCTTATTCCGCTTGTCAACGTTCCATAATCGCACCAACATTGTGCGTATGTCGCTCTACTGCTGATAAGCGGTTGTCGAGTGCCAGTATTATCGAAAGTTTCAGTTATTGTTCGCGTGAGACTTGCCATTAGTTCTTTGACGGTAGTCAGTTCTTGTTGAATCATCGTCACTGGATCGGGTGCGCCCTCTTGCTCGTTGTTGCTGGTATCGTCTAGCTGTGGTTGTCGTCTTGCGCATCCATCTGCGTTCACCATTACTAGCCATTTCCTCTGAAATGAATGGTATGACAAAATATATCAGAGGCATATCGTGAGTTTCGCGGAGAACAAAGAGCGTCAAGTTAGTAAGACTGTTAAATAAGATTGTAATAATTATGAGTGATATGGTTGAGGATGAAAAATGGAGAAGTGGTGGGGAGCGGTCGCTCTCGACGTCGTCGTCGTTGCAAATGTTGAATGGATGTAGCCTTTCGTTAAGAGTCTTTGTTTCGATGGTAAGCATGATAAGCTCCTCGCAAGCTTCAAAGTGTGGGAATATGATCGTCTTCGTTGGTACGATACTGAACTTTCCGCCCTGGGAGAGTTCAGAAGCGTTACATGGTTTACCCAAGAAACAGAGAGATTACTCGTAGTGGTATGCGTAGAAGAGCGCGTATCACGCGAAATATTTGTCGTAGTATAATAGCTAAGGACTTGATAATGATTGTAGAGGCCAAAATTCGGGAGGGATTGCTGTACCATTGTTCAGCATCGAGTTTGTTGTTAGGTAGATGATCGTAGTAATTTTAGCACCGAATACGATGAATCCTAAAGTAATTGTGTGAAGTAAGTACTTTTTGCATGTGTTGATAAAATGTCCTATGTCAGGAAGTTGTGAGTCGATGTCAAAGAGATCATGGGAAAGTGTAGTTGTCGTCCCCATCGAGAGGTGTTTGAGCAATGGCTTTATTCCGTATATGTAATTTAGTGAACCAGTGAGTTGAAACATCGTAGTGTTCGTTCCACATAGTGCGGAGCATTGTTGGTGTATTGTTGCGCTTGAGAAGAACAGACGTATCTCATTTAAAGTGTTCTGTATTGTGCATTGTAGTATAAATTGCTGTGTTTCACAAGTCACTTGGCCTATTGCCCTGGATGTGCTCGATTTGCACCATATTCGTGCTACTGCTCCTTTGGCACAAGTGTAGCATCCGTTCAGTGTTGTTGGGATAACATCACAGTGTGCGGTGTTCGTAAGCTGTTCGAATATCGCTAGTGTGGTGTTTATTGTTATAGCTAGTTCGAAGGATGCTGTCGTTGGCGGATCGTGTGTAAAGCATCCTTTCCATCTGTATTTACCGTGGCATTGGGAAGGGGAATTGGTGGTATGTTCGGCAAATGTTCAAAGTGTGAAGTGTTATTGTGTCTGCAATAGCAATTGACGGAGTTTTCTGCTGGATTGCACCTACAAGTGTCTCGTATCGTACAACTATTATTGTTCCGGACATTAGGTGAGTCGCATGCATAGTCGAAGTTTGTTTTGTCGTTAAGGATTGAGGTTGTTCTAGCATTAGTTATAATGCGTCTGCTGATTAGGGCTGTTTTGTTAGCAGAGAGAGCCGTTATTTCCATTGTTAGTCTCGTATTTTTTGATTGTGTAAGGTTTGACTCAACCGAAAAGGGACTAGGCCGCGTCGATTGGTGTATTTGTAGTTTTACAGTTTCGAACCAAGAAGGGCAGTGGTAAGTTTCGTAAGTCATGTTGTCTATTGACACATGGTAGATTCTATAAAAAAGACATCCCGGTGAGGGAAATCCACAGCAGCATCCTCAAAACCCACAGGATTTAATGCAATAGGTGATTCTCGTATAGTTGTTAGCAGTTGCAAGTTCGTCAATAAGCGTGTTGGGCTTGACCTTCGTGCACTTTGCTCCGTTGCATGATCCTTTACTAGGACAACGGTCTAGGTACCATTCGTAGTGCTCGTGCCGCATCCCCCTTACAACAACTCAGTAATATTCAGAGTTTTTCGATAATTGTATAGGGTTGTTTGTGTACTTACTCGTCGAAGAATTCCCAAGGGGCCAGTTGGGTTACCATAGAATTCTACTACTTTGAGGTCGTTGCTTAAAAGGCGTCGTTCTACCAAGAGCAGATTACTTATCCATTGTGGTTGAGGGGTCTCATTATTTTGTTTCTTTGATGCAGCTCGTAGAATCATTGCGTCTTGGCACTTGAGTTCTGTTAGTCGTTTGTCAAGTAGTCGTTCGATACCTGCTGCTTGTGTTGTGAGCATTTCTCCTGGTTTGTCCTTCCAATACAAGCTGAAGTTTCTTCCATTGTTGCTTGTTCCTCACTTATGAGCATCTCAATCAAGCAAATGGTATCATTGTAAATGTTCCACACAATGTCGATCTGTTGTTTAATTTGTTCGACTAGGTGCTCAACTGCGACTCCTTTCTCTAAAACAAAGTGTTCAAGATCGACAAGTCTAGAGGCAATGCCCAAGTTGTCTTGTATTCGTCCGCGTATAGGTCCCTATAGAGGTCTAAGTTCTGTGTGCAGAAAGGTGTTTCTATGTGGATAGTGTACACTCACCTCGAAGCCTATCCCCTTACCGATGTTGACCTCCGTTCATTCTTCAGGAGGTGAGCTGACTGCTTTTCCTGAGAGGGAAATTGAAAGGAATGAGTTATAACCTCTCGAGCACAAATCGAGGGTAGACTCGAATTTTTGAGATCTGATGAAATTGGGTTTCCTATAACATATAACAAGGGTTTCCTTCGCTTAAAACATTTGAGTATAGAGTTGAAAAAAGAAAGCTCAAAGCAAAATGCTCTATTGTGAGAGCTCTTTTGCTATCTTTTCACGGGAAAACAGCCCCACGTGTCCCTTGAGTTGTAGGGGGCAACGGGATTCCGAGAGACAGTTTAATTATTATGATGGTGGGACAGTAATAGATAGTGCCGCTGCTAATAGCATATTTCGCATATCAAATATTGAACTGAACTACCATACCATCGAAGGGCCGGGCCTGGTGAATAAGCAGCAGCCTTGTCTGGTATCACACAAAATCGTTGTGATGATGAGCAAAATACATCTGCTGCGGAGTCGGATACTAACGAGCACCCCTCTGATGGGAATACCAGCAAGGAGGAGGGACATATGCCAGAAAATGAACATCCTTCCACGGACAAGCAGCAGATCATTCTGGAAAAGCGGAAATAAATCCGTCTCCTAAACCATCTTTGGGGTTGAGTCAGTTGGCTGAGTCAAAGAAAGGATCAGTCTCATACTCCCCACAGCGAAGATCGTTGAAGTTGAACACGAACAGACAAGGGAGAAGAGAAAAAAGAAAAAAGTGATGAAACTCTCGGCCCACTTCTTAATTTGTTATTATTTCTTTTCTTGTTCGACCTGTTCTGCATAACAGCGTTTCTAACATGACCTCTCTTGTCGAGGACACTGACAGTGTTTTAAGGACGGGGCCGGTTTAAAGCACTTTTGTTGAGGTTGCACTGCACGCGCCCCAAGTTCAGAAGTGCAGTGAGTTTTCTGTTTTATTCTTGTTTGTTCCTTTCTCAGTTCACATGTTTCCCATCCCGTTATTACCCGGGATGCACGTCGCCAGTTGCGCATGGCTACGCAAGTTGGTACTTGAGCTGGTGACAGCCGGACATACGACAACGCTGGAAGACGCCCTGGACTACTCACCGTCGACCCCTACCGAACTCCCTTGTTATGTGATGTGACCACTATAGTAAATACACCTAAAGGAAGATAATGTAATAGCAGAAACTAATAGTACTGCTACACTACATCAGGACGTCATGAACCTTCAATCTAATCACACGCGCCAAAATGCAATGCCTTCAGAGAGCCTTTCTGTTTATGAAGTCACTTTTTGGCACTGGTCTGAAGCTTACAGAGTATTTGAGTACGCTTTTTTAACATTCACATTGCATTATCTACGGCACTCATCCTTCTATTTGTTGACCAGGCATAGCTTAAATTATTTTGAATTCCTACTTTGCATACAATTAGTGAATCTTTTTCTTTGAGTCTCTTCATCTACTGTGGAGTAATCACGTCTTCGTATTTGCCGTTATCCCTCACCACGGCCGTCGCGGACATCCATAGTCACTCCCCAAAGTATATTATCATTTCTTTTCTGTTTTACTGCTTTTTTGGTCTTCTTGTACGGATCTTTGTATGGTTTTCGCTTTAGAAGAAGTTGTTGTTGCTTCCACCCTTCGGTTTTGCTTAAATCCGTTTGTACCTCGCTGCTGTGGAACGCTGTTCCGTGCGTTCGCTTTGCTATCGCTTCTTGTTCTGTTGTTTCTCTCACTAGCATGAATAATTCTTTGTATGGTTATCGTGACGCTATCACATTTTTTGTAACTTTTGCATCCATCAATCTTCTTTACGTTTCTATCACTAACAGATGAACTCTCAAGAGCTAACTTATCACCATGTCTTGCTCATAGTGGATCTATTGCACCATTTTACAGCCTTATTTTGGAATTGTACTGATGAGATCCTCTGGTTTGTACTAATTTTCATGAAAGTCGTTGTTATAATCTATTTTGTTCACCATTAATTGGTTACGAATGAATGGTAAATCACGGCTCACAGCTAAAAGCAGTGTCATCTGAAGCGCACATCATGACTTTGAGGAATGTTTGCAGTGCAACATCTTTAGGAGATCGAGTACATATTACCGTCAACGTAGAGGTTTGGCAATGGGTCAGCGCTTAGCTCCAGTGCTGGAATGTTTACCATTGATGTACTGCAGATACATAGATGATTGCTTCGCTACAACATCAACACAGTCAGAAATGGATGAGTGTGAATGCCTAATGAGCCAGCAGTCGCAGTATACTGACCACGCTATGGTTGTCATCCCTAGTTGAACATGCAGGTATAAGTGTCCGATGGCATGCTCAGTGTGAGGTGGTACAGGAAAGCTACCTCTAAGAACATTTTGATTCACGTCGCATCTGCACATCCCACGGCTGCAAAACATGCAGCTGTTTAAAGCATGTTCAAGGCGGCTGCAAATGTGTGCACAGGTCCGACAGAGAGGCGAGAATCTACAGGTTCAGCTTCTGACATAGCTGCATCAAACGGCTATGTTGTACCAGAACGCCATGGGAGAATACGCACTGAGCATCGTAAGATACCGCGCCCGAATGAGGTTCTACTATGCACAGCTTCCATCTCTGATACAGTAATTGCTGCAATTCAGAGATTTTGTTTGAGCACAGCTGGATGATGTTGTCTTAGTGAGTATCCTTAACGGCAACATCAAAAGCCAACTCGTGCGAAACAGGCATTAGTATAAGCGTTGGGTATCAGAGAGCTATGTTACATGCCCGTATGGTACAACCGCCCCAAAATTGGGGCAATCAAACTGAATGTCAGACATGCATGCAATGTACATTGTGGAAACTGGGAAAACACTTACAATACGTACTAAAGAACATCTTGCCGGCAAAAGATCAGGTAACACAGGAACACCTCTAGGAAAGCTCATGACCGAGGAGTATGGCAGAAACGACCTTGATAAGAAGTGCAGAATTCTAGCATGCGGGTCTAAGATTTGTGCGAGGACAGTGCTTAAAGCGTTCCCGATTCCCGCAAAAAATCCAAGTATGAACAACCGGAAGGGGTGCTTATCCACTACGAATGATCTCTTGCAACTTGCGCCACAATGCGAGCTAATGATATAAGGGGGAGATATGCATGTCCCTTGTATAAGGACAGCAGGGCATATCTCGCTCACTGTTAATAACTAACACAGAGTTTCGGCACTCCGCTCTCGCGGTGGCGGACTGTGTGAGTTCTGTTCTCTCGTACTTGGTTTCTTCGGCGTCTTCCCTGATGTTCCGTCAGAACCGCTGAAGGGATGAGGCGTTCCGTGGTGTAGTGGATAAATCCAGAACCTTGAGCCACGTTTAGGTCTCTGAGGAAGACGATCTGATCGAAACGTCCGGCCGTCGGTAAAAGTTCTACCTAACAACCTCGTTGGCATAGCAGAGAAAACTGCCAACATCAATGCCGAGATTTTACGAGAGAAGCTGGAATCTGATTCAGAAATACCGTCTTCAGATGATTTTTGCGGAACACTCTTTATATAATGATGGATGACGAAGGAGGGATGTAATCGGCACGGTGCGACAAAATATTTAGGGCTGGACCGTCTGTCGAATACTAGCATCTACAGCTAAGCGTTAGCAGCTTCCCTAGGGAAGCAAGATCCATACGGTCTTGAACGTCCGTCACTGTCGTTGTAAAATGAAGAAACCTACAGCAACAGGATGTCCCACATTTTCGTGGACCCTTTATGTGTGGTATGCGGGTCGTTTTAGAACAGCAAGTCAATGGCAAATTATCCATGCGGTTGCTGATCAGGGACCAACTGTGTTCCCTGCAGACCCTCAATAACATAACTGCAAAGCGCCTCAGCACTAGCCCTGCTCTCAAGTTTTCCATACAGCTACCCTTCATTAGAACAAACACGGTCTAACAACATACAAACCAAGAATGAAATGAAATCACAACTAGAAGGTATAAGCAGTATACGTACAATAACAACGAACCCGATTGTCCAATTCTCACCTCAGTTATTTACAACTCTTTCATTGAAAGACATGAAGCTAACTTAATTTGGGCAAATTAAAAATAGGTACAACTCACTGCCTATATGAACCCGAGTTTTGTGGAAGCTCACTACAAGTTTCGTCAGTTTTTATACTTGTTGATGTATTCAAGAAGGCCTAGTCCATTCGAATACCTCCCAGAAGAGCGATTTAGAGAACACAGAAAGATTGAAGTGAGAAGTCCATCGCCTAATGTCCTAAATAAGCCTCACATCAATAGTAGCTCAGTTATATGACTCATATCACGCCTCACCTCATATCCAAAACCAGCTACGATTGCCGCAGCTGAGGCAGCCACGTTCCCTCGAAACGTCCGCTCGCTCGTATGGTCTATTGTGCGCTGCTGACTTTCCCACTGCTTCTGCCCACAGCAAGCACACGCATATTTGACTACTGCGGCTGTCCCAACCTTTGTTAACTGGTTGTAATCCAATCGATTCCCACAGTCAGGACAAAAACGGAATAGGTTCACGAGCATATCTCCCTGCACAAAGTAATACTGGTATAACGCATCGGGATCCGTCTGCCCAAGCGGCATCATATCAAGAGCTCGGGCAGAGATGGTGGCGTACGGTGAGTCACTACCGTGCGGGTGCTGAAAAGCAAGCTGATAAAATGAAAACTTGTATTGAAGATCATTGTACTCATAGCAGATAGAAACCTTAACATGTGGCGATGATGCCACCAGTTTGTCTTCTACTGTCTCATATTTCACACCAGATACTTGGTTGGCTTGCAAGACTGTGCCAAGCGTTTCCCTTGCGTTTGTCTCCGTAAAAACCGAGATTCTTTCATAGGGCACCTGAGCACATATCATCAGCACTAAATTAATTAAGTACATCAGATAATTGAACGGGGGATTCAACCTGTTTTTCACGCGAAGTCACCCATAAAGGCGTGGAGTAATACCGTCGTAAAGCATCGTTCATGAAAATCCACACATATTTTGCAGTAATAGTCAGTTGCTCACGCTGAAAATTCAATCCATGATCTCTGCACATCGACTGTATAGCTTGGTTAGGCTTACATCCATGTCCTGCAGCACAGTGTTTATGAAAGTGACAACATGAGGTGGGATGTCGGCGAGAGTAACATATGCTCCGCTTGTATTATCATTAAAACACGTGTAATGCTTGCCGACCATAGCCATCTCTTCACAAATGAAGTGGGCCTGTAAAAAAGAAGGCAAACCATGTCAGTAACTATTGTAAAAGCGAAACTTACAGCCTGAACGAAGTGATCATGGCACAAGTACTTCCTCTGTAGGCAGCATTGTTCAAACACATCACGAGCAGTTGGTCGTTCAACATACCCATATCCGGTAAGGCAGGCCACGAGTATGCCATTTATCATCAGCGACCTTGAAGAAGACCTCATCTCAGGCTCGGGAAGTTTCTCGCCACAGACTGCACATGTATGTCCCCTCTTTGAAACTGTGCTCTGTAAACAGAAGATAAGCAAATCGAATTAGAATTGTGTTTTCTCAAACGACTAAACCCACATTGTAACAATGGAATATAGATGTATATCCTGTGCTGGTTTTTGCAGCTCAAATGTGTCAACTCGTCTGATGGCATATACAGTGCTCTGTATAATGATATTGCCACCTATATCTACCCAACTCTGTTCAAAGAAATCCGGAAAAACTCTCCACGCAGAAAATTTAACCGGTGTTGACGCTTATTCGCGAACAAACAACAAATTCAAGATAAGAACACAGGAAAGTTTTCTCTTCATTTGTTTCAAAAATGCAGCTTCTACTAGTATGCAAGATGATCCAACACCCGAACAGTCTGAAGCATTCGACAAGCAGAAACAACGAAAAGGAGAAGAATGCTGATTCTTCATTGTTTTGATTAGCCAAAACTTTTAATTATCTAGGCCCACATGAAGTTTTCAAAATGTTTTCAGCCCATTTGGTGCTATGCTCCGATGGTAGCCTGTTTACACTTCCTGAGTGCTTCAAAATGGCTTCTCTCTAATGAGTTATTTCAAAAGGGGCCTCCATACGCTCCCCCTCCCCCTCTTCAACCGCTATTTTTAGGATTTCTAACCACCCAATGCGAGTCAATGCATCAAGGGAATTAAGAGCCTATAGTAAAAAAAAAACACTGATGGAAGGTCTTCCAACTCATGACGCGCTTTTCTTGAAAGGTTTTTTTCCACTGTATGAAGTACCTACATGAAACATATAGTTGAGTTCCATTTTTGCGGAGTGGCCCTTCGGAAGCCGAAAAAGGTTGATTTTTTTGAAGAAGGCAATATAGCCTACTTATTGTATGCATACTCTTTTTAACTGGAATTCGGTGCTGGTGCGCGAACGCATGTCAGCACTGGCTACACTTTCTACTCGGTGGTTTCCCGAAATTCAATGCAGACAGAGCTTTTGGGCAATTTATAGGTGGCAATATTAATTATTGTGCAGAGCACTGTATGCACTTACCCAAAAAGGATTCGTCGAAAGCATCGACGGAAGCCTCGTTCGCCTGATCTTCTCGAATACACCGATAGAAAAATTTCAGAAAAATGACCATATGAATGTAGGATGCTACGTACAGCGAGTAACGGAATAGATAGGCTAAAAATCCAGAAAATGAGACCTTTTCCTACCAGTGATCTTCATCAAGGACGTGCTTTTGGGCTCTTGTATTGCGCGGGGGGGGGGTGGGAGGAAGGTGATACAGATGGTAGAGGCTACAAGGGAGCCGAGCATTGCTCCACCATCCACTGCAGCTCCGCGGTCGGCTGTAGCACTAGGACAGAAAACTCGCATTACGACGTTCGATGTGCGATGTGATGGTGCAAGCTATGCACCCCGTATTGCACGAGTCCTCAAGCGATGACGGTGCCTCCTACGCCTCATTAGAGGTGTAATTGCTTCAAGAGTCTACCATACCGAGTCCGTTGATCACACCATCATGTTGGTGTGATCAACGCGGCCCCGCCAATTCTCTGCCCCAATGTCATATACCGCTCCGCTGTCGGCACCTATCGCACGAAAACGTATCCAGGCGAGGTGACAAAGTGCCTACGCTGCGTAAACACTTTTGTCATCTAATTTCAGTGTTCCTTTTAGGGATTCTTTTTCACCCACCTACCCTTATCACTGTCCTTAAGAGAGCCTTTTTGGTCAAAAAAGGTGTTTAACTCACACCAAAGACCTTTGTAGCACCGCCTTTTGCACGTTCTATGTGTATATGTATGGGCATGAAGCAGAAAAATAGTTAGAGGAATCGGGAGGTCCGAAACAAGAGGAATATGCAAAGAAATGAGCATTTTGTAATGAACACTGAAGGTTGGAAGCGATAATCGGTGATAAAACCCGGATTCAAAAGAGCGATGCTGCGGTTTGTATTCGCATCCCATTCGCATCAACACACTGACTTTCCGAATAGTCCGCTGTAGGAGACAGGCCGCGAACCAACGTTAGGTGTAGCACCTAACTCCCAGCGCAGTAGAGTGGTCATTCCCAACTACATTAGCATTCATGTAAGTACATCTAGAAGAATATAAGAAAGGATAAAAGAAAACGTTAAAGAAAAAACAACTTTATAATAAAAACATCTCCTCTTGGCACCGTGCCAAGGCATCAAATTGGCGAGTTTGTGCAATGGTGGCCAATTAAACTCGTCCGAACTACGTCTGTTCTACCAAGTCGCGTTTCTCCCCACATTGACACCTTTTTCTTCAAATTTTGCCTTAGTCACCGTCATTGATTTGAAAGTCTCACCGGAGAGCCCAGAACGTTAGTATGATCTTTTATCTCTAAATCTGCAAATTGCAGAGCAATGAGCTACAGCACTCCTCCGAGATTATCCACAACCTCCACTCAGTGACACAGACCTTTTGACTTACGCAGCAGACATTATTAAAAACTTCCAATTTATCGTGGTTTGTAACCGCGATCGCGATTCGTCATCAACCAGCTGGGTGGTGTAAAAAACTATCAAGGAATTCAGCTGGCTGGGCCTCGAAGGAGAAGAAGAGTGCAGTTGTAGACTGCGCATAAAAGGGTCTTCTGACAACAGGACAACCGCTGACACTCGACGAGGTGCTTCCCCGCCAACACTCGCCGACCGTGCTCCACCACCTTCCTCTCGCCGACAAACTCCTTTCCTTTATATTCATTAGTCTGTTTCCGCTTAGTACTCCTTCTCTTGTTCTAGCCTTGCTTGCCTTCCCTTGATTGTGCAATTTTTATTCGTTGCCAAACTACTTAAATGCATGCTTTAATTTCTCATTCATCGCTTGAATATTTAGTTATTTCGCGTTTGGTATTTTTCAGTTTCTTCTTGTTTGATAATCCAATCTGAGACCGCAATAGAGGACTGGTTGAGTTCCTCGTTGTGTGCAAGTGAAGTGGTGGTACAATAACCGCGTGGCACAAGCTAACTATCGCAACAAGTCATTTTAAAGTGCAAAGAGGAAAAGGAGGAAGGGTAGAAGAGTTCCACCTTGTAGCACCTGTGACAGTTCGAACAATCAAGACTTACACGGCGACGTACACCTACATGCACTGCTTATCACCTACTACACTTGAGCCACTTAAGCGAGCTGAACATTCCGACAGGGTGCGAGATCGAAGTGGGAGCATTCTCAATGAAAGTAGTACAACTCACTCATGCGCTAGGTTGAAGAACGTAATTGGCATCAACACATGTTAAGGGGTTGAACACCACGGGTTATGTGCAGTGAAGCGAGTGCGAGACTCTAACAATAAATCGTGTTCCAAGCCGACAATTTTACGCAAACGCACGGCAGCCAGCGTGATACTATTAGCGCGTCGTGGGCGCCGCAGATTCCAGTAACCATGCGTGGAACCAAATTTCTGACATCTTGGACGGCATTCGAAATGAATTTCTTGGAAACACTTGAAATGAAAAAGACTCCTCGAAGAAATCTGATAGCAACCTACTTCAGTTCACAGAAAGAAGTCGAAACTTGCTAAATTTCAATAAACGAGTAGACCATTTTTCAACACGATGGTTTATTCTAAGAAAACGAACAACTTACTTTATTAGAGTGAGGGGTTATGTTCATGATGGCTGCATAATTCCGCTACAGAGATTTGTTGGCCCTCTGCATCACTCAGCCTGAACATTATTCATCAATAAAATGGTTAGTGGTTGGACCGTAAAAGCGTTCCACGATGAATAAGCTATCACAAACTTGAAAGAACAAAATCAAGAGATCTAGCGTCCTCAGGTCAATGTATGATGGGGAAGGAGGGACGCAACTAGACGATTATGTCGCAAGCTCGCCACACGTAAAATCCTATCGCCATCGCTCATCGAAACTTCATCGCTATCACACGAATGGTATGATAGCGATGAAGTTGCGTCTCCCCCCTCCCACACACATTGACCCGTGTCGTACTGCCGCTAAATCTACAACACGAAAGAAATACAGTGCGAATTTTCCAGGGGTGACTTGTCCTTGTTATGACCGTCGACCAATCACGTTGCAGGACTGTCCCCTCCACATTCCAATCTTACCATCAACCACAGTGCTGCACGATGTAATAGTGTTGTGTGTTCGCTGATAATCTAGATGGAAAACTCACTTTTTGTTGTAATTTACATAGGCTATCGATGAGAATAAGGGGCAAATACCAAACTGCAAGGGGACTGTTGTGATTGTGAGCAAGCACTTTATCGTAACATGGCCAGTTTATGGCTTCTAAAATGGATGATCAAAAGCGATCAATTCGTCCATTTCGTCATAGTTTATGTGCGCCAACATCAGTAGATCCTCCGAAGCGATTTTATCCTGAAACGCAGGACGCAGCAAAGTTTTGGATTTTTTTGCACATTTCACACGAAAGCGTTTATAAGGTATCATCTCTGTAGGTCAGACATCAAAAGGCTGAAAGTATTACACCTGAAGCGCTGACTTCACCTTCGCAACACAAGACATTTCAGCCGTAAAAGATCCCAAGATAGAGGCGCGCAGTGGGGGAAGAGAGGGTATTGTGAAAAGAAGGGGTGATGGGATGTAGTTCCCTTCGACCTTTGACCTGAACAAATTTCAATTTGTAGGAGCAGAATGAGTGAGAGATGCTTGTACTAGACCTCTTCCTTCCTCTCGAGTACAGAATACGCTAAGTGAATAATTAACTCCTCCCGAAGAACAACACGGAGGAGGGCACATGTGTCTTAATGGCATTGCGACAAGAACATCACTTTCCAAGCTGATGAGGGGTGAGCACATTTATAGTGGCTCATGAGTTTTCGGGAGCGGTCGAGGCCGAATCGTTTTACATCAGGAATGATTTCCAATATATACCGTTTTTATAATAATAGCATTGTATGACAGCACCTACGAAACCTTTTTTCAGCACGAAGAAAAATAAGCTTTGAAAAGACGTATCTGGGATGTCTAATGTATGGCGCTACTTTTGCCCAAACTTAAGTATTAGCCTTGAATTAGTGGGTCCTCTACTTCTTCTTTAATAGGCATAGGTAAAAATATGCGCATCGGAACACAAAGTAAGGATTATGGTGATGTCAGGCGAAGAACGAAAGCGCGAAAATCAGTGTAAGCCTAGAACGAGAAGTTTTCTACCAGCCATAGTTCCAAGCTGATCTTCAAGAAGATTCTAACCGTGCAACTCTTAACTTTTGAATGTGAGTATAAGCCACTGTATCTATCCTTGTCGTCTAATTTTTACAATTAGTTATTCGTTCCTTTATTAGTTGGGAATGTTCACAAGCCCTTCATTATAGCGACCGTTAAGTGAAACAAGTTCTCTGTTCAAAAGGTATGTCACTCAATCATCACCAGATTCCAGTTAATCCATACCCACGAAGGAAAGATCGTTCGTGATGGTAGCGACATATATTTACATCTATATTGTTATATATACATATATAAATATACATGACACTTTAATTATGTTATCTCATCTACACGTTTTCTGAAGCAGGAAAAAATGCATGAATCTGGAAAAAACAACAGGGGATCACACACGTTAAAGTCGATGGCAACATAATAAAGGAACAGTGGGGTTTGGTTGGGCAATGCTAAAGTGCACCGACGAGTCGACTTTGGTAAACTCGCACTGCGTTTTTTCGTGTTGTAGATTCACGCGGTCAACAGTCCATGTTCTTCAATCGCCATAACATTTTACGAAGTACCGCTTAAATAAGCGATTGCTACCGTCATGATACAGTTCAGTATCAGAAGGAAAAAATGAAGGCCTACATGATGCGCGCGAAAAAGTATGCTCAAATGGACAAAATGAAGTAGAAAGTTCCTCGGTAGACTCATAGGTGAAATAACTGGATGAAAACTTCCCATCTGGAGAAAATCTCCGAAAAAAGAATGATTGAATGGGGGTATCCGCTATATGATCCATGCTGTACTTCTGCAAACACCCTTCGTTTCTATGTGGTGGCACTGATAAATTAACATTTTAGCTTCCATACGACGAATTGAATAAATTCACTGAATAAGGAATCAGAAATGCAAGTGGACTTTTTTATTGCCTGTTATCACCGAGATAGAAGGGTGCTAATGTAGTTGGGGGCGATCACTCCACTGAGCTCAACGTCCGGCGCTATTCTTGCCTGGGTTTTTAGACTAAGCCTCTATTTCGTAGAAGCTCCAACTCCCCTAAGGTAAGGCTTAGGTAAAAACGTACATTCGAGTATACCAATAACGGCTTTGAGTGAGGCACAACTACAGTAGCCAGTAACACCAAAATAAGTAGCTAGAAAGGTGCACCCATCAAACATCTGATGCAAGTTCAACGACAATCAGGTGATTCGGAAGCAAAGTGGAAAATAATGAAAGTGTCATGAATACGTGAAAACACACTGGAAAGAGAGACTGACTGGAAGGAAAAGAACTCATAAAAAAAAGAATAAATGGAAAATATTTCGTTAGGTGGTTCGGACCGTCGCGGAATGTCACGTAAAATAGCTTGGATGGTCGAAATGTGACGTAAAATAGTTTGTATGGTCGTGTGCAATTACGTACACAAAGCGATTACAGTCATTGATACAATGATTTGCTGCAGACACCTGCCACCCCCTCCCCCATCCAGTCGCTACACTTTTTGTTGAATTGGGGGATGGAGTTGTTGTTTGGAATAGTGAAGGAAATGGTAGCTTGCTTTATTCGCTGTTCTTACATTATGGAAGGCGGTGATGAATGTCAGGATTGGCTTGGTGCGCTGGAATGATTTTTTTTATGTTCTTAGTTCTCAGTAGCTGACGTTGATGAAGGCTTACCGTGGTGAAGATGAGTTTGAACAGTAGGGGATAATGTTTTGTTGTGTTTGAGAGAGTAGAATATGTGGTTGCTGGACCACCCAGCGCGTGCACCACAAGCTTTTTTGCTGAGATGCGCTGCTACTTATGTTTGTCAAGGTTTATTGCGAACGGTAGAACGTATCGTATATAATTATGCGCGCAGAATTCTCAAACTAAGACTAAGAAGCTCTAACCAGGGATCCCTTCATTGACTAGCAGCAGTAGTTAATCGGTGGGGTCGCCAATGATAGAAGTGAATTTTGAAAAAGTAATGAGCTATTCCTATGCGCTGTAGCGAACTTGTGGTGAAGGGGTAAACGTACCCTCTATATTTCCTTTGAAATTATTTAACAACTTACCAATGTTCTGGCTTGTAGCCACAACCCGCGGTCACCCCCGCTCCATAGGGGGCGGGACTAGGATAGTCGCATATTCCTGTACGTCTGCCCGCATAGGGTGTGTTAATATTGCTGTCTCAAAAATAAATCTAATATCCACTAAACCACTGTAATCAAAAAAGAGATATATCTGTCAGCTACAAAAAGGCGCCACCTTTCCGCCTAGTCACCACATCTCATGGTGCATCGGCCGGGTATTTCATCAGTTCCCTCTTTTTCGTTTTCACCGAGAATTTCATCACTTCTTTCTTTTCCTCTTCTCCCTTGTCATGTTCGTGTTCATCTTCAGCGATCTTCACTGTGAGCTGGAGTATGAGACTGATCCTTTCCCTTTGAATCAGCCACTGACTTAACACCAAAGATGGTGGAGAAGACGGATCTATTTTCGCTTTTCCTGAATGGTCTGCTGCTTATCGGTGGAAGGATGTTCATTTTCTGGCATAAGTTCCTCTTCCTTACTGGTATTCCCATCAGAGGGGTGCTCGTTAGTATCCGACTCCGCAGCAGATATATTGTGCTCATAACAACGATTTTGTGTCATACCAGACAGGACTGGTGCTTATTCACCAGGCCCTTCGATGGTATGGTACCATGAGTTCACTATTTGATCTGCGAAATATGCTATAGAGCGGCTTACTAATACTGTCTCACCGTCATAATAATTAAACTACGATTTTTGCACAGTTCCAAAACACTCCTTATCAAGTTGGCGCCCTGTCTGAAACCCTCGAATCTCTGATGTTATGCATTGCAGTATTTATCACGTGAAAGCTTTTTTAAAGGTGTACTGCGTTTCAAAGTCAGACTTTTGTGAAATCACGTGTTGAAAGTACCTCTATTTGTATGACCCGGAATGTTAAGGTGAGGGCCAGACGGTTTGCTTTTTTTGATGCACACGGGATATGTTTCGTGGAAGTGGTAATTAACAGCACAATCATAAACAGGTAGACAGTCAAGGTGACTAACAGCCGTTCTCTCGGAATCCCCTTGCCCCCTACAACTCAACGAGGAATACGTGGAGCTGTTTTCCCGTAGAAAGATAGCAGAAGAGCTCTCACCATGGAGCATTTGCTCAAGTTTTTCTTTTAGGCTTTCTTTTTTCAACTCTGTACTCAAATGTTTTAAGCGAAGGAAACCCATGTTATATGTCATAGGAAACCCAATTTCATCAGATCTAAAGGATCGAGTGTACCCTCGATTTGTGCTCGAGAGGTTATAACTCATTCCTTTCAATTTCCCTCTCAGAAAAAGCAGTCAGCGCACCTCTTGAAGAATGACGGAAGGTCAATATGGGTAAGGTGATAGGCTTCAAGGTGAGTATACACTTCCCACGAAACTCCTCCCTGCACACGAAATTTGCTACCCACTCCTGAACTCCTTTCCCTTTCCGAATCTTGAACTTAATTTCACATTTCCTTTTTTGCGTCATTTTTGATTTTTTGGAGCAACTCCGTTTCGAATACTAATGGTCAGTTCACAAAAATTCATTTTTACATACAAAAAGCAGCAAAGGTACAGCGGTGATGGGTTGATGCACAACCATGGCCGTCAGCTTCACCGGTTCTGCCCTGAAAACTCTACAAAGCATGATTAATGAAATTACTTTGTGAGCCAGGTAATATGAAAATTCGCAAGCGCGGAGTTTGCGCCGGTTTTGCTCCCAAAAAGAATGAAATGAGGAGCTCCAGGAGCAAGATCGCCTAGCATCACTATGTACATAATTTCATCTACAGTTCGTTTCTGAGCGCATGATAGGGCGTGTGCTACGGCCTTGGGTGAGAGTGAATCAAACTCTCTCACTCCGCCACACACTCTCACTCTCGCCACTCACCATGTCCGTAGGCCGGGTGCGTACAAATATGACGGAAAATCACTTTACGGCGTTTCACTCGCAGCGCCACCAGTACGACTTGCGAATCGATTGCTCTTGGGAGCCCGGCGTGGCTGCGTCACCTCCGCGCTTCCACCCATGCCATACTGCCTCTCTTGAAGGCTGCCATGCCCTGCCGCTGGCACTCGCACCCGCCGCCCGGTGGCCGCGGGCGGCCACGCGATTGTCCGTCATTCTGCACAGACCCCCGTAGGCACGCCCTATCAGGCGTTCCAAGATGGAGTATACGTACTGAATGCGTTTTCGAGCTAAGTAGCAGATATCGTTGATATAACAGTAAAGAAGTAGAGGTGATGTGGTGAATATTGAAAAGCGACTGGTGGATTCGCGGAACAGCTCGAAAAAAAATTAGAAAGGTATGAACGCGCTTTTTTTCTTAACCGTTCCTTTATGGATGTGACACAGTTAGATTGCCATTTTTCCGTCCACTGTTTTCAGAACTTTGTCACATGTTTCATGATAAACGCTCCTGGAAATCCATCACCGTCAGTGCTTTAGAACCGTGCTCCGTTGCAAAAATGTCGTTTTTCAAAAGCGATGGTACAATGTTGTGGATTCTCATGGACACCATATCATCGACTCTTGTTGAATTGGTTCGCACCGCATATCAGAGTAAAAGCTGGAAATAGTTGGAACCTTTAGGACATCCTGAAATTATGGAAATTCCAAAATTATCGCGGATGCAGGTCTACAACTATTTATGTTTCCTCATATTCCTCGTGAATTGGATATTTGTTACCTGAATGATTAACTTGGGGCATCTTCCATTGAATACAATGTCCAACTGAAAGCACATGAGCACTACAGTTTAGTTGCGAAGGAGAGTATGATGTGGAGGGCAATCAGCTTCCTGCCTTGTATAACTGTGGCGTGCTATCCTAACACAGAACGGAAGTATGTTCAATCAGAATATAGCATAAGTCGAAGACTCTTCGACCAGGATTCAAATTTTTGGTCTCTTGAAAGGAAGCTGGATCTGTCATATGAAAGTAGGGGAAGCTGATGCATAACTGCATGTCATTACTCAGTTCTCCGCACGGATATTCGCAACGCTTCTACGATGAGCAGAATACACACACCATGAACCACTTTTGGGTTCAGGGTGGTCTTTTTCACGTGGGCTGACTTCTAGCCATCACGAATGCCATCGTAGACAGTGCTCTCGAAGAAGCCAGCGAAAGCTGTCTCGAGCAATCGTTCCTATTGCAAGCGTAGAGATTGGAACAACTCGAATGAACAGTTTGACTGTGACTATTGATTACCCTCCTTGTGAATCACCCACAGAAAATTGCGGAAACTTCCAAAAATTACAGAAAAAACACAAAATAATCCTGTACGTCAATATATACACAGTTTCATTCGAGTGTGTGGTTAAACGTTTTTAGTCTTAGTACTTCTATTTTGCCTTTGAATTTCTTCGTCACAAGTTTATTGGAGGCCTTGAGTCGACCAGGGTGTTTTCGAGGACCCATGCCTGGCTCAAAGTTGACTCATTGGTGAGAACCCCGAGTATACTCTGGTCGAAATGCCAGTCCGTTGAAAATATTCCAAAAAAAATGACCTAGCAGCATCAATGGCATAAGCGTGGCATTGCAGCTAACTTCGACGCGCTGAGGGAAAAATTATTTCTTTTTAATTACTACATAAGTTTAGTGCAATTGTACAAAATTATTTTTCATAATCTGAGTCATAGCAGGAGGGGCTTGTATAGCTTCTGCAAGTATTTGCTTCCGAATGAGGCTGATTTATCCTAGTTTTTTACAGTTACAGAAGTAAGGGGGGGGGGGGAGGGGAACGTACGGAGGCCACCTTTTGAGGGGGGGGGGGCGTATTTTTTGAAATTTTCCTCAACTGTATGCTTGACCCTGGCCGCGGTCGACTGGTATTCTGGTCAGGACGCAAGGGTGTGGTACCATGGAGGTCCTCCAAGAAATAGCTGTTCATCTGATCATTATCTAAAAACAATACATCTGATCATGCGAAACTTTTATTCAAAATGGAGCGGCTTGGATTCCATCCAATACTCCTACAATGGATAAAAGAGTTCTTGTCTGATAGAACGTTTCAGGCCAGAATTGGTTCGACCTTTTCGACAGTAAGAGATGTCAAAAGTGGTGTTCCCCAAGGTGGTGTCTTATCCCCCATCCTTTTTGCCATATATACCTCTGATCTTCCTGGTCTCTTAGAGGAATGTGGTGTTATCTGCAAGCAATATGCGGATGATGTCAAAATATACAGAAGAGTTGAAAGCTATGAGGATACACGTGTCATTCAGAAGGCGTTAGATGTCGTTTTGAACTGGTCGTATGAGTGGAACTTACCCCTTGCCCCCGACAAAACAGTTTTCATGAGGATCGGTACTTCCAATCTGTTGCACCCCTATTGTCTAGGCAGTCACGTTCTTGATAAAGTTTCCTCTGTCAAGGACCTTGGCTTCCACTATGATTATAAACTCAATTTTTCCACTCACTTCCAAGCTCTGTTCAGAAAGGCCACATTTCGCACTTATCAAATCTTCAAGGGACTGATGATAAAAGAGAGTGATATTCTTCTTAGGGCTTATAAAACTTACATCAGACCTATTGCAGAGAGTGGAACATATGTATTTTGTCCTCATAAGAAAAAAGATATCCGATTACTTGAGAGAATTCAAGATGATAATTTCACGAGAAAGTTGGTCATTGAGTCAAGATTGGCTTCCTATTCTAATCTACCTAATCCAACCAGCAGGAATCGCCATTTGAAGTTATACAGCTTATATTCCCGTAGAAAAGTATACGATGTCTGTATGGTCTTTAAGACATTATCAGGCATTTCCAGGGTTGATGCCTCAAAATTTTATGTTAGGGCCAACTCAATAACTAGAGGTGGCTCGGTTAAAATTTCATATGCTACACCACGAACCAACTTGAAGCGATATAGCTTTAAGTGTCGCGCTGGTACTACATATATCAATCTCAAATCTAAAGTGGCACCTGTCTTCCCTGCTTTTTCACTTTTTAAAAGCCGTGTTAAGAAGGAATTGCTGAGCTATGTTTAACTGTGGTGTAATGGATCATTTGATGTTGCTCTTTGTATATTTCCTACGTCTGCCTTAAGCAGCGTTACAAATAAATAAATAAATAAATAAATAAATAAATAAATACCTTTTTGCTCTAAAAAGACAAAATAGTACCATAAAAAGGAAAGAAACGATAGCATCACATGATGACAACCCTATTTAAGAAATATCAATTTAGACGTAAAACTCCAAAGGGAGTGTTGCAATGTACGCAATCACACACGAAGAAATCCGAAGCGTCACTCGTCACGCGTGGCTGCGCGAAAATTCGACATAAGTCTGACACCCTACGGCAAAGTGTCACACCGTGTGTGCGCCCGCTCAGCCACGAAAAGTCCTATACATATCGGGTTCTTTTGAAAATATGGAGCGTGCTTTCCGCCACGAATTGCGCTGCGCATCGTTTTCTTAGATCCGGCATTCCTTCTCAACTGACATATTCCGCCTTTCTTCACTTTGCCTAATCGCTAATGCGAATGCTGCTGAGCTGAATAATAAGCAGTTTGACTGCAAGGAGTAAGTACATGAGGAATTGATGGGAGGATTCCTAGGATGCCTACAGGGTGGTCCACATGAAGTGTGACGGGTTAAAAAATTCATTTGGCATTTGCAGCTTTTTTTGCTTTTTGTGCTGTTATTCGTTTTCCTCATATCTTTTAGGCCCTACTAAGCTGTGGAGTCTCAATTTTTATGAGTAAAAATGTTATCAAATACCGATCGTTCTGCAGTAGTTGCTATGCATAAGCGCAGCTTCTCAGTCGAGGAGTTTACAAAAGCATTCAAACTACATCGCGAGCAAGTTGATCAAGTCTTAAAACGTTACAAGGAGACTGGAGGAATCAAAAATCGTCCGAGAGAAATACCAGAAAAAACAGTGAGAACCTCAGCCCTTAGCAAAGCTGTTAAGACAAACTTCATCGTAATCCGGAAACAAATTTCGGAGAACTGGCGAAAGAGCATGAAGTCAGCCGTTCTACCGTGCAGAGACTAATTAGAGAAGATCTGAAATTGTTTCCTTACAAATTCGCCATAGGGCAAAGGCTCTTGGATGGAATGAAAGCCTCAAGATTGATGAAATGCAAAAAGATGAAGGCGCTTGCGCGCGGTGACGAGCTCAATCAAGTTCCTTTCACTGAGGAGAAGATATTCACCATCGAACCACTCCGAAATGCCCGAGAACAACGGGCATTGCTAGACAAGTGTTGCTAAAGTTGAAAAACTCATTCTCCGCAGTTCGTGATGGTATGGCCTGGTGTTTTAGATTTGGGGAAGACCAAGCTTGTGTTCGTCTCAACAGGAGGTAAAATTAATACCGAAACTTATAGAGCGAATGGAAGGTGCTGTCATTCCCTGGGCTAATGAATATGCAAAAAACCAGGATTGGGCGCCAGCCCACAGTGCCAAGAAAACACTGGAGTGGTGTGAGACGAGCCCTCCGGACCTTTGGGCTAAGGATGTTTGGCCATCGAACTCGCCCGATCTCAACCCATTACATTTTGCCGTCTGGTCGATTTGGGAGCAAAAAAACCTGCTCTTTCAAGCACAAGCCACTGGATTCACTGAAGAGGGCTTTGGAGAGAGAGCACAGGACGAAATGTCGCCGAAAATGACTGCGCGCATCCTCAAGAATTTCAGAAGAGATTGGACGCTTTATTGAAGGTGATGGCGGACATTCCAAATGTGGTATGTAAACCCTTATGCAGAATTTTCTGGCAGTTCGAACAAAGAATAAGTTTTCTTATTTGGCTCTGTGAAGCGAGTGAATTAAGAAAAGGTATCTAACATCCAACTTTGCATTTGGAGCTCAGGAAAAAGGTCAAGAAACATTTTCTAAATATGATCTATCCTGAACCAAGGCAGTACCACGAGGGCGGAGAAACAGAAGGTTTCTCACTATAATGCATCGCGCTCTCTGGTAGCTGTTAAAATTGTAGTTGTAGTCGAGTACGAATTGATCACTACACCGAGTTGCGGGAGCCAATCGACGTCAGTTTCAAACGAGGGTGTTGCCAATTCACTTCAGGGATGAAAGGCTGGGTTGACCGGGTGGCCATCAATCGTTTTTGACCATGAGGGTGGTAGTGAAACACTTGTCGCTGCAGTGTTTCAGCTCAGAACAAAAATAGAAATAACATTTGCATGATTTATTCAAGTTAAATAGCAGCTTACACGAATAAATGAAAGAGCTCAATCAATGATTGCACACACATGGACTACAGTTATTAAATTATTATGGACTGGTAGGAAGAAAAATCAATATTGCTCTGGGTATCCCACTAAATGGTTCGCTGAAAGATTTTCTTCATTTCAAATATTGTTACTAAAATAAAGCCGTACACGTCTAACATTGCGATAACATGTGATAGATTCGTCCTGATTTGGACGAATTTGCGATCATGAAGTGGTGGGTTTGAACGCAAAAGCTATACTGATAGTGAGGCGGGAAAACGAGGAAATTGTGAAGAGAGAAGGTAAGAATTGCTTGTGTAGGTGCTCACTACCTTGATTTAGTAGTGCGTTTCATATTGCGCGGAAGTTGGACAGATTTCATCAGTATTTCTTTTGAGTTTACCCACACCTTACCTTTAAGTTAAGTTTTTATGTTGTTCACAAGCACCGTATTCCTCTGCGTCTCGGCAGCATACGGTAAGTGCGGCAGACTGCCGCAAAAGTCAGTGGTCGTAATCACGGACGGTGCCGCGATCATCGACATGTTTGAATGGAGCGCTGATGGTCCGAGCTGATGATGGAGGGTGAGTGGAGCCTGTAAGATTACTTTGCGGATCAATGAGTCACATGCTCGATGGGCTCTATTTCTAAAGCGTTCCATGCTCGGAACATGTGGTAAAAAGGTTATAGAAGAGGTGTGGTCTATTTTGAATAATTTAGAATGGGGCTTCAAAAAGCATGAGAACCAAGAACTTTGCCTTACGCTCACGCCTAATGCCTGCTGCTTTTCGTGTAGTGGGCTCTCGCAGTTGTATAGCCGTTTCAATAGCCTCCACACGCTTCAGTTCTGGGCTAGAACGCTCTGAAGAGACTACAAAGGGAACAACCGAGGTATAGAATGAGGATTGCCTGAGTCCAGGATAGGAGGTGCACGTTCCAGCTTGTTGTTTCGCTGAATCCCGTGGAGTAGACGCATCGCGACGAAGGGACCTGATTTTTCGAGGTGTTTCCACAGCTGCTCATTTGTCGGTCATTTCATGGGAGCACGGTCAAAAAAATCGTCCACGGAAATTTTATGATTCTACTTCCTCTTAAATTCATTTTACTGGTACAGTACGTAAACAGAAATACGAAGGAACTCCCTTCATTCCAAAGCAGAAATCGAAGAACTGGAAGAGGAGCCAGTCGGTTGAATTCCCGCCACATCACTTGAAGAGCCGTCAGTGGCCCGAGCGCAGTTGAAATCTCGCGCTCAATGTTCATTTGCCGCTTTGAGGAGCTCTATCTCAGTGTGATTTTTGTGTATACTCGCGAAACTTTGCCTTTGGCCCTTGGTAAGCAAATATAGCATAAGTGTATGGATTACAGAAGACCTTAACTGATTCCTTCGAGGAACCCAGTGCCTGGCTCCAGAGCTATTCGAATACACGACAAAACCTATTAATTCTTTGATTACCTTGACGGGTGCCAGCATTAAGGCTCGTAAATGACCGGTCTCGTTTTTCAGTTGTTCCAGCTCCGCACGTAGTTTCATGTTTTCTCGTTCCAGGGAAGCAGCACGACATGCCATATCGTCCTCCTCAACAGAAAAATCACTTTGCCGTCAAAGCGTAGCATTGCGCATGTGGAGAAATGATATGTAGGTATGCAACGAAAGGAACTGCCAATCATCCAGAACAGAAGGAAAAAGACAACATAAAAGCCTTCGAAAAAACTGCAAAGGGCTTAGAATTGCAGATAAAAAATGCTTAGCTGAGCAACGAAGACTATCCCCGTGCTTCTTACGCATAATGCTTCTCACTATCGCAGTGTTGTATAAGCAGACAAAGGGTACCTCCGGGGCACCCCCAGGTGTCGAGGATAGCCGCTTCAGAACAACCTTCCTCTACAGCGACCAAGTACGACCCCTTTTTCATCACCTCTACAATACCAGTTGCAGGATTGCATTGTTGCAATGTGTTTAATTGCTATATATCCTTTCCTGTGACAAAAGGATATTTGTTTTACATACTGTCACACGGATTTGCGCTTAATCCTTTCACTTCTCATTCGCTTATTGGGAATTAAGATTCAGTGCTTCTCGCTTACCTCTACAGATACCACTCCCAGCTTTCTATCCGATCAAATACGACCCCTCCTCCTGTCGAGGAATCCTCGACTCTCGGTGTGCCCTGTATACCGCTCCTATATTGATGATTGCCAATTAATTTTTTTCAACGCACGAATGTGCCACTGTGAACTGTGGACGGGCATTCAGAAAGGAACAGAAGGTTAAGCTAAGGAGCATTATCGCAAACGTAAAGAGCTTCCACATCTGCGAGCATCGAAACCATAACTGGTGCGATGAACTCTCGGTGACCTCAACAGATAGTATTGAAATCGTAGGGAATCATTACTAGAGATCCTTTGCAGTCGCTAGTCCTCATGCAGCGGGAACTTGAGAGTCGGTACTGCCTATGAAAGCAACATCACAGCTCTAATACCGGTAACTGAGCTCCAGTAGTAAACAGATGGAGTACTAGTAGAAATGTGAACTAGGAACTATGAACTAGCAAGGTCCCCGTGACTTATGAATATGTTAAGATACCCACTCGAGACACATTCTGCCCATAAATCACCATATCAGCGAGAACATTGGCACTGCGAACTGTTGCAAAAATCGACTGCTGTCAAGCGGCAAAACAAATTTTTCCATAACTCTGTAACAACTAGCGCTTTGACCTGACTTTGATGTGCAAAAAATGGAGGAGCTCGCAAGCACTCGAGTTTATCTGGTCACTTCAGGTCTCTGCTACAATCTCTCGAAGCGAACCGGCTAAAGAGGTGAGCCTTGACGGCTGGGAAGAGGTCCACTGACGTGGTCCACACTTAGTTCATTATTGACCGCTACGTGATCGCTTGCCCGGACTGATTTTGGTACAACGGCATTGGTTGAAAGGACTGCAGGAAATTTTTCAATGCGCTAACGTTAAGAGACAGGGTCCGATGAAGGTGTAAAACCACTAACTTTCTGACGCCTACTATCTCGACTTTTTTTCGCTGCGTCGTTGTTCTTTCTTCGGCGCTCCCAGTACGCGTTGTCCTTGACCAACTCCTAGGTGATCGTGATTACAACCAGTCCATGTACTGAACTCCTCAAAGGCAAAATCCACGAGGCTAACGCAGAATTCAATGAGGCCACGGTTCACGGTTCGATACCTTGAGGCTCCCCAGCGAACGTCAAAAAGAAAATTTGGAACTAACAGTTGACTAGTTTTAAACAACTGTACAAGCGAAATCCCTCGGCGGCACAAGTCGATAAGCTACCCTTGTGGAGCAAGAGCGGATCATGAGGGCGTCAGGGCCGCTCACAGTAGTTTTTTTTCTACATGCCCTCATTATCTTCTATCCAGTACTTCCTATTTTATTATTAAGCTGGATATTCCAAGCAAGATTGTAGCACAATGTGCCTTTCATTTTTGGCAAATCGGCATGGCAATCGCTATCACCAAAATTAGAGATGCAACAGCATATTTTCAGCTGTTAGGGTTCGCTTCAGACGTCCTATTTTACCAAATATTACTTTGTACCTCTCACTCTATTCGTGTTGCTGTTGGCAACTGCGTAAAATGCAACAAATATGTGTTACTCTGGTTTAAGCAACGTGGTAAGCAATTGCCAATCATTTTCGAAAAGTACGATGGGCTCCGCTCAGCTTCGTAGCCTGTGGAGAACAACGCTGACAATCTTTGCGAAGTGAGGTTGTACTATAGTATACGCACACATACTTGATAAAGTGGTGTCTCTGCTACCAAATTGTGGATTCTGCCTTGGAGGGCGCTCTCAGCAATGAAAAAAAAACATAATTTTTCGTAGAATTAGAACGGTATCAAGCAGTTCAAAAGGTAATACTCAATAACAGATAAGAACATAAAGGAATAAACATCGAGCCTGTTCCGTAGATGTTCGAAGTGTCACGGTTGACCGCCACCGCCCATGAGAATCGTGAAAATTACACACTGATTCCACGGACCTTTTTTCGAAATTTTGGACGGTAACGAACTTTTTTCCTTTTCGAATGATTCTTTACAATGACATTGTGGCGTGGTGCAGAAGCCGGTGAGACGGATGAATCGCTGTCTGAACGTGATGACGAAACCTGAAATGGTTGGTGGATTATGTGGTTATGAGGATGGTTTATATAACTAGTGGATTTTAATTTTATTTATTATATATTTTATCATGTGGTTATTTATTATATATTTTATCATGTGGTTTATGTGGTTAGTGGATTGTGCCAACCATTGGCACTCCGCAGGTAGCAGGGTAATGCATTGCGTGGGGAAATTACTGAGAAACACGAAACTTCTCCCAAATCTGTAGTTGTGTCTATCAACCCCTCCCCCCCCCTTCCCTTCCCATGGCACCATTCACTACTGATTCATAATATATTACGTTGTACAATATTTTCGTTCAGTTTTATTCTCCATTGCTACGCGATATTATTGGGTTGAGGAATATGTAAGTCCTTGCCGTTTTTTTCAACCCTGTATTTCACATTGTTTCCTTCATCTTTCGACAAAGCTTATATATGATTTCGATAGAGCTTCTTTTGCTCCACGAAATGCTTCTATCTGTTTTCCTATTCCTCCAACTACCTAATATTTATGAGGTTTGGAAACGAAGTAAGCTGAAGGCCAAAATTTGGCGTTTGCGCACCTCATCTCCTTGTCTGCCCTCGAGATCAAAAAATATTTGTGTATATGTTTTCGATAGAGCTTTTTTAGCTCTACAGGATGGCACTACGGTTTACTTAAATCGCTAAAGTTTTTGCTGTTTTTAAGGCTCACAAAGGCGGCACTCGCAAAATTGTGCACTTTCGTTATCTTCTCTTCCTCGCCTACCATCGAGACTGGAGAGGATATGCATATACGCATTCGATAAAGCTTTTCTTGCTGTACAAGATGATACCACTATTCTTTTGTATCCTCTTATATTTTAGCATTCAGGAACAAGTTTCCACCTGTTTTTCAATTCGAAATTGCGTAATGAAAATAAATTTTCTTGACAGATTGTTCTGTATCGTTCGATAGAGCTCTTTTAGCTCTACAGGATGGTGTTTACGGCTTTTGTTCGAATTGACTTTTCCCTTTTTTATATCATTTGAAAGTCGACGAAATCGAGCATTTTCGACACCATGTGATGAAAATGCTCGATTTCGTCGACTTTTGAATGATCTAAAAAAAGCAAACTTTATTTCAAACAAAAAACGCAGGCAGTATCTTGTAGAGCGAAGAGAGCTCTATCGAACGATGAAGAACAATCTGCCAAGAAAATTTATTTTCATTACGCAATTTCGAATTGAAAAACAAGTGAAAACTTACTCCTGAATGCTTAAATATAAGAGAATACAAAAGAAGAGTGGAATCAACTTGTAGAGCAAGAAAAGCTCTATCGAATGCGTATATGCACATCCTCTCCAATCTCGAAGGTAGGCGAGGAAAAGGAAATAACCAAAGTGCACACTTTTGCGAGTACTGCATTTGTGGGTCTTAAAAACAGCAAAAAGTTGAGCGATTTGAATAAAAAGTAGCACCATTCTGTAGAGCTAAAAAAGCTCTATCGAGAACATATACACAAATATTTTTTGATCTCGAGGGCAGACGAAGAGATGAGGTGCGCAAACGCCAAATTTTGGCCTTCAGCTTACTTCATTTCCAAACCTCATAAATATTAGGTAGTTGGAGGAATCGGAAAACAGATAGAAGCATTTCGTGGAGCAAAAGAAGCTCTACCGAAATCATATATAAGCTTTGTCGAAAGATGAAGGATACAATGTGAAATACGGGGTTGGAAAAAACGGCAAGGACTTATTCCTCAACCCAATATTTTTACAGTTTAACGGAGTGCACATGTCACTCGACAGAGCTTTTCCTGCGTTTTTTTCTGCTTTTGTTCCTGCTTAATCACCTGATGGCTTTGTATTTCTGAGGACTAGAATTGGATTACTTGGGTGGCAGAAATCTGCATTTTCGACATCTGTTCTTCATTGCTTATTATCCATTTGAAATGTCTGAAAGCCGCTTGCAACATCTACGGAAAAAGAGTTAGGGTTAAATTGAGGGGCAGCGCAAAAACCGTTTGACCACCTTCACACTTTGCACCATCGGCAAAGCCAGCACTGTTGTGACACTCTTCATTTGTAACGCTCGAAATAGCACAGTATGATCCGGTCAAGCGTCACAAATAGAGCGCGTCGCAACTGCGATGACGTAGACTGCCGCCGTCTACGCCGTTGCTGTTGCCGCGAAATGGATGGAGGCGGCTTTTGCGAAGTTGAAAAGTGGCGAGTCTGATCTCGACGACGTGCCCCGTAGCGAGAGAGCTTCGGAATTCGAGGACGTCAAAGCCGCCATTTTCAAACTTTGCAAACAGTTGCAATCATTTTTTTGCTGCACGCTATTCTATCACCTTCTCCGTAGACGTCGCAGTGCCCTAAGCGACATGATGATAAGAGAAGAAGCGAGGGAGGAAATCCGAAGATTTTTCCTCCCGTGTGTTCCCTTTCTTTTACCTGAGATTACCATACAAAATACTCACGAAACAAATACTATTGAGTTGCAGAGCAGGTAAAGCTTTACCGGATACATATATACGTTTGTTGAACGGCAAAGAGAATCTTGTGAAACAAAAGAAGATATAAAAATAAATGAACTTGTTGTATAGCCTGTTATTAAAAGTTTCGGGTTGCGCGAAGATTCGTGAATGAGAAACCCTTTGTACCATAACCTAGTTTAGAATATGATTATCGACCGAAGAGCCTTTGTGGACGTTGGCTGTGAAAATCAGATACAGCAAGTGTTGTGTAACAAGTGTTCTGGTGATTGTGTGGGGACAGTCACCCATGTGGGTTCGCTTAAAGGCAGCTTTAGGGGAAACTCGGACGAAAAGTGAAAGAAGTAGTGAATATGAAAGCCGAGATGCCTAGTAACAGGACAGTGGAGAAAAAACGGATGGAAGTGGCCAAAAACCCGAGAAATAGGACCTCTTCCCACCGTTGGTTCTAGGCGCGGACGACCTTCCCGTCAACAAGCGGGTAGTCCGCATAGGTTTTCCACTGGCATTACGAAGACGTAAACATGAAGGGATGTTCGGAAATGCGACAGCTCTAATTCCATGTGGTGAGCTTCAAGCTAAAAGTGAGAAAGCGCGCCGCGATACTTTCAATCCTGCCGATCTCCTTGGCCAATCTCACCGTGACCAACCACTAATCACGTCGCCAGGAGGCGGGCTGCCCTAACCAAGGCGGCTTGCCCTGATGAGGCCGCCTCCGCCACTGCTCACGGGGGCGCCTTTTGCGGGGGATTTCGCCATACATAGGCCTTTCAGCCCCGTGATTTTTTAG
Source organism: Trichostrongylus colubriformis (assembly GCA_963978905.1). Classification (NCBI taxonomy): domain Eukaryota; kingdom Metazoa; phylum Nematoda; class Chromadorea; order Rhabditida; family Trichostrongylidae; genus Trichostrongylus; species Trichostrongylus colubriformis. The sequence continues at coordinate 29,939,409 of OZ022258.1, forward strand.
TCAATGCCTCCTTTTGGGATTCCCTGTCACCCACAATATCCCAAACACTGTCTTCAACGGAACCGTTGAATTACTACCCAGTCCAAGATCTTGGCTATATAACTGGTCTACTTATCTCCTTACGTCAAAGACAAAGTTCAACGATTAAAGACTGGTATTTGTGAAGTTAAATATGTAATAAAATCGGATGCATACATATAATACAGATTGATGAGGTTTTACATCTTCCATCAAATAAAATTTCAAATTTCAAATTGAAAGCAGATAAGATGTATAAAAAGGTGGAAGCCAGTTACTGCAGCAGTCCGTGATATAGAGTTATAGTCTCATTAGAATGTTAATTTCGACGTTTATATAGGGAATTGCCCGCCAAGTAATACTGGTGACCTGACCGCTCGAAACACTGGTTGGAACGCTTGACCGTGACGAGTTCATTTTTCTACCACCACTTGGTCGAATCATTTACCGCAAGCTGTTGGCGAAACGAAACCGCTAGCTTGTTGTCCACGTTCCAATATGTCTTTTTGTTGGAGAAATGGGGCAATTACGGCGAAGCTGGGAGAAAGGAAAGCCTGGATTTCTTATGGAAATTTTCGCTGTACACAAAAAGTTATACAGCGATTCCGATTCTCAAACCTAGACCTTTCATGGTGAAGTCGGCTTGAGAGCGCAGATTTTTGCATCTTTGAGCGCTAAAACCATATTATTATACATGCAACCAAAATACCAATAATATGTGGAGCGACACCATACCAAGAGGCGACCTACGGCCATAGACACCACAAATAATGTTAAGGCGCTCTCACTTTCAGTAGTAACCTCCGGTATGTACACCATATTTCACTTCAATTTAATAATTCATCGAAAACAGCTGTACCACAACAACAAAGGCAATCATTATGAGCCATTCAGCCGGAGCAGTGCCTACTGTGCCAGTCACCGAACTGACCTGCGTGTCTCGAAGCTGGCCACGGGGACCGGTTCTAGCAGGGTGTCAGACAGCTATTTCCAGAAAGAGTCACCAATCCATTACTGGATTTAACTTTTCAACTCACGAGTGTGTAACTATAAAAGCAATGGTCAGTTTAACGACACACCCGAAATTCGTTATATTACCCTGCAAGTAGGCGTCTGTACTACGTGCTTTGCATCCGCGAGATGTCCCTCCGCACTCCTAATTTTTCTGTAGAGCGCGATGATCCACCAATATTACTCTGGGATGCGTTGTAGGTTCATGACATAATTTGCCGTAGAATTACGTTACTGCTTTGCCGTAGGATTTGGAAAGTCAAGAGATCTGCGTCATAGAAATGAAGCGTTGAGCATTTGAAAGTGCTCACTCTCATTTTGAATTCTCATTTCATATGTGCCAACAACAGGCGTCACACTGAGGTCGATTTCAACCGTTTGCTTCACTAGAACTCTGTTTGACCTTGCACCGAAACCACGAAATCAGACAAAACACATGAATCCTCATGAGGGTTCGGGTACGGGTGTGATGGAGCCCACATTTTAGCGGGACTACTCCACAATGACGGCCACTAAAATTGCAAGTGATTCTACGACTTTATGAGCTTCGTGCTCACCGCCCTTCTGAGGGTGTTGCGGCTGTTCATGTCACTGAATCCTAAGAAATCAACATGAAGAAAATTGGGATGATCAATTCAAGACGAAGGTCAATGCAGTTAGGAAAAGCTGCACATTCATTTTTCAATCAACGTGACTGGGTCGATTGTATGAATACAAACTCATCAAGAACCCTGATCACCAGTATTCCAGCGGAAGCTCAAAGACAGCATTAGGGGTGATGTGGTTCATGAGAAATCACTGAAAGAAGTCACTTACATGGGAGCTACAGTTCTGAGAGGGCTATCAGTGGCGAAATCCCGAAAGCGCACCTCCTAGCTGTAGAAACGACGCAACGGATAACACCTATCGCCTTTGGATGACCGATCCCTCACCCCGCATCCGGGTGACGTAATTCTTTACTGACTGGGTGGGAGCGGCGAAGCAGATGCGGCAGGAACGGTGTTGCGGCGCGCTTTCGCAGTTTTAGCTTGAAGCTCACTCCAGAAAAGAGATACTGTCGCATTTCCAAACATCCCCTTTTGTTCACTTGGCAACATGCCAATGGAAAACTAGTCCGGACTACCCGCCTCTTGACGGAAAGGTCGTCCGCCTCGAGAATCAACGGTGGCTAGGAAGTCCTATTTCATGCATTTTTGGCCATTTCCACCCGTTTTTTTTTCCACTGTCCAGTTACTAGGCATCCCGGCTTTCATATTCACCACTTCTTTTACACTTCGTCAGAATTTCCCTCAATGCTGCCTTTAAAGATTTATGAGCAAAGGTCAGGCTAGGCTGCAGCTGTCCTGCATGAGTCGTATGTTAAACTTTCCTTTATCTCAAGCTTATTTTATATTTCTCCAAACAAGAATGATGTACAAGTGCGTGAGATTTCGCAAAGAATTTAATCTTTGAACATGCCGGGGAAAAAAGCCGGCCAGAAAATTTTGAGCGATTGCGCCGCGCCGTGCTGCTGAGATTCCGTTGAAACGGTTTGAACAAAGAGTCTATTCGTTCGAAACTGCTGTGCGCTCTGATTCTAATGCATGCGGATTAATGTGACTGTCGTGAAAATGCGATGATTGCGCGCAGCTTCCCGGAAGCAATGTAAGTCATATTTTGTAAAGTGTCGACCCGGATTCGTAATGAAAACGCCGGGAATTCAGATGAGTCACTACTTTTCCTCTTGGTCGTGTATGTTCTTTCGGAATAAAGGGAAACTTTGCGTTTCAAGTGAGCTGCGGTATTGCTGCACCGATCATCAAACAGTGTTAGGTCACGCATTGAGCATTCATGCCATAACATACATATATGCGTTGTGATTGTTGCAACGTAAAAAGCACCATAATTCCCTTGTCTGCACTATACATAGTGAGGGATCACAAAACTATGTATTATCACGACAACATATCATCTATCTGAAGGTCCCCACCATTTGGGCCGAACTTTTGATTAAGGAGAGAAGGAAGTACTGTAATTTGTCGAATATGCGACGGCACTTATGGAATCACCAAATAGCGTTCTCTGAGAAGGCTCAAGTACAGAATATCACTGAAATAAGAGCGATTCAAGTGATTATAAGCGATACCTGTTGATGTGAGCTTTCGTTGTTGTTGCTCTCAGTAGTGCGATTAAATTTTCCTGCTGAGTCTCCAGGGTCAATCGACTGAAAAGCAGAGGTTCCATGAAGCGGGAATTGGACCTAATGAATAAATCAATAAATTAGAGATTTTATTAACTGCTAACATTTATCTGATGCTCAGAGATCTGCCATGAAGGAGAGTTATGTTTTACTATACTTGTGACTAATGAAAGGTCGAATACGACAGAAGTGATCGGGAAGTCGCAAAAATCGAGAAGTGTTAAATGTGTGCAGATTTCCAGTCAGGAAGACGCAAGTCAGAAAATTCATTCAATATCAAGTCAGGAAAACGCAGGTGTCAAAGAAGGTCTCACTAAAATATTAGGTTGTCCCAAAAGTCTTGTCGTATTTTTCCAAAAAAAAAAATCAGTAACCCTTGTTCACTTCGAGGCAGGTCCAGGCGGTTCAGGAATATGGTAGAACGTTCCCTGTACTTTCTAGGAAAATTCATGTTGACCCACCAGATCCCGTGGAGAGAGCTACAATGCCCGTTGTCGATACCCACCCAACTCGCGGTGTCATCTATTATGAGCGGTCTTGCGGCACCAAAACGACAGAAGCTTGCCACTCCATCAGCGCTGCATTGGGCAAGGGATGTGTGAGCTAAGAGACCGTGCGCCGCTGGTTCATCAGCTTCAGCAACGGCGAGATTGACATGAAACACAAACCACGCTTGGGACTGTGCTGGTTCTGGGACGAGGAAGGAATGCTTTTCCGCGAGGTGCTGGTACAAGGCGAGACAGTCACCGCTGCCGTATGCACCCACCAGCTCCAGCAGCACGCCGTCGCTGTTCGAGAAAAGTGCCGGAAAAGGTCCGCGGTCACCCTTCTTCATGACGACGACCGCTCCCATCTCGCGAAAAGTACCCAGGCCAAGTTATAGGAGCTCGGCTGGGTGTGCTGCCCCACTAGCCATACCCTCCAGACATTGCCTCTTCTGATCATCACCTTACCCATCCTCTCGAATCCTTCCTGGCCAAGAAAAAATTCATTGATTATGACTTGCTTGCGAAGGCGATCGCTGACTTCTTCGACTCTCAGAACCCAAAGTTCTGGGAGGAGGGAATCAACGATTTTCCTATAAAGTAGCAGAGGGTTGCCGATAACAATGGTCACTACGTTGTTGCCTAATTGTTATTTGTTGGACGAAAAAAAATAAAAAGTGATGATCGAAAAAAATATGACAAGGCTTTTGGGACAACCTAATATTATCGAGATTGTGATTGCATATGTTATGGGAATGATGGAAGCCTCATCAAATCTCGAATGGTTCTGACCATCTGCTCGCAATATAGCGAGTTCAGTGATGTAAGTAAGTCAATCGACAGTGCTACCTCGAGTTTATCACTCTGTGATCTTATTGTAATTGACTAGCAATGAATAATAACATAATAAGTGGTAGGAATGAAAGAGAGAGAGGGTACAGCATGCTCTGTAATTCATCATTCATTCCTCATTACTCTGTCATGCATACAGAAACATACACTGGAATGATTCGTGGAGACAACTGTTGTTCCGGCGAGTATTTCCCCCCGTTTTGGAACCTTCACCATACCGCATTGCTGTGGAGTACATGTGATGCCATTCGCTCCAAGACTGTTCTATTCAATCTTTGTCGAGTATGAAAATGAGCCTACACAATTGCGTCCGAGAGAGTGGGATTTTCAGAGGCTATGTCAGCTATAGTGAAAGCTAGGAAAGGTGTATTACTTGGGAAACCTTCACCATTTTGTGATTCATATGGTTATTCTGTAGTTAGCATATTATCCCTGGAATACATGTGACCCAGGAGCGATCTCAAAATTATGTTGTCAGTGGAAAACAATGGCATGCCTGATGTAGACCTTTGGATTTGATGGTGACACCACAAAGGCAGGAGGGGTTTGCAAGAAAACTACATATTTCATTAGGCTCTTAAAGTTGAGCTTGATGTTACTACGGTACTGCTCGACCTTGAGCATTTAAAGACGCTCTTCACTGAGGCTTCGGTATCACTATGTACTGCTACCGGCTTCGGCAACTTCATGATTTTTCATGAGATTGCTCGAAGCTGCTGCTTTTTTCAGAACGCGTGCGGGTGAGCTTCAGGATGATAAAGGGCCTAAACAGCGAGGTTACTAGTCGAGGAATTTCGTGATAATCAAACGGTTCCGAAATAGTCCTACAAGAACCTGCGGCGGTCATGTTACATACACAGGTTATGCGCAGGGTTAAATCTGGCCGTTACAGGAATGTTAAGAAAATCGAGATCAAATACAGAGAATGCGCGGTGGGTATGGCTTAGTTACCATAAGAGCTCCTACCACATCAGCTTTACAAGCAATTCGTATGTTACGCTTGACGAGTCGTAAAAACTCGCCCCAGTGAGTTTAGTGGACAAAGTCTTTATTATCATCGTGTTAATTCTATTTCTCTCCTTTTCCGAGTTCGAGACCTTCAGCGCACAAATAACTTTCCCTTTCGCGCCAGTGACAGTGAACATCAACGGGTGCCAGGGGGTGTTCGCACGGGTGGGGCGATTGCGCGCGCTGGTGAATTCGACCTGGATTTTCATGAAGTGAAAGTGTCGTCCACTAAAATCGAAATGCAAAGCGAAAGGGAACCTCCGAGAACATGTTGATTTGTCGGCATCGCATAAAACCATTCAGTAAAAAAACCCGACAAGCACGAAACATTGCGAACCACTTGGACGGGTTACGGTGGCGCGGAGGGACGGATGCGATATCGGCCGGAACTCTTTGATTAGAGAATGCTCTATTCATCCATAGCTCAGAACAAAATCCAAAGCGTTCTTGGCAAATTGAAAGCATTTTGGTGGGAATTTCAGTTTCGTGCCTGCATGGATTTATGGTCGCTTCCTGGACCGTTCATGTGAGCAATAGGCTGCTACACAGTGTTCAAGAACAGTTTCGCTTCGATAATCCGAAAGAGTTTTTAATTCCATAAAATAAGGTACTGCTTTCGAATACAAGCTTCAGTTAGCAGACTCTATGATGGGAAGTTTGTGAAGGCGAAAAATGACTTGACTTTGGGACCTGAGAATCAAACGAGAAACTCGAGCATGTTCTCAACAACGTGGCCAAAATAACTGGTCAATCGATGAGCAGACAAATCAAATCTGTGGATATTTGGCAGATATGCAACAGAATGAAGATTTTAAATGTAGTTTCAAAAACTACAAGGCAGAGAAATCTTAGGCGGGGTCGAGAGAAATTGGAGTGCACTGTAACTCCTGTTTGTGATCTTTTCTGCTGATTACCGTTGATTACGCATATATAATACACTGCATAAGTACACTCATCCAAGGCTTCCAGAGTTTGTTCTCACTGAGGAAAGCTATGAGATGCCTTGATGAAGATTAGGCAGAGAAGCAACAAGATAAGTATACATAGATATATAGATAAGTATAGATATCATTCCTAATTGCAAGTGAACAGCAGTTCAAGAAACTAAGGCACTAACATTTTCTTGGCGTCTGGAAATGATTTTAAATAGATGTCATTGCACAGCGATCTATCATACGTATGTACAATGTATGAGGAAAATAAGAAGCATTTAAAGGAAGGCACAGCATGAGCAAGCCCTGGCATGAGCACGATTCTTTACAATGCCCGAAGGTATTTACTGTTTTATCCATAAATTTCGGGGAAACATCGGCATTTCAACAGAAGCAAGAGATTTGTAAACCGAAGGGACAACCGAAGTGTTGCCTCTATCCCTTTGTGTGCCAATACAACATTCCTCATTTCCCTTCTAACATATTTGTTCCCGTAGAATCATATTTAATAGTATTTTTCTTCCATAGTATTGTGCACGATTTTCAATGACGTTCAAAACTCACGAGATATTTCGAGTTAGAATTTTGCATGTCAACGATTGACGAAAGCAGTGCCGGATGGATGACGGGCAGTGAGAGCAACGGCGGAGTGAAACCGTACGACGATAGGTCAAGTGGTAGCGTCTGAATTGGATTAAGGCTTGAGATGACATTATCACGATCATGTGCAATAAACTGTTGAATCAATGCAACTCTTTACATTTCTTGCAATCCACTTTTCACACTTTTCACACTTTTCGCAATGTTCACCGCAGCTCGTTCTCAACTATGGACTTTACTATTACTGATTCCAGTTAGACATTAGCCTTTTGGAAGATCACAGGCGAGCGACAGCTACAATGCAGATGAAGACAATTAACAGCTAATAGTTTCATTTTCTGATGTCTTCGGATATCAGCCCATGTTAGATATACCCTACAGTTGTAGACAAAATTTACTTCAGGGGATTAGTTACCTCATTATAGCTGCAGCTCACGATTTAGTCTTTTTACTGTGCTCTACCATAAAAAACACCATGAAAACAAAATGAGCAGGCGGGCAACTACATCAGCTTTTTTGGCTTTTATCGTGTGTTTCAGCCTGTCAAGAGTGGTAGCTTCAAATGCGGATAGGGCTCAGTGTTCTCAATATATGAAATATCGCAAGGATCAAATATGGGATGTGAAGACGGATCACTGGTTCGCTTTGATACGCTGCACTGCGAGCCGGGCGTATTTTGATCATCTAAAATTGTGGTAAGTGGCTGTCTCCACTGGACTGGAAATATGCTATTTCTTGGGTTCGCATGGAGATGTTACCTGAAAGATATGGTAACGCCTCGAAAGTCCTGATCAGAATTCCAGCAATAATTAACAGATTTTTGTGTAGGTCCCAGAAGGAGCATGCAAAGTATGCACTGTTAGAGTAAAATATGAATCAATGGATGAACTTCAAAAAGTGGAGATTTCGAGAGGATTTCAGCGAAATAACACAGATACTTATATTTTCATAGTGAAAATAATCTATGTATTATGTGTATCTGTGTTATTATGAAAAATTTTCATAATAACACAGATACTTATATTTTCATAGTGAACAAACGAAACTGAACATCTGTCACATGGTGAAAATAGTACGTCAGACTACCTGCGGTTGAACATTCAGGGATTCCATTTCGAAAGCGAGTGGTGCCGGTCGTGGCCGGTGTCGTCGAAAGTGAATGGGCCGCCGACGCCAGAATCGCCGCCAGCCACCGGTACGAAATCGCCGTCGCGACCTGACCCACTTCCCCCGATTTCACTCTCACACTTTCACCCTTTCGTTCACACTCTCCCAATGATTTAACTTGAATTCGGCGCGCTCGCGTGACGTGCAAGGGAGGCACTAGCTCCCAATACGGCGCTAACGCTGGTGTGGCGTCCCACACAAGGCGATCACGCCAAATTAGGGCAATCCGAAATTATGCAAGAGCCATGAAAAGCATGTATAGCAGATCCGGAAGCGTAGACTTGGTGCCTAAGGAACCTATAGGCATTGCACGTGCACAAGTTTTTGGAGAAGTTCGAAGGGGAACACACACGCACTTAGATGATCCACACTTCAAGCTTCAGGTCAAAACCCACAACATCTCAGGGTTACGCGATGTTCAGGTCTTCATTTTCATCCTCATCGACGGGGATCGCTGGACCTACTGGCGAAAGAGCTTCATAATAGGAAGTTCTGGCTCCTCGAAACGAAGGGTGTTGGGTATTCGGAGAAAGCGGATTGTTAAAAAAAACCACCCAAATGAATTCTTCCAGGTACCCAGAGTGAAGTGACCTTAGCAAGGTTCGAACGAAGGTGACGACATCTCGGATTTTGCCGACTTGAGGTGACACATCATGTTCCCGCGTAAAAAGCTTCCGATCCTGCTCGTGCAGAAAGCTGTTACGGACTTTAGTGATAGTGTGAGGTGTGTTGTTGAAATGGGATGGAAACAGCTCGTCAGAATCTGCAGAAGTTCGACTAAAATAGGGTTGAAAGGGAAGAAAAATTACTCTTTTTGACACCCCTGTGCGCTAAAGTGAATATTAGGCGCGTACAGAACCCGAAAGTCAAATTACCACCACAGTCTTGAGACCGCTGTCATCTATTGATTCGACCAGTGGAACAACGGTTCAATTATTTGACAAGAGAGGCGTGCCGCATCTTCTGATTCGCGAACTCTAGTGCCATTTACTAACACGAATCGGACTATGAATATCGAACCTACGAGGAAATAAACGGACAGGACTTCGACGCCGCGTGTAGGGCATATTAACCCTCATTAAAGCAAAAACCCAGAATGCGTGATTGGTGTTCTACTGCTTTCTCAAACCTTTTTTGTAACGAAACCTCCCTATTCTATGGCTGCTCAATAGATCTTTTCTAACACTACCCGGCATATGTTCCTTCGAGTGATTAATCAAGTTCGAGGTACTAAGCACCGCAGATAATCATTTGTCAAGTGCTATGCGTTTTGTCCCAACAAAGTATTATCTCTGTACAACATCAGAAGACCGTAATCATTATGCATTGCATCGGGTAAAGAACCGAACACATGGGGGAACATAAAATTTGCTGTTTGTACGCATGAAATTTTTTTGATACTATTATGTCGCACATCGTGTACCTTGACTAAGCCGTCATCACCAGCTGAGCAGATCAGTTGCGGTCCTCGTCGAGATGGATGACAAGCATTCACAATGTCAACATGTGATTTGAATTCCCGGCCGATGCACCAGAAATGTGTACGACTTGTAGAGGAGATTTCTTGTTGAACGGCCAATACAGCTTGTCGGTAGGTGGTAGAATGCTCTATATAGCGGGTACACTTGGGTAGTAACAACTATTTCGAAACCTCTCGCTTCAACCATGTAAACAGAAGAATCTCATACAGCTTTTCTGGCTTTTTCACTCTTCACTTAGTGTTGGATGGGAGTAACCGAAAGTTTTTCTGCTTTTTCCACTTTTTGAACATCTCTAATATTCAAAAAAAGGAATAGCCTAGCAAAATTTCAAATGCATTCTATTTCATCGGCTATTTCCGGATTACACATTACCCAGATGAGTTGACCGCTTCCCATGGTCGACTGAAGGAAGTAGGACTGAAGAGCCCTCTCTATGGACGTGTACAATGTGATATAATATTGGCATTAAAGCAACTTGAGAGAGATTCTTGTGAAACCATCGATGCACTGAGAGTTGCTACCGACATCGGACCGACGAGCTCAATGATGAAATAAGGAAATGGTGTCGTCAACTGAGAGCGCGCTGCCTTATAGTTGGGACAGCAGGTAATTGGAACACATGCCTGCCCAGTTATTGGAGCTCCCCAACCATAGCCGATTCAAATAGCCATCAAAAACTAAATGTGTTAGATTTATCGAGCATTTCTGATGTTTCGTGATGCCTTTGCCATCGACTCCATATACCGCTAGCTTTTTAACCCATTCGCGCCGGTTTTCGAAAAATGGCGCGTTCGACCGGATCGATTGCAGCCGGGGCCTTGCTGACCGCCATATTGGCTGTCATGGTCCCACGGGGCCAATTTTTATTTTCTTTGTATCCCATACTTTTTTGTTTCTTTTTTTGCTCGTTTTTTCCTCAATGTAGTTAGGGTGGGGGTGCCTATCCACTGTGCTCAAGGTCTACTAGATGCTAATGTTGGGGAAGGGCCACTCCACTGTGCTCGCCATCCGACGCTATTTTCGCCTAGGTTTCAGACTAAACCTTACTTTGGGGGGACCCCTTGCAACCCTTAAGTAAGGCTCAGGTGAAGATATGCTAGGGTACACAGATTGATGATTTCGAGTGAGGGATGACAGCGCGACAATGAGTGCCCCTCCAAACACATTAGCACCCTACACCTTTTGTGGAGTGCCAATAGTATAGTCATCACGTACGTTTGTTCTATGATCATTGTTTCTTCCGATGAGGCATTTTCTGATTACTTCTTCTGTTTACTCTTCCGAACACTGCTTTGACGTCGTTTCATCGTTTTCGTTGTTTCTGAGTAATACGTTGATAGTTACATGTTGCAGATGCTCTGACGACGTTTGACTTAATTTTGCTTAACACTACCTCGTTGGTAGTTACCTCTTGCCAACCAGGGCACTCCGGGAGTCGAGGATTCCTCGACGGGGGGGGGGGGGTCGCACTTGACCGGACAGGAGGGGGGGTCGCATCTGTAGCTAAGCGATAATTTCATGGGAATTTCCTCTAGCCCATCGTACAGTCGATATCTGCCCCTCATACACGAAAAGAGCCACCGCTACCTCGCTGTCTGAATGACAGATGGGTGTAGACCATTTTGAAAAGGTGGCCGCCATCATTTATGGGCTCATTACGCGTTTAGCACTCACCATCGCGCTGCCATGATGACACACACCTCATCGTTATGGAAGGGCCTATCTACTAGGCTAGGTCGTGTCAGTAGTACTGGCACGCCGGTTGAGCTGAAAGGCTCTCCCACAGTGAGGGAGAGCTTTTCAAACGAAGTCATTGAGAAGATTGCGTCAATGGTCGCAATTTCATTGATGCTCATCATTGCATTTGTAGTTGTAAGTTTCTTCTGCTTGTGTTCGTGTCATTTTGCTTATAATGTTTTTTTTTTCAGTCGTTCTGCATACATATATTCAAGAAGTATACCTGTGTCAGGAGGGAACAGAGCAGAGGCGGAGCACGGATAAACGAGCACGCAATTACTGATGGAAGAAGGATCATTGCAAATACTGTTGCAACAGGGATCAACGCACTTCCCAATGAATCTTACCATACGTGTCCATGAGGTTTGAAATTTGTTGTATTTTATTGCATTCTTGATTGAACGAAGATATATTTGTGTTTCTATTTGTAACATTTATTTACAAAAGACAACACAAGTACACAAAACATGAATATAACAGACATACATCATGAATTGCATCTCGGTGCTGTAGAAGACAAAAAAAGGGGGGGGGGTCGCATTTGGGGACCCGAAGAGGGGGGGGGGTCGCATTGAAGCGGCCATTTTCCTCGACACGTGGAAGTGCTCTGTTGCCAACAGCTTAGCTATATCAGCATCTCAGGTATGTTTTTCTATGATATACTTTTCTTTCATGGAGTGTAATTTGTCTAGTCTTTCAGTAGACTTTCGAACATTGCTTTCACGTTGTTTCGCTCAGTATTTCTGATCGCTCACTGTTTTGAACACTAAAAGTCGCTCACTGCCTGTAGCCAAGCTACACAAGCATCTCAGGTGAGTGTTTCCTGTGATATACTTTTCTTTCGTAAAGTATGGTTTTTTCACTCATGTTCACCCTTGTGCGTGAATTTACGTGACTTTAAGACACCACGTGCTTAGATCATTTCATTTCATTCCACCTGGTCATAGTGCTTTCATAAAAGATGTTGGTGTTTTTTAGCATGGATGAAAATTTCGTAGCTATTTTCGACTCTATCGACCTCACTGATATTCGACCTTGCTGCTCATTTTTGACTGTCTACTCCATGTAGCAGAAAAGTTACTGGAACTGGACACACCTTCACAGGACCGTGAGAATCAAAAAAAAATTTCGGAAGAGATCAAAGGATCGAAGGCTAAAACCCGCAGGAACTGCTCTAAATGCTCCAAAAAACTTGCCACGACTGAAGGTAGAATGTTAGAACGAAAAACGAGGCACAAAATCAAAAGAGTCAATACTCGTTGCCCACGCCGCAAGAAGTACGTTTGCTTGATGCTTCAATAGTGCTCATGCTAAATGTTGGATCGTTAGTGAATTGCCGTCAAAGCTATTGTTAAATATGAAAATAAAGATGAAGAAGTGAAAAAATGAAACAAATAAAGGCATTGTGTTTGAAGATCCTTGGCTCACTGAAACTTCTGATTAAGGTCGGTGCTAATGTTGTTGAGGGTGTGCACTCCATTGTGCTCGGCGTCCGTCGTTGTTGTTGCCCATGTTTCAGTACAAGTCTTAGTTGATGAATGAATCTTCTCCTCTCAACTGAGGCTCACGGGAAGGTACACAAATCAAGGAACTGAGGATTGGAGGGTGTTTCAGGTGAGAGACAATAGCGTAAATAAGTTCCCTCCTCCCTAACTTCATCAGCATCCGAAAGTTTGCTGTTGCTCAAAGAGAACCCTGCAACCCATAAGGAATCTTTTCACAAGTTTACTTAAAATATGAATGAGCAAAGCACTTATGTAGGACAAACAAAACATGCTGGAGAGTAGATTGAGGATTTCTGGAATTGATTTGATTAAGCACCCGGTATTCGAAGGAATTTCCAATTTATTGCTACACAAATGAACCTCTATCCACCTCTTGAGTGCAGTCAGGATCGAACTCTGAGCTGTTCACTGAAATGATCTCCGTAATGTTCATGAAATGGGCTCCCAAAACAATACATGCATTGTAAATTTTCTCACTCGAGAATGTCATGCGCACCAGTGAGGAAACCGCGACGCGACCAACAATCATTGGCTCAGAAGTGTGCACTTGGAGAGAAATAGCTGCACTCCACATCTTCGCACGTCTCTTTTTCGCATACACATACTACGGCATCAGCACACCGCAAAATGAATGCGAGAATAGTGAACCAGCGTTTACCTCAGAGAAACTGCCGTGACTTCCTCATTTAGCTGCTCTCCACCTGTGAATATTTCCCTCTACCGACTTCCTCTCCTCAATCATTCATTTGCGAACAGACAGACAGACCTGCAGACTTACATATTCACATGCCGACATACGGAGCGACATATCGGCAAACAGACACGCAAATTCACTGTTATATGTGATGGAAGGATTGCTCAGCAGGTCATTCAGTGCCACAGATATGCCATAGTTCAGTATCAATTTTAGTGTACTGTAAGATGCGATCGATCTAGGGGAATGAGAGAGGGAGTGATAAGCGCGCCTTGTGATGCTAATCTTTTCTGGTCATTTTGACTAATATCAGTTCCTTGATAGGGGTTTAGTCTCATTCCCCTACATCAAACCACACCCATGTGTACAGTTCCATGATTATGGGTATGGTGCGTAACTCTTACGACACATACACAGGCACATAAGACCTTTTTTTGAGGCTTCTACTTTGAGTCTTCGAATATATACGTATAGGCACTATTATATCGTTGTGTTCTACCACTTATCTTCAGTTGGTAGCTGTTCGATGCTATTTGCCTGGAAGCTCACAAGCTGTCATTTGAAAAACACACAAACATAAGAATCGAGTGCGCATCAGTAATCAAACATCTCGTTTTCTTTATGTAAGGCTCAAGCTCTTGATTGGGCAGTATTCGGAAGCTCGTCTTCTTTTTGCTACATGCTGATGGGTGTATGTCGTTTGGCGCGGCCTCTTGCAGCCAATTTGACAGCCCATGGGCCGTTGCTGCCACCCTATCGCATACCATTTGAGGCATCTTCTGCCACGGATATTTCGTTCACACCAGCGAATTCTCAGATGTTCGTAGTAAAGATTTCATTAAGAACTGCAAATTAATGACTTTTACTAACTTCATTTAACCACACTGGCGAACTGCGTGGATTCCGGCAATTTTTGCCGCTTTCGGCTTTCTTTCGTCTCCATTACATTTTTAACAGTGGAAAACATTGCTTGTTAACCCATTGACGCCCTCGCGCATTTCGCGCGATGTCACACATGTGACATTGGCGCATTGCGCGCAGGCGTCATTGAATTAAATTTGGGGTTGGTTTGAATTGCACTCATCGAATTTGATATGTATTTGATTTAATTCCAGCAAATGAATCGTATTCAGTGAGAGAGATTTTGTCCACCAGATGAAGGGTGGACGTCGCGAATATCTGATAAAATGGGAAGGCTTCTTTTACGAAGAGGTCATGTGGGAAGCTGAGGCTGACTGCGTGAGTTACAAACCTTCATGTCATTTATTTAGTGATTTGTCAAGTATGAATGCACCATGAGAGGAGCCTTCCGGAGTAGGGTAATCAGCGCTAAAACGTGGTGATGAGTATGAATTCCTTCGAGGAGTATGTCCAATTCAAAACGTGTGCTTTTAAAACCTCGCATGATATATTATATACGACGGCCCGTAACATAATTTATACACTGAAGGCGCAGTGAACTTCTGAAACTTCCTTACATGATAAACTTCCTCAGTGCATCACAAAGTCGCCTGCAGACTGCTCGAAGCAAGTTCAACTTCCAGTAAAACGCCCATGTCGCTGTTCTGGGCAAACCATCTCTTCGCTGCGTAGAGTGTTATGGACGCTTATCCGGTGAATATGGCTCTAACGTTGCAAGAAAACGGGCCAAAGAAGTTTCAACAAATGTAGTCGTGTGAAAAATCTTTCTTCTGAATTTGTTTCCGAATGTACCATTGGAAGTATGAAGGTAAGCAAATGGGTAAAAAATGATCAAAGCTGCCGAATATTGTATTGCCGTAATGTATTTCAGTTGTTCTGTGCGCGTATCTACCTCTATTGTTGTCGTTCGTCGATTTTTTTGTACCAGGATTGTTGTAGTTGTTGCCAAGTTTGTGTAATTTTGAAGTATCATAAATCTGTGGAATTCAGAGATGTTGACTATCCATATGTTCTATACAATCATAGGGACAGTGGAAATGTATGCCCACAAAATGAACGAAGGAGGGTTAGTAGGAGGCCTATATTGATGAGCGTGCCCAAAGACCCCCAAATTCCAGATATGGAAGATTGCGCGGGCGTACCCGGCGTCGCTTACGGGCGTCAATGGGTTAACTCCGGGGTAGTTGTGTTACAATCATTCAGGAGTTGTGGTACGAGCTTCCTCTCAGCAATTTTCAGTGCTTCTTTTATAAGCATGTGGTAATTATCATTCGCGTAAGTCTGAGGGTTCGGTGCAGTGGACGAGTTGCCCGATGCGGAAAATGCGTCGAATGGTCGATGTTCGGGTGGCAGCCACGGCCCATGTGCCCCACGGGCAAATTAGCCGCAAGGGGCCGCGCCAAACCACCGTCTCCCCATACGTGGCCTTATTGTAATACAAATCGAACGTTCTTCGGAAAGTGGTAAGAGCAAGTGACAATTAGTTTCTGCAGATGTTTGGACAATTAGTTTCTGCAGATGTTTGGCACCACTCGTTACACCACTACCGGCTGGTGCAGCTCCGTATGTGGCATTCCTGAGAGAATATGGAGCAAATTGATCTGACCCGATATATAGCTATTTTCACAAGTAGAGACAGGTTCCCACCACTGTGTCAATCCGCGATTTGCCAATTTTTTTATGGTTAGACGAGAGCACCCAGCTTTTACCTCCAACTGGAACGCCTCGCAGACCTTTTGCCAATCAACGACAGCACGCGAAAGATACTGGCCACTCGTAGCGCCGCATTGTCTGACACACGCTTGATAAGGCACCCAAACTGCTCCTAGTGTATGGAAGCCTTGAACATTCAAGAATTTTCCAATAGTAGGATGGGTACAGTGAGTGTTGCTTTTGCCTATGGCATGTCTATCTTTTGATTCGCTTTCGAAATTTTTAAGATATTACCATCTTCCGTGCACGTCGAACCACCTGTAGGTTAGTGGACAGCATGATTCGTATCTGCTATTCCAAAACGAGTTTAACGCGCGACACTATGTATATAGGAATAGGTGGTACTTTCAGTGACTACAACGCAAGCATCAGCAGCTGTATCCTAATCTGGGGATTCTCCAGACACTTGTGAGAAATATGTGTTTGGATATGGGGTTTATAATTTAGGCCTATTATAGCTACGAGTGAGCGAAAACACTTCATATACATTCCTATGATATCATCACAGTATGCTTCAAGGGTGATGATCGTGCTAAATACACCGGGTATGTCGTCTACCTATACCCATCAGCTCTTAATAACACACAATGTTGGGTGTCGGTTTATCTGTCTACTAAACATACTACAGAAGCGATAATACAGATCACAGGACGGAATATCCAACAGCCGGACCCGAAGCCCGGCGAGCCGGCCGACGCGCTTCGACTCGAACGCCTGATCTTCCTCTCCGCCTTGCTGACGTTGGCCGCAATCTGGAATGCTAAACTTTCTCGGGTTAATATCGGTCTACCTTTACGAACTCCCTTCTGCACAAGTTATCGGTAATTAATACTTGATAAAGTTCAGAAGCTGTAAAACCACGAGAAATTTTGAATGTGTTGGAAGGCTATGCACCAATCTAATACTGTAGTGTCGCCTCCGATCCATAGATTTTTGGAACGACAGCTAATCTGAATTTTTGAAATTGATTAAAATTTTGATTTTTTTAGTACTGAAAGATTTCTGATCGCAGAAACCTACCACACCAACCTTGATACGATACTTTTCGACCTAACATTTAAGAATATTTCCTGACTTTTGTGCCGCTTCATAATTATTATATAAGGTCACCTCGAGAAAACAAAATTTATAAGCGTGATCAGCAACTGTGAAAAAGCGTCTGATCCGGTTCCTTCCTGTTCGATTTATTTACCTATTCGGCCGAAGTGAAAACGAAATTTTGTGCCTTACCACCGATATTGTTCCATGTTCTAATTATCGAATGTTTTAGCAAACTGTGTTCCAGAATTGGTGATGGATGGCGAAGATATTCGAGGCGATGCTCCTCAGATCTCCTTAGTAGCATTGAAGTTTATATTACATGTTATCCATGGCCGAACATCTGTACTGAGACTCAACCACACTTCCCTCGTGTGATACATGAATAGCATCGTACTATAAAGCGTAGTTCTATGAGCCTGTCAGCTACAAAAAGGGGACGGCTGTCTTTGCAGCTTCTACGGCGGTCTCTGAAGTCCATTCTGCAGGTACCAGAAGCAATTCTGTTTTGTGGAGCGATCGTCCATTTACGGGAGATATCCCAGGTGAAGAATCCCCTGTGAGACTGAAAAGGATCTTATTAGTTGCTTGCTCAAAAAAGTTGTATATCAGGGGTAACGTTGTGATCATGAAACTCACTGCACGCAAAATGGCAATATCTCTCTCGCTTATCCACCGATTATGTTGACGAAGACTGAGCGCTAGCGCTCGCCTCTTCCACCCGTGATAGTTTCGCCTTTCTTGAAGAGTGTTTCTTTTTCTATATGCGCTCCGCTACGTCTATTTGTACGTTTTAGAATCCGTTATTCCAAGGGCGTATTCAAACGATTTCGATGAATCGACCGCTCAAATATAAAGTGTGACCGCTTCTAGAGCGAATGGTTGTGGAAACTTCTTCACTGCTTTCTTTACGACAAAAATTAAACACTCGTACGTCAAATCATCAGGCTTCACCGAACGAATCTCGTTCCTTGGCTAGCCCTAATGTGGCAATACTACCTCTGCGTATGTTATTTGATCGTTCTCCCTTTCCATTTTGTAAGTGGCTGCTGTCGAAATCGATCAGATTTATGTACTTCCAACAAGTAATTTCAGCAATCACATAGCTTTGGCTTGAATTTTATCATGAAATGCTTGATTGTCTATATATCAGAATTTTATAATCTATGCTGTTTGCATACCTTTACATCAATCGTGCAATTTGTGATGTAGTCACTCGAAGGGCCAGCCAGTCAACATACAGAAGCGCTCAATAGTATTCGGCCAAACACTCTTTTGTCATAACTTTTTTCTACTTGACCAAATTTGACAAAATTTTAACATGTGGTGCCTGAACCTATTGTCAAAATTTCCCCCTACTTGAATGCCGCTAGTCTCTTTTCATGGTTCTTTACAAGAATTTACAAGACCACCGCAAAAAAAAGAAAAAAAGGTTGAAGAGAAGGGTTTTCTTTACAAAAACAAAACGAGCAAGCTCAGAGAACATCAATATTCTGTAGAAAGACCACGACTTTTGATGACAGCGGCACAGCGGGACGGCATGGGGATGGCACTCCAAAAACAAAAAATTGCACTCGACCCTGGAACTTACACCGTTGAGCGCCAAAATAGTGCATCTGGCATGCAGTGTCTCCAAGTACAACATACTGAAATCCCTCTTAGATCGTTGCACTCGCAAAAAAGTTACAAGTGAAAAGCCTAAGTGAAAAACCATTTGGCCGAATACTTTTGAGCGCTACTGTAGTTCTCTTCGTTCAGGATGTGTACCATAACGCGTGGCCTCTCTTCTAGTGCATGCGATGGCAAATGTGACTTAATTCTCATAAAGACTCGCGGCTACGGTTCGAAGGGTTATGGGTTTGAAACGGCTACCAGGATCGATACCCGCGAGTGAAGGCTTACAAACAACGGTTTTCACTATCGTAGGATCCCTACTAAATATAAACGCCTCGTGTCCATAAGCAGGGTCATGCCTACGTCGAGGAATCCTCGACAGAGGGGTCGTATTTGATTCCCTGAAAGGGGACGGATCGTAAGCTTTGAAGTTTGCAGCGATCAACAGAATTTCTAGGTCTAAAATGTAAAGGAGAGATGTGGTAAAATTGACATCTTAACTTGAAAACTCAAGGAACATACAAAAAGCGGCTTTTCACAAATAGAAAGCAGGCTAAAACACATTTTTCAGGGAATGTAGGTGCTTATGTCGAAATTGTAGAAAGAAGAGCACATGAACAACGCAAAATTAAGCAGAGTCAAAGGGCACGCTGCTCATCCTCTCGGAATGGTGGTCTGTGATTAGACTGTGGTGCGAAGTCGATACTTGATGCCTTGCACAGTCCACAATTCAAAACGTTCGCGGGAATAGTGTACCCTTCAACCTGAAAATTGTGAATCCCGTGCATGACGCGTCTCAAAACCAAGCCGGCCAACGTTAATACCTTTCCTGTTGATGCGTTAGCACCGAAAACGCGTACACAGGGACCTGGGACATTCACCGATTAGCCGTGTCGCGCGTTATCTGTATATGGATTACAGCATAGATGACTACCCAAGAAAGTATTGGATGAAAACGAATAATCAGCTGTTATGTCTTCTATCATATCTTATTGCTATTGCACGTAAACTGGCGCTAGGGAGTCACTATATGGAGAGGAAAAGGGTTTGTATTCATGAGAACGTAACAGGAATCCTCATGCCAGAGGCCAGTCACGTAAATGGAACAAAAAAAGGGTGGATGGCTTTTGTATGAAACAGAGATAACGAAAACCCGCCCGATATTGGAGGAAAATTGAACCGACCTGAATGCGACTATCCGCGATGCTCCAAGTTGTAGTTCCTACTTTGCTCACCTGACAGTCTGCTTGATGGCCACGTGTACGATGTTAACCCAAAAACAGCAATCCTTCATTGGATATATATAATATAACCGCCATCTAACATGGTGAAAATATCTGCCTGACTTCCTCCTAACTTCTCTTCGCCTCGGATGGGGATCAGATTCCTATTGATGGTGCAAGGATTCCATTGACCGATTTTATTGATTGATCTATTAAACTGATTAGAAGTTAAGCGTTTAGAGCTTCGAAGGCCCGCTCTCCTATTGGCCGCTTTTTTACAGGCCCTTTTACAGGGTATCGAGGCACAGCCGCGAGAAAGAATGTAATCATAATCTAAAAGCATAAGCCTGATCGACCAGTAGATGGGCTTTTCTCAATCTTCTTTACTTTTCTTTTACTTTTTATCAACGAAGAATTAGAATCGAATCTTTCCGGACCATTATTGTTGTGCTTCGCGACATTTTCATCCACTTTAGACGAAGTTATGACGGTGTGACGATTTGATGGTGATTAATCCGTCACGTGGTGTTGATTAAACAGAAAACGTGGGCAGTACTGTAGAATTATTTTTATAGCTTCTCAGCTGCCCCACTCATACTTTTCGTTTTTGGAAGGTGATTCCAAAAGCTCTTGAAAATTTTGTTGCAAAATCTAAAGAAAATGCTCACGATCTTATGTGGCACGAAAGTGCGTGCATCCACAAAATCGGTAATGTAGTATAGCTGTTCACCTTCGTTAACTACACGTGATGTACGGTAGCCCGAAGAATCTCGAAGCATTCGCGTGAAGACAACTTTGACACAGTCGTCAGAACTTTCCACAAAAACTAACCTTTGGAATTCCTCATGGTGGATTCATCCATAAAATAATGTGAAGATCAGATACCTCGTGACAGAGTACGCAATGCCAACCTGGGCCTTGAGACCCTAGCTCTTAGAAGGTAGAAATTCGACTTGATCATCTTTTCCAAATTGTTCTACGGTCACTCTGAACGAGAGTCTAACAGGTCCCTGACACCTAGAGAGTCAAGAACCAGAGGCAGGTCCAGAAGAATTTCTGCTAGCCGTACTAAACACTATATCAGACACCATTTCTTTGTGGACAGGACTTGCACGCCGTTTGACAGACTGCTCAGGTTAGGAGTTGTTGGACAAGCATTTAACATCATAGGGCACACACTCGTCTTCTTTCTCAGTGCATTTGTTTAGTTCATTCACTTTGCTCCATATTGTTCAAGTCACTCATTTTGTTTATTGTTGTTCTGAGTTTGTTATCTAAATTTTTCCGCATGGGCTCAGCCCATGCAATAGAGAACTACAACAAGTAGCATTGGCAAGTTTCATTTATCCTTGGCCCAAAGCACATTTAGCATAATGCATATTTCTCTCTTTTCCGTTTATGGAGGTAAGGAAATGTGTTCTGCGCCGGCCCACATTTGCGTGAACATCTGAGATAGTGCAGCTGTGCAGCTGCACTTCGTCACACCTTTTCCTGTGGATTGGAACTGGGCATACTTATCATGCTATTCCCTAAAGAGCATATTTGCCTTGGAAATAGCGGCTGTTAGGAAATCTAGGCTTGCCTGATACATCTAAGTTTCACGATAGTGATGCTCAAGCAAGTTCTTGTCATCTCAGACTGCTCTGCAAGTATCCTAGATCCTGTTCATAGTATAGTTATTGAGAGCGCACTCCAGCAACGAAGGACAGCTATTGTTGTTGCACTGCATGTGTTGCTTTTGCTGCCGCATGTGCTCCGCCATATGGGCGAATGAAAAATTGCCACCTGCAATCCTCTAGTTCTCAGCGTCAGTTGTCGCCACTTCGGCAGTTTCTCTTCTACTTCATGCGGATCTCGTCTGCCTAGTGATTTCTGCAACTTTCTCTTTTTTTTTCGTTGAGGTTACGATCCAATTTTCACATGGGCTTTTTATGTTACTCACTTTGATATACCTTGATAAGTAAAGTATGATTATGAGTGAAGTGTAAGACTTGATTAGGATAGGATCATAGGATAGTATTAGGTTGAGGAATATGTTCTCCCCGCTTTTTTTATTTTCTGTGTTTCGCAACGTTCTCTTCACCTATCGACGACGTTTATAGACGTGTTCTATAGAGCCTTTTGTGCTTGACAACACCGCGCTGGATATTTTCCGATTTCTTTGATTGCTCGAATACATGAGGTTTCGAAATGAAGTAATCTGAAGGCCGAAATTCGTACTTCCGACATTTCCTATTCTTCGTCTACCATTGAGGTCAAGAATGTATGCGCACATGCTTTCGGCAGAGCTTTTTCAGCCCTACCGGACGGTTTCATTTGCGTTTGGTTGTTTGATTGTTTGTTATTTTCAAGGTTTAGGAATCGAGTAGTTTGTAGGGCATCGAGGTCACGCTTCTGGCGCATCGAGGTTCAAGAAGCCTGAGCTTTTCCACGTCAGATGAAATCCAATGGGGACATCTCTGAGCCATCTACTATTATAATTGAGGGGTTTTGTGCGACAAAAGTGTTCGGTAAAATCACGATTTTTTTTGCGAAAAAAGTGTGGGTGCGCTTTCGCTGAGTACCCTATTTTATGCCTCAGAAGTATCAAACTGAGAAGGCAATTGAAAGACTATCGACACCATCCTGTAGAGCAAAAAAAAAAGCTTTATTGGAGGCATTTATGAATATTCTCTTCAATCTAGATAGTAGGCAAGGAAGGGAAGATACCAAGGTGCACACTTTTGCTGAGTGCTGCATTTGTGAGTCTTAGAAACAGCAAAAAGTTAAGAGGTTTGAATGAAAGGCGAAGCTAGTCTAAAGAGCTGAAAAAGCTCCACCGAAAACTTTTTCGCATAAATTTTTCGATATTGATGGTAGCCGAGGAAGATGGAGTGTCGAAAGTGCGAATTCTACCTTTTGCTCACTTCATTTCCGAACCTCATAAATATTAGGCAATCGAAGGAATAGAAAAAAGCAGCGCTGTGTAGGGGAGAAAAAAGCCGTATCGAAAACTTATATGATGTCGAAAGGCGAGGAGAACAATGTGAAAAAATAGAGAAGCAAAAAAAACGACGGGATTTTCCTCGACCTGTACTGTGACATGATTTTCTCAACGTGGCCTCATTTTAATAAGGGCATTTGTATCGTAATATCGTGACTAGCATGAATGAGGAATTTCCAATCCATTGCACTGCTAGTGTTCTTTGGTTGACCAGGGTGGGAGGCTGTTTGATACAATGTCTGAGTAAGGCGCTGATGTCTCTCAATGTGTAGGTGAGGTGCTGAAGACGTGAGCAGTTCACTTTTGTTTCTGAAGGTACTCAGAACCTGAAATTGCAAATGGCGGGCGTCACAGCATAGAAGACCCAGTCGAGATTACAGCATAGGCATGGCGGCAGGGTGCAACTGATAAGGATAAAGCTAAGGTGAACGGTTCAAAGGAACACACAGCCGCTCTCCCACCGTTTTTGGCGAGTGATAAAGCATTGAGTGCTGTTCACCCTCTTAAGATGCTCTACACGTACGGTATCCCAGCCGATGTACCAGCTTTGTTACCTATCCTACCTATCCGATCAGAAAGTTGCGGAGGATTGACTGAGACGAGCCAGCATTCACGTTCGTTTCGGACCATGAAAGTGAAAGGAATGGTGCCAGTTGTTCCTATACCACTTTCATTTACGGATATAGCAAAGAAACTATAAGGATGGGTACCAGTATGTATAGTATCCCGCAGTGAATGATAGAATGTGTGCTCGCGTACTGTGTAATACTGAGTTTGGTACGGTTTGCATATTATGAAACTTCAGACTGCAGTAAACCTCTTGCAAGCCGCTTTTCAGTTCCAGTTTTCGAACATCTCTGCAAAGTGATGTCACACGAGAAGAGCGACCTTGCAACTAACTGTCCATGACATGAAGTGAAGTGAACTTTCGTTCGTTTCGATTCTCGGAAATTTCAGTAATATACTGTAAACTGCCCTTTTAATGTGAGTGGCTCCTAAATGTCGTGAACAACACTGCAGCATTCTCGAGTAATATTTCAAAATGTCCTCCTGTTGCAACATCGCTGACAACTCCTTGTCTCTTTACAGTTTCTGCGATATGATCTGGCATCTTACCCAGCTCGCAACTGCGGCACCGGTTAGGGAAAAGAGTATAGCGAAAAACCTTGAATTTCGTGCAGTTTTACGGAACTTGTAAAGTGACCATCGTTCGGTGAAAGGATAGCTTATTAAGTTTGGCCATGATCTTCACCATTTCCGCTTGGCATTTCCAGGGAGTTCCGCTCACAGGTTTTCAGTACGTTTGACGCTTGCTGGCCCATTGTACTCCAATAAAGTGGCTGCGCCACAATTTTGGATAATTCTGTATCCACAATTCTGCACATAATGAACTCCTACGAGCTTTTCTGTACAAGTTACCTAAGATTGGACTGTTCTCTTCCTCGTCCCTGTCCTGCTTCTCTGTCGAATCGAAACTGGCAGGACGATCGACCTGTAGATTTCCAAACGACTACTAAGTACTTGCAGGATTACTCGAAATTGAAATAAACGTTTTTTTCTTCCCGGACGTTTTAGCTATCAGCTGGTTTCAGTGAAAGGTGGCTTGTCGGTCTAAGCGATAATGCTACTCGCCATGGACCACAAAACGGCTGACACTATTCACCTTCGTCTCGGGTGCGATCTTTCCTTGGTTAACTAATAATAACAGTGTGCATTGTATGCAAAAAGTAGGGCAATACAACCCGTAAATTACAAAACGATCTGAGCGAAGTTCTCGAGCTGGGCGACGGTAATTCTTACGTACAGTACAATTAGTGCCGTAAGAGAGTTAAAGAGAGCGGGAAAGAAGCGTTCTCGTGTTTTTATAGTTTTTTTTGTGAGGAATCGATAAATCTTTGATCTTTGTCGAAGTAATAGAAATTTTCGGATTCATGATTCATGACGGATTTTGTATTCGAGATGTCTTCGACTTTGGTCATTTTCACCGAACTTCCCTGGCTTTGAGAGGTTGCGTTGTAATGGAATTACGAAATTTCGTTGTACGGACCTTCGAGGTGCGCTCCGCCCACCGCGCCCAGGCGTCTTTCATGACTTTCGGAAACTTGTAGCTGACCTTAACCTATCTTTTCTAGACGTCTGGCGTTTTGGAACCTGGCATACAAGGTCCGATCCGATGAGCGGACATTTCAGTGCACATTTCGCCCACGATGGGCAGAGCTCAACCTGGTTCGTGTGTGCTACTTATTTCCACCCTGCCCTGCCCATCCCAAACCTGTTCTTCATGTTATGGCAGAACTCCGCTTGAAAGCTCTTCACCTTTTACAGCTCCAGCTACTACTGGCTGCTTCTCGTTTCTTCTGGTCTCCAGATCATTCCAGAAATAAACTGCTATTTTCTCAGTGGGTTACATCCGACCAATAACACGCTCCCACCTTTGTGAGCGGTTCTCTAATCATTTTGAGTCTGTTTAATAGGCGTGGACGTTGGTCATCTCCATGGATTCTACTCAAATCTTAGGCCGCATTGGGACTTAGCCATAAGTTTTTTTTTGTAAGAACCGCACACTTGGAATGCGCTTCGCCCACTGTGCCCCATATTTCATGACTTTCAGAAACTCATCGTTAATCTTGATCAGTCTTTTCTCCATGTTTGGATTATATTGGAGCCCAATTTACAGTTTTCGGTCTGAAAACGGGAGAGTTGTCGTGCACGCTCCGCCCACCGAGGGCGGAGCCTAATTTGGTCCATGTGTGCTCTTTACTTCTAGTCCCATGCCCAACCCATCCCAAACTTGTTCCCATCACCATAGGTTGTTTCTCATCTTATGCCTAATTTCGGGACAAACAGTCGGACGGATAGAGGAGATACCCTTGTATTGGTTTTGTTAATGATCTGGTTATTTATAGTTTTTACAGAAACCTAAAGACGCTACGGCAATAATATCTCTTACGAACCGAACCTTTGAGGTTCACTGCCGAACCTTCTACTCGGAAATATAGGACAGATTTTTGAACACTTCCTCCTAACATCCACACAAAAACACGCCTTTCTTCAAAATAGCTGGAAATTAGTAAAACATCTACTCACATCTACAGATTAGAATTTTGACCACCATTACTATTGGCTGTGGAGCTAACTTTCAAATGATAATTTGTTCAGTAGTGATGTTAAATAGAATTCGAACCAAGTTTTACAAAGCAGTGTTTTTCTCCATATTCGAAAGCGTATCCTAACAGCTATAGTCCTCAGAGATCGACGCTTTAATATGACCCGAAAAATAGACGGTCCTGCCTGGCCAAGTGAAACACATGGTGTTGCATGATATGAAGAGAGCAAAAACAGCCTTCGTCCCTTATGTTTCAGAGGCATATTGTTAATTCTAATAACCTGCAAGTGCCGATGGTAGAAACACTGAGCTACACAGTGGCTTATGCCCAGTAGTGGCACTAGACTGACTAGAAATGCCGAAGAGGCGGAATACCTGGGCATGCCAGACTGAGAGGTACCTGGTGTCGTCTAACACCTTCTCTGAGGCCTAGATGTCCGGAAAGTACCACCTAGCGAAGTGTGTCCAGCTGCTTATAACTGCAGGTTAACCTTCCGTTTCGTAGAAATGCAGAGATTGGTGACATCGGTAAGATTTAAAGTCCATAGGAATAGAAACCTGGAAATGTGGCAGCCGGGTTCTTCCTTTCTTATTCAGATCTTCTCAGATTTTGCAATATATTATATACATTGGTTTCCTCTTGACCGCCATAAGTACTTATATCAAGTGTGTGTGAAAGGAAAAGCATTTATATTTGTCTGCTGGACGCAATGCTGTTTTTCAGGACTCAAGTCTGGGGAATTTCGACAGGAACGATGTCACCTAGGATTGACTCTGCATCTCACTTTTGATAACTGCTGATTTTGTCGCAGCTCGAGATGTGCCTGTTCTCACATGGCTGCCCAGTTATAGACTCAACGAACGGCGTCGGAGGGGTCTCAAAGAACACATACGTTAGGATTAGTCTTTATTCTCAAACTAGGGAAGCCTTTAAAGCTTCAGTGAGCTTCTTACTGTTAGGTAGGCTATGAGAGTGACGAACTGTCGAGGGTAGGGGTGTGCTGTGATCAACAAGTGATGTATGAGAACGTATCTGAAAAGCATGAGTGCTAATTCTAGCCCAGACGGAGGCTGTATTGCCCTTATATCAATCCACTGAGGAAAAGCATGTCGCATAATACTGCTCCATTTTTCCAACCTGTTTCCATACTGAACAGCTACTAAATAGAAGAGTTGGGGCAAACCGTCGTGCGGACAGCATTTACTGAAGTATTGTGCTGCACGTCTAATAGGAAAAGAGTCATCATTCAACCACGAACCTGCATTTTCGCTTGCAATACATGATGTGAATACCCCTTCTTCGGAATCATTTTTCTATTCTTTTGTGGCCTGTATTTCTCGAAGTCTTTCATTTCTTTCAGTGTACCATTGCACAGCAACTCCATTTCGCTTAGCTCCAGCATTATCATCCTTGAAGCTCCTGCGAACGCTTTTTACTTTACGCTCAGGGTTTCGGTTCGCATCGTGGTAGCCGCAACGAATTGTGTTTCTCCTCCAGAACGTGATAAATGTAGCGTGGAAGTCATAGCCATCTCCAACGATTTCTTCTCGAAAAAAAAGATTACATATCAGAGATTAAACGCTCTTAGGAGTGAAATAAGGTACCCAAGACACTATACCTTGGCCTGGTAACACATATCGCAAAGAGCAAAACATTCAAGAGTAGGAAATGCACTTTCGTCCAGCCACACGACATTTCGTAATGGAGCGTACTAGAATATTCGTAATGAAGCGAAAAGCATAACGCAACCCCTAACTGATAAACCATCCTTGTTTCTGTCTGATTGTTTATCTGTGAGCTGCATTAACCTTCTCAGGTACATATCGCGACCTCTCTAATCACCAATTCATTGATCGTGAATTCATTTGAACATTTAGTTCCCAGCTTCGGAACTCCCTATCTTGATTTTAATTTTCTCTACTGTGCCAACGAGGTTGTTATGTAGATTTGTTTATTTACGGATATTCAAATATATATCTCTCGAACCTTTTCCTTTCCTTTTTCCTCGTGCTACGTGGAGAAAAAATGAAGTTCTCTCTTTAAATGTCTCGCTTTGTGAACGCTAAATAAGCAACGTGAACGAAGGCAATCTTTTGTGATAATATACGATTATAATTGAAAGTGGGATGAAGTTGCTCACTGTTTAATATTAGGTAGTCTAAAAAGTCTTTTCGTATTTTTAAATACCGCTTTTTCCCCCAAAACTGCTTTCCACAAAATTTCTTCTGTACATATATATGTAGTACAAGTCCACACGCATCTATAGGTATTGTTGTCGTCCATCTCCCGGATAACCCTTTTCGGCAAAATAAAAATATCAAAAGTCACCTCATTTTTGATTCCAATTTTTTTTCTTTGAATGGCTTAGACAGGGAAAGGAAAAGGTGATAATCCGATGGAGCAAGATTAGGGCTATAAGGCAGCAATTTTTATCCAAGCTCGAAAATTTTTTAAAAGAAAAAATTCAAAATTTTTTTTACCACTAGTGAAAAAATGATCGCCAAAAAATTCTCGAGCTTGGATAAAAATTGCTGCCCCATCCACCTTATAGCCCTCATCTTGCTCCATCGGATTATCACCTTTTCCTTTCCCTGTCTAACGCTTCAAAGAAATTTTTTTTTATAAATTTTGTATTGAAAATGAGTTGACCGTTGATATGTTTATTTTGCCGAAAAGGGTTATCCGGGAGGTGGAAGACAATAATACCTATAGATGCGTGTGGATTGTACTATTATACATGTGTATGTAGAGAAGAGATTGCTGGAAAGCAGTTTGGAGGGAGAAAGCGGTATTTGAAAATACGAAAAAACTTTTTAGACTACCCAATATTTAGACTAAGACACAAATCGAGTTCGATGACAAGAGTAACACCGACACTCAAGGCAACTATAAGTGTCGAAAGGCTGAAATGAGCTGCACCAGTGTTTGGGCTGATTTCCGTCCAAATGCCTATGTTCTTGTATCTTCCGCTGGTTCTGGAGTACTCCATAAAGTGGCTAAAGCGGTACCCTGCTTTCCCAACCATGCCTTCCTGCACAAAAACCCTCAGGTCTTAAGAGAAATTCAAAAGAAAATGCAAAATGGCTAGCGGAAGGCATACGTACATATCAGCTGTATCGAGCTGTTTAGCGTTCCTTGAGCCTCCATTCGCCCTCAGCTGTTCTGTGTTTACAGAAAGGTTACCACTGGTTCCGTTTTTCAACATGTCCGTGAGTTGTGAAGGTGCTGTGCTCATCTGACATCCACGTCTTTCATTTGTCCTTAGTGTTTTTCCGAAGTGGTGATTCATGCTCATATACCTGCGTTGTATTCGAAAAACACTGGAGAAAATAAATTTGTGTTCAAAGGATGAACTTGCTACTGATCTGCATGGGAGCCACCGTCGCTATAGCTTGTCAATTCAAGGGAAAAACCTACAAAAACGATGAAGAATGGGTAGGTTCTAGCACTTCAGCTCTTTATCCCAGCTATAGCATTTTTCTGTTATTTCCAAAACTTAATTTCACTGTCTTTTCCTATTCCATTTCCACTATGAGTTGATTTTATCTGTCTTTGAAGAAGTAACACCAATCAGAACCACAGTTTCTAGTGTATGTAGTATAATATGGTATAACATAAACGATGTCAATGATGAAAAGGAAGCAAAGCTGAATAATTAGAAGAATCGTGCACGTCAATTTCAGGATTCTAATTACTCTCGAAATCACTGTATTTTGATTGCTGCTCGAATGAGAACACAAGTGGAATCAATGTAATGCAATTGGTCTAGCGCAAAAGTCAAAAAACTCATTCGATTCTCCGCCAGACAACCTTGATGCCGTTGTTGGCGGAAACGGTTTAAAGTTTGAGCTGTTGGTTGCTTCCAATACTTCGTCACTGGCAGGGAACCGCTGCCGAATTTCTGCATCTCTATGGCTCCACCCGCGATACATTCGTAGAGGAAACCTTGAGGGGTCTATCTCTGCCACATTTTGGTTTTTTCGCATGGATCTTTGCAGGTGTTCCGTAGTCAAGTAGTACAGCTTGTCCATGTGAGGAAGCAAACTTAAAATCCCTTGAACGATTAGTTTCAAGGCACACTCCGCGATAACTAAATAAGTCCATTCTCCTTCTTAGAGAGTGGATCCTTGACCTACTATCCAGGCTGCACCCTTTTTTTACGCGGCCACGGTGCGCCATTACAGCGCTTCGCCTGCTCGAACGTACTCCGACCACACCCACTTGAGTTATCTTATTGGGACATCTGCTTGTGAATGGGTAGGATTCGAGTAGGTGTAAAGTTGTGATGGCGCTCCATGGCGGTGCGAAAAGGGTGCGACCTGGATAGTTACCCAATAAATTGCGGTCCAAGAGGGTAAGTCGACTTATCTGATCATCTGAAGGTGTGACTTTAATTGCAGGCGTGAGGAAACGAAGACCTTATGTGTCTTTTTTTTGTTTTTCAGACCGAGAATGAAGCCTTCAATATGAAGTGTAAGATCGAGCCTAATGGCGCCTGGCATACTGAGGTGTCTGGATGCCTCACGCCGGACAAAGTTGTGGTATGAATAAATCACTTACTGTTGGAAAGAATATTCATTAGAAATTTCATTTGTCAAATAATTGGCATCTATGAATAAATAAACTGACTGGTTCTAATTAGCTCTAATCCTGAGGCCGCGGTCATACTTTGCGCACCTAGGATGGTGGCCGCGTCACTTGACGTCGGTGTCTGCGTCAATCTGGAAACGCGCTCCGCTCGCTAAACGCTCGACCCAACCACACCACAGTATGGTGATCGTGGCGAAAGGGGAGACGGTCGTTTGGCGCGGCCCCTTGGAGCTAATTTGCCAATGGGGCACTGCCAAAGCTCCTCCCCTAAAAAGACTTAGGTAAATCTAGGAGAGTCCAGACGGCCCATGCGCCCCATTGGCAAATTAGCTGCAAGGGCCGCTCCAAACGACATACACCCTGGCGAAAGCCCTGTTCGAATATGGCATTGTATGGCAAGAGCCAAGATTCGAATTCTACTTCGCCGTCATTTGGCGCCACGATCACCATACTGTAGTGTGGTTGGATCGAGCACTTTGCAGCCGACACCGACTTCAATTGACGCAGATACCGAAGTCGATGCGCAAAGTACGACCGCGGCCTAATGTTGAAATTTTGTATCGTGACTCTAGGCAAAATGTCCGTGTTTCTGGTGTTGAGCACCTTGGTCACAAAAAAGAAGTTGATGTAAGTGTGCACTCAGGCAAATATCTAGTCGTAAAGGGGACATTAGCCTCGAGCACAGGTCTCGAGTAGTGAACGACCTAGGGAGAAGATATTGGCAGGGTTGTTGCTGAAAATCGAAAAATCATAGATGTCTTCCAGGTTCCGGTGAATGGCGAAAAGGACGTTGGTGATCATACTTGGGAATGCAAAATGAGTGATGGAGGTCAGATTGTTCTCCAGCAAAAAATGAACAAGCATGCTGCATGCAATGGTCATCCATTCGGTATGAGTTTTTCATCAGCAAATAAGTTTTTGCGTTCATACGTCTCCTACAATATATACATAAGTACAACCTGACTTTGACGAATTTCAGATTCCGAATGGAAAGAAAAATCATTCCAGTTCAAGTGTGGAGAACACGGAGTGCCGAAGTTTGTTGGATGCATCACTTCATCAGGAGCTTTGATTCGTGACGGTGAAGTGAAGTCGGTCAGTTCTAATAAAATCGTGTGATATTAATATTTCTATGAGTTTTGTGCGAAAAAAAGTGAACAGAATATTGAGCTCAAAATCGTGACGTTCCTGATTTACACCTCCGATTCAAAATCCCTTACTAAACCATCTCAATGAATCATTTCTATCTATCAGGTGCATCCATAAAGAAAGATATGCGAGAAAAGGAGAGATGCCCAGACATTGCATATACCGTTTGAATCGAAGGCAGAGTTGGGATCAAAGTTCCAACCTTGTGTTCTAATTAGAATCTCATGTCCCGCTTATACATCGTAGATTTGCAGTATTAGTCAGAACTCGAACAGCAAGTGGTAAACCAATCCCACGTCCATCTGTAGAAGCGTTGCGAACCACAAACCAATCGAGCCTCTCCGGCCTCTTTCCCGTCCACTTGTCTGGTTTTCCCGACAAGCACTTTCACAAGCTTCTGCAACACCTCAGTTCAAGATTAGCAAAGAGTCCAAATTGAATATTTTGAGCTGCTTCCCTTATCTTTTGCTCACTCGCTACTCACACAAGATTATCGTCAAGGAATGATAAGTTTTCTTTGGGTGTATCCTCACTGTTCACAGACATACTGTTGAGAATACTGTAGGTGGATGGCTTTGAAATGGAATGCAAGAAGCACAACAATGGTACCATAACCATGGCGGCTCTTGATCGAGCGGTTGATGCGAAATGCAAAGATGGTCAGGGGAAAGAAAGAAACCAAGGTAAACCACGGAGATATTGGCCATTCTCTTTTATAGGACATGTGGAAGCATTTTTGAATGACGGACGAGTAATTGAATTCAGGCGAGAAATGGATTGAGAACAAATACTTTGAAAAAGAGTGCAAACCACGCGGACGAGTAGAAATCACCGGATGTAGAGTGAGGACTTATTATGTTTATTAAGAATGGCCTAAAAATGCCAAAAAAAGCTGTCAAACATATATAACTACGGAGATTTTGAGATTTTCAGGTCGACGGTGTCGATCAACTGATACCGCTCAACAGCCAAGTGACTCATAAGAATCTTGAGTATCAGTACGTTTTTTGGTTATCGCTCGACTTCTCATTAATTTTTTATGGTCTCATGAGTGAGTCCCGGGTCATAAAGTGGCCGAATTATCTCCTAATGAGGAAGGGGTCCCAGATGGCCTTCGGAGGAAAGGGGCGTATCTGCTAGGGCTGTACTTCAGGACGAAGCGAAAAATGGAGCTTTTAGTCGCATCTTAAAATTTCTCGGCATTAGGGGGTTGTAATCCCTTCCCGTTAGACGCCTCTTTCTCATTCGTTGGAACGACGAGGTGGGAGGGAGAGTGGAGAGGCAAAATGGTCGCATGGCCGCACACCTTTTCTAGGACTAGTACTGCCAAATCTTCTCCGTGGAAGTCGTGCCAACGTGGTCAGTTCTCTTGTAGGAATCTACCCCACAAGGACGAATATTCCTTTGAAATACTGTAATATTTTTTTGTCTCTCACCAGAGCAACTTACCTTGAACGCAAATATGTTCAAAGCATGTATGAGACCACCACCATAGTTAACATGGGTGTGCGGCGTTACGTCGTATTTTCGCTTTGCGGCGTAGCATAGCGCCATCAGCGTGAGTTGTCGCAAATTCTTGCTTTGCGGCGTAGCACTCGCAGCACCATCGGCGCGAGTTGCCGCAACGATTTCAAAGGATTACCACAGTACCAACCCATCCCGCTCAGGGGGCAATGGGATGGCACTGTAGGAATCTCCCAAAGAAATGGTGTTAAAATACAGGGTGTGGCAAAAGTATTGACCGCCTGACAAATTAGGAAGAAAGGTATTAGCATGAGTTCCACCGGTATATATAATCAACAAGCAGTTCCCTAACTCATAATAATATGCCACCAGAATTCAGTAGAGTCCATCTAGCTTAAGCCCAATGACGATGAGGGCGAGGAAAAGCAACTGTCGTGGGTTGAAGGTGATCACCGCAGGAATCGTCCCATACTTTCGTAAGAGTGCCCTCAAATGCAGCGAAAGAATTATAAGGAGTAGCGCGGGCTCTGCACTAGAAGAAGCTCAAAACGGGACAATCGGATACCTTAATATACTGAAAATCTGAAGACGCGCTTTTTTGATACGGAGCGGAGCAGAACCGAAATTCCATAAATTCAGCGATACGAGTCAAAACCGACCAGCACAACTAATTCAACAATGGCATCCAGAGATACGTACCTCTAGCCGAGAAGCAGCCAAAACTCACAGGGCGTAATTGCGGCAGCAATGTTCTCAGAGCAGTCTCTGCGACTTCACCATCTTGCAGCGATGCCGCCCAAAGCATGAATCTTACCTGCTCAATGTTCCTTTTGCAATATCTGCGTCCAACGCCATGCGCTCCTTGCGAGTGTGTATGGGCCGAAGAAGATCTTATCAGTTCTAGGGCTACATAATGAAATGTTCAACGATCATCTATACTTTGATGAGATCCATTATGATACCTTCTTTCTAGTTGAAATGGTAAGGCTTCGTCAAGCGGTCAACACTTTTGCCGCACCATGTACTTTGAACAGAGCAGAATATGGTGCCATCACAGTGAAAGGTGGCACCTTATAAAAAGTTGCACACCTAAGCATTTCTGAGGCGTCTCTGCGCACTCAAACTTATATTCTTGTCTATGTTTCAGTAGAGGAAGGAACGCCTTCCTTCCTCCATTTATGCTCAATTAAACTAGCATCCATAGTGGGATGGCTATCTCACTGCGATAGCACCTACAATATACACGAATATTTCAAACACATAATACTTCAAACAGTAAGAAACAATAGCAATACTTCACACAAAATAGAAACAGACTCTTGTACTTGTGAAGACAGTAGTAGCATAACAAGTAGAAGATACAGTAACATTAGCATGATAACATTTACAGTCAGTAATTAATGATTCGAACATAAAACTTCAAAGGAACTGTTCGTAATCGCGCGCGAGCATAACAACTTGCACTCGCTGCGTGCGCCCGCGCGAAAATTAGACATAACGCCGCACACCCCAGCTAGCATTGATACACAAAAGGTACTTTGTAGAAATTTCCGTTTATTGAGTTTTACAGACGTAGAACACCCATGCATTTTCCACAAAAAGAGCATCGTCACATTATCCTTAAACTTGCAAACTGTATGTTTTATTTCAGCTGTGAAGGCAAGGACGACTCCTACAAGTTCTACAGCAAAGTGAAAGGACAATAGACGGACAAGTTGGCGTGGAAAATTCTATTGAAAGCAGTACTCGACTAGAACAACATACTCCTAATAAACCTCAAAAATTATAGTTACGAAACAACGTCAATCAAGATTTGCCCCTTTCTATTCCTAGACTGCCCACGGAATCACACATAAAAATGTGACTTGTCCCCTATAAGCAAAATGGATTGGCTTGCCCAGTTTGCAGTTCTTTTAAGGCTATCGATTTTTGCAAGATTTAAAAACGAGTGGTCTGATACATTATTGGAAATACGTTATGCACTAAGCGTATGTACGATCACACATCCAATGAATGTGGATGGGTTTTATGGAGTTGGATCTTCAGCGACACTGAGCTCCATGTCATGTGCGTAGTTCACCTGTGGACAAGACCGTCTAGTAACTTTGATATAGCCAAACAACCCATTTTTGTACCTCACAATCAGTACCCTCAAGTGGTTGGTAAAATGTGGTGGTTTCAGAAACCAATGGAAAGCTGCTTAGTTTACATGACTATTCACAGAAATAATTACTAATGCGTCTGTGCGTTCATCTAGAGACTGCTTTCAGTGTGATCAAAACACTTTTTTCAAACATAACCATGAAGGTATTTGGCAGTCTGCCACACAGCTATTGCATTTGTTCTACGCAGCGCAAACAAAGGATGTGTGGTATGATGGCGGAGGTGTAAGAGAACTGATTTCATTCCGGTATTGTTCCTGAGCTGGCCATCTTGTAAGGGTGGGCGGAACCATATAGTATTTCAAACCTTCGCTTGAAAAGACTTGAAAAAGTCACAAAATAACTCTAAAAAAATTGAAGACTATAAAGAACAAACAAACAAACCAATGGAAAGCTGCTTAGTTTACATGACTATTCACAGAAATAATACTAGTGCGTCTGGCGTTCATCTAGAGACTGCTTTCAGTGTGATCAAAACACTTTTTTCAAACATAACCATAAAGGTATTTGGCAGTCTGCCACACAGCTATTGCATTTGTTCTACGCAGCGCAAACAAAGGATGTGTGGTATGATGGCGGAGGGGTAAAGAACTGTTTCTATTCCGGTATTGTTCGTGAGCTGGCCACCTTGTAAGAGTGGGCGGAACCATACAGTATTTCAAACCTTTGCTTGAAAAGATTTGAAAAAGTCACAAAATCACTCTAAAAAAATTGAAGACTATAAAGAACACTCTGAGCAACTGACGAATTTTTCAAGCACTCGACACAACATGCTACTACATACATACACATGTATACTGCGGAGGCAAAGGGAAATTGCGTGGGATCTATGTGTTGTTGTGGATCAGTACGTAAGACCTAAACCCTAACAGTGATACTGCGCATGAGTGTGGGTGCCATCCGTGCCTGAGCCCGGTCGCTCCACACATAACTCAACATTATGTAGCAACCTTGCTTTACGTAATTATAAATGTTGCGCAACACCCGAGGTTATCCCATGATTCCGGAAGAGCAAACCTTTTGCTCCGAAGCTTCAGCTAAAGGTGATGAGAAATAATAGAAAGCGAAAACTCAACAGAAAACAAGCGAACACGCTTTCGAATGCCTTTGCGGAAGGTTCTTCGCCTTTGAAATTTGGATTCGTAAGCGGTGCATTTATTTGATAGTGCAGTGATTCCTTTCTCAGGTACTTGCATAGTGGTAGGGGTAACATGGTTGATAAGAAATCCCCAAAAGTAATCATTTAAGTAATCAAGGAGACTAGGGATTTAAGAAGCCTATATGCGGCAAAATCGCTGTCCAAAAGCGCGTCCCTGGAGATGTAAAAGCGGCGTAGTAGTTAACAGCTGACGCGTTTGAATATGAGTCCGCCTCCTACATAGAGACGATTCTGGCGGACAATAGCTGACAATGAGGTGTGGGGTAATGAGCATAATAGCAGAATGATATTTGTTGTATCGTCTTAAAGCCGTATTGATCGAAATGACGTGATGCTTGAAGAGTCAGCTGGTAAAAGCGTCCCGTTCTGTATCAAAGATGGAATGAATGATGCAACCGAATCACCCTTACAACTGCCTTCGAAGGATACATTTAGAGTCAATTTGGACTGGGGAGAGAAGCGACTTCACGGAAGGATATAGCTTTAGTCTGAACCTCGGGAATGGGGGAGAAACCTTTATGGGGAAAACGTTTTCCCCGAGAAAAACCAAGTTGCATATGAAAATTGTTCAACATATGAAACATATGAAACGCATATGAAACGCGAAAGCTACTTCCTCGTCCCTAAGCTCGGGCTAGAATTTATATACCTCCTTTCACATAAAAAGCATCTGCCATTATTTGCGTAAGAACGGAGTAATGAAAGCGTCCTTCGCACCTTTTAACGTGTATGCGAGCTTGTGAATAGAACGTGGGGTTGTGTCTCTCACCCGTCCCACATTGTCCCTAATTTCACGAAGAAACGAAAAACCGTGCCAGTGTTCAAGAAAAAAAATCACCACACTGCTTTCGCACCTTTTTTCTGGAATCGTGCAGCGAGCATCCGCCGGTACGTTCAGAAAGAGGCAATTTTTTTCTTCAGTAGACTTTTGCACATCACCTTAGCATTCTGTGAAATAAGCTGTACACCGATATAGCATTATCTGACTGTGCGATTGTTGCAGTATTTACACCCTCTCCTTCCTTCGCGAACCCTTGTACTTTTGATTATACGAGTTGGTTTTTTGAGGGCACACTTTACGATGATAGGCTAGGCCGATTCACCGTCTTGGAACAGTGGTTCTCGGATGACTGGTTAGGCTGCACCATCTTCGCGTCACCACGGTGCGCTATCACGGCGTTACACCTGCTCGATTCCACTCTGATGCCACCCGGCTGGGGTCCACGAGGTCGAATTTCCGCGCGGCCGCGCGCGATGAGCGGCACGGCGGATGCGAGTGCCAGTGGCAGGGCATGGCAGCCTTCAAGCGAGGCAGTGTGGCTTGAGTGGAAAGCGCAGACGACCAAGGGCAATCGATACAGCGAGTCGTACGGGGGCGCCGCGAGTGCACCGCCGCGAAGCGGAAATTCGACTTCGTGGACCCCACCCGATGCCACCCACTTGAGCTACCTCCTTGGCCAACTGTGCAAAGTAGGGTGTCTAAGTGGGTATGAGCAGGTGTAGCGCTGTGATAGCGAACAGTGGCTACGCGAAGAAGGTGCAGTTTGACTATTCAGCCAAGGAACTGCTGTTCCAAGAGGGTAAGTCGACCTATCCGAATATCGCGAAATGTGCCTTCAAGTTACCATTTAAGTTAAACACAAACTCAAAAGTGCAGAAAACATACTCAAAAGTGCAAAAAGTTGAGAGGGAAGGTCTGGTTAGAATAATTGTAGTTGTTATAGTTACCATGATTACCACAAAATATCACAGCGTCAGGGTACGATTTATTTGATATAATGCAAGGCGGTGGACAAAAATATTTTGCTGGAACTAACGTCTCTCTGTAAACGTGTCGGCGAACTTTATGAACACGGAAAAACCAATCCGATATCTTCTTCGAAATTCGATAGGGATTTGATGCAATTTCACTTAGTAAATGTAGTGAAATAGCTGTGTCTCTGTTACCACGCTATATGCATGCCAGCTGGCTGGCGCACTTTACTCCGCGTATCACGAAATAGGTGTGAGTAGTGTGGCCAGCCATCCGGTATATTGTTCTTTTCATTCAATACCAGTGGATGGGCATAAATGCAGAAGCTTACATTCTATAAAGCACATTGCATGTAGATGGATACTTATTACTATGATGGGCATTTGTAGTGAAGGCTGTAAATGGACTACTCCGCAGCACAAATGTAAAATCTATAAATTTTCGCCAAACCACAATGCTGTGCAATTTCTGTTTGCACATTTTGCCCATATGTATAGTCCATTTCGAAAAAAACTGATTGGGCGTGTCCCACGGACTTGGGTGAATGGCGAGAGTGATAATACGTGCTGAGAGTGAAAGTGTGTGGCGGGGTGAGAGAATTGAGAGAGTTTGATATACGTTTATACAAGTCCGTAAGACACGTCCGTAGGACACGCCCAAACAGTTTTTCTGAAATGGACTGTATGCCAGGTGAGCTTCGCGATCTAAATACATCGCGTTACGAGGTACCTGTGCGAAGCGGGCTGTGGGCAAATGATGTAAGCAGAGATTGCATAGCAATGTGATTTGGCGAAAATCTTTAGATTTTACATTTGTGCTGCGGGGTAGTCCATTTACAGCCTTCACAACAAATGCTCTTCATAGCAATAGGTATCCATCTATGCACATGCAATGTGCCCTATGAAATGTAAGCTTCTGCAATTGTGCCCATTCACTGGTGTGGTCCGTCCACCACATTGCCCTGTCCTCCCTACGAAAACCGACAGTTGCGACCCATGGCACATGATACCGCAGTTTTTCAACAGACTGTCGCAGTCTCTAGGCTTTGTGACTGTTATCATTGGATGGAGTCCCATTACCTGTTCTCTGCTCATTGCACAGAGATGTATGATTTCGATTGATGTTGACCAATGAGACTTCATTAAAGCTCCGCAGCAGCGTCACCTATTGGTGTGGCTCGCTAATCATTTTCCAGAATTTCATATTCTATGGAAGGACTCACTCAGTGGTATGGTTCAGAAGCCGTTTCCAGCCTTTTGCACAAAGACCGATTCAACCAATAATCTGATGACGCTCCGCTCACCGCGATTAGGTGACATCGCTTTTGTCTTTCTAGCGCTTCAAATTACTTCACCTTTCTCCGGCACCCTAGACCGTTCTGGAGTGGTAATCGATTCTCTGTGAGTGAGCATGATATCGTTGATAGCACTTTTCGCTCACTGTAAACAAGCCTCCACTTACCTCAATTACGTGCAACACCGCCTGGGCATCACCATCTCCATCGAGTTTTTTGCAGTCTCTAGGCAACCTCTAAGTCAACTTATAAACGTTGTAGTAAGCACTACTTACGTGGAGCGCCCCTCCCACTATAGGCGGGTATTCTTCATCTGCTATGTACACCCTTAACTCATTTTGGCCCACGTTATCCCTAATCCTGGGCTGTTTTGGAACAAATTATAGAATTTTTGCTTCTAAACACCGACGATATTAATGCAGGCCCTGTCCACAGTGGGCGGAGTCTGACACGGTCCATGTGCTAACTGTTCATCTCTCGCACCCAACCCTAACTTGACCTGATTTCTCCCGCTTTTTTCAGGCAGTACTCAGCTTCGAGTAGATAGACAGTCAACACAACAGACACACCAAACTCCCGGTTTATATATGACCAAACTCCTGGCTTATATATAGATGTCTAGACTCCTGGGCTCTTTTGGAACGACTTGTAGAATATTGCACCTAAGACCGAACATTTTAACGCACGCCCCGTATACCGGGGGCGGAGTCCGGCAAAGTCCATGTGCGCTCTGTACATCTCCTACCATGCCCCAAGCGACCCACACTTGGGCCGACCTTTCCCGCTAATTTTTGAAGTTATGTCGAGCTGCAGGTGGGCAGACTGACAAACAAAATAACAAATACATCACTCCTGGTTTATATAAAGGGTATGATACAGTGCCAGACATCGCTGCTGATCATCTTTAGCACGTGGCACTATCAACGTTCCACCTCAGTATCATTACTTACCCCTTGGAGTGTTCCATTATTCATTTCGGGTTCTCCACCCAAACAACGAAAATTCAATCGATGGTCGTGATCTATAAGACGTCTTGTGTATTTAAGTCACCCTATTGGTGTAGCCCAGTAATCAGTACTTCTCCCTCATATATGGTAGTAATTTCTCAGCCAAGTCTATGTCAATGCGTTCCGCATTTTGGATTATGGCTCCTCCTATCCTGGCGCAGGCCCAATCCTTGTGGGAGGATTTGCCTACTCGTTTTATCCCATAACCAGACCCTTTCGCACTCACAAAAACAGTTTTCAGGCTCCATACGCCACCGCGAAAACTTCTCTCACAATTTAATTTATCTTTGCTCTGCAGCACTACCTTTTTGTAAATACCCCTAAATTTCTCATGGTTCCTATACCACTCTCAAAATAATGCACTCTATGCTAATTGCTCTGATTAGTAACGGGCTCCGCTCATTGTGAGCTGGTCTCCGTTTACTTCAAGTACGTTCATGATAACCTGGACGTTGATCATCTCTGAATAAATTTTTGCAGTGTCATTTGGGGACCAAGTCATGAATTTTTGTATGGACCGTCCGCTTGGTGTGCGGTCCACCCATTGCTATTTGACCTCTTTCATGTCCATCAGAAACTGATTGCTGATCCTGCCCCATATTTTCCAGACGTTCAGGCCATTTTGATAATGAATAAATAGATGGATCCGAGCATAGAACATTGCATTGCAAACGCCGCCCACCGCAGGTGAAACTTGGCATAGTTCCTTCACCGCAGGTGAAACTTGGCATAGTTCGTGTGGGCTCCTTACTCATTTCATACCCTACCCATCCCAAAATTGTTTCCATCTCCACAGGTTGTTTTATCCGCGCTTCCTAATTTCGTGGCATACAGAAGGGTGCCCACGGATCTCCTTCACCAAGCGGCTTTTCTCGCTGAAGTATCTTGCGCCGTTAGGTGGCAAGGCTACGCGGCGCGACCCCGGGTGGCGGATAGGGAGCTAATTGCGGATCAAAAGCCACCATATACCTGCTCTGAGGCGCAGGTAGATTCAGGGGATAGACTCCCTGTTTCTGCTTTGCTAGGCTGATTAATACCCTCTGTATCCATGCAGACGTTTACTGCATACGTGTGAAAACGTTCTGTATGGTGCAGTTGGCATCCTGCATTCGGTCCAGCCACAAGCTTGCATTTTAACGACTGGGAGGTATATGGGAAGCGGTCCGGGGTAGCCTTCCATAAGTGAACTCCAAGTCCATTACAAATAGCCTGGATAATTAGTCGGAGTATACCCAGTCAACACGACAGAGCCTGTTAACCTACTTGTGGGTTTCCGTCTTGCCGAAAACACCAATAAGGATGAGCCCTATTCCCCTAAACCTGAGGGAGTTACCTACACGGCAGTGTTGGGTAGGACCGCTCGGGAGAAGCTGCTAAAATCTCATGGCTACAACAGGCTGCCTAAATTGAGAAAGACTAAGATGGCGATCTGTACTTACAACGCACAAACCCTTGCATCGGAAGCGAATATCGAAGATCTAATGATGCACGCCAGGAAGATCAGTACGACGTCATCGGAACTGTTCCTTGGAACATGCGACAGGAAAACATCGATTCGTACGAAAATCTGACAACCTGAATCGGACGTTTGCGATTGAAAAGATGTGGTTCAATCCCGGCTTTGACCATCTTCGTCGCCTACGCACCAACGTCAAGCTACGACGAGGACGAGCTCAAAGCATTTTATGTCGAATTGGAGAGGTTCTATAGAGAAGATCATACCTTCTTCAAGGTCATCGTTGGCGATTTCAACGCCAAGATCGTCGCTAGAAGAATGGACAAGCAGCTTCACATCGGGACTCACGGAACGGAATGGAACAAGCAGAGTGAAAAGCTGTCTGAGTTTATTAGTGCCGATCAACTTCATCCATGGTAACCCACAGCTCCAGAAGCCCTCTCATCTGCAATGGACTTGGGAGTCACCTGCTGGACAATTCCATAATGAGAAATCACCTCATCTTCAATCGAAGATTTTGCCTAACCGACTACATTGTTATACTGAAGTTCCATACTGGATCAGAACAACTACTTATCCGCGCAAAATTCCTCTTTTCGATACGTGGAGAGAAAGCCGCAAAATTCAAGGAGCGAGGACTCAAGACAGTCATCAACTGGACAACTGGATATACTTCGTTTCTCTCGCAAGTGCATGGGAGGATTCCGTTATCGAAAACATCGACGACGAGTACAACCGGCTCGTAGAGCACCTTCACCATAGTGCTAGGAAGGCAGAGAGATTGAAAGTCACCAAGAGAGGTCTATCTTCGGAAACTCTCGAGCTGCTACGCCAACGTGGAGCCGCATGAGCCGCAGGCGATTACCAACTAACGTACGAACTTGCGAAGCAATGCAGAGAGGCGATAAAAGAAGATCTCAAGGAGAGAAGAGCAGTGTTAAATATATGGACCGTGCTGGATCCATATATTTAACTTTGTCAAAAACTAGACCGCTCCCTGTTTCGGCTATTTCCTTGAAAACCTATCTCAATCGCATCTTGGATTAATGGTACTTTAAGAAACCGGATGATGCTCTAGTAAATTTCGCTATTTCCACCTCTTTCTTCTCTTTTTCGTCAGTCTCTTTTCTTTGACCATTTTGTTCTTCGCCATATGTTGCTATAGATTTCGCTGTTTTACAAAATGTGAACTGCATGGGATAATGTTCGTCTTTTCTACTTTACTTGTGGTTCATTGCTAGATGTTTGCTGGCAATTTCTTTTGTACATGCTTGTCATTTAATAAAGTATCAAGTATCAAGTATCAAGCATTGCTGGCTGAGGCAGCAGAGGCTGGGAGGAGCATTCGCAACGCCCGCCGAAGTTTCGCACGTCTTAAGACCAAAATGACCGGTCTTCGGCGTTCCGACGGTACAGTTACTGCATCTCGAAGGGCAATGGAGAAGGTCATATACGCTTTCTACTTGGATCTCTTCGATAGCCATGTCCAACTGCCTAGGAGCAATCTGAAGCAGGATGGATATGTCGT
The DNA here is from genome assembly GCA_963978905.1 of Trichostrongylus colubriformis. Lineage (NCBI taxonomy): Eukaryota > Metazoa > Nematoda > Chromadorea > Rhabditida > Trichostrongylidae > Trichostrongylus > Trichostrongylus colubriformis. The sequence continues at coordinate 29,983,239 of OZ022258.1, forward strand.
ACCATCAGCTCCCTCTTGCGAAGTTCGACATGGCATTTCGTCGGTAAAGAATGGTGCAGCACCCGGCCCTGACAAGATACCGGAACATCTGAAGAATCTCCCGCCAGTTATCGTCAAAACACTGATCCGTCTATTCACACGCTTCCTGTCGGAATGCATGGTATCCACCTCGAATCGATCACATCCACACAGTCACTAGTCTCACTGAAGTGTCACAAGAGTACAAGATGCCACTGTGCCTCACAATCATCGATTTGATGAAAGCCTTCGCTCCGTTGAAACAGAAGCGGTTATCAAAGCTCTGAGAAAGCACGGTGTGCCCATTCAGTACATAAGAGTACTTCGTGGGCTCTACAGCAACTTCACAACCAGGATCTCGCCATTCTACGAGAAGTCATCATCGACTTGGAGGGAGGGTTCGACAAGGCGACACCATCTCGCCTAAACTTTTCAGCGTTCACTTTTTTTCGAGAACGTCATGCGCCAAATGGAATGGGAAGAAATGGGAGTGAAGATCGATGGCCGATGTCTACACCACCTTCGCTTCGCTGAGGGCATTGTGCTAATAACACCAACAATTCAGCAAGCGGAACGGATGCTAGCCGACTTCGACTGCGAGTGTGAAAAGATCGGTCTGCAGCAGAACCTGACAAAGACGATCATGAGAAACGGAATGGTATATGATGCCCCGTTCACGCTCAACGGAACGAACACCACCGAATGCTTCAGCTATGTGTACCTAGGTCGGGGAGTATGATGAACGACCAGGCACCAGAGCAGCAGGAAAAGAGCGGCTTGGGGAGCCTTCAAGGCCATCGAGGGAGTAGTGAACAAGACGAAGAAATCCGGCTGCGCCCATCTCCTCGATTTCGCTGTCCTTCCGGCCCCAACATCCGCCACAGAGACTTGGCCTCTACGTAAGCAGAAGGAGCATGCGGTCGGCGTCATCCAACGCGTCATCGAAAGGATGGTGTTTGGAGTATCCCGATACATGCAAGTGCAGTGGGAATCTGGAGTTACGAACTCCGTCGTCGACCAACGATTAGGGACGCCGCCCGTTTTCTTCAAGGAATCGAAGATTAGATGGTCCAGACACGTTATGCGATATCGCGATGACTGTTGGACCGGAGTGTTTACCTTCTGGATCCCTCGGCACGTCAAACGAACACCTGGACAACCGCCGGCTCGGTTAGACTTTTTCCCGAAAGCTCTGCGCGTAGGGAACGAGATGCTACGTGTCCATAGAGCCAGAAACGTTCACTTGACTGCTTTGGCTCGCGACAGGAACAAGTGGCAACGTTGCTGGCGCCCGCTCGAGATTCTCGATGAGCAACGGGACGGTACAGGTGATACAGACGATACAGAAGGGCGTACATAAGAGACGTACAGGCATGCTGGCAAACGGACGTTTTAAACATAGTAGAAGTCTTGTAATATCAAAGATAGCCTCATCGCTACATGCTCGAATGATAAAGAATAATGCCTTTCGCGTTATCAAATACACCAGTTGAGCTATCGCACAATACCGCGCGAATCGCTTGGTGGAATTCTGTAATGTGGAAATGGCCGATATGCAATCGATGTCAAAGGAGTCCATATCATTTCACAGTGTGATAGCGCAGTGCTGGGCGCTAACTCAACTGTTCGCTTAAAGGCATATTTCAGGATTGCCTTGAGGGGGTCAAAGCGCCAAATATGAAATCAGAGATGCTGAGGATTACGACGACAAAGAAAAATCCGAAAAAAATCCCCGAAAAGGGCAAAAATAAGGCCTCCTGTCATCCAGCCTCAGACGAGATTGCCCCATGAAAGCGAGCCTTTGAATCAGTTCCCGCTGGCTGGTATCAGAAGCAATTCTGGGATATCACCTGTTTCCTCATGTCAACGTCTCCTTCACCATTGGTATCTCTTCCTTATCTTATGTTATCACACAATGCGTAGGCCTCATTTGCCACGTTATTGCCATCATTGCCACCGTCATTGCCAACAAACACGTCTGAGATGGGCGCGGCCGAGCTCCAGGGTGAGGCTGAGCTGGCTTTAAGAGCTCCGCGCGCTGCGATGACTCATCATCGCGCTTTGATATGTGGACAGTCTCCCTGCCCCCTTGGGGAACTATTAGGTCATATGGAAGGGCTGCAATGTTTCCCTAATCCTGGAATATGCCTTTAAAACAGCCGTCATTTTTCAAGATCTCATGCAGATTTACCGTTGAATCATCCCTTCCTGACAACGGAATACTGCGGAACACCATGCTCACATGTGAGGATTGAAATGCTTAAGTCTTACTGGTGATTGATTACTCAGTTGCTTACCGCTGCATTTCACGTCTGCAACTTTTCGGAATTCTGGATGATTGTCTGTCAAGCCTTCGTAGCAACTGATAACGGATCAGGAAGAATTCTGCTGGCTCACTGATCATTTACACTTGCGCAGTATTGATAGTTACTTTGGATTTCGACAGTTAGCGTCCGAGATGTTTGGATTCGATCGCACAGGTTGGTTGCGGTTTGTACACACAATGAGCACTCATTTCTTATACACATGTTGGTAGTAGACGCATTTTCCAGTTACGCATAAGGCTGCGTTCATACCAAAATGAATGAGAGTTTTGGCGCATTCGCGTCATGCATGAGATACGCATCGATCAGAAAATGAGAGTATTGGCGCATCGGCGCATTGGCGGATCGGCGCATTCGCGTCATGCATAAGATACGTATCGATCTAGAAAATGAGAGTATTGGCGCATCGGCGCATCGGCGCATTGGCGGATCGGCGGATCGGCGCATCCGCGATTTGAGAGAATTGGCGCATTCGCGTGATTGATAACATACATATCGATTGAAAAATGAGAGTATTGGCGCATCGGCGCATTGGCGGATCGGCGCATCGGCGCATTGGCGGATCGGCGCATTCGCGTGATTGATAAGATACATATCGATTGAGAAATGACAGTATTGGCGCATCCGCGATTTTGGATATTTGCCATTGCAGATACCGACTTTCGATGAGATATGGAAAATCAATGAATGGAAAACGGACGGTCAGTGTATCGATGAAGCATCTCCATGATAAAAACCCATTTGTTTTGATGTATTTGTACATTGAGTTGTGCTAACAATTTGCTTTTGCTTTTTCTTTGTTGTCATAGAATTGCGTATTTTTGTGATTACCGTCGTCTTACGCCTACATTGTTATTCGAATGAAACTAAACGTATACATCACGCGTTTTCATAGCAGTCTGTTCTGGTGTGTTCTGAAAAATTTAGCGCGAAGACACAATGTGCTGAAAGCGTTGTGAGAGTTAGCATAGCATTTTTGTATATCGAACTGCGTAACAATGGAGAAGCAACCGACATGCAACCATCACATCACACTGCAAAAAGATGGAAAACTGGGGGTCTTCGTTGAAAAACTGGCGGCGTTATTGAATTTCTCCTCACAAATTGATATGTTCCTACAGTTTCCAAATTTTTACTTTTAGTAATGTGTATATGCTTGGTCTTTTAAAACAGCGTACGGTTTGAAATGTGTGATATACCTCCCATTTAAAAGGAAAGGGGAAGTAGTGGCAGTGCGTAGAATTTGCTCTGTAAATGGCACAAAAGGATAGGCTCAGGTCTGTCTAACAAATACTATTCCTGTACTTGGACATAAAGTTGGCGGAGCTATATGTTACACTATCATGATATCCTTCATAAGGCATTCGTATTTTACACGATGACTAGTAGTACTCATAGTGCTCTTCCAAAGACAGTGATAGGGGTAATGTGAGATAAGAAATCCCTGAAAGATGTCACTCATTTGAAAACTAGGGATCTACGAAGCCTCTCTGGCGAAATCCCCTGAGCCTATCGGCGACCCAAGTACATACTCTAGTGCAACCATTCACACCACCCATTTCGAAAAGGATAGCAGCTGCCGATGGGATGGAATAATTTGTGACTCCAAATCTCGTACATGCAGATCACATGATCCGCAGCGAAGTCTGTGAAATGGTATTCTTATTGCACATCTGCATTCACTTTACATTATTCATACATTGGGTACCACTCAGTTATTCTTAGGGCACCAAGTTTCTGACTCAGGACCAATATGATGGGTGACGGTTGGGACACACGAATCTAGGCCGTGACCCTGTGACAGCCTGTGGCCTTTGCCCTGTGATATGAATAATTCAGACAATTTGACTATACAACGGAACAGACTTGCAAGGAGGACACGATTTACATGAACAAATTGTCTGAACTATTTAAGGCTTAGGTCAAAGGCCACAGACTGTTACAGGGTCACGGCCTAGATTCGTGTGTCCCAACCTACACCCCCAATATGATCATGTGAATACGCTACAATGAGATGCACGTCTTGGGACACTGTAGCGCGTCGTTCATGCTGAAGTTAGCTCACTGTCAAAACCATACTTATAAGCACCGTTGTGTTAAGAGTGGGATAGTAACATCACAGATGCAGTCTCAGATGTTTATTCTGCTATGCATCATTCGAAACATCAATACCTTCTAGGAGTTTCTTGAAGGAAGACAGCAAATACAAAAGCTCATATTGGGAATCATGACCCGAAATGTAAGAAAGCACATACAATAATAATTACATTAAGGAACAGAGAAGAATCCTATCAACTTGAACATCAACATTTTGCCTAGAACTGCGTCGCATTACTGAAATAACGAAGAATCCTGTGAATTTGAACATGAACATTTGCATAGAACCGTATCGCATCAGAAATAACAGGCCATTTAAGCTATTACACAAACAGATATAACAGATCAGATAGAGATGTAACAAGTTCAACATATTAGAAACACTATCACATATTATAGACAACAACAAACGATGGTCATAGAAATTGAAAAATATCATGGAAGATACACTTCCAGGTGAACACCTGCGCATCAGGTGAACACCTGCGCTCACACCTTCTCGAGCGTAATAAACTTGCACAGAGAGCGCACTGAGCTACTTTTATCTGAAAGCAAGCCAGTCAAGCAAAGGAAATCAAGCGAAATAGCAGCGAACATCAAGAGAAATCAAACCTTTCCGAAATTGCACTTCATTGCGTGGGCCTGCACAGAAAATGTCCAAAATCTAGAACTTCATGAAAATAGTTCATCTTTTCTTCTGCTCTCCGTATTGTATCGATCTGAAATTGAAACCAACTAGTGATCGTAGTCACGAATAAGAGGAGGATTAGGTGACATTCACTGCTTCAGAATATGGCTCAACAGGACGCTAGAATTTTGGAGGCGTTGGCAGAGTTGGAAAGAGCGGCTAGAATGTTACAAGAAGGACAGAGGCGACGGGAATATGTCCGCATGGAGCATGTTCCCTTCCTCGAATCTCGATTGAGGACGTTCGATGAATATCTAGCGGTGTGTGATACCAACAACTTCACGCATTACGCACGAGTGACGCCCTTCGAGTTCGAGACCCTCTACGAACGTCTAGCCGGCTCCTTACACCATCGCAATTCGCACGCCTCGCCAATTTGCGGTCGTCAGCGACTGTTCATTTTTCTGAGGTGAATAAAGCTAGTTGGGATGGGACGACGACGGAGCATTAGCAACATAATAGTGTTAAGGTTTGTCGGTCACGGCTATGGTTTCGGCGGCTGAAGAGGTGTACTGCGGGAAATCAACGGTCAGCCAAATTGTTTATGAAGTGGCGAATGCGATAAAGGAAGGTGAGCGTTAGCACAGTCAGAGACACTAGGAACAAGATGTCGACTACTGACCCTATGAATGACTTTAGTTCTATTCGCGGATTCCTTTCCGGAGTTCACCCGGGAGCATTTGGAAGAGGTTGCTGTGAAAACACAGCAACGTTATGATTACCCGCGTGCTGTTGGATTCATGGACGGGAAGCACATTAACATCAAGTGACCTAACAACCAGTATCATTGCTAACGCAAACAGGTCAACCATTGCAGAAACCGGCGCACTCAGGCAGTAGTTTTTTTAATTATAAGAAAAACTATTCCATAATCCTGCTCGCCCTGGTGGATTGCGACTACCGCATCCTCGCCTTCGATTTGGGAGCCCCAGGCCGAGTAGGGGACGCCGGAGTATTCTTGAATTCTAATATTAAGATAGAGTGGAAATAGTACAAGGAATTTCAATGCTGGCTCTTCATAATTATGACGTCACTTTAGCGTTTTTTTGAAAGAAGGGACGACACATTCCCTCCGACACGGCAGCTAGGGAATGTCGGTCCCGTCCAGTATCATATACTGGTAGATAGTGGATTCGGCCAAGGGCACCGTTATGTGCGGCCGTATTCGCAGGCAGCTGCGGATACGCCAAGCAAAAGAAGATTCAATGCCAAGCATAGCGGGTAAGAATCAGTTGTAGTTCCAAATTGCTTTGCTGAAACTCCTCCCAATTCTCATTTAGTGCCAGAAGAATGGTGGAGTCAACATTCGGCATACTATGCCGTCGCTTCACCATTCTTCAGAACACGCTGCAGCTGGAGCCAGAGAACGCGACTAAAGTTGTGACCTCGCTACGGTAAGATGGACTATGTGATACTTCTGTGATCAAATTTTCATGAAAATGTTACTCATAGGTGCATAATTATTTTGTCCGAAGGCAAAATGCACTAGAAGGAGTGGCACGATTTCCTGTGCCCAACCAGCAGCTTGAGTCACTCCAGCTGGCAGACGTGGGAGAAGGAGCAGGCGCAGCAGTGGCGGCGAGGGAGCGCATGAGGATCCACTACGACAACATCTATGGAATCCCTCGCTAAGTCTCCTCACAAGCTGCTGCCTGTACGTTTGCTATGACTAGTATTAATAAGGTTTTCGTTATTTATAAAAAGGTTTGTCACTGGCCTGCAGAATAAGAGCCTCGGCGGACATCATTATCCAGATTAACACTTATCGATGCGTCGGTCATAAGAACAGTGGCTATGATGTGCACTTTATTGTCTGCCGTATGTGAATCAAGTTCACGCAACTGCATAGCAACCCAATTGCCTAAAAGTCATACGCTCACAAATCTCAGCTGCAAAATGTAATACCAAAGACTAATCGCGATATATGTATGTACCAAAATGATAGAATTTGTCTTCATTCGTTTTTCTGGCCTCCTGCCCGGTCTCATCTGGGACCCTCCTTTTTTCTTCACTCTCCCTTTCTTCCATGCATGTTTTTATCACCTCCGTTGCCGAGCGGATCATTGCTATGGGATCTACGAACCAAAAACTAACGTTGACGAAATCATACAGCACTTCGTTGTAGATAGCTCACCATCCTCTTTTTTCTTCTTTTTGATAGACACTGCTTCTTTACTTTGCTCAAGCCTATCGACGTAGGGCGAATCTGTGAACGTAGGAACTGTGGAGTTCCCATTCTCGTCCAAATTACGAACCGTATTTCTGTAACAGAATCAATTCCTATCGATTTCCTGTGTCCTGTTACTGTCCATATATTCTAGGATGGACACACACCCTTCAAAATCTGTTTTGTCCATGAATGACAACATATCTCCGTACGCCCATTCCCTTCCAGCAGCCGAGCCGGTCGTGGATGTTCTTCTCCTCTTCCTCTGGTCTTTGAGGTTCTTCCAGAGCACCTTTAGCTCTCCCACTGAACCAATGAAGACTATTTCATTCAAAAGGGAAAAGAGAATTACTTGCGAACGTACTCGAGCATACATGCCCTTCGTCTTTCATTGCACGCATAATTCGAGCCCACGCATTTTTCTTACGATCATTGAGGCAGTAATCGTCTGAGGTAATGTCCCATATGCTGGGCTCCAACTCAATAAGTTCCACAAGTTTTCTGCGAATATCCCATGACATTTTTCTGTAAAATATACCCTTATTCCAGCTCGAGACTTGCAGCCCGTGAAGATAGTATCCCCCATGCTAAGCGATATTAATCCAATGAAACCTAGCCACTATCATTCGCTCCATGGTGATCCAACATGATATATCTATATATTTCAGGCCGGAAGAGTAGAGCGCCGTGGAGGGAAATTGGAGGAACCTAGACTTTTTGGCAGCACTTTTGAGTCTTTCGCAATTCCCATTTTCGAGTCTTTCGGGTTGAAATGTTTTTGAGAACTTCATGATTTTTTTTTGGGAAATAATATTTTCGTTTCAATTTCGAACTGTTCCTCCAATAAATTTTGCTGCCTCCTTGTTTCAAGTTTAAAAGAACAGTGGAGCGAATGGACATGACTAAGGAATCCCCAGCCTGATGAGCATGAAACAAAGAGCAGTATCAGAAATTAGATTAAAGAAATGTAACTATTGTCCTACTCAGTAAATCCATGATTCAAAATGAGTACGCACCTGCTTGTGATTATGACTGTCGTATTACACGTTGCAATCGATCGGCACAGTTACTTCAGAATACTTCGAAGAACTTCGGAATACTTCAAGGCAAAGTTACTTAAATAGGAATCGCTGAAGATGCGAGAATTCAAATTCACATGATTACAAGATCCAGTATGAAAGAAGGTGAACCTATTTCCGGTTAATCACGATTTTTCCAATGGATGTCTTGTTTCCCGTCTTGATCTGCTTCAACAATTCGCTCTTCGCAAATTGTACTCATTCAAAAAATATCGATCAGATGATAATGTTTTGCGGCTTCACGAAATTCTGACTGCGTTTGCTGACGAACACAATGATCAGGTGGACGTGCTGCACATAGAAAGTCGCTAAAAAAGCATGGGTTTTTCATTGTGGATAGCGATCTCTGAAATGTCCCACACTAGACAGAGGGATGTAAGTGGATACAAGCAATGTAAGCAGAGCATCCAAACCCACATACCACCATAATTAAAAGGAGAACACAAAAAAAGAACTAGAGAGACTTTCCAACTTTTCGACACGCACCCTGTGACTTGAAATGCCCGAATTCACGATCTGGAGCGATTCGCCAATCCTACGATGCTACGAACTCCCAGAGAAATCACACAATCACTAAGTCTATCATTTGCCTGAACGAATGAATACTCGCAGTCAAAATATCGCGAATTTTCGGAAGATTCATGCCTTCTTCCGCCGATTGTGTTCAGAGTTGGCGATTCAAGCGATCACGCGATCCAGCGATTCAAGAAATACTGCGGAAAAGAAAGGATACGTATCGATCCCGCGGCTACGTGGTTACCAATCGAGTGATCGCCATTTCGCCTCAATAGTCTGAACGCCTAATCGCGTGATTGATACGTATATTTTTATATATTCACAATATATTCATATTATGCATTTTCGTATATTCACAATTCCGTATGCTGAGTCGCAGCATCACAGAATTTCGAAGTCGAAGAATCTTTGGCGAAAAAAAGCGAAACTGAGTAATCGCAAAATCGGAAAGTCTGACACCAGCCTAAAGTTCAGATACACTGAGCCAAGATTAACGTTCGCGCTTGCGACGCAACAATAACAAATGACCTAACTTCACAATACGGCATTCCGGGGAGTGTTTGAGATCCCCAAGAATCAAGCAAAATGGTCCACCCATCGGAGGACACACGGATAATTTCAAAGACGTTCCAAAATAGAAGCCAAGGAGAAAAACCGATTCTCGGGACACACAAGCAGAATAAGCTATTCATACATACAAGGAACACAAAAAATCCAAAGTACTGCGACGATATAACGCCGTTTGGTCCTAATACTGATACTATTAAAAAATTTTATTCTCAATCGAAAATAAACGAAAAGAAGACCCGTAGGTATTGAGCTAGGAAGCGGTATGCAAAGTGTGAAACCTATTAAGAGAGAACCAGTAAAGACCGATAGCATCATACAACGGTAAATAAATAATTCACGAATCCGCGATAGATCTGTGTAAGACGAACAACCATCAACAGACAAATCTATAATAGGTAAAAAACTCAATAAAAACTATAAAACTGTCAATCCACTCGAGTGAATGCACAAGGATCTTCCTCCAGTTGCATTATTTCATACAAAAGGCTTATACCCATTGCAGCGTGAGATCGTGTGCATTTGGAAGAATTATCCGCTCGAAAACGAGGGCGTGGTGTTGTCAATTGTCTAGAAAACTTTTCTTTGATAAAACATTAATTCAATTGGAAAACTGCAATGATTAGAACCTTTTCTCCGTTGACTTTGATGGCTCCTTCCGTCATCAACGCAGATCCCTTGACACTGTCTGGTCTAGTTCGGTCGACCAAATCACCCATTTCATTACGAGCCACTTTTATCGTATTACCGAATAACGTCACGAGTTTGACTCTTCTGAGTGAGCGGACATACTCATTGAGCCTTGAAGCAATAAACTATGTGGAAACATCTTAAAATTCAATTCTGCTAGATGTGAGGAAATGAAGTTTGGAAAAATCGTGAATTTCCTAAACCTTCTGCTGGTAAACATTAAAAAACAGAGTCAAAGGCAAGAAGCCGACAAAAAACAATGGAATGCGTTCCTGCCCGTAATAAACACATTTCAGAAGCCGAACCAAGATTCACCTTGAAAAAGAGCCCTAGAGCACCGTTGAGCAGTGCACAATCCTTCATTTCCGTGCGCTAACTGTGAGCTGTGTGAGCTCGGTGGCGAGAGCATGTTGGGCAATCCATTTCCCCAAAATTTGAGCGATGTCCTTGAATCATCGACAACACACCTTCCCACGGAGCCAAACTGAAAAGGAACGTGGGTGCAAGATTTAGGAAGTGAAATAAGGAGTAGAACAATGGCTGGCAAAATATTATCACCTATATAGCTCGCACATTTGTTCTCCCTCTGCGTCATGGAGCTGATGAAGAAACTGATAAAAGTGAAACGACGATGAGAGCACCGCCCTTCGCCACACATCACCTCCACCAACTGATTTCCCTAGTTTATTCCCAGCGCTATCCGTTCCAACTGCAAGCAAACTTTTTTGCAATAAAACTCCAACAAATAACCCAGACAAAACTCAAAAAAGATTCATGAGGTGATGCATACCAGCCGCAAATTTTTCGCCGCATGTCCTCTCAATATAATGAGCACTATTCGAATCACTCAACTGATCAGAGTCACCAATTTGAAAAAGAACCTCACAAATCAAAACTATGGCGTGTTTCAAGAAAGTATAGAAAGGGGAACATACTATATACGATACCCGCTTCCGCTATTTTTCATCACTCTCACATTTCATGTTCTCGTGCTTCAAAACTGTATTCCCCTACTCAACTCACTCTACAACGCCCAATCTCATTCCACTCTTTTACCACCATGGACATTAGACATTTAAACGGAAACAAAAGCGCGGTAAAAGTAATAAGGAATACAGAGGAGTACATGCCTCTTTGAACCATTTTTTTTTATCCACTGTGATTTCCTCTTTTAGCACATTATTTACCATGCTTTTCAAATGAGCAGTGACTGCCTTTCGATTCTCCATCAATACTCCTTGTCTTGAGCCTCACGCTTTGAAGTCTATATAGCTAATTCACGCAAAGAAGAAATAGCTGCGACATTGCAGAAAACAAACACTGCAACACTGCAACATAAACACTGCAGAAAAAGAGCTCACCAACCAGCTGACTTTCCATTCGGGTTACCAATAACTGCTGTAGCGCCTCCAACAATAACAACGGGTGGTAACCGAACCGAACTGCGCACTTCGCAGGAGATTAACGGCAACTAATAACTTGCCAATGTAAAGGGTTTTGGCGGTAGGATCAAATCCGGCACAGACAACAGCAAGCAATGCTCTGAAATCAAGCGAAAGAAAAGCTATATGACAGAAGAGACTAGAAGAATTGAAGGAATTAATGAAAACACGCACTAAACACATCAAGAAATTAGAACAAGAAAGGTTCAAACCATGTCAAATTTCAAACAACAATAATGAAAGGAACAACAGTCGTCATTGACAGCCGGCTCACCTGCAGAAGTATTTTGGAAAAAACCGAATGCCACGATAAAACAAAACACCTACCGATATTGCACAACAGTCTATTTTCCATTCCAAGGATCCATCTTTGAGCCCAAGTTCTAGCAATCCCGCCATTACAGCAACAAACGTTGACGTCCATAGTCGCAGTATATTACTACTGCCTCAGTGCGCCGGTACCGCGAATAGAACTAAAGTCATTCATAGGGTCAGTAGTCGACATCTTGTTCCCAGTGTCTCTGACTGTGCTAACGCTCACCTTCCTTTATCGCATTCGCCACTTCATACACAGTTTGCTAACCGTTGATTTCCCGCAGTGCACCTCTTCAGCCAAGGCGCCGAAACCATAGCCGTGACCGACAAACCTTAACACTATTATGTTGCTAATGCTCCGTCGTCGTCCCATCCCAACTAGCTTTCACCTCAGACAAATGAACAGTCGCTGACGACCGCAAATTGGCGAGACGTGTGAATTGCGATGGTGTAATGAGCTGGCTAGACGTTCGTACAGCGTCTCGAACTCGGAGGGCGTAAGCCATGCGTAATGCGTGAAACTGTTGCTATCACACACCGCAAGGTATTCATCGTACGTCCCCAGCCGAGATTCGAGGAAGGGAACATGTTCCATGCGAACATATTCCCGTCGCCTCTGTCCTTCTTGTAACATTCTAGCCGCTCTTTCCAACTCTGCCAACGCCTCCAAAATTCTATCGTCTTCTTGAGCCATATTCTGAAGCAGTGAATGTCACATACTCCTCAGATATTAGTGATGGTTCTTATAACAGACGCGGCGTCCGTTTGTCGACACTCATGCAACTACATGCTTTCTCGCCAGATCCAATACCCTGGTGAAAGTTACTCCACAAGCTTCCTGCAGACTTCGCTCTCGACCGCGGACTGCTCAGCTGCGTAGCACTGCCACTAATCACATACATTCTTGTGACACTGACCGATACCTAGTGAAAGAGACTGATGTGGGCTGGCATCCATGTAATTTCGTTTCCAACAGAAGACCACGTTATCCATCTCTCTGTTTTTGAGGCTCAAAGTGTTAGGCAGCGCCACTAATCCACTGCACAGCGAAGCCAGCATAAAGATGGGTTTCGATGAAATCATCACAGAATACACCGGTAAATGCTACTGGTTCATGAAAATACCTACTCTGCAGATGCATATTTGTTTGATACAAACACACCTTTTTTGCAAAAGTTAAATCAGACTCACTTTAAACAAATACCGATGCATTTGATTTTGCTGCGTTTCGATTACGCACAATAAATTCAACAATTTCCGGAAGTGGGAAACTTATCCACTTCATGTGTTGATAGTTGAAAAGATAGAAACACATCACTCAATAGGTCTTCTATATCTCAACCAACTCTTTGAGAAACATAAAGGTGAACCAGGTTAGTAAGGTAGAGATCAACACCGTCAACAGTATCACTCCTACTGTTTCTGAGATAAATAAAGACACGATAGTCAAAAATTAATTACTAAAGTTATCCATCATCAATGCTGTAACAAGTTGTAGCAATAGTGATAAGTAGTAGTTGTAAGTAGATACGGCTCTAGAAGCTGCGGCCGCAGCTACCAGCTCCTGCTTTGTAATCCAGCCAGGACTCGAGTAGGCATTAGATATCAGAAACAATTCCAGAAGAGAGTTGGGCTGGGTCCTCAACCAAGTCACCATCTGGGAGCGATTACTGTTTGCATAGTCCAAAGACTTCACTGGTCTAGAGTGTAAAGCATGCAACATCACAGGATGGAAGTCAGAAATTAGAAAATCCATCCCGCCCTCAGAAATTAGAAAATAGATCCCGCCCTCAGAAATTAGAAAATCCATCACGCCCGTTCAATTGAGCAAGTAAACAAAAGTGTAGGCATTTCCCCATGAAAGAGCTTAGTTCACCTCTATTCACACTGCATAAGTATAGGTATTTTCCCATAATAAGAACTTTGCTTACCTCTTTCACACTGCATGAAGTATGACCACTGAAAGCATCGTGATAATTTCTGATGAAATAATCACATAATCTTCTGGCAATGATATGAAGGTTCCTCCCATCACATAAACTCGACCTGCAAGAACCACTAATCACAGGGCTAAATAAGCCTTTAAGACTACCGACATGAAAAGAAGGAAAAAAATTCAAATTATTTTTTATCGGTTTCCATATAGTGCTCAGTCCTGTGAAACTACATAAATAGGATGGGCACAACTATTTTCGGTCCTTCAACAGAGACGACTGAGCTTATCACCAACTGAAGACAGTGCAAATTCGTTTTGAACAAAAACCATCCATACCTTATCAATACAATGGTCAAGTTGCATTAACTGAGAAACTCTTCCGCATGTTTGTAGATATGGATCATATCTGAAGGTTATGATAGAAAAATTTAACATACAAGTAATGGTCAGAGAAATGACGAAATTGAACACTAACAATGTCTTTTATGCAGTTGGATAAATAGTACGATACAAGATATTACCTTGCTCGTATTGCACGCATATCGTCGGTTCGTAACCAGTGTAACTTGGGTAGAATACTCGAAATCGGAGTCTGGTCCTCCAGGGTAATATACACAAACATTTCCAGTGAAGTTAATGTGAGGAGATCGATGAAGCTTTCACATCACTGCCACCACAGCAATACAAGCTGTACGAACGGGCGTGGCCTTCAACTTCGGCAACAATACGTCCTGAAAACCATCGTCTTCGAATCAAACAATAGTCCACCGATGTTAAGCACATGATTAAGTAAATGGTCGACGTTTTCCCTCAAGACCAGGCATCCACCCAGACATATGGTAAGCATTATATAGACTTCTAAAGCTTTAAAATATTATCCATATTTACTAATACGTTATTTATTATTATTACATCATAATTTGACACACTAAGCTAAATTCTTTAAGTTGTAGGCATTTACCTTTCGGCGGTCGTAAACCGAATTCCATGTATCGTCGCTCCTTTTTCAAACAACAAATCATTCCTTTCACATCCATTTTCTTGATCATAAGTTCAAAGTTGCCTAAAAATTAGGTAATCCAATGGGGACATACAAATTAGATGACGTGAACTTGTAGAATCATTCACTTACCGTACGACTACTTACCGTTGAATAAACAATAGAAACAACAGGCACCTAGTGTGAGCAATGCAAAGTTCAGAAATCTGTAAGAAACACGGTTGAAATGAAATTACAGGTTGTCGACAGGTGCGATATTTTTAAGACAATGACTAACCTGTACAAATCGCCATTTATTTTTGTAACATCTCTGATTCGATAGGTAATCACCGAAACCGATCATTACAAAACTGTAACCGATATATTATACTACAGAAATTAAAGTGTAGCTATCATTTTACAATATTATTAGCTGAGGATAGAAGAACGCTGTGCCGTATTTAAACCGTACCGTAAAGTACGATTTTCCAGGTTATGGACTGGGAGTCCTCCATCATCCGTCTCGCATCTGCAAAAACAAACATTAGAATGTCAAGAAATTTAAAAAATTGCAATCACGAGCAATAAACAAGCCAAATTCGGCTCACGGAGAGACCTCGAATCAACCTCACGCTGGCACGCGCCGCGTTCAACTGACCGCGGTTGCAAGAGTGACGTGGCACGCCGATGAGCCGATGCGCCAATGCGCCAATGCGCCGATACGCCGATGCGCCGATGCGCCAAAACTCTCATTCATTTTGGTATGAACGCAGCCTAATGATCATCATTTCTCCGAACATGCACCACTATTTCGAGTTTCACATAGTCTAGCGGTCGATACGCCTCGTTGCTCCTAGTACCGCATCAGAAAATGCTTCGCAGAAAATCAAAAGACTGACATCATTATTTAGAAGGCTAGGCAAACTGGCGGTCGCTACATTGCCACCGACGAGATCAGAACATAAACAAAATATGTTCACCCAGTGACACTAGCATCATACACTTTAACTGTAGTGTTCGTATTGTAGTAGTCAGTGGTGTTAAGGAGTCCCCATCTATTCGCTAGTGAATGTTATCGGCCTCCATCAGTCATTACTTAATTCGTTCCGTCACCGTTGAATTCCAGCACCACTCCCTGCTACGACGATGAGTGTGAACATTCCACTCTCAGTTCGAAAAACGAAACGGATTTATCGGTATTTGCCTTTTGACGCTCCTTATCAATCTTATCAACCTTATCTGGTTTTATCAATCACCGTTAATGTCTCCGTACCATCCCGCATAAGATCTCCCAGTGACGACCCTTCAGGGTCTGTACGAAGAGCGAAACGGATTTGGCGACTTTTGTCTTCTGACGCTCCTTGTCAAATCTTATCAGCCGTTATCAAGTTGAGTCACCCATCGCTGATGTCCACTTCACCTCTCACCATTTGTAATATTCAGGATCCCACTACTGCTGTGACGCGAAGTATATTTCGTGACGAACAGACACACGCACACAGACAGACGGACAGACGCACTTAGCGGATTATAATGGGTTGAGGAATACGTTTACTCGGTTTTTTTGCTCTTTGTTTTTCACGATGTTTCCTTCATCTTTCAGCAAAGCTTATATATCTTTCCGATAGAGCTTCTTCTGCTCTACAAAACCGTACTATTTGTGGGAGGCACAGCAGAGGAGCTTGATGGCGCTCAATTCAAAATAAAGTGCACGGTGTTGGCGCCTGAGACGGAAATTTCTGCTAGAAAAGCATAAGAAGCTATCTGGACTTCTGTGAGGAATCCAAGAATGGACAGCGAAAATGAGCGTCCATCAATAACAAGTGAATTATCGCCGTTCATACCGCACTGCGAGCTGTAGAATGTAGCAATAAGACATTGCGTGCTTTCCCCAATTATTTCCATTTCGGGAACAACAAATGTGCCTCATTCGCTACTGGTTATCATCATAGTGCACTAGCGGATTCTTCCGCTTAATAGATGGCACCTCAGAGAGAGTTTATTTCCTCATGCTTGGGTTTCTCAGTGTGGTCCCGACACGATGACGGAACCTCTAGGGAAGATGAAGCGCTTGATGGCTTAGAGTCTCGAATCTGAACCTTGCACCACGTTCAACCTCCGAAGACAACGATTTAGACGAAACGTGAGGACATTTGAATAAATGTTCCACCAGCTTCGAAAGGCACGAAATAACAGATCAACTTACGGCTACTACGTGTTTTTTCTTCGATTGCCTGATATTTATAAGGTTTGGAAATGAAGTAAGCTGAAGGCAAAAATTGCCACTATCGACACTGCGAATGCGCATATGCACATCCTCTCCAATCTCGATGGTAGGCGAGGAAGAGAAGATAGCGAAAGTGCATACATTTGCTGTGCACTGCATTTGTGAGTCTTAAAAATAGCAAAAGTTGAGCGTTTTGAATAAAAAGTAGTACCATTCTGTAGAGCTGAAAAAGCTCTATTGAAAACATATGCACATACGTTTTTTGATCTCGATGGCAGACGATGAAGATAAAGTGTCGGAGCGCGAATGGCGAAAGAAAAACAGGTAGTAGCGTTTTGTAGAGCAGAAAAAGCTTTATGGAAAACATATATAAGCTCTGCTGAAAGATAAAGGGAACAATGTGAAAAACAGAGAGCTGAAAAACTTGAACTTGTTCCTCATCCCAATATATAGTAGGATACCTAGGACGAACATTCTAGTTCTATTCAAAATCGGGTTGGCAAGTGAATGCGATTTGGCTTGGTACAAGGTTGATAAATAATTTCTGCGACACGTTTGAAATCCTTTCCCTACAATGCCGTTCATGTGCCTTTCGTGCATCACCCACCTGGATGATGTAAACAATTCCGTTTCAACCTGCAGAGACATGCAATGCGCTGCATGGTGATACAGCCACCTATGAATTGTCCAAAAACTCTGTTTGCAGAGTGATTCCAAGAAGTCTGTAAGTAAAAGGTGTAGCGAGTGTGGACGCGCACTCGTGCATCAATATAAAGTTGTATCTGAAGAACAGGGAAAATTTCTCTCTTTATTTGTTTTAAAAATGTTGCTTTTCCTATTCTGCATAATGATACAGCCACTGAACAGACTGAAGTATCGAACAACGAGAAAACAACAAAAAGGAGGGAAATGCTAATATTGCAAGCAGCTAGACCTTCTTCATTTTGAATATATAAAAATTTTGATTATCTAGGCCTTTATGGATTTTTTCAGAATGTTTTTGGTGCGATGCTTCGATGAGGGTTTGTTGTAATTCCCTGATTTCTTCGAAATACCTTCTCTCCACGTAACTCCTTTTCAGCATGAAACTCCAGCGAATTCTTCATCTGATAAAGGTTGGGTCCGTCCGTTGTCCAGGTCAGAAGCTCCATGCGGTGACGGCTTCACAATGATGGAGCGCTCCGGTTGACAGGAAATGGCCCATTATCTTGCACAAAAACGAGGTTTTGATGCAGATTTCAACACGCACGCGAGGGAAGGGTACGAAGCATGAGGATCCGGTGATCGGATGGCTTATCTTTCGAGTACGAAACAGAAACAAAAATCCTAAAGATTACTGGGTCCTACGCCATGACACCCCCTCCTTTGAGAATCTTTTTGAAAACCGATGGCTGTCCCTCATGCTATGGTGCCAGTAGTCGCCCGGGCAGTCATATCTGAGTTTTTTCTTATAAGGAAGGACAGCATGGGGAAAAACAGTAAGAAAAAGGTGTACGAACTTTTGAACGTATCAAGCACCTCGGTGCGATCTGCTCTCATCCATCTCTTGGCGAAACCGACCCGGTTTTGCGATATTCTCGGATTCTGGACACTGTCCTCCTCATTTCCCGCCTAGAAACGGATTGCACTTCTTCAGGCTCCTATAAACAGCCCTTGTTGACACCTTAGGCTCCAGCGAAGATCCTGTTCCCGAGCATGGCCTAAAACACTTGACTCATGTTTTGAAACGATGCGCTTGTCTCGATCTGAAGGCTTAGCAGGACCTTCAGTACTCCTTTTGGTTTCATACCCTGCGGAATCTCAGTCGAAATCATCGAGGAGTGCGCAAAACCGTCCTCATTTCCGCGCGATTGATATTTGGCCGTCTGCGGTGTTATCTTGAGGTAAATTAATCTTTCTTCAAGTCAGATAGCAGTTTTCTCCCTGTCATTAACTGAAAATAATGAGCTCATGGCAACAATACAGCTTCAGCAAGTGGAGGTCAAAAGCGACGAGAAAATCCGAAGTGGCTATATCATTCTGAAGAATAGGGAAAAATGACATTTTCTAAACAAATGAAGAGAACTTTTTTGTGTTTTCTTACTACAATTTGATGTTGATGCGCGAATGCGCGTCCTTACTGACTACATCTTTTACTTAGAGACTTTTTTGAGACAGAGTTTTTGAACACTTTATAGGCGACTGTATCATTATGCAGAGCACTGTATATAAGGAGGCTCCGCATGTTCTGAGCAAAAATGGCTCCACTTTTGAGCTTTTCATATCCTTTGTCACCGTACCCTCTTGAGCACTCGGTAAGGGAGGAAGGGGTGAGGGTCAATAGGTCGAATTTCCGCTTGCGGCGTCGCACTCGCGGCGCCGTCAGTACAAGCCGTTGGAAATTCCGCTCGAGTCGCGATGGGCTGGTACCGTAAGGGACCCTCAAGGTTGCAAGTTGAAAGCCGGGAGTTCGCCTACCTTTGAAGGTCCCTCACGGTATCAGCTCATTGTGTCCCAAACGACTCGTTCTTGCTGCGCTGCTCGCTGCAGGCGGTCGCGCGGAAATTCAACCTATCGACCCCCTACCCCTCCCAGGTTAGGAAGCAATAGGATCTGTGGCGCAATTGGGGAAGACGTCGTCCATCATGCCACGGTATCTTGATTTCACCATTTTGATTCCGGAGATCTTCATTCGCTGCAGTGACTATACAGCGAACTGCCATCCACGCTATCCTTTTCAGCAGGGTAGCCAAATACGAAGGAGTTAATTTCTACAATCGCTTCTGAAACAGATCGGTTATGTCAGATTTCTCTGATCAGATATCAGGAAACCCTTCATCCCCTCACCCATGAATTATATGTACTTCGTTATGGCACCATAGACTTTCTCTTGACTGCTTCAAAATTTGATCAAAGAATTAGCGTTGGTTGAAGGGCCTCAGGCTCCTACAGCATGACATAATACTTTCGTGAACCGGTTAGTTTGTTGGTTTCCAACCTTCTATATTTATTTTTCCTGAATAGATGAATTTACACAAATAGATAAATTTTACATGTTATACTATCATATAGTGCTCTAATTGCTGAGGTATTGTGTTAGCCACATAGGCATTTGTGTACGTCTATCAAAAAACAGCATCAAATAGAGCTAGCGCCATTCATGAAGTACTGTTGGAATTTTGTTGGGTGTTGTATAACCATCCCAACGAAGTCGAAAATAGGTGAGCTATATGTAATCCTTCGAAATTCACGTCGCAATAATAAGAGAACTGCTGGCAGCTTCTTCTGCAGCCATACACGCTGCATCCTTATTGCGGCCCCATACATTAGTCGTTATTGCCGTCCTGTCGCATTCACGACAGCTCCTGTTGCAGCTACTCGCGGCCGGCTCCACCTCCGGCCTTTGCTGTATGAGGAGCTGATTCCACCAGTCGGTGCTATGCCTTTCCCTCTGGGGGAAGAAGAGCACCGGGCATGACCGCAGTGAGGATACCGAGCCGGACGTTATTGGGCGAGTCCTTGACTCTCGTGCTCTGCAAACCGTATGGGTGCGGTGCGACCGGGCACACTGCGGTCGCTTTTGATGGAGTAGACGTAAAAAATTATCGTTACTATGACAAGAACACATGCGGATTCGATGAGGCAGGAGCTCTGTTGAGCGCTGGTAAACTCCCGCTTGCGACTGAAAAGGGAGCCTGCAGGGTACAGTAGTTACCGACTTACCGCTATCATCCATTGATGGACTCATGGGTAGATGAAGTACGGTCGGACCGCAGAAAGATGAGAGTAGATTGTTTAATGTAAATAGTTGTGTAAATAATGAACATAGTTGTCGCAGCATTGTATTGCTCTCGTTCCAGGGTAGCCCACAGGGTTGAGGCGAGACGAGGTCTAGCGGTAGTCGCAGGGAGCGCGCTCCGCTGCTGATGCCTCTTATAAGGAAAGGATACCACGTCGGAGTGATCATTTGCATTGAGTCACATATAACTCGACGCGTTTTTGAACGCTGATTCCAAATCTATATTCAAAATCTGCCAAACAATTCCATGAGTGGAGATGTGGAGGTTTTGCTAAATAAATAATACTATTAGATGATGAGACAGGAGGCCTGCAGCGCACGAGCCAATCGTTTTCGTGCGAATCAGTGTGATCCCCGTACTGACGGGATCGAAGTACCTCATACGAGAAGTTTCCAGCCAATGCAAGAATTTAATCAAAATTTCGAAAAATTCATAGGCTACTGCTGGCAACGAATTAAACGAAGAGGACGTTGTTTACCTTTGCCGAGCAAATGCTCTTAATTGACGCTTTGCGTACGGCTGGTATGATGGACATCTGTCGTAGATGTCTTTAAGTTGTCTTTGTCATGGTTGGAACTTTTTGTAAAAAATCTTCAAAAAAAAAGTGATACGCTGAAGAAGTGGGGATCCAGTTACGTCGCGGAGTCTCGTTATTCGATGCGCTGTATCCGTTGCCGTATCTTTGATGCCCATTACAGACATTTCAGACTTGTCAGGAAGTGTATGTTCAAGATTCGTAGCTTTAGCACATGCTACTACTTCCAGGGTGCAGAGCGCATCAGCATATTTCACAAGTAAGTAAAGCGACCGTGGGACACATGTGCCTGCTTGTCTAAACAGTATGTGACTGGCGATTTTTTTCGCGGGCAATGGTTATGAAAATCCTTCAAAATTTTTGGATTTGCTTTGAAATTTCTCGACTGGCTTTGTGGAACTTGTACTCGTCCTTTTTGTGCACTCAAGGAACCGAGGTGGCATCTCAAAGTTTTGCACATGTTTTTTTATGCAGCCATTCGCGCTGGAATGGCTGCAAACATTTTCTCTTAACAATGGGCTAATACATAGCTTTTGTCTTTCATGGTACTACTCAATTCTGGAAAAATTAATTTTTACTATTCACGCAGCTGTGTGATTGGAAATCTAATATTTTGCTGAGGTGTGTTAGAGTATCCATACAGATTTAATCGTTCTTGATAGCACATATGTAGTTGAAGGAAAATCGTATGAGTGCGAGTTGGGCGTGGCTTAGTAGTACAAATAAGAAGGAAATAAGCTTATCATGCTTTCGCTATTTCGCTATTATTATCAGAAGTGCGATGACTATAGTTTTAACAATTACCCTTTTTCATAACCTGCGTCACGTATAACAGCGTTCCTCAGTCTTACTCACTGTTCATTTCCACTGAGTTCCGTGTTCGAGGAGACATTCCAATAATTGCATTATTCAGAGAGCTTTTTTAATAGGTCCACACACCGACCTTGACTAAATAACGAATTATTTTGCCTTGTCAATACCTGGCGCGCATAAAAGCACTTCCCATCCCCCATATTCATTTCATTAGGTTCAGCATATAAAGAAGCATTTGAGTAATTCCAGTATTCAAAAAGCTTTTCTATGGAGCATATTCACACTAGCCTTGCCTGAGTGAAGGAACCACTTTGAGTTCCTTGCTGTTCTGTTGTCTAGGGCTTAATAGGAGTCATTTTCTTTTGCTCAACATTAGCCAGGCTACTTCAGGTGCTGACGACATTTTCCAGCTTTATAATCAAAAATGACAACAATAGATTCCAACTTCTCTCATCTTGAAACCTCGGCATTGAAGTTGTTTATAATTTTCTAGTGTGCCAACGAGGTTGTTAGGTGGAAACTTTATTATCGGCCTAACGTTTCGACCAGATCGTCTTCCTCAAAGGCCTAAACGTGGCTCAAGATAAAGGATTTAGTCCACTACACCATCAAACGCCTCATCCCTCTAGCGGTTCTGACGAAACATCAAGGAACCGCCGGAGAAAACCCTGTACGAAAGAATATAACTCACCAATCCACCACCGCGAGAGTGGAACGCCGCCACTCCGTGTCAGTTGTCGTCAGTGAATGAGGATGTCATGCTGTCCTTATATATAGTATAATGGGGACATGCATGTCTCCCCCTCATATCAGTAGCTCGCAATGTGGCGCAAATGGCAAGAGATCATTCGTAATGGATAAGCACTCATTTCGGTTGTTCATTCTTGGATTTCTTGCAGAAATCCAAAACGCTTCAAGCACTTTCCTGGCAGAAATCTCAGTCTCGCATGCTAGAATACTGCACTTCACATCAAAGTCGTTTCCGTCATGCTCCTCGGTCATGTGCTTTCCCAGAGGTGTTCTTGTGTTACCTAGTCTTTCACCAGCAAGATGTTCTTTTATACGTATTGCTAGTCTTCTTCCAGTTTCCCCAATGTAAGTTGCGTTACATGTCCGACATTCAATTTGATAGATTACACCAATTTTGGCGCAATCCCCAGTTGTACCATACGGGCATGTAACACAATTCTCTGACACGCAACGCTTATCGTAAAGCCTATTTCGCACGAGTTGGCTTTTGATGTTGCCGTTAGGGATATTCACTAAGACGACATCATCATCCAGCTGTGCTTGAAGAAGGCATCTTTGGATTGCAGCAGTTACTCTGTCAGAGATGAAAGGTATGCATAAGGGAACCTTGTTGAGACGTGGTACGTTACGGTGCTCAGTGCGTATCCTCCTACGACGTTCTGGTATAGCATAGCCGTTTGATACAGCTATGTCAGAAGCTAGACGTATAGACTCTCGCCGCTCTGTCGTACCTGTGCACACATTTGCAGCCGTCTTGAACATGTTCTTAACAACTGCATGTTTCACAGTCGTGGGATGTGCAGATGTGGCGTGAATCAAGATGTTCTTAGAGCTAGCTTTTCTGTACCACTTCACACTGAGCATGCCATCGGACACTTTCACCTGCGTGTTAAGATAGGGAAGCCAACCATCGCGCGGTACTTCTCTTGTGAGCTTGATATACTGCGACTGCTGGTTCATTAGGCGAAAACACTCATCCATTTCGGACTGTGTTGATGTTATAATGAAGCAGTCATCTATGTATCTGCAGTACATCAATGGTAGGCGTTCCAGTACTGGTTCTTCTATTCTGCTCATAAAGCAGATCGCAAGTACTGGAGCTAACCGCTGACCCATTGCCAAACCTCTAATTTGACGGTAATACGTACCCGACCACCTAAAGATGTTGCACTGCAAACATTCCTTGATTAAAGTCATGATGTGCGCTTTATTAAGTCCAAAGGTCTTTATGGTTCCAAAATAGCTGTCCAGCATTTCGGACAGTGCTTGTAAAGCTTGATCGTTTTGAACGTTAGTATAAAGCGCAGTGACATCGAATGACTCCATAACGCAATCTGTTTCGAGGCGTAAATTGCCTAATTTATCTTGAGCCACGTTTAGGCCTTTGAGGAAGACGATCTGGTCGAAACGTTAGGCCGATAATAAAGTTTCCACCTAACAACCTCGTTGGCACACTAGAAAATTATAGACAACAATAGAGTTTCTCGATTTATTTCGGACATCATCGTTTACCATGATATTTGAAAAAGGGGAACAGATGCTACAATGATGAGCTGTTTGGGTAGATTCACAACGGTTGTATAAATTCACCATCCTAGAGCACTTATAGCCTCAAGTACCGGTCCATAAAATCGGTTTGTTTCGTGACCTTGCACATGAGGCGCCCATATCTTTCTTTCCATTATTTCGGTTTTGTTGAATTCCGCCAACAGTCTTGTCCTGACTGGCTTGTTTTCCAAATTCCACTCACATAAAAAAGACTTCGAGTTCTTTCACAGCGATGTCTGATTGCCCGGAGCAGTACTTCACGCCCACCGAGCACACCATAGTTGCCATCGAAACACTACTATTATGTGCTGTCTCATTCTTGTTCCAGCTCAATATGATTCGGGTAAGTCACATTGTAGCACAAACCCTGCTCATTTGGTTACAGTAAATCTATTCCCACTTGTTCCTTGAACAATGATATCCGATTCTAACCATAGGGCACATAGTAGTACTTTGGGGGGAAGTGGGTATTATCGTGCGTTATACCTTCACCAAAAGGATAGTTTAGCAGTGTATTGACCGTACTCTCACAGTCTCACGACAATTTATCACATCAGAAAAAAAGCTCGTGAAGCTCACAAGTAGGACTGTTCCGGCAGTTCTATTGTTCGCCATCACTGGAATATTTTTTGGGAAACAACGAAGAAGAGAACGCGCGCATTTTACGGCAAATATTTCCGTAGTTGCTAAGGGGAGGGTTTTTTGAATATAAAAGCCCAAGAACTTGCATCCCTGATATTCGGTAAATTATGGGAAAAAATCATGACAGTAAAACCCAGTTCCTCTAGCCACTGAGGATATGTAGGCCTCCGTTATCTCGACAATTAATCGTCGAATCGCGTTTCCTACCGCGCTTATTGAAAAAATTCCGCAATTTCAATTTTGTTGTTCCTGCGGACACAGTTGGATTATTCGAAGCTTACGAATTCCAAACTCGGAAAGGTCGATATGCATCATAAGCGAAGCAAGTTTCCACCCTCATCGCACAGATACCTCTACTCTCGAAAGTTTTTAATTTCCTAATAGAAGGAAACCGGGGCATATGAATGCACAAAAGTATGTTCATTTAATGTTCTATTTCGCATAACGCGTGCGCGCACTTTCTGAAAACGTGGAGGATTAGCACACATTTCATTCTGTTGTGATCACATACTGATAAGTAATACCGATCTGCACGAAACAAAGCAGTACTCGTATAATGGTCGAGAACCCCACATGATGTCCATCACCCGTGATCACGACCACGACCAACCACTGTGCTGGATTAAGTCTCGCGTCAACACCACCGTCCCTTTTACTTGAAAGGAACCTGGTTTTTTACACAACACTATTCATTCGTTTCCAGTTACTTGCGGCAAGAAAAAAACAAAATATTCAAAATCATCACCTATTTCACAAAAGAACATGCGATGATATCCGTGGCATCGTAGTCTGAAGCAAGAGCTCGTTTTCCTTTCCACGTTAACATGACCCGTTGTCAACTTGTCGAATTTTAAACATGATTTTTTGCTAAGTAGTTAGTTGCTCGATTGGCAAATCAATTAAAACAGGAGAGCACGCGATTTCCTGTTTTTGGCATGGCGTATCTTCAGTAATAATGAAGTGAATGGTTGTGAATTGAAAGATTTTTTGATGTGCGGAAAACATCCCATGAAGCGTGAAAAAAAGACCAGGAAAACTAGATATTCCTCAAAACGATTCTAAACGCTCGCAGGAATAAAACGTCAAACATATGGCTGCAGTTAACCTCGTCTTGATATGCAACATATGCAATCATTTAGAGTGTAAATGGCTTGAAATGCAAATCGTCTTTATGTAGGAACTAATCAAGATCGGTCATGTGCTCGTGTTGCAGTAACGCATGAGATAGCCAATATCATCTACGCTTTGATGCATCCCTTAGTTTCACTTGTTCTAACTCAACGACATGCTCTATCTCTGCGCTCTACCCCAGTGCTCTCTGTATGTTGTTCTCAGTAGTTTCCATGTGCGGCTTTGTATAAACCTCGTACCTGTTAATCTTCTTGATTATTTAACTATACGAGGTTGCTGATACACCTTTATTGGCTCCCGTTTCAGCGGAATCGCCATCTTCAGAGCCTAAAATGATTGAGGCAATTCATGACCACCCGGCCAAATACATCGTCAACCCACTAGAATTCGAGATCACCCAGACCACCAAGTAACCATAAGATGAACAACCCACCGCAATGATCTGGGTCCTTGAGACCAACCGATCAGCAGCAACAGGATTGGCTTTTCCTCAACCTCACTCTTGAAAGGCTATCCTTATAATGAATTCCCGTGTTATCGCAGGGCATTCTTCTCTCCGGTTCATTTTTGGATGAATGAACGGAATCCAGAATGCTTCGGGAGATTTCCGCGCGAACAGTTGAGATTCTTGCACAACACCTCAACCCTGACCTCGAAGTTGTCTCCGTCATGCTTTTGAACCCGATGGGCTCCCAAAGCAGTTAATGTGCGTGACCTGGTTTTAACGTTAATGTGCTCCTAAAATCTCACGTGCAGAGACCTCGCCGTTTCGCCTATATACTATCTCATCCACACAACTGTTACAAGTAATTTTATAAACTACAGCTGCGATGGGGCAGTCACCTCCCCTATTCAATGAACACACCACAGGGTCAAACACAATTGGTCGTAGAGTCGATTGCGTACGAGGCGATGCTTCAAATTTGAAGGTGGTACATCTACAATGGCAACTGTAGATGTAATGCAATCGGGTCTTGAAAACGCACTTGTCATTGTAGTTGTACAACCTTTCAGTTTAAAGCATCACCTCGTATGCAGTCGACTCTAGACTGGTTGTGTTTGACCTCCAGTTGTTAGTCCAACGAATAGGGAAGGTGACTGCACTATCGCAGGTGTAGTCTATGAAATTACCTGTGAGTACATAAGCGAAACGGCGAGGCCTCTGCACGTGAGACTGAAGGAGCACATTGGTTGTAAAACCTGATCACTCACATCAACTGCGCTGGGAGTCCATCGTATTCAAAAATATGACGGAGACGACTTCGAGGTCAGGGTAGAGGTGTTGCCACAAGAATCTCATCTGTTGGCGCGGAAGACCCTCAAGGCATCCGGAATTCAGTTCATTCATCCGAAAATGAAAAGGGAGGGGAGAATGCTCTATGATGACATGGGAATTGATGCCTTATAGTATAAGTATAACCTTCCAACAGTGAGGTTGAGCGACAACCAGTCCGTCGCTGTTGACCGGTTGGTCTCCAGGATACAGATGATCGCGGTGGGTTGCTCATCTCATAGTTACTTGGTGGTCTGGGTGATCTCGAATTCTAGTGGGTTGACGATGCAATAAACGAGAATTAACAACGTCGTGGATAGTTAAATAATCATGAAGATTAACAAGTTGCTCTCGGTGTTCCATTAACGTTACCGCATACCGGCGCATGCGTCAGAACTGTCCACTTGGATCGGGTCATGCGGCAAAGCGGAGGGCATACTTCTTTGCGGGCGATTGATTCACACTGGGACCAACAAGACAGTAGGCGCACTTACCGTCACAATTCGCGTGGTACAGTGATCTAGTATACAGGGGGTGCCAAAAAAAAAGTAATTTTGCCCACGGCTCACATCTGCCAATTATACAAAACATAGGGAAACGAAAGAAATGGAAGTATTGGGGCAAAATATTCCCGAAATGTTCCTCTAAAAGCAGGAACAAGTTGAGACTCACTACTTTCATTTTCATAAAAATATAGAACCTTCAAGCGGCGCAGTCGGGCTTCGGAGCACCCACGGTATCAAGGTCCCCTTAAAACAGTGGAGCCGGGTTCCGTGGTAGGCCTTTTATGGGAAGCTTCCTGAGGATTGGCCCTTCGGTTCATGGAAGTCACAGAGCTCCTGCTGCTTGGACAAAGCTGCTATGATCCGAAGTATCATTTTCATGCCCAAATCCGCCACCGGAGGGGTTTCAGTGGTAAGTGCACGTTTTGGCTCTTGGAAACGAAGGGTGCTGGGAACCCGGAAAAAACGGGATCCTAAAGAACACCACCCAGTATGAATCCCCTTAGGTACCCAGAGTGAACGGACCTCAGCAAGGTTGTGAACGAGAGCGACGAAATTTCGGATTTCGCCCAGTTGAGGTGACACATCTTGTTCACTATTTCCTCGCTCCCGTTCCTGCTCGTGCAGAAGGCTGCCACGGAGTTTAGTGATAGAGTGAGGTCTGCTCTTGAATCTGGGGATGTGAATACCTTAACAGAATTTGCTGTAGTTCGACTAAAGTGGGGTGAAAGTGGACGAGACAAAATTACTTTTTTTTTGGCACCCCCTGTAGAACTGGCGCACACGCCGGAAACCGTGAAGTTTTCTGCGATTTGTCTTAACCGTGGCCACTCCTAGCCTCTACACCTACAACTCCCTTTTGGTCATTCAACAGTTCAAGCTTGACGTTGATTGAAACCGTTAGAAGTAGCTGCAACCACTCGCATTCAAAGTCGTGCAACATGAAGGCCTATTACTATTATCTGAATATCGCGGTGCTAAAGAAATATCATTTGTTATGCTGAGTATCGCGGTGCTGACAATCGGACCTCACAACAGGTTTTCATTGATCTTTAGACCGATGCGGAAGTACATGGTGAAGTCGTCCAATAGACCCAAATCATGTGATTGACGTATTTAACGGAATGTGTAGCTCCAAAACCAGAAGGATTTGCAGCATGTGTACTGGCACTACTCTCTGTATTTTATCTTGATGTCCATAAGTTAAAGACATATCTCACTTTCATGCCTGAGAGTGCTAGAGATTCTGTTGAGCATGTTCCGTTCTGCCGCATCCCTTGGATATAACACCAAGTCTTAGTCGGAATTTCGAGACTCAGCATATTTGAGCGGAACTTTACTATAAAGGGAGGGAAATTGGCAGAGGCAGATAAAAGGATTTGCTTCCTTAGCGATTGATGAGCCTTACTGCTCAACTCTTCAAAGATAATGGTCCAATACAGCTAACATTCTCAATACGACCCTTCCTACAACTGAACAATTACTGAACCGTAACAGGAATTCTCTGAACCCTAAAAGTCGATGTGAGCTCGACTGCAGTTTTTGCAGGTCACTCGCGCTTTCTCGGGTTGGGAATCCAACTATTCGTTCTCGTTGCTGTGTTTCATCTCCTCAATTGGAACCTTATTCTATGCAGAGGAGTTTGTTGGACATATTCTTTTCCTGATTGACACACCAGCAGTACCGATAGATCAGGTGAGCCTATAGCCGTTTCCAATAAAGCTCGACACTTGACAGATTACGTAAGAACGAAATGAGATGGAAGTGGAGAGGCAGCTCAGCTCTTGAATATTGGTCATACCTCTAGCTGAGCTATCTCTTTTCAAGATTTGCGGGATCGCAAGTTGTTAGGCTCAAAAAGGAAGTGCCTCTTGATAGGTAACCGAATTCCACCACCCTGCTCATATACGTCCGAAAAACCGTTGGAAAGCAGTTGAGTGCACAAAGAAACGGGAGTGGAGTAGGAGGAAAACACTGTTTCCGTTTGCGCTGGGTTGGTCAAGTTGGTTTGTCAATACTACAAATGACACAATGCCGTTATGGCGGCTACAATGAGCCTTGTCAACGATTTTCAACACACTTTTTGTTCATTCCACGGCTAACGATGGTAGTACGAACGAAAAGGCCATTAGCGCGTTATGAATATTGAAGGCTCGTGAGAGGGTAAAGTCTGGCGTAGTTCATCTCGCATTTGGATCACAGTTGGACAGCACGTCAGGGTTTTTGTGGAGAAGGATATGGTTCAATCATCAGCGCATTATTTGCATATGAAAAAGGTGGTTTCACTCAATTGCTTCACAATCATAGTTTATGACTGCAGTAAAGCTGAGCCTCCGAGCTGTAGACGACTGTTTTTTTACATGAGTTTGGGTTCGGCTCATGACTTCATTTGCCTTACGAAATGATTAGAAGGCAAGACTTGTTTGTGAAGGAAAATGTGCGGAAAATAAGTTCCTCACTTTTTCCTTTTTTTTAATCCAGTGGCAGAGCGCGATATATACATATGATAGCAGCATTATTATATTCAATTTACGGCGAAGAGTGCTGTGGACAGCTCTTATCGATGTACTCTAGATCCATTAGATGCTACAAAAAATCAAACCACACATGTTAATCGTGGAACCCGCCTTCAGGCAGGTACATCGGTAGTTAAGGACATTATGGCTACATAGGTGTCACAAGCCTGAGCCTAAAGCTCAGCAATTGCAAGAGCTTTAGGCTCAGGCTGAGTAGGGTGATGAGAAGGGAGGAAAGAGCCGACTAACCGTTACGACATTGCCTACATCGAGATTGCCTACATCGAGACGGCTTGTCGGCTTCCTCTACTTCTCCATTCACTCTCTTCGTTCTAACAATAAGTCATGTGTCGTCTGCCAGAGGTGCTTGGACCCTATCCATAAATGCAGACTATAGCCCAACCTTATGACCATTACTGGAAACCTCCTTACCATCGTAACGATCAACGCTCGATCTGACGAATGCTTTCGACAGGATCAAACGCAATTTTCTGTGAGTAATAAAAGCAAGACTAATGGGGACGCAAGTTACTCTCGCCATCAGGCACCGTTGTAGTCCACTCTGGTGCTGATACTCCATATTCGTGATCGTGTAGCATTTACTGCGCAAATGCACATCCATACCTTCTTGGAGACATGAACGTAGGACAAGAATCGGAGAAAGAGAATTCAATCGGCACAACACTTTTTAAGCACTGAGGGATCGTGGGCGCCCATCCCAGGGTTGTTGACAAGGAGGGTACACCGGGAGTCGAGGATTCCTCGAGAGGGGGTCGTATTTGACCAAGCGGAAGAGGGAGGGGGAGGGCGATTATCTCTGCAGAGGTCTGTGATAAGCGCTATTATGTTAACTCTCAATAAGCAGATGAAAAGCGAAGTGTATTTCGAAGCGAACTCATATGAGCAAATGTGAAGAAAGTATCTTTTCCCTTCGAATAGGAATGCAAGCAATAAAATACATTGAAACTATACATTCCGGCAACAGTTACTGGTATTGCAGAGGTCAAAAGAAGGTGGGATTCGTACTTGGTACCGTGGAGGAGGAAGGGGGGGGGGTCGTGCTTAAGCGTCTACTTTCCTTAACACCTGGGAGTGCCCCGTTCACAAGTCACGACTTTGTGGATGGATTGCTTTTTTCCGCAAAAGAAATGTTTGACTATAAAGAAGACGAAGACCTAATGGAGTGGTGGGCATCAAGATCGACTTAATCTGCTCTCCTCTATCTACACTACCCTTCTGAAGTGTGGGATCGTGAGCGGCTTCTTGTTCAACTATAATCATCGAATGGTTAGCATATAAACGACCATCGTTACAACATTGGTCGAAGTGCGGCTCAGCCCCGTCGTTCCTTTTACATACACCTCGACCACAAATTCTCTAGGATTGGATTTACACCACTCTAATTCCAGCTCAACTTCACCCATGAAATGCGCACATCAGATCTCTGGCTGAGATGATCATTAGCTTCTGGTTAACCAGCAATGACCCTCAGTTTTTTTTCTAGAACCCAACTAATCTTTCTTAAAGGATAATCTCGAGAAGTAAAGTGCCTTCGAGCCGCATCGTATACTTCATAAGCATTGCTCTACTTGGGGATGTTCTTCAACTAAAGATCGAATGTGCACCTTACCTGAAAAAGAAGTCCACCAGAGACAAGGCCATCACGGAATTAGAGGCCCATTGCTAAAAGACAGCATGGGCAGGGGGTATTCGTAAGTGCAACGTAAACTGCATTGCAATTTACTATTACAATCTATGCAGGTCCGATTTGCCTTTGTAAACATCTCTCCTTCACACAGATCATGCCCTATTTTTCCAGTGACAACTCAACAAAAGCTTTTTTCCAATTCCACTTTTTATCCCAATCTTTTTCCAATACTCCGGAACTGTTGTGACGCGGTCTACTTATATTGCACGACAGTGTCATATTACTGCTGGTATGGTACTATGTCAAGGTTCTTGCGAGCTCTTCTGAGAAAATTACATCGTAATATAATTCGGTCTAGCGTTCTGAATAGAGCGTGTCGCAATAGTGGCAATCGGGTGCCACCGTACGCTGTGGTCGTAAGTCATGTTGGCCATTCTAACAAACGAGGTGATATTATTCTTGAAGCGGTATCAACCGCTCATATAAATTGTTACTTGGAAAAAGATCCACGTCATATCTCTGATTCCAGGAGCTCCCAAAGCAATCACGAGAATTTTCCAAGCTCTCTCTCCTTGAAACCTCGGCATGTTGTTCAGATTATCCGTATGCTGCTTTGCCGAACGAGGTTTTTAGGTGGATCAATTTTCATGAACGGCCCAACGTTTCGACTCATTCATCGTCTTCACAGGCCTGGAAAAATGCTCGAAAATTACTGACCCTTGACATATCCGATCAAGCGCCAAAAGCCCCTAGCATGCTGGACTCACTCATTCAATCTATGGAAACGTCGAATAGACGAAAGAAAGAAATCGCTGTGACGTGCTGTCAGTAGCGACATTATTCTAACCTACAAAGCGGTTCAAACAGCAGGAATTCACTTGTGATTGAAGGACACTCATTTCTGTGGCTCATTATTGGATTCCTTACTGGTATCCAAACCCTTCTAATGCCTTTCTAGATGGAATATTTGATATTTCTATTCTGTTTTTCGTCAGAACAGAATAGAAATATGAAATACAGCGTTCTTGTTGAAAGCGGACAGCGCTTACAACAAGAGGTACACATCCACAACTTACACAAATGCGACCATGTGGAACATTCCCATGAATGTTTCCGGGTGTGGGCAAATATTCCAGCGAATCGCGTGGCCGCCCGCGGCGAGCAGCGTGGCGAGTGCCAGTCCAGTGGCAGAGCATGGCAGCCTTCAAGCGAGGCAGTGTGGCACGGATGGAGGACGCAGGATGGCATGGCTGGGGAGACAGTGTGGCATGGGTGGAGTGCAGTGCAAATCGATTCGGCAAGTCGTGCCGATGGCGCCGCGAGCGGTACGCCGCGAAGCGATTCGCTGGAATATTTGCCCACACCCAATGTTTCCGTCACTATTCGAAGATTCATCAGCCGAGCAGATACTGTGGATGCAAACTATGTTAATGTCACTCCCGGGTTGTCTCGATTCTGTTCTGGAGAACTTGCGGACTAAAATTGCTCCCCAGTCTTGAGTACGTAGGTGACGTTACCTCCCGTTTCACGCTCAAAAGATGCTGCAGTTCCTTGCGAAGGCACCCACTAAAGTCAGACTCCTGCCTAATTCAGAGAAGTCTACACTGCTGTCAATTTGCAAAACAACGTGGCATACAATATGCGTCAATGAAAAAGTGCTCCACTGCGCAAAGCACGTCTCTAACTCGACTGCTACATCTCTTTTCCTCTCAGCTGGCGAGCTGGAAATGCGCATCAAATACAGTAGCGATGGAATGTCTTCAAAGGTCTTCTATATGTATTTATTTTGCGACCGCGTCGGTCTCCTTCCAGTCAAAGAACGGGCTCTCGACTCTTGTGTTTCATCAGCAGTGCCATATCACTGCGAGTATTAGCATCAAGAAGTCAGCCACGACACAAAGATAGATGTAGAAAGACGGCCCAGGCCTTCAATGTTGGACCTATGGAACGGTGAAAGGATGAGACCAGTTACGAGATGGATTTACCGGACAAGAGTAGCTTTCAAAACGAAACTTCTACAGGTTGAAATGAGAAAAACACGAAAGTCTATGGAATGAACAATAATGACATGGGTTCTTTATGATTACGTGAACTAAAGGAGGCGAGAATGCCTTTGGGCCTGGCGGCTGTGACCTGTCAAAAAATCGCATAGCTGGTGGAATACGACAAACGAGGAATCCACCCGAATCATGATACGGTGGTCAAATATAACTTTATTCGTAGCAGAACTGAAAGATAAACTAGATATTTCAGTAGGAAGTGTAGCAAAAATAGCATTGCGATTCACTCTGTAGTTCGGTAGTAGTCATAGATACAAAGCATTTGAGGAGAAAATGTGACATTGTCGCTTAGACCTATTCCTGTGAAATCTTTTTCAAGCTCCTGGAACTAATTTGTACACATTTTCAGTTTTTCGGTGCGATGTTCATGGCTTGTTTTCTGGTTGAAACTATGGCCGGTATTTCTTTGGTAGTGCATCGAGTTGTTCATATTGCAACTCCATTCAAAGCTGAGCGTATATTTACACCTGTTGTGCTGAAAGTACGCCAGTATCTTTCATTACATTGAAACGTTCACGTTTGAACGAAAACCACTAAAATTAAGAAAATGGATCAAAATCTCCGCGAGAAAACCTACTCATTTGCTTTCAGATCCATATGATTTTATTGGTTGCTTTTTTTCTCACGTTGGTTGCAGTCTTGTGTTCTCCTCTGGCAGGTGTTATGTATTGTCCTGACACAATGGACCGATACGCCGAATTTGGTCCAGTCACTGGGGCAGTTTTTGGGTTTGTGTGAATTCTTGATATTTCCAACAGTCGGGAAGATGCTTCCAAAACTAGCAACCATAGCGTTTCAAATAAGTGTTTAGGATGAATAAAATGTGTAATTATATGGTGGGAATAAGTACGTTCACAGCTTACGCCATTATTGTTGTTGTCTTATTTGTAAGAGGGAACATCACATTCCACACTAATGCAGAACTTCGTATGATGCTTCAGGTAAGTACGCTGTAGAGGATTCAAAACTAAAAAGGCCTCGGACCTACTTGCACTTCATACATCACGTGATTGTGAGCTAAATGTCGTTACTGTGAGGATGTGATATTAAATATGAGGAACTGTTAGCAATGATCTACTGCGCA
Source organism: Trichostrongylus colubriformis (assembly GCA_963978905.1). Classification (NCBI taxonomy): domain Eukaryota; kingdom Metazoa; phylum Nematoda; class Chromadorea; order Rhabditida; family Trichostrongylidae; genus Trichostrongylus; species Trichostrongylus colubriformis. The sequence continues at coordinate 30,018,566 of OZ022258.1, forward strand.
TGTACATATGTAGCTCCCAAATGAAAAGGCAATAAGCTGTGTCGTTTTTTGCAAATTCCACTTACCTTACCCAACTCTATTGTTCTATGCTAATCACATCTACGCTAATCACGCCATAGTCTCATGTATGTACTCTTTCGCCACATTTCTTTTGCATTATTGCATTTAGAGGTGACAGGTAAGCGCACTCGGCTAGTTGTTCGAAGTAGAATCGCTGTCTAACACAGTGAAGGAAACACAAAAAGGAAAGAAATAGTCTACAAGTGGGCTGCCGACACGTATAGATCCCTTACCGCGGATTGTGTGATCCTCGTCTTCTTGCACCTTCGGTCCGGTAGCATACTTCGTCTTTACGATATCCTGGACACTGAAACTCTCTCCCCTTTTACAGTCAAGTAACGTAACAAAACTATCCATTTCTTGATTCATGCGTCATGCAAGAATTGAAATTCGCACTGCAATTCGTAGAGCAGCAATGACTCATCTCATATTTTCCTGATTTCATTTCAAAGGATAAAAAGTGTGTGAGATATAGACCAGCTCACTTTGCACGCATCTTTGAGAAAGAATCCTAGTGGCCGAAATAAGGTGAACTATTTTGGCTAAATAAAGGCACTATGTCTACAGTAATTCTTGTAGGATAACACGAAATCCATCTTTAACTTTATGTTTAGGTGTCTATCATGTCAACTGTGGGCGTTTTCTATTTCATTTTTTGGGAATTTCGTCATCTCGTCAAAATGGACAAAGTTGCAAGTACCATTATATACGAGAATCTTTCATTGTTTTACTACAACGCTGTTATGCTTCCGTATCTTCTTTTAAATCCGTAAGTAGTATTATTACTTGAAGTTGATGCAAAAAGCATATTGCAAGAGGCGTTTATTTGAGGAGGATAGAAAATTACTAAAAGCGAATCATTCACAGAAATGATTGCCTCCTCACTTCGGGTGAGCGATATTGCTTGAAAATGTACATGAGCAACGAAAAAGAATTGAAGTGCTTTCGAAGAAATGGCAAAAATCAAAAGCAGCATTTCATAAAATAAGCTTCAATGCTCACAGAATGTAGAGATATGAAAGGGTCTCAACTAAACAAAACGAATGAGAAAAGAATGAAAAGTAGGAGCAGGATTAAACCTAATACTTGTGGCACTGCTGCGCTTCCACGCGAAATGTAGTTGCATTGAGGCTACATACGACAATGAGATCGGTTGCGCGTTGCTGCCGATCGGTCGTGCCGATGATCCACTCCTTTTCTGCGTGTGAGTTTTCCACTGTCCCAATATCATGTCAAATTCAAAATGGATGGATTCCATTTACTGTCAGCGATAGCTGGGACAGAATAATTCTAGTTTTGCTGCGTGTAAGCGAATGTAAAGCTAAAGGGACTATTACACCTTCGGTGCCCTGAAATATGCTATTGCAGCACAGTTCGGAGGGAGTTCCTGAAGATTCTTCAGAAGAAGAGAAGTAGGTGCAACGTTCTTCATGTGGAGATGGCCAAGAGCGATTGTACGGGACGGCGCATGACCGTTACAAAAATTGAAGGCAACCCTAAGGAAGGATGACAGTGTGGCGGAAAACAGTGTTGTCATGGATAGCAGATCGTTTTCACAACCCTTGTTTTTCTAGAAAATGAACTGTTGCGAACATATTCGTTTTTGTGAATGTCTTTGCTCTTAGCAGGGCAAGCAGCAAAAGCTGTATTACAATGGAATTTTTTAACCAACTATTATGTATGAAGAGTCTGCAACTCTCGGTTGATCGTTCGAGTTTGGAAAGATTGAGGAAGTCTTTGAGGAATCGTGTGATTGCCACTATCAAAAACCATACTACAAGAACTGAGCACAGGGGGCACTCACCCCATCCTCATATTTGTCCCTTCGCCTATCACCTTTTTAATACAGAGTACACCCTGCCGAAAATGTTATTACAACTTTAGTAAGTGTTAGGGGCACTCCGGCATGTACAATACCCGCCCTAGGTTTTCAAGAAAAAAACAAACGCTAATCCGCGTTTTTTGAGTAACTTGCTAGTGGGCTTTCATCAGCGAGCGACGCGCGCTATAATTATGTATAATCAGAAGGCAAATCTGCCGTTAACATGCATAACTCAACAATTCACAGAGATACCATCTTATTCAACAGAGTAAAAACTGGATTTTATTCTCTATTGGTGATATATTATCATAGTATCACTTCCCCCAGTTTGCTATAGTGATCATTATCTGATTAATGATTACGAATTTTTTTTAATGTTTCAGCGATCCTACCCCATTCAAGGAAGGTTTGAAATGTTTTGGTTAACTGTACTACAATTGATTCACATCCATTCCGGAAAAACAGATAGGGCGTGGCCTACGGACTTGGATGAACGTGTATCAAACTTTCTCACCCCGCCACCCACTCTCACTCTCGCCACGTACTCTCACTCTCGCCATCCACCCAAGTCCGTAGGCCACGCCCTATCTGTTTTCGCGAAATGGACTGTATATATCACTCGAAGTTTTTCACTAAGCAGAAGTATGCAACGCTACTTACGCTGTCCATTCTAGATAATACCACCGCTTTGCGGGGACCGTTTTTGAAATCTGCCTCTCTCAAACCAAGCACCTTTTCTGTCACATCGAAGATACTAACTGAAAAACAAATTTATCATTAAATGGTCTCCTTTCTTCGAAGGCTGATCTGCTTGAGCCACTACGGGGATGTTGACCGTGCACTAATGAGAAGAGGAGTACATTGAGGAGACTCAGCATCTCCGATTGTGTTGTTGAACGGAAACTGAACAGGATCTGGACTGAAAAACCCGGCCCTCCCCAAGGCTTTTATGCTGCGGCCAGAATGACGGTGAAGAAAGGCAATTCAACCGATATATGGTTCTCATCTTGGTTTTGACTCATTTCCTGTACAGAAATTTATCATTCTGCGAGATTTCGTTTTGACATTTCCTTTCATTAGTCAGAGATTTTTCCAATATAGCAGTGTTGATCAAGGATGTTATGACATTCGTCAGGATTTTGGCATTTTATGAAATGATATGCCACAATTAAACTCGCACGGAATAGACCTTCATTGGCACAGTGTTATTATAGTGTAGCAACCTCGCTCTCTGTTTGCAGCAAAAAGCCTTTGTCCAAAATTACCAAAATCGGTGTAACCGCAGTTTGGCTATTAAGAGTGCTGCGCTTCAGGCTGTACCATGCGATCGAGCAGTCCGCTTGCAGTTCGACTGACGATTTGATGCGCTCATCTGCGGTATACGGATGTATTACAATAACAAAAGACTTTGTTTTCATGTACATCCTCTACTGAGTTTACTAATTTCTCGGGGCATTTACCGGTTTGGGGCCGTAAGTGGTCAGAGCACATTGAGGAGAAAAAGTAACAAGCTTAAGGTGAGTTACGGTAGCGAGTACCTCTGCACATTTGTTCGTTTACCGACGCTCATGCCAATGGACCTCTGCTCTGCACAACTTCGTGAAAGCAAATATCAAGATATAAGGAGCGATATTTCGAAAAGTCTTAACAAGCCTCCTCCTTGAAAATCATTGTGGATTTTAAGACTTCACCGGAGGAATGTCTGCTCATTTTTGAGCTTTTGACTTGTTACCAATATTGGGACAGTAGTAAAGTAGCCGACTATATTTCACCGCTCGTGGTTTGGTCACCGCGAACTACGATTAGCTGGAAGCTCATTACTATGCTGATGCTTCTAGCCAGCATAGTGGCTTCTAGCCTATTTTTACTTTATACACTCATTTAAACTTGTCCGAAACCTACGGCTTACTTGGGGGTAAATGTTTCTCATGACTGTCAGTTTCGGCACTGTGCAATAGCTCAACTAGTGTAAATGTATTGGGATACGAATATCGGCCTGAGACTAGGGAAGGGGAGAAGCCTCGACGTGAGTGGAACAAGATCGTGCGCAAGAACGGTTCTCTCACCCTGGCTTCTTCCTCCTTTCAAGGTTCATGCTGAGAATAACATCCTTCTGGCAGTGTTTATTATCTTTTCAAGTGCTCGCAAGTGATGGTGTGCCGCTGTCATTTAGACATTGGACGTGAAATCATTTGTCCCCCAACCTCTGTCAACTCGTAAGGGATTTACTTACAGTACTAGCTGTAATCACATATGTGAAGATCAGCACAAGAACAGTGAATAAGGTAGCCATGTTGCAGACGACCCTGAAGTGATTGCAACCACAGCTCACCACTTTTATACGATCCCTTATCGTGCTCCTATCAATACCCCTAATCCTTGTCTACAAGTATGATAGTCATACATGTTCGATCACGTTTTAGAAGTGGGTGCTGGTGAAAGCGTCTATGTCATACTATAAGCCAAAATTTTGGCTTCAACTTTCGTGAAATTTTGCTTGTCGAGGGATCGGGCTCGTCATCGACCGAGGTCACTTTTTCAGAAGGCTCTAATGAAGCTCACCCATCGGCCAGCCTAACCTGACCACAAGAGATGATCTCATATCTTTCCTCGGTTAGCCCTATGCATTTTTTGCGAAGAATAACAGAGATTTAGTGCCTTTTAAAGCCTGATCAGCAGACGAAGAACGAACACCGGCGAGGCAAATCACACTGGCCCTCCCCCCTTCCCTCCCCACCCCGACGAAATATCATTTCCTGCGGATACAAATTTTGAGCTGAAAATACATCGCAGACATATTCGTCAGTGTATCTCATTACCTACTGAACCGACGAGGCAGAACAGAGCGCCGGAACGAAGTGACATGATTCGTCAAGTCCTAGCTACTTGTTGCGATACTCGATTGGTAGTTTTTTTTATGGAGATAACTTTTGTAAATATCACCATGCCGAGTTTCGTTTATTGCTGTATCGTGTTCCATTTGATGGAGCCTAGTTGTCACTAGCTCTCTGGTTGTTATATCGCCACAATCAAATATCAAGGAAAGGGGCTATGATTTTTTCGTAATTTCGAGAGTTATTTTCCCAGAGCAACCATCTCCAGGAAATGGAAGCGGAACCAATGAACAGTTTCGCGAGAACGAGCTTGCGAGGTTTTAGAACCGTGTGTCACCTCGAGAGAGGAGCTTGCCGATGGTCTGGGAGGCTCATAATTACGGCTACGAACGACACTAATTTGTGGAGAAGAAGCATACAGCGACATTGAAACAATGTGATCTCGTTGAAGTAAATGAATAAATAAATAAATTAATGTTTTCCGTGTGTGTGTGTTTGTCCGTCTGTCTGTCATGAAATTCATATCTCGCATCGCAGTGAAGCTGGGACTATGAATTTTACAAGTGATGTAGGGGTGGTAAGGGAACACTAATGGTGGGGGACTGAAAATGATAGCAGCTGATAAGGGCTGATAAAGACCCTCGGAAGGCAGATGTCGCCAAATACGTTCCGCCTTTCGCATTGATTCAAGGGCGGTTATACTCACAGTGTTTTGCGGAGTGGGACGGGGACATTAATGGTGGGTGACTCGCATTGATAACGGTTGATAATATTTGATAAGGAGCTGAGAAAGGCTAGAGGCCCCGAATCCGTTTCGTTTTTCGCATTGATCCCAGAGCGCTGACACTCACAGGTGTTTTGCGGAGTGGGACGAGGACACTAATAGTGGATGATCCAAATTGATAAGGCTAATAAGATTTGATTAGGAGCGTGAGAAGGAAAATGCCACCAAGGTCGGAACGCTTTCGCGGCTAACAGCGGAATGCTCACATTCGCAGGTATTGTAGGGTACAGGGACCTCGATGGAACTATCGGGTACAGGGACCTGAGTGATAACGGTTTACGGTGGCTGATAAGAACCGTTAGGAATTGGATGGGATGAAACATTACATCGCTTGCTACTACTATACGACCACTTCAGCAAAAGTGTCTGATGCCAAGTGCCATTGGGTAAACATATATTGTTTATGTTCTGATATCACTGGCTGATATATTGACCGCTGACTTGCCTAGCTTTCCAAAGAATGGTACCTTTTTCTTGATACCGCGATCTACATTGATAATCATGATACAACCTATATTTGTGATAGCAAAGCAAGCGGTTCACTTGAAATCATTTTTTAATGCGGTATTGGCAGCTTCACTGGGTGTCGACGGCTAGACTACGTAAAACTCCGAGTAGTGAAGCGTTTACGCAAACGATAAACACCAATAAGCAGGATATGGATCTACTATCAATGTGTGGGTGTTAGATGCTTAGCAAGTGAACAAATTGTTACCAATCGATGCAATGGAATACAAAACTATCGATATCTAAGATATCCAAACTTCCAATGATGACTGGCGGTTGGCTGGCACATGACTAAATCGGTTGGCTGGCGCACACTACTGCGCGCGATTCATGTCGATGACGTTCATCGGACCCATTTTGACTAAAGTATATTGATACCATAATGCTTTTTTATCACGCCATCTTCTCTGCTTTTTTCCAATTCAACAACTGAGCTGTGAGCAGAGGAAAGAAAATTTTCGCTCAATTCCATACACACGTTGTCGTGCCGATCAAATCCATTTTGCACAACATCGCCATGAATCGCGCGCAGGGGTGTGCGCCGGCCAAGTGGTTCGAAATGAGTAAAAAACACAGAACGACAAACAAGTGGAACAGCGAAATGAAGAATAAGCGAAAGCGCAAGGAAAAGGGTGATTACAATCAAAATCAAGTGAATTCACTTTCGACGTCTTGCAAGGTGCCGTGTGTGCACTGCGGCAACTTCAACCACTGACTTCCCACACCGTAAACCAAAATTGCCCTCCTCCCGGTGTCTTTGATTCTACTGCTCCATGCCGACCACTTTTCACAAAGACTTCACCGTCGTCGGTCTAATGGCTGCCAAAACCTCAGTGATGTATATAAGGCTCCAGTTATGCACGCAGGAAAACAGTAAAAGGGGTTTATGACTTCTGTGGATCGATGAAAAACGTACTCCTCCTTTTGACCCTTTGATTTAATTTTCCAGTGAAATCCCCTATATGTCTGGAATGCGACTTTTGCTGTAATCTCATCTATCCATCGAATGTCTTGGGTTTCTTCTGTCCTTAGAGTCTCGATTAAAACTACCCTGCCCATAAAACAGAGGCCTGCCAGAAAATGACTGGTAAGCCGTTAGCGGTTTTTGGTTTTCCATTTCGCAATAACTGGCGATGAACGACCCGTACAAATTGTTCAATTGCACCGATCCATTACTATTTAAGCGACTGAGAAGCCGTTAACATGTGGGTAAGATATTCGGATACACTCACTTATTATAAATTGCTCAAGTGTTTGCCCCTTTTACATGCAAACTACTGCATGTGCGGTGCTCTGAAGATATCGCCGACTCGGTTTGGGATTGCGTTGGAACATTGTTTAGTTCATCTTGAAATCGTGAAAATCCATCTCTAATGTTCTGTTAAGTCTCCTGCTCGCCTTAGACACTATTTGGTGCGAGCAGAAACGTACTTATAAGAAACTATAAGAACAAACTTTATCACTCTCTGAGACCTTCAAGAAAAAAGGGCTCCCTTGAGTTCCTGGCAATGGGATGAACGTCGAACCATATACCTCCGAATAGTATGTAAGAACGAGTCGCTAACCCCTTTTCTCAAGGTAGATTTTAAAAATGTTCAGCAAATTTTCGTCCCGGCAAATGGAATAGTAAATGAAGCAGAAGGAAACTTACTCTCAAAAGGATTTCATGGTCAAGTCGGCCAGTCAGTCAACGGCCAATATACGCAGTCCCTGTCTCTCGCTAAGAAATGTGGAAGTTTATTCTGTATCTCTAGCAAGATTACAAGAATGTGTCGGGGGAGAATAAATAAATATTGTCGATCTGCTCTCTCCCGTAAGCTTGAGGCGTTTCAGAAGCTTTTCCGTGGATTCAACTGTCGCATGAGTTGCCGACTTGTGTATAAGAAAGACATTTGTGTTTCACTTTCTGCTTGGATTCTCGGTTAGTTCTCAGCAAGCATTACATTTGCAACCAATCTCCATCTTTTTGCAGAGAGGTTACTTCTTGGATATAGTTTTTAGTGACGGCTCACTTTAATTCAGTTAGTTTGAGCAAATTTGTAAAGCACAGCAAAAAGGTTGTCCAGGTTTATCTTCTATTTTTCATTAGATCATTCAGTGGAATCATTCTCAGAAATCACTCATATAACTCTATTTCTGAGACCATCAATATGGAACTTTTCATTTTCTGTTTCACATCATGAGAAAAGTAAGAACCTCTAGACTATTCAGTTATTGAGTTATGCTATAGGTTTTTTCCGTTTCTCATCCTATGTGTTTCACAATATTCCTCGCCTTCTTTCGACAAAATCTATCTGCATATGCTTTCGACAGAGCTTTTTTGCTATTCTACAGTACCACGTTATTGATTTTTGAATCATTCAGCTCTTTAATATTGGCTTACAAATGCATCATTCCCCACTCATGATTCAATGTGGAGCGGAAAAGTTCAACTTTCTTAACTTCGATGTGCCAAAAGTGCAGATTTTTGCTTTTTGAAGACACAGTTCACTACAATTTGGCTATCCTAGCTCCATCTGTGAGCAAGTAGCCCTTTTCGCGATTGAAAAGTGTGTATTTCTAAAGGGGTGCAAAGATGTGTAGGAACCGCGTACAGCTATCACATGTATGCCGGCGCTCTTCGTTTCAAGATGGGCGACACCCACCATCGATTTGACCAGCGGAGCAACGATCGCAACTACTTGGCAGAAAAGGTTTATTCTCGGTTTTGATTAGATAAGATCGACGAAAGTGTGGTAGCAAAGGCAAGAGGAAGGTACTTTTGCTGAATTTCGGATGATAACATCAAGCAGAGAGCTTTGCAAAAGCCTGCATCTATGCCACGAACTCATCCAAGCCGAAATCGGAAAGATTCCAATTTGTAAGACTTCTAGAGTTTTTTTTCAAATTGCCCCCTTCGCTTTCGAGCTTTTCGATATCCTCAGAAACCTGACTAAGAGCGACGACCAACAGGAAACGATTACATACACCCTTTTTTGAAGGATGGAAGAAATCTTGTTAAATACAGAGAATAAGACAGGAACGAACTTATTGCACAAACGTTATCAAATATAAGCGCACTACGTAATTCTAGATACCAATATCAGGTCAACTTTTCTCATGGATCCTCTCATGGTTGCTGAATGAGAACTGCCGAGTGTCGAAGCCAAACATTAATAATCTATCAATGGCTAACGTCACCTCATCCACGCATCTTCAGTTCCTTTACAGAGTCGCTTCAGAACACATCTGCTTTGACAGGATAAGCAGCTGCGCCAGAAATATCTTCCCATCGGAAGTTTTTCGGTTCATTCTAACAAGAAATCTCCGCTCTGTACACGCTGTGCGAGGCCATGGACAATGGTAGCCTCGCTCAAATCACTGCCACGGGTTCGTGATCAGCGCAGACGGCCTGAAATCCTTCGTCTAGGTTGGTTCAGCACGCTTGTTCGTTAAGCACAGCAAAAGGCTCACCACCTTCCACGAGTGATCAGCAAATGGGTAATTAAACCAATGATGCGCAGGTATACTTGTGCAAAATTGGATTATGAATTACACCTGGGCAGCGCGCTCCTGCGCGTTTATGTGGCATAGTGGTTCGTCAAAAAAGCTTCTTCTGTCTGTTCAAGGCCACCCCTACAATCTCCGTAAAAAATGCTTCTTCCGTCTATTTAAGGCCACCCCTCGAAATTCACATGAAAATTTTGAAATCATCAAAAATGTTGTGGGATTGAACGGACTCCTAACGTCACGTCATCCACGCATCTTCAGCTCCTTTACAGAGTCGCTTCAGAACACATCTGCTTTGACAGGATAAGCAGCTGCGCCAGAAACATCTTCCCATCGGAAGTTTTTCAGTTTATTTTAACAAGAAATCTCCGCTCTGTACACGCTGTGGGAGGCCATAGACAATGGTACATTTTCATTCAAAAAGTTGGAGTACCACAAGGAAGCAATGTTAGTCCCCTATTAGCAGATTTAACTTTGTCCTATTATAAATACGTTTACTCTCTAAAACAAATCAAAAGCACCAATTCTAACTTTAAGTTTTTTAGGTATATGGATGACATTTTAGTTCTACACAACACAGATTCTATCACTACTCTTAACAAACTTAATATGATATACAATAATATATCAAAATTAGAAACTACACACGAAAATGACTATAACTGTAATTATTTAGACCTAGAAATTTTAATTAAAGACAATAGGATTACTACCAAAATGTATAACAAAACAGACAATTTCGAATTCCCCATCAAAAGATTTCCTAATATATCCACTAACATTTCCTCCAAAATCAAACACAATACCATATATACAAAAAAAAACTAAGAGTAGCAAGAACCTGTACCTATCAAAAAGATTTCATAGAAAGACTACAACACACTTATAGACAATTACATAATTCTGGATATAAATTAGAAACCTTTTTAACCTGTCTTACTAAATGCCTATATCTAAATGATTTTATAAGGTACAAGTTCAAATTAGTTAACCCTAAAGAGCTTCATAACTACTTTATAACTCCTTTATCTGATTAATTTTTAATGCTCTATCTGTTTAATCGGTAACACTATTAAAAAATTTTTTGTCATTAGTTATTTACACATTGTTTACGCATTGTTGCTATTACCATTAAAGCACTCACCACTCTTTGATTCTCTGAATCCATGCTCACAAAGTTGACCGTTCCTATAAATAACTGTACATGTTGTTTATGATGATTAATATGAACTTGAAATAATGAGTGAAATGAGTCAAAGTAACTCAGAGTCGAATGACAACACTAATTGTAACATTGGTGAATAACACGTGATAACGTTCAATAGACAAAACAACTTTCATTTCTCATTTTTCATTTACACTCATGAAGATAAGGAACGGTTGCTTTATGGTGAGTCAGTTTTTTCTCCAAACAAACAATTGCATAAGGCTAATAAAATATTTAGATCTACAACTAACATACATAGATCCAAACATAACTTGATACTTGATTCTTTTTAATTGACTCACACTCAGTTCGATTTACATACTTTTCAGTAAATATTACAAAAAAATTACGTAAAACATGCCTACCTCCCTTCCCTTACTGATGAGTACAGAGGGAGGTTATCTCTAGATTTAACCTCCGTCTAAGGGCCCGTGCGAAACGGAGGTTGAACCATTTCTTTGCTCCTTCCCCCCTAAAATCTTTTTAAACATAGTTTCTTTGTTTACAATTGCTTATTTCTTCCTATACATTGTTAAGAGTAATACGTGAAAACACAGCCGGCTTTTATAGAGCCCTTCGAGGTTGCTGACTGAGTTGTTGCTACAGATTCAATTTGTTGAAACAGTTTTCGAAATTCCGTAGGCACACTTGTTTTCTCTTTTCCGGAGAGGTTTCAAAATTTTGCTGACCACAACATGAACTAGGTCATATTAAATGGACCTCAAACTTGGGTAATTAAACCAATGATGCACAGCTATACCTGTGCGAAATTGGATTATGAATTACACCTGGACAGCGCGCTTCTGTGCGTTTATGTGGCGCAATGGTTCGTCGAAAAAGTGCTTCTTCTGTCTATTTATGGCTATCCCTCGAAATTAGCATGGAAATTTTGAAATCATCAAAAATGTTGTGGGATTGGACGGACTGCTACACATTGTTAAGAGTAGTACGTGAAAACACAGACAGCTTTTGTATAGAGCCCTTCGAGGTTGCTGACTGAGTTGTTGCAACAGTTTTCGAAATTCCGTAGGCATTCTCGTTTTCTCCTTTCCAGAAAGGTTTTCAAAATTCTGTTGACCACAACATGAATTGGATCATATTAAACGGACTTGGGTAATTAAACCAAGATGCACAGGTATACCTGGCGAAACTGGATTATGAGTTACACCAGTACAGCGCGCTTATGTGCGTTTATGTGGCGCAATGGTTCGTCGTAAAAGTGCTTCTTCTGTCTGTTTGTGGCTATCCCTCGAAATTCGCATGTAAATTTTGAAATCATCAAAACTGTTGTGGGATTGAACGGACTGCTACACATTGTTATGAGTAGTACGTGAAAACACAGACAGCTTTTGTATAGAGCCCTTCGAGGTTGCTGACTGAGTTGTTGCAACAGTTCTCGAAATTCCGAAGATATTCTCGTTTTCTCCTTTCCAGAGAGGTTTTCAAAATTCTGTTGACCAAGTGCTATGCAGTGCAACAGTAGCGAAAGAACGGAGTGAAACGGCAAAATACCCGAGAATTAAGTTCCCCGAATGGGGTCATATTAAACGGACTTGGGTAATTAAACCAATGATGCACAGGTATACCGGTGCGAAATTGGATTATGAATTACACCTGGACAGCGCGCTCCTGCACGCTTATGAGGCGCAATGGTTCGTCGAAAAAGTGCTTCTTCTGTCTACTTATGACTATCTCTCGAAATTCGCATGAAAATTTTGAAATCATCAAAAATGTTGTGGGATTGAACGGACTGCTACACATTGTTATGAGTAGTACGTGAAAACACAGACAGCTTTTGTATAGAGCCCTTCGAGATTGCTGACTGAGTTGTTGCAACAGTTTTCGAAATTCCGTAGGCATTCTCGATTTCTCCTTTCTAGAAAGGTTTTCAAAATTCTGTTGACCAAGTGCTATGCAGTGCAACAGTAGCGAAAGAACGGAGTGAAACGGCAAAATACCCGAGAATTAAGTTCCCCGAATGGGGTCATATTAAACGGACTTGGGTAATTAAACCAATGATGCACAGGTATACCGGTGCGAAATTGGATTATGAATTACACCTGGACAGCGCGCTCCTGCACGCTTATGTGGCGCAATGGTTCGTCGAAAAAGTGCTTCTTCTGTCTATTTATGGCTATCCCTCGAAATTCGCATGAAAATTTTGAAATCATCAAAAATGTTGTGGGATTGGACGGACTGCTACACACTGTTAAGAGCAGTACGTGAAAACACAGACAGCTTTTGTATAGAGCCCTTCGAGGTTGCTGACTGAGTTGTTGCAACAGTTCTCGAAATTCCGAAGATATTCTCGTTTTCTCCTTTCCAGAGAGGTTTTCAAGATTTTGTTGGCCACAACATGAATTGGTTCATATTAAGCGGACCTCAAACCTGGGAAAGGCACGGTGCACTTTAGCACTGACAAAAACAACAACAGCCGGCCAGGCCGGCTCTTGTTTTGCATTGGAAGCCGGCGTGGCCGGCTGTTTTGGTTTTCGCCAGTGCTAAAGTGCATCGTGCCTATCCGGGTGTATATCGCTAGGACAGAAACGTCGCGTGGCCGTTTTCGGCACGTGACGGGATGGTGCGAGCTATGCGCGCCGTATTAGTTGAGTCCTGAAGCGATTACGCATAGAATGAGGCGTAGAGCACTGTCATCGCTTCAAGACCCATCCAATACGGCGCGCATAGCTCGCACCATCCCGTCGCGTGCCGAACACGGCCACGCGACGGTTCTGTCCTAGCGATATACACCCGTGCCTATCCAAGATGTAAGGCATCAAATTTGCGCGGAACGGCCAAGAGTGAAGTGTGCGACTGCACACTTCACCTCCGCAGTTTGCTAATGAAATGCGTTGAGTGAAATAGAATGTTTCATGTCGTCCATTATGTTGCTGTAATCGTCATTTAAGGGGTTTCTTTCTGTTTATTTCTTGAATGTGGATTTCACCAGAGCTAAGTATCATGTGTTGTTTGTGACTTATCAAAAGGTTTATTTATTGCTCTCGCTACATCGTTTCGTGTTCATTATGAGTGTGCGATTCCGGAGATTTCTAATCCACAATATCCATTTCTGGGACACCTGGGAGTGTCAGTGCCCCAAAAAATGGGTATTGTGGATTAGAAGGGCACGTCCTCGGATCTTTGGTAGGAAGGGGAACTTAATTCTCGGGTATTTTGCCGTTTCACTCCGTTCTTTCGCTACTGTTGCACTGCATAGCACTTCGACTTGTATGTGGTTCTGTCATGTTCGGATGTGAATTGCATATCGTGTACTTTACATTTCATTCAATCATACTATTGGGAATAATGTATATGATGTCCACATAACTTGAAGCCTTCCACTGCATCTTACTTTCTCATTATCAGGGGTAATCCATTCGCAAAAAGCTCCATTTGTCCGTTCTTTCATGCGATTTTACTCACAGTATATGCTAAACGTAATTAGAGCCGCTATTCGGACCATTGATTCCTGACATGTCACATGTCACGAAGAAGGAAATTCAAGTGATAAATCAATAGCGTGATTATCGTCCTTTTTCGAATGCTTGTGTTGAATTGAGAGGGAACTTTTGCTTGAATACTCGTCCTGTAGTTATCTAAGGGGCCAGCCTATCAGAGAACTTTCACTTATTTTCATATAGTTCAAAGCCTAAAACATAATAAAAGCACCTTTTCCTTATTCTTTGTCATAACAGTTAAGGGGAATTTTCACTCTATGCATTTCACGATCGCTTGACTTTCGACTGCTATTAAATCTCTTTTACGAAGTATTTTGGGTCAAATAAGGGAGGAGGGGGGAGAGACGCAAAATTTCCACCTACGTCAAAGCTCCTTTCCCTCCCTAGATTTAGACTGACGCAGATGAGACCTATGCTTTGACGGATTCTTTTTCATGTAGCAGGAGGGGTATCATCTTTAGCCTGAGCCTGGGGAGGGAAAAGAGCTTCGACGTCGACGCGAAGTTGCGTCTCCCCCTCCCCCGACCTTATTTGACCCACATATCCGAAGCATCGGCGGCTGTGGAGCCATAGAGGCTCTGCTTGTCCTAAGTTTCCCAAGAAATCATTGAGTTATGCTGCCATTTTGTGAAATGCTACGGACTATTGTCTGCCACATTCCTTAACAGAATCGCTAATTCGAACGTGAATGTTTTACTTATGCGTGGTATGTGTGAAAATTGATCTCGCTCGTTCCTATGTGGTGTTGATGACTCGTAGGCCGCAATCAGCCGTTGCCAACTGCGATTCTGTGGTTTTGCGTTGTCGCAGAAAGATGAGCGAAGCAGCCGCTCGTGCCTCCGTTATCAAGCCTGACTCACCTCGAAAGACAAGCATGGAAGAAGACCAAGGCGGAGTCGAAGATAATGACGATCAGGTGGAAGAAGATCTTCTTGATTTTGGCGAAGAGTACGATTACCGCGACTCGAACTCCGAAGTCAAGGAAGAATGTGCTCCGGCCGATAAAGTGGCACACGAACAGTATAGTTATCCAGAAAAACAGAGAAAAATGGAACTGGGACGACACAGGAGTCTCATCAGAGCATTTTTGGCAGGAAAAGTGATGTAACGGAGCGGAAAATAAGTTATCTGAACTCCATGAGACCAGAGGACACCTTTCTTGTGTGCTCATTTTGCCTGGCCAAAGGGTAGCATTACTCGGACTTTTCCAAGATATGTGAGCGTCCAGTCGAGGATGAGAAGGGCCCGATGTACTCTCTGTTCGACAGCCATCATGACACAAAAAATTGCTGGTGCCCAACAAGACAGTGCATGTACCGTGGGCAAAAAGACCACAATAAGGCATTGTGCACTTTGCCAGAACGCATCTGCGATTCCTATGGAGAGCTCGAGGAAATCAAGAAGGAACTTGAGTCCTTGAGGGGAGTGTACCAACGTGACCATAGCTCAGAGTACTGAGAGGAGCATTCCAATAGAATGATTTCAGGGTATCCTTGAGAATGGAAGCATGATAACAGCTTTTAGAAAAATAGAACATCTCACGACATATCGGCTACCCCTCTTTTTTGTCTCTTAATGATGGTCGTTCTCTGACCGCATGAACTTTGACCCCCCCCCGCGAAGGAAATTGGCGCCAATGAACTTTGGACCCTATATGGGGGGTATATAAACCCTCAGGGCAAGAAGATACACTACACTTTTAGCTCCCATGTTCTCCCTTGTTGAAACCTCGGCATAGTTGTCGATTGTTTTTCTTTTGTATGCCAACACGAGGTTAGAAGTGGAACCTGTATTGGCCTAACGTTTCGATCTTCTCGTCTTCTTCAGAGGCCTGAAGATGGCTCGAAGCTCTTGATTTGCAAAGTATCCGAACAAACGCCTCCTCCCCTCTAGCGTTTCCGGCGTCGTTTCGAGATCGCTCTCGGACAACCCGGTAATGAAGCAATAGACTCACCCAAGATTCCACCAGCGGAGCAGTAGCTCACGCCTCAATCACATGTGTCAGTAAAGGCGAATGAGTCTCACTTGACTCGATGTTCCTTATACGGCAGAAACTACTACCGCACACGTCGCCTTTACTGTAACCCGCACTGTGATACGAAAGGCAGGAGTTCATTGCTAATCGAAAGACACTCGTTTCGGTTGTTCATTCGTGGCTTTCTTGTGGAAATCCAGAATGACTCTAACACTTTCCGTGACGAAACTTCCGTCTCGTACGCCAAAATAGAGCACATAACATCAAAGTCGCTTCCGTTATGCTCCTCAACTTTATGCTTGCCAAGCGGGGTTGTTATAACACCACGCCTTTTCCCAGCTAGATGTTCTTTGACGCGTACAGCAAGTACCCTTCCCGTTTCTCCAATATATGTGCTATTACAAGTCCTACATTGAAGCTCATAAATAACGCAAGCCTTATCACAATCTCCTGGCTTCCCGTAAGGACAAATAATGCAGTTTTTCGTTATGCACTGCTTATCGTACAGTCTGTTGCGAACAAATTGTCGTTTGATGTTGTCGTTAGGGATATTCACTAAGACAACATCATTTTGTAACTGTGCTCGAACAATACTGCGGTTTATTGCAGCGCTAACCCTGTCGGAGATGAACGGAATGCATAAAGGTAGTTTCCCTTGGAGTGGCGTTTGTCGTCGTTGACCAGCATATGACGTTCGTTGGTGCGGTGGTACCGCATAGCCATTTTCAGTAGCAATGCACAGAGCTAAACGTTTTGATTCCTGCCGTTCCTCACCACCAGTGCACATACTGGTTGCTGTTGCAAACATGTTCTTAATGACCGCACGTTTCACAGCAGCAGGGTGAGCAGACGTCGCATGAATCAAGATATTTTTACAGCTAGGCTTGCGGTACCACTTTACCCTGGTAATGCCACCAAACAACTTGACCTGCGTATTAAGATATGGTAGCCACCCATGCTTTGGTACTTCCCGTGTAAGCCTAATGTACTGCGACTGCTCATTTAATAAGCGGAAACACTCGTCCATTTCGGATTGTGTTGATGTTACTATGAAGCAGTCGTCGATATATCTACAGTACAACAGAGGTAAGCGAACGAGTACTGGTTGTTCTATTCTGCTCATGAAGCAGATCGCAAGTACAGGCGCTAGTCGTGTAAGCCTAATGTACTGCGACTGCTCATTCGCCTTTACTGACACATGTGATTAAGGCGTGAGCTACTGCTCCGCTGGTGGAATCTTGGGTGAGTCTATTGCTTCATTACCGGGTTGTCCGAAAGCGATCTCGAAACGACGCCGGAAACGCTAGAGGGGAGGAGGCGCTTGTTCGGATACTTTGCAAATCAAGAGCTTCGAGCCATCTTCAGGCCTCTGAAGAAGACGAGAAGGTCGAAACGTTAGGCCAATAAAGGTTCCACTTCTAACCTCGTGTTGGCATACAAAAGAAAAACAATCGACAACTACACTTTTAATTGCTCCTTTTATTTCTTTGGGCCAAGGTTTCAGAGCATTTTCTTCTTTATTATACTTCTCTTAACCTAGGCCTCCAGAGCATCTCTCCGGATGGCATTTGAGGGGAGATAGAGCATTCACAGAGCATTCCTTGTGCACTCTGCTCAGGTTATTAGTAGTATTAGTTCGTTAATATTAGTTTAGTTAGTATTAGTTTAGTATTAGTTAGTTAGTATCACTTTAGTATTAGTTAGTATTCATTATAGGTTTAGTTTGCTAAAAAACATATTCTAAGTTCATCATGCCTTGTTGTACCAATCGTAAGAATCATTTATGAGTTACTAATGAGTTCTAAATTATTGATTGTTAGAATGATGCGTATTTATTCGTGGTATTTACACATTTATTTTACATTCATTTGCATAAAGTTTAATTACCCAAGTTTGAGTGCCACCACTGAACCGTACGAACAGTTCCCTTGTGAGTAGAGTCTCTTCGACCTGGTATTGTTCCCTTGTGAGCAATGTTAGTACTTATAAATAAGGTGGCAGAGTAAATGATTGGAGCGATAGGTACCAGTAAAAAGAAATGTTTAGGAATAAAAGAAAAGCACTGACAATGAAACACAATATGCAAAAAAACTTCACCGGGAAGGGAAACCCTTAGCCACTATACTGCAGATCACTACCAGTGAGCCCCAGTGGCCGTTGCTGGTTCAGCAACCGCCGGCTGATGGTAAAGTGCCTCGCCAACGAGATATCACAGTCAAGCTTTGACCGCTCCTAACCCGCTTCAAAATGGCATTTTGTAAATTTGGTTTTTACAGTTATAATAAGCACGCAGATCTCTAGCAAACCATCCGGGTCTCCTTTTAAAACTCCTTAGAATGTTGGAACCCTTCCTTTGTAAGTAGGCGTCGGATATAAATGTGTGTAGAGCACCGGTGTGATTATTACACTGCGATCTGTCAGATACTTGTTATTATTGACCCAGCATTTCTTAACGACATACTTTTGCTCATGCGAATAATGAGTTCTGCCAGTTGTTGGTCAAGATAACCAGTAGAGTATGGCAGAGCATAGCTTCATTCAGGAAGAGCTCAAGGTGCAATTCGCAATAACCTGAGTATTCTGTTCGCTTCCGTGCGTGAAAAATCCTCCTCCGCAACTGCAGAGTGTGTGTCATTACTGAAGCGCGAGAATAAGTAATAAACTCGTACAACCCGCAGATCGCATGACGATCATCGTCTCGCAACCTCTGTCAGCTCGCCGAAGACAAAAGCGGCCTGAAGAACATCTTATTTTCAGGATTTGAGTGTTCTCTTTGATTGTTTCCTTCTTCTAACGTGTTCTTTAGCAGCCAGACTATTTGTGGAGCGCTACACCCATGAAATCTGTCGTGAACTGTGCCTTCATTCTTGAAAAGGAAATGAATTGGTAGATATCATATCATAATTCGAATCGTTACAACAGGCTATTTTTATTGTACTTAGTAGCCACATGCTTATACCAAGCGGCCAGGAGAACTATCTGCTTATGACGAGCCCATTTGTCGACGTTATCCCAATATCATAAATTGTCTGCCTTTACGTACTATTATAGATTTCAGCAGGTTTTTGTCACGTGGCTTGGCTGTATAACACAATTGACTAGCAACATCTGATTTTATTGATTGTCTTGCATTTCTTATAGATCACTTTTTCTTCCCATTCGCGGGCGATCCCAGTGCCATCAAAGAGCAAACCTGGAAATAGGGTAGAAATCATATAGTCGTACAATGACCGTAGCGGCTCATAAGAGCCGTGAAAAAAACTTTATTTCCGCAACTAAATCATCAAATTACCAGTTCCGCCACCATTTCGCTACAGAACATGGAAGGTGGAAGGGCCAAATCCAACCCATAGGCAATTTGCTGTTTCATATAGGAATACCACACAGATACGAACGCCTGGGCTACAACTGAATGATAACTGAAGTGAACCGCTGAAGCTAGGTGGGCTCAGCAATGTTGACTTGTTAGTTGCCATCACGCCTCATCAGAGACCGTAATAGTGTCGTAGAATGCAAGTGGGAAAGGCGATCCTGCGCACAGATTAATGACGGACACTGAGTACAGTCAAATTGGAAGAAAACCCAATTTGGTAGCCTCTGCCTAACGTTTTCCCTGCGCAATGAACCTTGTCTAGGTTTAGGACGTCAGCAAACTACTACAAACTCTTTTTAGTACGCGTATTTCGATGCGAAAATTTTAGCTGGCGTATTGGTCTGCTACTGTATTATTCGAATAGACTAGAAGACAACATACCATTAGCAGGACACACCAGGCAGATAGAGCTCGCATTGTCGTCCTGAAAAATATAACGTCTTGAAATTGCAAAAATTACAGCGCGAAGGCTAGCGTAGGCATTGTATTCACGGTGACTTTTATATGATTGGATCAGTCTCCCGATTGCACTTTAGAGTGCTTTGATCACCCCTTGAATATCAATATGTTTTAATCGACTTTTTCTTAAAATTTGCATTCCAAAATGGTCAGGATAATTGAATGGGACCCTTTCAAATGTGCTTGAATGCAAAATCTTTCGACAACCAAGTGTTTTCTATTATCATCCATTAACGTTCATCACTTTTAGATCGTATCTGTCGCGTGCTGCATTATCAATTTAGCCATTCAGAACGAGAGCGTATGGTAATGAAAGCGATGACCTCCCTAAAGTCCCTTATCGATGAGAACATACGTGCATAAAGGAAATCAAGAGTAGCAGGAAAGGATTCTGAGGGTGTAACCAAGGGGAAACATTTATTCAATAAAGGACTTAAAAGACGATTACCACTCTCCATTACTCTCTCATTCTGATTGGTTAGATTGAAAACACATCATGCAGAAGAGACGATCAAAAAATAATGAAATATTTAATGGATGATAATAGGAAACATTTAGAGCTCAGAGCATATGAATAGCTTTCTTTGTGCCAGTATCCTGATTCTCGGTCTATCTCTGCAGTCAATCACATTTGAAAAAGCATCGCATTCAATTATCCTCATCATTTGGAAACACAGATTTTCACAAAACAAAAATCACAAAAAAAAATCATAATCAAAATCAAAATCACAAAATCACAAAATCACACTTTAAAGAGCAAACGTGAAAATGATACAATCACATTGAAGTTACCGTGAATATATTGCCTTCATTAGCCTCCTCATTGTATCTTTTGCAATCCAAAACGTTATACGTTTTTCAGGACGATAATGAGAGCTCCCTGAGAAAGCTGTCCAAATGCTTGAGGAAATGGTAATCGGTGTGAATCAGGTTAGGTACCAAGTATGAAGGACGCCGCAGAGATTTGCACTCGTCTTACTCAACATCTCAGGGTAAAGAGGTCTTAGAATCATCTAAATAAAGCAGAGAAGCTGTGCGTGTTCCTGTTTGATATATGATTTGTTTGTTTGTCGAAGTCAACTGAACTTGAAGAGGTGCACTTTTGTATCAGACATTCTTGAACACCTTAACACAATTGTCCCATATTTTTCGTGTTGTCGCCCTAATACAGACGATTTGTGGTTCCGTGTTCTGCATTATAGGATGACGAGCATGAATGAAATTACAAAAGGTTTTCAAGAAGAAAACAGTTTCGGGAGCGTGACACAATAAAAGCCATCCATCAGTGCCGTGTTCTCGACAAATTCTCAGGTTATGGATAGTCTTATCCTTTCATTCATACATGGCTGTCAATTTATGGTAAGCACTCACTCAGAAGCATAACCAGTAGCATTGATTGTAGTGAAAGCCTTGCAGGTAGAGCAGACAGAAGATAGGGCTGATGATGAATCAATGTTGCTGCAATGTGTTCGGTGGAGCGAGACTCATGTATTTTCCATCATCAGTGGATGCGATGTGGACAAGGCTGGAGGAAAACAGAAGAATTACTGTAGAGGGAGCCCTTAAGATAATGAAGGAATTCGACCCCAACAGATACCAGCGACAATTATTGCGACAGTTAGCCAGTTAGAGTTACCGAGTAGCCAAATGACCCAATATTTATGTACACATTTATATGTATATTATTATTTAATATTATTTATGTGCAATATTTATGTGCATGTCTTTTTTCTTAAAAAAACGGGCATCACTTCGTGGAGTTCATTGCGGATTTTTTCCTAGGAAACGGGGTCTTTTCGGCAAACTCATTGCGGGTGCTTACTAGTGGAATATGGATATTATCTTACCAGTTGTGATGTACATTGTTTTACCTGTTCATAAGTAAATCGTTACTATACCAAGATTTAAGTTGATGAAAAGAGAATAATCCGGATTTCTCGAGTAGAAAACATTGCGTTGTCACAAATATTGACATATGGGTGCCAAACTTGAAATAAAGTAAAAAAGGATATAAAACAAGAACTCGATGAGACCTATGCTTTGACAGATGCTTGCCAAGGGAGGGAAAGGAGCTCCATCGTCGACGCAAAGTTGCGTCTCCCCCTCCCCCCGTCTCCATTTGACCCCCACTTTCTACTGAAACCAATCTGTAATAAACGCAATGAATGTAAAACTTTTTATCTCATGATCTGCATTGACTTGTGTGGTTTAAATGGGATTCCGCACAAATGTCATGCAGAGTTATGTACAAAGTTTTATTTGCAGATACTTACAGACATACAATGGAAAATATCATAAAGTATAACAGTTTACTTCATAAATAACTCCTAATGACAAATACCTGTGTGCAAGACTTTGAGATCGACATCAATGTCTTTTTTGGTGTTATCAGTATTTTATATCCTCCCTTTTTTATCGTTTTGATCCTCAATGGTGTTGGGAGTGATATCTCCCGAAGTTTAAAGTTTGTGCAGATTTTTTTACGTTTCACCTTTCGATTCCCTCTTGCTAGATCCTGAGACTAAACATTGATGGGATAAGCTCGAGAATGCTGTTTCAAATGTTGAATATGCGAACCGCATGAATAAGAACTCCACTGCTCTGCAGTTATAGCACGACGGACTTGTACGCATCCCATTCTCTTTCGCTGACTGCCCAATGAGCTGGCATCGGTAAAAAAATATGGTGTTACATTGTAGGCATATGTAGGCCTTTCAACCTTTCCAGCATTTCTCTGCTCATGTGTACCACAACCTAAATTGAAAATAATTAAGGCTATCGCTGTGTTATGAATTTCTCTTACAGCTATTATGCCCATCGGCCTACCGATGGGCATAATAGCTGTAAGGGTCAGCGGCAACACCTTTGGAGAGGTCTTGTTGTTGTAGAGATGAGAGATAATTCGAGAGGGTTTAAGAGATTCTTTTTCATGTGGCAGGAAGGGATGTCAGCTTTAGCCTAAGCCTAAGAAGGAATGAGCTTCGACATCGACGCAATGTTGCAGCTCGAGTAGGTCAAGAACTCTTGAAGTAGTTGTCAAAGTGGGAATGGATCGTTGAGATTACAGATGTAGGCATCGGTGTCGATATATGTGTATATGTTATGTTCAAAATTTGAGCTCAATCCATCCGGTATGAACCGAGATACGGACCCATGAACTTGTTGACGGGGGTGCTGGAGCAGTGCGGCGCTTTTCATGGCCTCCCAGCACGCAGGCGACGAAACGATGACGGCCGCCAAGTCGAGTAAGGAAGCCGCGGACAGGCGGCTACTTCGAGTTTTGAGCGTTTCCTTGAAGAGTACCGTTGAAGAAAAGCATAAGGGAAGAAGTGCAGGTTTCTCAGCAGCTAAATATCTCGCTTGCTACTGAACTTCATGTCTAGCTGGTGGCACCGTTGGATTCAGCATGTTTGATTCCTCGTACGAGTATGGGAGATTAGAAATGAGTTTTTGCTAGATGATATTGCGTAAAATGCTACGATATCACCTGTTCTCCCCTGTTGAAGCTCTTTCACTATTAAAATCGCTGCCTTATCTTGTCTTATCGCAACTTTCCTTTTCCACGTGAAAGCTACGTTGGAAATTTGTTCGTCTAAGGCCAGATGTGATTCGGCTCTGAAGGCGCGGCTCGGCTCGGATAGAGCCCGCCTATCGCCGCGAGGATGCACTATCAAGCCGCTAGAAGGGTGCTCTGAGCCTGAGCTCTTTTCTAGGGACCTACTTGCCCAAAGAAAGTAAGACACTAATGTTATTATCGCGTGGTGTGCATTTAATGCACGCCACCCGATAATCGGATAGTGCCTTACTTTTTTTTGAAGCATGGGTCTTGGATAACGGCCCAGACTGCACCCTTGTTGCGATTGTACGGCGCATCTTTATGGTATTGTGTCTGCCGAACACAATCAAAAAATGTCCACCCAACAGAATGATAACTGGCTTCAAACGAACAAATTTCCTACGTGGCGCTCACACGGAGAAGAAACCTGAGTTAAGAAAAGATGATTCATTGAAAGAGCCATATTGATTATGAAGGCAGCTTCCACATCGGAAATTCGTTCGTCTAGGGCTAGGTGTTATTCGGTTGGATGGGCGTAGCCCGGTAGTGTTCAAGTAGGCACAACATCGTGGAGTCACAGCAAAGGTGCAGTTTGAGCAGTCATCTAAGGACCTAGTCGTTCCAAGAAAGTAAGCCATTAATCTGATCGTTGCGTGGTGTGTCTTTGAGAGCTATGTGAACGTGAGTGGACGAGGGACCACATCTCACTGCTGATCCCGTTATTTCTTGTATAAAACTGCAAAATAGCAGAAATCTATTACTTACATTGAATCTATTACTTACACTGTTGCTTATTGTTCCATTTTATAAAAAGAGAACGCACACATGTCATGAACCTCCCGTAAACCTACGAAAGAAAGACAAACGAAATTTCTTACTGGTATTCTTTTTTTTCGAAATGGGTCGAATGGCTGTTTTTATAAGGTGACAGCCTTCACCGGCTTGCTTATTACACAAGTCATGGTTGGTATCTTATGAGAGTTTCGAACACCGTTGAATTTGGTAACCTTAAGAGCCAATGAGGTACAGCCTATTTTCTATTTATTCAACGGTATAATTCATGGTCAGCTTCATAGGTTTGCGCTGCAGTTTACAGGATTACGGCAAGGGGCATCTTCTTCTGTTCTGGCGACGGAACAACTAACGTGAGCAGGTCGGCAACGTTCTGTGGGTTAAAGGCTGTTTGAATGGTAGGTGGAGCTCAGCTCACTGCAAGAAACAGTTCTCTCATTTACTCAAAATTTAGGAAATCTTTATCGCGCGCACAAGGTTTTAATAACAATGATAAGTCTAATATTTCCTGCTCATGCAGAACTAATCACGGAAAAATTGCTTTCTTGGAAAATCCTAGATCATGACGGTATTTGCCGTTCCATTCCAAATGCTTTGCCATTCTGCCGTGTCTGATCCATCGATCTCGCAGCAGTTACTGAGCTCAAGAGGGTTCCCAAGGAGGTATTCATCGGCCTACCAAGGTGATATGCCACTGCATTAACCAAGCGAAATGGATATTAATACGAAGTCAACGAGTCTATTCCGTTGCAGTTATTAGCAATTCAGTATCAGAGGACCAATAATACTTATTGGAAGCCATTTTTTATCCAACAGTTTTCGGAAACTATAAAAACTGTGAAATGTAGAAAATAAAAGTAAGTGAGTAATGCAGTGAAGAACCCAGAATTGCACTTCCACTGGCTTGGAAATTCAACATCATTAGTAAGTTCGTACTCGTCATCCGTGTAGTGAGGCGTTCTGAGCAGCCTTGTCGGGGATGGCGGCTGGTTTCGCTGTCCTGCCGGGAAGAGTTAACTACCTGTAGTCGCGATGTTCGTACCCCTCTATTTGGTGCATTTTCCACCGTGGGCGTGAAATCTGCCACACGCTCTTTTTCAAATCCTCCGAGACGTGAAAATATTTGGAGGAGACCTGGGACAGAGTAGATATACAATGAAATTTTATAGATTTTGTATTCATACGTGCCTGAACGCATGATAAAAACTATTTCTCTGATGAACTTGATCCTGCTTGCAGTGATTTTTTTATCCTCAGCATTGAGGTGCAGCCGTGGGATCTTCTTCGTGCACTTCCCCTTCTAAAGTCGAAACAGACTTCGTCATATTTCCAGTTCTGGGGTGAATAATTCCTCCACTCGCTCTGGGGGAAAAAGCGAGGAGTTTATCACATTTCCTGAATTATACCGACTAATCCAAAAATAACCTAGCTTAACGGGGGCAATATAAGCACCACCCTTCTCCAGCCTTTCCTCGACCTGATCTTCTCCAGTGATGACTCCTGGAACTAATTCTCCTATCCATACGTGCTGATGACTCCTTGTGCCTTCATTTCGAACTCTCGTAAAGCTCCTGTTAGGGACCCATTTATTTGCCTGGCAAGTTAGTCCCCTCCAGCTTTTTGTTTCATGATGTGCTTCTGGTATCGAATCAACACGCTAATGGAAATCTTCTCGGCCTTGTAAGGACGTGTGGTTGGCATTGAGATAGCAATCTCTCCAACGGTGAACAACCTTCCAGTACTGTTCCGTCTTCGGCAACGTCCTTTATTTTCCCCTCGCAATCAGTCTTGACACCAATGAAGATGATCTCAAATCAGCATTAGGGATATTGTCTTTATTGGAAAATTTTTAAATCTTCTAGTAAGCACATTAAGCTAAAAACTATGTGCCTCAGAAGCTTATTGATGGCGTAATCCCCGTCAAAGAGCGCACTTAGCTGTAGTGAAACGTAACGGTTAAGAGCTGACACCTTTGGATAGCAAACCCCGCCTCCAGGCGACGTGTCCTGGTTGACTATAATGAGAGCGGCTAAGGATATGGGGCAGCATCGAAGGCATTGCGGCGCACTTTCGCAGTTATAGCTTGAAGCTCACTCAATGAAATAGCTGCCGTATTTCCGAACATTCCCTTGTGTTTACTTGGCAACACGCTAATGGAAATCTCTCGGACTACCCGTCCTTGACGGAAAAGTCATCCTCGCCCAGAATAAAGGCTTCCGTTTTTTCTTCACCATCGTATTACCAAACACCCCGACTTTCATTTCACTATAATTTTCACTATTCAACCGTGTTTCCCCTATCAATGCCTTTGAGGGAATATTGAAATAAATCACCACAGAAGATCAGGAGAGAGTTCAAAGTTTCCCATAGCTTCGCGTTGTGAAGCTCCATATTCCAGCTGACTTTGGTTGTTGTGGTTACAACAGTCACCAGAAACAGCTAACAACTTAGAGAACGGCTAAAGGCCAAACTGGGCTTCCAAAAACACCGAATAAGTATTGTCACATGACAAAGGACGTAAACGAGAATCGAGTTGAATTTTGCATGTTAACGCTTGCCAGAAGCGAGTACCTTGATCAGTGATATTCACGGACGGAGACCATTCAGGGCACTTTTGTTGTATACCTCTTCAGTAGGCTCGCCAAAAAACTTTTTTCATTTGTTTGCTCCGTCAAGTACTACTACGCGAGAAGGGGGAACTACTTCTTACGACTACGATAGAGGTCGAAGCCCGAGGGTACAAAATTACACGTTTGGGGAGGAAACTTCATGAGGTTAGACATTGAGCGTGCCATTTCCCTGGCAGCATAAGGATGGACAGTGAAAAATACTGCCAAGCCCTGGAGCGATGCTGCGTGCCACTTTGCAAAAAGTATTTCTAGTGGTGAGCAATCTTTTTTAGAGGAGTGATCTCGAAATCATCAACAGATACGCTGTTAATGTGTGCAGTGTATTTTCTTTGATATGCTTTTTAAGGGCGCGGCGTCTTAGTGCAGGACGACGCACTGGCTCATGAAGGCGCGTTCACAACTTCGCGCTCGGAGCTGTGGATCTGAAAGTTCTGGAGCACCCGAGTTGCCTGATATAATCCCTATAGAACTTGCATGAGGCAACATGAAAGGGTATATTAGGTCACAAAAGCTCGAATTTTGATCACGAAGGCTGATCGCTCATTTGAATTCGGCTATGGGAAACTAATAATTATTTTGAAGCGACGAAATGTCAAAACACTGAAAGATTTGACGAAACCAATTAAAGACTACGGGAAAACATTTACTTCCAGTGTGTGCACCAGATATAAAGTAGCGCTCAAAAGTCTCCGGCGAAATGGTCTTTCACGCGGGTTTTTTCACTTGTAACTTTTTTGCAACTGCACCGATTTGAGAGAAATTTTAGTATGTTGTACTTGGAGACACTGCATACTTAATATACTATTTTGGCGCGCAGCGGTGTAGGTTACGTGGTTATATGAATTTTTTTTAATTTTGACATGCCATCGCTATGCCGTCCCGCTGTGCCGCTGTCATCAAAATTTGTGTTCTTTCTACAAAATGTTAATGTTCTCTAAGGCTTGCTCTTTTTGTTTTTGTATAGAAAGCCGTTTTTCTTGATCAAGCCTCTTAGTTTTTTGGGTGGTCTTGTAGTAAATTCTTGTAAAAAATCATAAAAAGTGGCAAGCGGCGCTCAAGTAGAAGGAAATGTTGACAATAGGTTCAGGCACCACATATTAAAATTTTGTCAAATTTGGTCAAGTAGAAAAAAAGTTATGACAAAAAAGTTTTGGCCGAAGACTTTTGAGCGCTACGGTATATCCAAGAAATCCGCAAGAAACTCCACCGAGTAATTGATCGAGATGAGAGAAATATCTATGAATGGGCTAGATTTTCCAAAAAATTGAAATTGCGAAATGAAGACTGGCTTACAATAAATATTAATAGTCTTCTAATAGTGAATTGCCAGTGAGCTTGATGCGCTCATAGTCCAGCTAAAAAACTGTTGCCCCTTCCAGAGGTGCGGATAAAAACCTCCCGTAGCTGGCGGAAACCCACCTAAGTCGATGTTAAAGTCATCCAGTCTGTTATTGAATCTGTATAAACCATATATTAATGACAATATATTGATGTCTTTTCTTTTGTTTTCTATTTATGTCCTTCTGAACTTGGGTGCTGGCATTAAACATATGCACTTCGCATAAAACTACCACGTTATCCAATTCGATCGGTACAGTGGCATATCACCTTGGGAGGCTCATTAATACCTTGTGGGAGACCTTGACGATTTGAGTGACTGCTGCGAGATCGAGCCAGAGTAGAATGGCGATTTCACTCATGATCATGGATTCTTTACATAAATCAGTTGTGATACAATTGGCCAAAACTTTTTTCGGATGAAGTAAGATCGTTGAAACTTACGAAAAATTTTGTAACCATTAATCAGATGATGATTACTGTGTCAAACCTGAATACGTGGGTAGGTGCTTCACCTTTATCAAAGATTTACGAGGTGAGGTGTGGCAGGAAAGGTTGCAGTTACCGTAGTACCAGAAAATATACCAGCTTCGGGGACGGTTTATCTCATGGATTGTCAAGGCTATGGGCTAAACCATGCAGGAACTAGGAGGTCTTTGTACAACGTGTCAACGAACATCGTATAGCGAATCCGCCCTCTTATTCAAACAGCATGTAAGGAAGTATTTGAGCCAGTTTTCACGTGATAGTATCATCCGATAATGTTGATATTACTACAGGATTTCTTTCCTATTTTATTACAATTCGATATCTTGCTTTCCATACACGTAGAAGTCACAGCTGTTTCGGTTGCTGGAAGCCAGATAGCTGAGGACCATCTCGAAACGGTGACCGCCGTTTCATTCAAAGATTCTTCAGACATTTAGCGCTTACCATCGTGCTACGATCATGGCATACGCTTTGCCATTGTGGAAGAGTCTACCTATTTGCCGATGGAACCATGATACCTATGCTATCGTGAACTGTGGCTTTATGTTGAAGCATCGCTACCATAGTGTAATCAATAATGCGTGCAAGGACGATCTACATGTGCGTATTCATCGAGGGAAAGAAAAATGGTGTCACTGCACTTAAATGATGTCACTAAAAATTCGCGATCATCCTCAGGCTACTCATGTGCTATCTGCTGCCCACACCAAAACATTCTATACCCCCACAAGAAGGCTCCATCAAATCCAATCGGAGTAGAAGACGGGTATATGGTGCACAAGATGAGCTTTAAAACCCATAGTAAAGCTAGTAGTTCATCTAATACAAACATCAGAACATCTAGTAAATATGACCACCAAAAAATACAATGCTTAGTAGAGTCGAGCCCGTGGCCGTTTCCCAGAACGGAAGCTATGAACCTACGGTACTTCCTATGGGCGCTGTTCCATCTGAAGCCACGCTGGAAAATTTGAGAGGTTACGCTTGCTATATTGCTTCCAGAAAAAATGATCAGAGAGCATGGAGCTGCTTTTGAAGAGGCTTTAAGGCTGTCACTCTTTTAATTGGGAAAATTTTCACAGACATTTCACGGGCTCGTACATCTCACGATACAAGTAACACACAAAGAAGCTCAAAAGCGCGGTAGAAAGAGCAGTCTTCGGTTTCGGACAAACACATCCCGATGCAAAACATCAAGCATGAAGGAAGTTGCTAGATATCGCATAAACCGTATGCAATTTTTATTTTCCCTGACTAATCCTCGATTCGCGTATCTCCCAGGTCTCTGGACGTTTGGAGCAGTTGGAACATCAGCGAGAGGAAAATAGAGCTTTCTAGAGGGCAACTTAGCCTCCTAAATGATAAACTGTGGGCGAAGTAATGATTATTGGTCGAACAAGGAACTTTTGCGGTTTTCAGGCATTTTTGTCGGTTAACGCACTGCGCTACTCGCCCTCCGGCATGCGCATCTTCATCGTTTCTAATGCGGTTTTCACAAATTTTTCCATTTTTCATTTCGACATCATTATATTCTACCTTTTCTATATTTCGTGTCTCGCTTCCTTGTTCGCTTTGTATTTTAGTTATTCAGTTCTACTTTTCTTTTTTTCAGGTGACTGAAGTTGAACATTGGAACAGCGTCGGCACAAACTGTGTGCAAGCAGGTCCGCTGTCTTTTTGATTTCGTGATTTCCTCATTCGAGCTGTATTCTAAGTGTATGGATAATGTCCTATTTTTTCAGGTGACTGGAGCAAGACACTGGAAGATTCCATAAAATGCGCTGTTGTCACTGAAACTTCTAATAGCAACCACCCATTACGAAGGTTTCTTACCTCGTTTTGATGGCGCGGGTTCCATCTCGTTTCTGTATCTTGAAGGAAGGACAATTAAGGTATTTGAAAGATCCATTCGCAGAGAGAAAGCAAAGGAAGTACATGGCAACAATGCACTTACAAGATCGAAATGGCCGTTTGCAATGGGTTACAAATAGTCGCTGATCTCGAATCTGCTTTTCAACTTTGTGAAGCGAAGAGTTACAAGGCCCTCTTGAGATGAACGCCAGTAGAACTATATCACAGGGAAGCAAGGTCTCAGCGACCGCTTGGCAGAAAGCTCCATAAACTGAAGACCATAGTTGGGATCACCGTGCAGATCTTTTTTCGCTTTTTGTAAAAGCTTTGGGCCACAAAACACACTCCTATTTTGATATTACCATATTTCGATGCTGCTTTTGGCGTATGAAATGGCGAAATGATGAGCCGTCGCTATCACGTCCGATCGATTACTTTGAAAATGTTAGTAATTTCCTATGACTAAAAATTATCTTACTCATTCGAAAATGTGAACAATCATCCAGATTCAAAAGACTTTATACGCCATTTCTTAAAATTTAAGGCAATGTTTAAACGAGTGATGACTCACACAATTGCACATAGCATCGACTTTCCAGTTTGTACTCATGACTCTATCCTCCGCATCCTCTCTCTTGTGTTCTTGTGATTCTATACCGTCAGATTTAGGAGATTCCCTTCATACCTGTAGTATGCTTCTGATTTTTCGAGAGCCCACACATAGGAATTCGAGACGCCCACATAAATTTGTTTTCCGCCACATTTAGTGTTTGTGAAGCGACAGACTGACAAATCCTGTTTTATCCGTTGTGCCCATTGTGAAAAGCTTAACTTTTTCAATCATTTTGAACTGGAGTACCACAACTTCTCGCAAAATGTTGAAGTCATCCTCGTGTAAAGCACATTCGGACATGATAGTTGCGAAAAGTGCTCAGCTTACCATTTCACCATATCTTATGACAAAAGCAACATCGAAATACGGTAGCAACATCAAAATAGCAGTGTGTTCTGTAGCCCAATGGTTCGACAAAGTGCCAAAGAAGGAGTTGCACAAAGATCCAAGTCGTGGTCTTAGGGAGTTTCTGCCAGGCGCTCTCTGAGATCCCGCTTTCCTGTGATGTACTTGAGCCGGCGTTCGTCCAAAAAGGATCTTGTTGATCTGTGCTCGAAGAATCGCTTCGTAGATTTGAAAAGCAGATTCGAGATCAGCGCCCGAAAATACGTCGGACCAAGTGCATCCCAACGCAAGGGCCACTTGACTTAGGGTCCTTTCCTTGTTAGCAGCGTTATACAATCTGGCAGTAGTAACTGAGATTGTTAGTGGTAAAAGGGGGGTCGTATAAGGGTCCAGTGGAGAGGCGGGGTTGCATTGAGGCGGCCATTCCTCGACATCTGGGAATGCTGTGATCACAAGGAAAGCGAGTCAGGTCATATCAAGAAAGACATTCGAAAACAGTGACACCATCGGCATGCAGAGTGCACATGCTTTTTTTTAACCAGCTTCACCTAAGTGATGTACTTCGCCGTCGTCCGGCACTGGAAGAAGCGGGCAACTCGTAAGGTTATCTGAACAGACTGTGGCTTAGCAAATACAGCGACGGTGACCTTCTGCAGGTGCCACTAATTATCTATAAGTTCAAGGTTCTGTGACGCTACCTCATCGATTTTCGGTTTATGACGCGTTTCTGGCCCAATGCGTACAGCACGATCTTTTGATTGAATGAAACTGATTGATTCATCAAACCTCTACGCACTGCATGTCCAATTTATTAGGAAATTGTATGGGAAATCATAGAGGTAATATGTTAGAATACCATAAAGCTGGATGAAACGAATATGCAAGGCATCATCGGCAATCAGATATTTCGGAATCCAGTTGAGGTGGGTTTGCAAAACTAAAACAGGAGCACTGCAGGAAATAGATGAAGAAGCTTCACCGGAGGAGTCTTCCAAGGGATACCATTTCATATGGAGCTCCTTCAGCGGGCTGCCAATAAAGTGGCCCATCGGTGGGTATACTTCTGTCTCGCGAAAGATACCTGAAAATGCAGCGTGCACATCATACAGGGTGTCCCAAAATTATGGGCGCCAAAATTAAAATAATCATCAAAGCGCCTATATTGATTTTTTAATTTTCATTCGATATATGATAGCTGCACAGGTAGGTGTACTTAAGAGCTGCATCGTCACCAGAGTGAATCCCTCAGTATACTTAGGTTGGTGAAAGCTCATCCAATGCGACCCACGATCATCCTCATGCATAAAGCAAGGAAGGCGACCAAAGACATCGCTGAATTTTTTTGTGTTTACATCAGGACGGTCATGAAAACTGAACGCCGTGCGCACCCGGATTCAACGCAATCGGCGGCACTCCATCCAAAAAATGGCCAGGAAGCTCAATGCGTCAAAGACATTAGTCGGTCGTATTGACCAGAAGAAGCTTCATAGCAAGGCGTATCACCTACAGAAGTGCCACCTTATCTTCGGTTTCAATAGGCACAAGATAGTGAAAAAATGCAGGAAGTCGCTGGTCTGCTTTGCTCGTGACACGCAGCTTTCGATGCTTTCCTATGACAAAAATCTTTTTACGGTGGAATCCATTCTCAACTGTCGAAACGACTGTATCATAGCGAAAAACATTGGAGAAGCTATTTCAAAAGGAAAACTTGTTAAAAAATCAGCAATGCCGGCTTCAGTACTGGTTTGGGGTGAAATCACAGCTAACAGCAAGACGCCGTTAATTTTCGTCGTTCCCGAAGTGAAGATCAACCGACGTCTATTTGAATAGCATTCTGGTAAACGTACTAAAATCCTGGGTTGAATCTCACTTCGCAGACAGCCCTCAGCAGGACAGTGCTCCAGCTCACAGAGCCATAGTGGTCCAGGAGTAGTGAGGACGCGAGCTCCCAGACTTCATTACCGCCGAAGAGGGCCATTCTGCTCGCCAGATCTTATCCGACTCGACTTTTTGGTGTGGTCTTATATCGAGAGCAAAGCCTGTAGAGTGAGCCACCGTAATTTGGATGCCTTGTAAGTGGCCCTGGAGAAAGCTAGGGAAGGAATGGATGAGAGGTACATGCGACAAGTTCAAGAAGAGACTTCGAGTCTGTGCTCGCGTCTGCGGAGGACATTTTGATATATGACCGTTGCTTGTTATTGTACAACGTGTGAGTGAGTTAATAGAAAGGTTGAGCTAGCATTCTCTTCCATAATACTTATGCGACGTTGCAAAACATGGGAGCCCATGATTTTGGGACATCCTGTAGTACGAACTTGGTGTTTGAAGTCGAACAAGAGCGTTCTATTACATGCGGATGACACATTACACGGATGGGCAACTCTATTGTGGACAGTGATCCCCACGAGCATAAGCTTTTTCTGTGGATAGCACTGATGACATTCGCCACGATTATGGAAGAATCGTGGGCACTTCGTCATTGTGATTCGGTCCATTGCCATTTCGACGGCGCCGCATAATCGGTTCTCTTTCACTTATAGTAGTGTCGCACATTGGTGGAAGGCATTCAAATGAAAAGAATCGATGGGATTTCCATTTGAGGAATGCAACACTGCCATACCTCTAGCAATTTCGCTGACACTGCAGAATGCCTTGTCGGCATTTCTTAAGCACATGATCTCATTTGGGTGCTATCGAAGTTTTGCATGCTCGGAGGAAAAGACGATGGAACCATGACACCATCGCAAACTCTTTCACTAACTTCCCAACGCCATTTTCAGTTTTCTTCGTCCGATCAGTTTTGAGAGAGTTTGGCAGTCTCATCAAACGCACAGCACACGACAATATAATCATCGTGGTCCCATTAGCGAGCAGATAGCCCCTCCCACAACGGCAAAGCGTGTGCCATCATCGCGGCGCGAACGTGGGTGCTTAACCCATAAAGTACATGTGAATAAGATGGCGGCCACCGTCTCAAGATGGCAGACACCGCTCTTCGATTTGGCCAGCGGCAAGCGGTGGGTTTTTCGTGGATGAGAGGCATGATATCGACTGCGGTAAGAGAAGATAGGAGTGACGGTAAACCGTCCACGATTTGTACTTGCGCATTTTTCATTTACTTACTCCTTTTTTTCACTTATTCATTTATTCATATGGTATGATTGGAAACTTACTTTGCTTTTCTCTGAGCTTTGTCATTATTTGAACTTTTCCATTTGTTGCAATCAATGAGATACTCAGCGAGCTAGAAGCGTCGATGTTTTGATCAGAGGGCTTGATTACGGACCCTCAGCCTCGCGCTGCGGCTTCTCCGTATAAAAGGGCAGTCATTCTAGGAGGAGGCATTCTGATCGCGTACCGACCATTCGCGTTTCTTCTCGCGTAGCAGTCGGACTTTTCTACATTCTTAATGTATAGAAACTTTCCTTTTCTCAGTATTGAAGTGGTGCTTTTATACTCATATGGTGCTATGCTTTAACCTTTTGGGGTTCTGTTCAAAAAGGTTTGATTTGGGCAATTTTCACTTCTTTTAATTCGTGAACATTTGTTCGATTTTTACTTAGTTTAGAAATAAAGGTTTAATTACCCATGTTTGAGGTCCTTCTCCACCACACACACACAAATCCGCGTGGCAAAAATCAGTTGGCGAGTTTGGTGTAGAGAGGGACTTCAATTGGTGCATCGGCTTGTTCCAAGTGGTTACACGAAGCGAACTTCAGGTTGGTTTACAACTTTAAAAGTGGCTGTCTTTGCATGCAAGCTTTGCTTGTTTTTGTACGCATTCGTTGCCAATTTCGGGAATCAATCGAGTTTGCTGGGGTGACTCATCCTTCGCGTACACCTTCTTTGTCTCGAAAAGCTCTCGCGTTGGGTCATTGAAAATCGTTATTCGGGTGTCTCAGAAACTCTCGCGTTGGACTATTGGGGGTTGAAACTCACCATAAAAATGACCTCACAACTTTCTTCCCACAAAAGATTGTTAACGCGACATTGTAACAAATTGGAAACGGTACTCTCGCGTTTCAAAGAAGAGAAATCAGAGACCTTGAAGGCTTCGGACGATAACCGTACTCCGGGGTATGAAAGGAGCTCCCGGAAAAAGCTTCAAGAGGGACTTGGAGCAATTAAGGCATGCACGTCAAAAATTGAAGAGCTATGGCAAAAATATGGATACGCGTTATCCCAGATAGACAGCCCTCAAAAAACGGAGGTTGACGATTATGAACTGTATTCCACGCAAGCCTCTTAGTGCGGCTCTCGATTACACGGTCATTTTGGAGGGAAGACTGCACGCGTACCAGTTGATCGAGCTGCGGATCGCGTGCCACAGGATCGAGCTGCGGATCGCGTGCCACAGGAACGAGCTGCTGATCGCGTGCCCCAAGATCGAGCTGCGGATCGCGTGCCACAGGATCGAGCTGCGGATCGCGTGCCACAGGAACGAGCTGCTGATCGCGTGCCCCAAGATCGAGCTGCTGATCGCGTGCCACAGGATCGAATCGAACAGGAGGATCGTCGACACCCTCCCGTGCGGGACGAAAGAGAGCTGGAGCGAGTGATCGGGAATGTGCAGGAGGAAATCGACCACATGGAGAGAGCGATGGATAATTTCCCGTATAGGAAGAGAGAGAGCTTCTCTAGAGGAATCAGACCGTTGAACCAATGCTGCTTCTGTAGCGTGAAGGGAGAGCATTTTTCCGACTCGTGTCGAACGGTAACTGACGGACAGGACAGATGGGAGATCATGCTGGAACGCTACTTCTGCCAGTACTGTCTGAACAGATGTGGGATGTACGACCTCTGCCAATACAGATACAAGGAATGTTTTTATTGTGAGCGCGTAAGAGGCACACCCTTCGAGTACCTGATTCCGCGTGAACCTCATCATACGGCTCTTTGTCGAGTTCCGGATCAAAGAGGAAGAGCCCGTGCGCGTATCGAGGAAGCCAGGGAGGAGCTACAACGCCTTCTAGGAGAGCTGTCATTGGCGATAGTACTGCGAAGGCGGGAAGCGGAGAGAAGGCAGGAGGAGGAGAGGCAAAGAGGACACGACGGGGCAGCCAATCGCTAGAGGAGCGGAGAAGACTGGAGGGACCCCAGCAAGATAAGGATCTGTAGTAGCTTGATTGTTGCTGATTTGTTGTTAGATTGCCTTGTTTGTTGTCGGGCGGAGTGACGGTAAACCGTCCACGATTTGTACTTGCGCATTTTTCATTTACTTACTCCTTTTTTCACTTATTCATTTATTCATATGGTATGATTGGAAACCTACTTTGCTTTTCTCTGAGCTTTGTCATTATTTGAACTTTTCCATTTGTTGCAATCAATGAGATACTCAGCGAGCTAGAAGCGTCGATGTTTTGATCAGAGGGCTTGATTACGGACCCTCAGCCTCGCGCTGCGGCTTCTCCGTATAAAAGGGCAGTCATTCTAGGAGGAGGCATTCTGATCGCGTACCGACCATTCGCGTTTCTTCTCGCGTAGCAATCGGACTTTTCTACATTCTTAATGTATAGAAACTTTCCTTTTCTCAGTATTGAAGTGGTGCTTTTATACTCATATGGTGCTATGCCTTAACCTTTTGGGGTTCTGTTCAAAAAGGTTTGATTTGGGCAATTTTCACTTCTTTTAATTCGTGAACATTTGTTCGATTTTTACTTAGTTTAGAAATAAAGGTTTAATTACCCAAGTTTGAGGTCCTTCTCCACCACACACACACAAATCCGCGTGGCAAAAATCAGTTGGCGAGTTTGGTGTAGAGAGGGACTTCAAGGAGAAAATTCCATTGCAAAACAGCCTTAATGGACGATTCATGACGTTAGAACTTGTCCGAATGCTTCTTTAAACTGTGGACTCGTAGTAGCCAAGGGTCAGAAACACTTTATTTTCTGGGTTTGCGAAAGCTTTCTTTGCACTTGAAAATGTTTTCCCTGCTTTTTCACTTTATAAAAGCCGTGTTGAGAAGGAATTGCTGAGCTATGGTTAATTGAGGTGTAATGTGATCATTTGATCTTGCTCTTTGTATATTTCTTACGTCTGCCTTGAGCAGCGTTACATATAAATAAATACACAGATCTTCAGCACTCTCGAAGTATTGATGGAGCGCGACGAGGCACGAAAATTATAATGAACTGTGCTTTTAAGTAAGACATGTCAGTGGAGATATTTCTATCACGCGCTGCGACCTACAGTAGCGCCCAAAAGTCTTCTCCCAAATGGTATTTCAGCTGTAAGTTTTTTCTACTGGACCAATCCGAGCGAAATTGTAGTATCGCTGTGACATAAAACGATAGAAGATGCGTGGTTATATAAAGTTTTTGTTATGACATCAGCTTTTTCAGGTTCCCACGCTTACTATATCTTACCGGTTTTTTTCCTACTTAAACCTATCTTTGACGCTTCATTCGGGTTGATGTCATGGTTAGTGAGTTCGAGGCAATTATCAGGAGAGCAGAAATACGCCAACATGTACGAGAGGGAACAGTGAAGATTGAGAAATTTAAAATGAATATCAACGCTATTTCAATTTTTGTGCAGTTGCCCCATCAAACGATATCGTCGATTATGGAACGAGAGATTGAAGGCTCCACTAGCAGTGCAGAGAGAATGGGACGACTTCGATATCTTTGTTTTATGCGAGACAGATGAATCATTTGCAGCTAAAAGCCGTTCCCCTTCTCTAGGCTGTGGAAATCGTCGCTAAATTTTCGGAAGGTATGGCATTAATATCAGTCGACAGACTGTGGGGAGAGGCCTAAATAATGTTGGAATCTACGGACGACGTCCAGTGAAGTAACCTCTTATAACACCCAGGAACAGAAGAGCCACGTTGTCGGTGCGCAGCGCCAACTCACCTCGAGTTCAAGGGATTGTGGCAAAGTACCTTTCACCGATAACAGCACGTTGAATTTGCTCATAAGCAATGAGATCTGGTATGCGAGACGCCGTTTTGGCAGTAGATTTATTCCGAAGTGCACAGAACTCACAGTCACGCATGTTGGAGGATCAGTGGCGGTGCATGAGGCATGTTCTTTGCATGGTATGGGTCCAATTTTGAACATAGACAACGATGACAGGAGAGGCTACAGGGGAATGAGGGTGAGGGTCGTATTACCATGGGCGAGCTAAAGTATGCCTGCTGGATAGATTCTACCGCAACATATCGGCCCGAAACACACGCCAACAAAAGTGAACGAAGCCTTCCAGCTCTCAAGTGGTCAAGCCAAGCCCTGCACTCTTCCAATAGAACACCTGTGGTAAGAGCTCGAAAAGCGCTTCTCACTCTAAATTAGTAGGAACGGAGAAGAAAAATGCGCCCAACTAGTAGGAGAATAAAACACCTCGTCTCATACAGTTATTGAGAAGCTCATGAACTCGATACCGTCCCGAGAATTCTTGGTTTTCCTATGGAATACCGGTGATTCTCACGGGTTGCTGGTTTTGTACATCAGAAGGAACCCGTTTTTCCTGACCAAGTTTCCCGTGCTTTTCGATGATTTTGTATCAAACGCTTGTAAAGATCCATGAAAAGAGTCTAACGACACCCGAGTAGTAGCAAATATTCGAGGTTGGGTGGGGCATAACATACTAAAATTCTGCCCAGTTTGGTTCAGCAGGAAAAAGGTTATGGCAAAAAAAAAGCATTTGGCTGAGGACTTTCGAGCGCTACTGTACGTAGATCTTTTGCTATAGTAGGTATAATTAAACTTTTCAATATATGGAAGCGCAAAAAGTAACAGCGTGCATGTTTGTTTCACTGCTCATTGCATATATGTCAACTACTGGAATTGGAGACTAATTAAATTATGCACTCACCCAATATGTCCATGCTTATTGTGGATGACAGCAATTCCACCTGAAACATAGTACACCATTGAAAAGTACTATATTTAATAGTGCTCATCTATTTCAAGACTTCAAAAAATGGCACTTCCCAAGCTTTACTTTTATCTTATGGTCTTGTAGGGCTCAGTTATGTGAAAGCGATATGCAACAGTTCGACTCACCACTTCTACTTTGGCCTCCAGGTACTACATATCCGTTGCTATAGGCTGGTCCTACTGGCCTGAGGATATATCCAGCAACCGGTCCCGGTGGATATGGTGACAATGGAGGGTAAGCTGGTTGATATGAAGGCTGATAAGCCGGATAGTTGGAATTCACACAGCCACACTGTCTGAAACAAACTGCTGCCTGAAACTGATAGTGCGCAAATTCATAACATATGGATTATACGCGGAAAATTTCAGCACTTGACGCGTCTCTGAAGCGGTTGAAGACACCGAGAGGAGGGCAGTTTTGGTTTACGGTGTGGGAGAACGGTGGCTGCAATGCACACATGGCACTTTGGC
The DNA here is from genome assembly GCA_963978905.1 of Trichostrongylus colubriformis. NCBI lineage: Eukaryota > Metazoa > Nematoda > Chromadorea > Rhabditida > Trichostrongylidae > Trichostrongylus > Trichostrongylus colubriformis. The sequence goes on from OZ022258.1 coordinate 30,058,499, forward strand.
AAGGCGCGAAAGTGAAGTAATTAGGTTTTAGTTGCGATCACACTTTTTTCTTTCGCTTTCGCTTATTCTTCACTCAATTGTTTTACTTGTTTGTTGCTGTGTGTTGTTTCACTTATTTCACATCATCACAAAGGAATGAAACACACCCTAGGAGACAACAAAGTACATCTCTACAGCGGACAACTCGGAAAGTCAGTGTGATGATGCGAATGTGGTGCGAATGCACATCACAGCGCTGCGCTTTTGAATCCGGATATTTCCACCGATTATCGATCCTAACTTTGAATGTTCGTTACAAATTAATCATTACTTTGCATCTTCCTCTTTCTTCGGATCTCTTCCGGTTCCTTTAAAGCAGATAGGGCACTATTCAACTATCACTACCCCAGATACCGTGAGTTGGTCAAAAAAAATTTTCGCTGAAACTTTGCCTAGACGGGTTATTTGGGGTGCTAATCACAAATATGACATTCGTTTTTGGCGTTTGCACAACTTGGTGCAATTGCACCATGTTGATGCAACAACTCGTTTTCACCTGAATCGCTAAAATTCCGTCCAGGGTTCTTATTTGGGGTGCTGGTCACGGATATGACATCCGTTCGAAGTGCTAGCGTCGTTTAGTTCCATTATGGTGCTAATACATGTAATAGGGGCACCACACTGTTCCCGCAAGTTTTGCCTAAGCCCTGAGATGGAAGGGTACCTTTATTCCCCTTCAAGGCTTAGGCGTAAATATACATTAGAGTGTGCAATGATGGTTGTAGGGTAGTATCAGATTAAAGACGGCAGCGGAAAGATATCGCTCTCTAACTGTATAAGCACTGAGCAAAAATGAACATGACTGGCGCAATCTTGAAAGGCGCCGAAAACGGCGCTCGCGCTGAAAACCAATGTCATATTCGTGATCAGCACCCCAAATAACCACTCTGGACAAAGTTTCACCGATTTTGGTGAAAACGAGTTGTTGCACCAACGTGGTGCAATTGCACCAAATTGGCGCAAACGCCAAAAACGGATATCATGTTCGTAATCAGCACCCCAAATAACCCTCCTGGGCGAAGTTTCAGCGAAAATTATTTTTTTGACCAACTCACGGTATCTGTGGTAATGATAGTGCCGCAGATAGTAATAAACGAAAACACATGAACGCACTTCGAATATGCTATCGCAGAGGCACCGGTGATGAAGCCTATTCGATGATGGTTCTGACAAGGTTAAGCATTGGTTGAATAAGCCCCAGCAAAGTTCATTGGATGGTATACGGTGAGCAGTAATCGACAAATGTCTCACAGTCATTAATAAGTAGAGATTGTCTGTCTTGCAGATGTTGACGCGAGACTTGCATTTTTCAAAAGAATTTTGCCTGCGCTATGTTTGACACTGACGGTTTCTGATTCCGGTTCATCAAACGGGTAAATCCAACCACAGCCTACGTGAAGGTGGAACGACCACTACTCAAGAATGCTTCACAAAACGTCCAGTTTCTTACTAGGGAAGGTATTTTACTTCCCATGGAACTTTGAAATGAGACCCGAGTGGATCGAAAGAGCTTCGAACGCTGATTATAACTGTGAAAACCAAAATTGCTACATAGCATTCTGAAGAGAGTTACGAGGGGTCAAAGTTTGCCTGTGACTTGCCTGTGGCATCTCAATGGCGAGGCGCTTCGTCATCAGCATGACTAGCGGTGAGCCAGTTATAACCCCCGTGGCTCAGGGGTAGTTCTCCGGTTCTGCATTCGCGAGATCGTGTGTTTGCTTCCCGCCGGTGCGGCTTTTTTTGCATTTTGTGTTTCATTGTCAGTAAGTGCTTTTCTTTCACTTCTAAACGTTTCCTTGTATGATATTCGCGCGTAGGGGGCCGAATTACCCCTCTGGGCAAATTTCCAGCCGGATACAGTTTTTGGCCCAACTTCGGAAAATTGGGGGTGGCCAGGGGTTAAGTAGGACTTTTTGAATTTCCTTCCACAAAAAATCCTGCAAGTTGAACAAGATAACCTGAACATACCTATCACACTTGCCCATCACACTAAACGCACGTAACAAGCGCCAAATAAGAGCATTTGCTGGGCAAGGGTCAACGACTACTCCTTTGTTGAATGGGTTGCCAGCCAATAGCCCATCAATTTTTCCGAGATTTGGTCAAATTCTCGAATTGGCTGAAAACTTGTCCCATTGGGTGATTTGATCCCCTGAACACGAAAATCACACTGGTTTTGCGTGAAAACGTATGGCTCACGCGCTATGGGCTCCCAAACATACCATGAAATGGTATTAATCTTTTTTTTTTAGAAAAACCGTCAAAACTTCATTCAGGTAATTGTTTGACAGATTCTGAATACAGATTTGAGATCAGCATTCAAAAGCGCGAACAATGGTATGTGTCATATTGCAAATGGCCATTTCGACAAACCGTCTGATGGCAAAGTGCCTCGCCAATGAGGTGTCACAGGCAAACTTTGACCCCTCGTAACTCGCTTCAGGATGCCATTTAGCAATTTTGGTTTTCACAGTTATAATCAGCGTTCAAAGCTCTATCGATCCCCCTGGGTCCCATTTCAAAGTTCCATGGGAAGTAAAATACCTTCCCTAGTTAGTACGGTCCCGTAAACACATTTGTATAGCTGAAACGATGATGTTCCTCAACGTATGAGCTATCAGGGCAGAAAATTCGCGTTGCTACAGTCGGTACTCGATGCAATAGGTACGAGATGTATTGGTCGGGTCGTAAAAGGATAAAGGGGTCCGACGCCTTATTTTTCACATGGTCGTTTTAGGACCCATCTAATACAGCGTTCTCATCGCACCCTTTGCTTCGTGCAGTAAATGAAAAAAGACCGTGTTGAAAGCAGACTAATGCTTATGGCAGAAATTAGCATGGTCTTCGAATGGGGAGTTCTCACATTCTCTTTCGATGAAGTGTCTTTCTTCCATATTGAACTAAACATTTTCCCATCATTTCACTTTGTACAAATTCGAAATCTTTGCGAACTACCTGCAACCACATCCAAAGAACAGAGCATCTGAAGATTGACAGGCATAAAGGAGAATAGAAAGGGAAATGGGCAAAGTCGCTCGCATCATCTGAAATGACTTTACCTGGGAGCATGACTAGTTATACAACTGAGAGAGGAAACAGTTTCGAAACCACGATCATAATGCACTATGACGCTGTAAGCCAAAACTCTGAAGTGAAATCATCGCTCCCGAATTGGATAAGGGATGAAAGCGATACGCTGGATCACAAAAGGTCGGATGTGAAACAATACGATTAACGGAACCGAGAGACGACGCGCACATCACTCTTCGGTCTGTGGTCCCCTATACGACTGTATGGGCTATCCACCACTGCAAAGATGCAGTTCAAGATCTAAGATCGAACAAATTCGCGTAATTTGTCTACGCAGTCAACAGATAGTGAAAAGGTCGAGGAACTGATCAACAGAAACAAGCCAAGCGATTCGATGGTTCGATCCATAAGGTCCCTGCGCTAATTATTTGAGCTTTCACACATGTTTTAGGAGCATATGTGTTAATTCATTACACTTAAACTTCTTTCACCTTATCTGGCTCCTTAATCCGGTTCAGTAATATCGGCATCGAGACGCGAACCTGAATGGCACTGATTATGATAGCTGCTGATTACCTCCGCAGTCCACTTTGTGAAAGTTGTTACAAGTATGCTGAGTTGGGGGATCCGTCCAAATTCTCTGGAGAAGTAAAGCGCAATGTAATAGCCAGACGAGACAATCTCTTGATCATTAGATTGCTAGTTCTTTCGATACGCAATTTTTATGAACTTCTCTGAATGTTCATCCATCAGGCGAGCTGTCTAAAAACTGTATGGGAATAAGAACAGGACGATGTCCCTATGACGAAAGTCTGAATTTTCTGTATTTTCTCTTTTTCAATGGCTAGCGTGTTTCCTTAGGCACTATTTACCCAAAGCTACCCCACTACCTCTCCAACCGATGTGGTCGAAGAGGTGATTTTTGGAGAACCCTTCAATTTAGCTGCAAACTTTCACCCAGGGATATTTCGACCCGTAGAACATCAATATGACATTCGGTTGGCGCGAGACCGCTTGGCGCCCGCGCCACAGGCGCCGGCGCCAAAATGGGGTGAATCATCGAACTCGCTCAAAATTTGTCCCAAGCGGTATTTTCACCAGTAAAACACGAATATGACATCCGTTTGGCAAGAAACCTTGGCCAAAATGGAGTGACGTCGGCGCTATGGCGCAGGCGCCAAGCAGTTTCGCGCTAAACGAATGTCATATTCGCGTTCTACGGGTCGAATTACCCCCGGGTAGAGGTTTGCAGCCAAGTCGGAAAGTTTTCCAAAAATCACCTTCTCGACCACATCGGTTGGAGAGGTAGTGGGGTAGCTCTGGCTTAATAATGCCAAAACACCAGAAGGGGGGCAATTTTGGCCTACGCTAGAACAGACGTAATTGGGACGAGATTAAGTGGCCGCCATTGCACAAACTTGCCAATACGCCTTGGCATGGTGCCAATGTGCAATGGCACCATGCTTCTAATATAAAGTTATTTTTTCCTTTTACTTATTCCTTTGTTCTTTCTTGTATTGTTACTAGATGTTCCTACATGAATGGTAATGTAGTTGGGAATGGCTACTCCACTGCGCTGGAAGTCAGGTGCTACAACTAACGTTGGCCCGTGGCCCCGCCTACAGCGGACAACTCGGAAAGTCAGTGTGTTGATGCGAATGCGAATACACTCCACAGCGTCCCGCTCTTGATTCCGGTTTTTTCACCGATTATCGCTTCTAACCTTTAGTGTTCGTTACAAAATGCTCAATTCTTTGCATCTTCCTCTTGTTTCGGAACCCTTCCGGTTCCCTTAGACTAGCGGCTCGACTACGTGCTTCCTCTCCAGTACCACACCACGACGACTTCTATAGTGCCACAATCCCGGGTAAAGTCGAAGACTTACCAGCCGATAGTACGTTGTTCGGTCTTGAGCACAGACTTTGATCATTTCGAACTATTTCAGCTCTTTCAGCTTTTAGCTCAAGCTTGAGCCTATCGCTTTTAAATTTTGGGATCTTGTTTTGTGGATTTGAAACTATCACCTGCTTCAAATGATTAACTTTTCGAAATCACAGCAAATAGTACATGTACGCATGTACAGTCCATTTTGGGAAAACTGACGGGGCGTGTCCCACGGACTTAGATGAACGTGTATCAAACTCTTTCAACTCTCTCACCCCGCCACACACTCTCACTCTGGCCATCCACCCAAATCCGCAGGACCCGCCCCGTCAGTTTTTCCGAAATGGACTGTACACACATTGTCTGTTGATCGCATTCACCATTCATTAATGATTTTTAACAGATGTGGCGCACCCTGGTGATGGTTTGACAATTACGCAAAGATATGAGGTTCCCAGCGATGAAGTGAAGATAAGTGCTCCTACGCAATGCATCATTGCATGAACTGTTATAGGCAGTTCAAGGAATCGATTGCAACCACAGGTAAGAGCTATCGTGTAATCGTTCCGAAACACGCTTGCATCCATTCCCATTTGCTTACACCATAGCTGATCACATTTGCTTACACCATAGCAAGTCAGCTTGCGGCAGCTGCCTTTCAGCTTTTCCCCGCTTTCAGTAACTGCTCAGACTAAGAGATGTGGCTGCTTTGAAATCGCTTAGTACAGACTACCATCTCTTGTTGAAATGTCCTTAATGAGGGAGGGAATGAAGAATGACATCACGAGGATAAGTTTGCAGCAACGAATCTCCTCAGCAATCACGAGACCATCCGGCTGCTTGCGCATGTACACTGACCTTTCCTCATGGCACTTTCCTATTTTTGTTAAATACTAATGATACAAATGAATCTCTAAGTTTTGTGAAGTGCGGAAGGTTAACATCGGTAGAATGAAAAAAGAAACTTTATGTCGAGAAGATATTACACTTATTCCCTACTTTATGGAGCGTACATTTGTATCAGTGGGACCTCCGAGAAGAAATGGCGCCTCACACTGTCATCACTGTCCAAAAGTCAAGGATACGTAGCGAAAGTGTTCGTGAAAAAGCGAGCCTAGCAGCGCAGCTTCACCTTTTGCAGGGATGTGTCTGTGTAGTGGACCTCATGGACGAGATATAAGATGTTATTTGATGGCTGGGACAGCGAGGCATCGAGGTGTAGAAGGAGGGTCAGGGAAGCGGCAATCGATGCAGCCACAGCAGATGCTGCTCCTCTCCCCTCATCACTCTTTCCCTATGCAAAGATTCTTCTTAACATTTCTGCAAGCGAGGTTTTCTCTATACTATTAATAGATACATACAAAAATGTGATTTTGCGAACTGACATCGACTTCTGCGGTCTTATCTCTTTGTAAATTATAGTGTTGTATTCAGATAATATGAATAACTGCACAGGCAACTACTCCGCTCGATTGCGTAGTCGAACGAAGCAGCCCGTTTACACCTCGGACAAACGGGCTAAATTCACACAGCGAGAAAACAAGAAGTAATTTTTTGCTGTTAACTTCACCTTCTCAAAAATTAGTGATTGGCTCGTACAAAACAATATCTAGTATTCCTTCAGTTACTCTCCTGCAATACTCCTTCACCTACTCCATTTATTGGTTCGCTTAACTATCCTGCTCTTGATTTTCTTTGGGTTTTTCAACCAGCTATACTATAAATATAGTAACTAATTAGCAGGGAAGCTACCTAAATTATGTGGCCATCAACATTATTGGGGTTGCAATGAGTACTGTGGGGGCCGAAGTACTGCGATGGTTGCTGTTTATAACATTAAAGGCTCTTCAGTGGTTGTCTGTTTATTTAATAGGTGTTAAATGAAGAACCATACGAGCATGACCACTCCTGATGGTATGCCTCGATTCTTGTTACGATCACTCTTCTGGCCCTATCAGCGGTCATGGTTTCCGGAGAGACCTGTGACTTGGTTTTTTTTTCAAATTTTATTACAATTTTCCAGTATAGCAGATCACTGCCTGTCACTCCATTATCGAAGGCATCGCGATCGATCCGTTAAATAATGTTTAGCTAACGATAAGTTATAGACCAAAAGACCTAGCTTGAATTTGTTTAAATTGTGGCTTGTTTCCTAAAGCCTTTTCATCGACTGTTGTTCCTTTGGCTTTACCATTTTAATAAATTTCCATTGAAAAAGTATCGTTTCCGAAACTGGATCAATCGCTGATGTAAGTTCTTCTGTGTCAGATATCCTGCGAGTTTGCAGCTGCAGAAACGTTTTTTTTATGCCCTGAGAGCACTTAGATACACACTTCTCACTTTATTTTTTCGCTCAGGTGTACAAAGCAGCAGCATCTTGAGCCTCACTGATAAGTAGCAACTAGTGGCTCCTGCTATGAAAAATTGGATTAGCCGCTTCTATCACTCCAAATATCCGGCATATCTCCTCAGCTTCTGCCAGGAAAGCTATTGTAGTGGGAACGTCGTGTCATGGAGTTGGCACTCTGAAACCTTGAACCACGTTTCGGTGTTAGCAGCCTCCATCATAAGCGCAGCTTATGCCGAAATATTAGGTTGTCCTAAAAGTCTTGTAGGATTTTTTCGATCATCACTTTTTACTATTTTTTCCAACAAAGGCCAATCAGGCAACAACGTATTCACCATTGTTATCGTCATGGGTTCTGAGAGTCAAAGAAGTCAGCGATCGTCTTTGTAAGCATGTCATAATCAGCGAATTTTCTCTTGGCCAGGAAGGATTTAAGAGGATGGGTGAGGTGATGATCAGGAGGAGCAATGTCTGGAGAGTATGGCGGGTGGGGCAGCACATCTCAGCCGGGCTCCTGTAGCCTGGCCTGGGTACACTTCGCGACGTATGGGTGGGCGTTGTCATGAAGGAGGGTGACCGCGGACCTTCTCAGGCGCTTTACTCGAATAGCCATGGCGATCTGCTGGAGCTGGTAGGTGTATGCGGAACCGGGTACTGTCTCGCCTTGTGCCAGCACCTCATAAAAAAGCATTCCTTCAGCGTCGCAGAAGTAGCACAATCCTGAGCGGGGCTTGTCTTCTATAATATGTCAATCTCGCCGTTGCTGAAGCTGATGAGCCAGCGGCGCACGGTCACATAGCTCACACATCCCTTGCCCAATGCAGCGTTGATGGAATCGCGAGCTTCCGTCATTTGCTGCCCCAAGACCACTCATACTAGATGACACCGCGTGTTGGGTGGTATCGACTACGGACACTGTAGCTCTCTCCACGCAATCTGGTGGGTCAATATATATTTTACTAGAAAGCTTAGAGAACGTTCTACCATATTCCTGAACCGCCTAGACCTGCCTCTAAGTAAACAAAAGTTATTGATTTTTTGGAAAAATCCTACGACTTTTGGGACAACCTGATACTTGACCACACCACGCCATGTTGTTCTTCCAATAGCACCGCCTCATGCTACTATGAGATTAACTTTGATAATTCCAGAAAATTTGTAGTTATTCGGTTAACAACATGACTAGGGTACGCTTCTTTAAACATAAGCTCGTTACACTGTAGTCTTAACGTTGCTCTTGGATCTTATAGAAGAGGATGTCTGAACTTGTGCTCGAGTAGATTTCATGGTACAAGCACATCCTAAAAACTCTCTGATCATTAGAGATACCGAGTGGAATCAGATCTCATTCCATTCGTGATGTACACCAAAGCTTCCACGTTGAATAATTTATCAGTGAAGAGCGGAAAGATAATCAGGGATAATTAAAGGGAGCGGGAGTGATAAGGAGAGTGTGGAAACTGGGAATACGTGCCCTCTGAAACAAACCTTCAACTCTAGGAGAGATGGTGTGTAGCGGAACTCATATTGAAATAGTGCTGATTCGGGTCTTATCACGCTCCCGCAGCACGGTGTGTTGTTTTCCAGCTCATCAGCCGGGCGAGTTGCCGGCGAGGGCGGGACAACAACCGCGGCCCGCTGATTTAGCTTCTCTGTCCGTCTGCAGTCTATCCCTGCTAGTGACGCAGAGTGGCGAGAGATGAGAGAGATTTTCAGGTTCCCGTTTCTCACTTTCCTCGCAAGTCTACTTGTTCTTTATCTACTATTACATTGGTGATCACCGCTACATTCATATCCTATAATCTGCCGAATTTGCCCCTTCAGGTGCCTTTCAAGGTTTTACAGTACTTTAGGAGCCCTTGTATGTAGGGTTGTAGAGTTGTAGAGACTCTTAAACAATTTGGAAAAATCCTTCAAGTCTGCTGGTACACCTAATATTTGATGATCTTTCCATATTCAGCCCAAACTACCCTTATCAATGCCTCCAACCACTCTAATTTAAGTATTTTGAATTTGTGATAAAGTGTGATTTCCTATGACTTTTTCTCATCAGGTGGATTCGATTTGTCACTGTGCTTGGATACATTTTCTTCGTATCCCTTCCCGCAGTATCACTTAGCGTCTACTATATCTACGTTTGGGATCCCGGATATATCAAAAAGGCAAGCCTTATTATTTACAAACATTTCCATAACATTTTGCTTTACTCTTACTCGTTTCAGTTTCCTCCAGAGATTATCAACAATTCATTACCAGTTCACAAGGCACCCATTATATCAATTCGGCCAGAGAGGGAAACTGATCCCGCGATCGTGCCATCGGTGACTCATGCACACCAGAAAGATGGAGTATCGAATCCTAAGCCAATGGCGTTTGAATCTCCACACACACCGGATTTAGCGGCAATACTGGCAGAAGGTATGTTGATTTACGCACTACTCCGTAGAGGTCAACATCAAACCAAGGGAACATCTTATACTCGCCCACATTCCAAGACCGTTGCAATCCTCACACAGCTGTGCGTACACAATGGCGTCCAGATTTTCGCAACAAGTATTGGAAGAGCTTTACAAATGTACCACTCAATGGGAGCCGACTCTAGTTCTGATACTCGCTCACTTCGCCGTGCTCTAGGAATATAGCGGAAAACTCATGCATCAGGAGCTGCTCGATTGGAATTCGAAACGAAGTTTCTGCCCTGGAATGTTTCTTTAGATCTGTGTTGAGATCTATCTCCATCTGGATCTATTGGGTTGGAGAATAAGTCCCCGCCGTTTTTTTATCCCCCTTTTTCACATTGTTCCCATTATCTTTCGACAGAGCTTATATATGCTTTCGATAGAGCTTTTTTTGCTCTACAAGACGATACCACTCTTCTTTTGTATCCTCTCAAATTTTAGCATGTAGGAATAAGTTTTTGCCTATTTTTCAATTCCAATTTGCGTAATGAAAACAAATTTTTCAGCACAGTGGTCTCTATCATTCGATAGAGCTCTTTTCGTTCAACAAAACAGTTTTTGTTAGAACTGTTACTGTTAGAACTGTTCACGGTTTTTGTTAGAACTAATTTTTGCCATTTTTTAGAACGCTTAAAGGCACCGGGAGGGGGCAAGGGCAGAATAACGTTTACGAAAACAATGGCGTCTGAAAACAAACATATGGGTTCGGTAGATACAATGTGTAACGAAACCGGCTTTGAAAAACGCGCCACAGGGCGCTATTTTCCCCCAGGGCGTGCTTCCGTCCGAACTGCAAGCTCCCGTGGCCGAGCCACGCTTCGTTCATTTTAAAGCTTGTCTTCAGCCTGATGTAACCTTATTTTAGAATATTTCCTCCTTACTATTTTCTAGTGACATATTTCACTTGTTTACTTATGGATCTTCTTAATTGTGCATTTCTACACCTGAAAATCTCAGAAGGGTCAAGTAAAGACGGGGGGAGACGCAACTTTGCGTCGACGTCGAAGCTCCTTTCCCTTACTAGGCTTAGGCTAAAACTGATATCCCCTCCTCCCACATTAAAAAGCATCTGTCAAAGCATTGGTCTCATCTGCTTTAGCCTAACCCTAGGAAGGGAAAGAAGCTTTGACGTGGGTGAAAACTTTGCGTCTCCCCACCCCCCCCCCCCCGACTTTATTTGACCCGTAAGTACATCTAGAAACAATATAAGAAAGAACAAAGTTAAAACTAAAAGGAAAAACAAATCTATATTAAAACCATCTTCTTTTGGCACCATGCCAAGGCGTCAAATTGGCGAGTTTGTGCAATGGCGGCCACTCAAGCTCGTCCACACTACGTCTGTCCTACCGTAAGCCAAAATTACCCCCTCCTGGTGTCTTTAAAAGTAGGCGAAATCGAGCATTTTCTACTTCATCTGTCGAAAATGCTCGATTTCGCCTACTTTTAAGCGTTCTAAAAAATGGCAAAAATTAGTTCTAACAAAAACCGTAAACGTTGTTTTGTAATGCGAAAAGAACTCTGTCGAATGATAGAGACCACTGTGCTAAAAAATTTGTTTTCATTACGCAATTTTGAATTGAAAAACAGGTAAAAACTTATTCCTACATGCTAAAATTTGAGAGGATACAAAAGAAGAGTGGTATCGTCTTGTAGAGCAAAAAAAGCTCTATCGGAAGCATATATAAGCTCTGTCGAAAGATAATGGGAACAATGTGAAAAGGGGGGATAAAAAACGGCGGGGACTTATTCCCCAACCCAATATTTCCATTACCCAATAGTAGTACTGACAAATAAGCAGCACTCGATGCATGAATTTTCCGCCATATTTCTGGAGCTGTTCAATTCATCTTCCTGACAGCTAAGGCTCACATGGAGAAGTGACCCTGCGTCAATATCCGCGAGTGTGCCTCACAGCGACAATAGCGAATCACCCAGGACGCCAAGCACCGCACTACTACGACCAAAAATGTGGCATGCGAACATCTTGCCACAATCGCGGGTTGGAACAACGGACCTTCCAAGGAGCAGATGGCGATTTACACTCCACTTTTTGAATAAATATAAGCGTCGAGAAGCATTGGTGGGAAAATAAGTTTCATTGTGCATCTGACAGAGAAGCAAGGGTTGTGCGGTAACAAATGACGGCCTTATCACTAACTGAATTGGTACTGAAAGCTATCACAATCACGGCCTCGACTGCTTCTCTTCTGCTCGACTGTTCCATAACATTCACTTTTGATAGATAGGAAGTACTGACATTGATATCGGCGAGCTCCCGCAAGTTGTAAGGAAGAATTCCCCTCAGGTGCTCTTCTTGTCCTAAATAGAGCAAACACTCCCTATAAGCGTTAATGCGCTTCATCACTGCCCAATGCCTTGGACAAGAAGTGTTCTCCTTACCATAACATTTATTCATTAGGTTTCTCTCTCTGCGTATTTCTCCTATAGGCTGACTCAAGAAAAGGATGAAAACTTTCTGTCTCTTCCCTTTTCCACCATATTCGTTTCTCTTTCTTAATTACTTTTTACATCAACATTTCATGTTGAAATCAAAAGTAAAGATCAGGTGTATCTGCGGTGTTCGGATTACAGTGCCGGTGCGATCTTGTTCTTTCTGTGTACAGATAGGCACGAGGAACGCGGTATCCAGTACTCTCGAAAGATGGACCTTCGCTTCTGAGTAGCACTAGTTGTTCACCTGTCATTTGCCTGAGGCATCAACCTGCAGCTACTTACACATGTACTTATCATAAGCGTTTTCTCTGGGAGATGTTTCCGATCTCACACTGCGCCTTATACCTCACCTTTCATGCTACTCTCCCAA